>CM022489.1:11842667-12107560 GCA_011952105.1 Coreoperca whiteheadi | reverse complement strand
ACAGAGGTGGGGGGTGCAAAAAAAACAGGGGTCAGGCGGCCGTTTCTCCCCCCCTGGCACGCCGCAAGGCGCGCTACCCCCACCTCTTGGCAACAGTGGTTGTGTCCCCCCCCCCCCCCCCCGATATCTCTGGTGACTGATACACGAGTCTCCTGGGGCACTTTTTAATTACACTGTGGTACTTTTCAACATCACTGTGGTTACCTGGCTTGGGATTCTGATTTTACAAAAGCTCACAATTCATGAAACTAACTGATCTTAAGAAATGTGTTGCTGCTTTCTTCCCGACAACCACTGATAGTGCCTTCTCTAAGCTCTTAGTGCTTGAGAACAGGCAGTTATGTGATGTATACTTTAATAGTGTTTTTCCACAAACATTATGCATATCATTAGTGGGACAGTATAAAAAAAAATGTCTTTGATGCCAGATGGTAGTGTTCTCATGCTAGTTAACATTTCCAGTTTAGATTTTTTGTCTTACCAGATGTTGAGGGAAACCATTTGTGTTCACACAGGCAACCACAATTTGGTCATTTCTCTGGATATCACTCACAAAATGTGCTGATAGAAATATTTGAACCCCCTTTTATACCCAGGCATATAAAAAAAACAACAACCAATAAAGTCACCCCATCTTGGCTACATCCATCTGCCACTCATTGATTTTTGCTGTTGCCTTCTCCTTCATTATCTGTTGCTTGTTACCGTTGTATCACGAAGATATTTTTGAGAAGAGAAATGTCCACGAATGTTTACAGTGTCCTCCACATTGAAACACTTGAGGTAAGGTAAGCAGTCTGACACTTTGATCGATTCCCGCCCCACAGCTTGAGCCACAGCGTCTGGTTCCTCTCCTGCTGAGGATTTTCTTTTCTAGATGATGGGCAATTTTCCCCACTTTCTCATGAAGGGTCTCTTAGTCTAATTGGAATTATTCTGAACTGGTTGGTTGGGCGTCGTCGTCTAAAAATCTACAGTAGGATCCTGTTTGGCGTGTCTGAATAAGGGATGGTGTTATCGTCATCTGCTGTCGTTTCTAAATTTCAAAAGTTTCTATGGCTCAGGAGACTGTTGAGGGGGGCGGCAGGATTCTGGGGGAAGAGATGGCTTTTTACGTTGCATAGTGATCAAAGCTTCCTAAATACTCCAGAGCTGCGTGATAGCAGAATTGGTACTCGTCCTGTAGGGCAGAAACACGAAAAAATACATCAGAAATAAATCTCACCAGCAGTTTAAAGAGTTGATATGATAATGAGAGAGTAACAATTTCACCCAACTTCTATTGTACACACATAGATTAAGACAATTTATATATGATTTAATATAGAATTTTGTCAAGTTTAGTTAACTTGCTTCAGGTCTTTTAACATATTTCTGGCATTTAGCCTCCAAATTAAATTAAACTATAGTATTATTATGTGTTCCGCAAAACTAGAAACAATTTATGTTTTTGTGTGTGTCCTGTGGCCTCTGACCTCAGTCTGGACCATGGCTGGCCTCTGTGTCCGGAGCATCTTCACTGTCTGGAAGATATCAACCACACCTTCATAGCGCATTCGCTCCAGAACGATGCTGAGGGTGATGAAGACTCCAGTCCTGCCCACGCCAGCACTAGAAACGCATAACCACAAAGTGAATTAATAAGGATGTTATCTTGAAATCATTTCTATCCTAAATTTCCTCCAAAATGCATGCTTCATCTACAACAGGAATTTGTTGTAAAGTTGAACTGGGCAACTTTGCACGTCTGCAGTTCTGACTGCCTGACAGTCAACCGTTCGAAAACTCTGATAGCCAGAAATCCTGTTGCGGGGTAACGCAACGGTGACAGTGGCAAGGATGCAATCTGCACGTGAGAACTCTGTGAATTCACTTTGACATGCGCCCACACATTCGTCGAACACAAAATGAGCCCTCAAGGACACGAACAAATCACGCACACAAACATTTTGTCTCATTAAGCCCCTCCCATGTGTCGAAAAGTCAGCCTGCTGCTGCTCTCCAGAAATACAGTCTTAACTCAGATCCTGAAATACTTGAGAGCTGCCTCTCTAAGCTGCTTTGCTGTGAAATGACTTCCACTTCACCAATGGAACAATAATTGATATGACAACAGATTTATTTGGGCTTCTTCCTGCCTCCAATGCTATTTTCTTGAGCGAAGAGTGAAAGCACTGGCTGCTAGCAGACACTTTCGGTTTGTGTGTGTATATGCCTAAGAGTGTGTGTCCGTTGGGGGACAAAGCTAGATTTAGGACAAAAGATGACTTGTATCATTTGACAGTAAATTAAATGATATCGAACACTGTAGTTATTGAGCCTAATCATGCAGAACATACAACCACCTACTACCAACCCCCACGCCGAAGTATCTCTAAGCCCACCCAAAGCCTCTTCCTGGGAGTCGGTCACAGCTTGTCATATGGATGAAACTTACTCAGAGCTTCTCCCTCTCTCTTTCTCTCTCTCTCTCTAGGAAGATCGACTCTCCAAATCTGAAGGCTTGCCGAGCCGCTGCAGACTGAGAGGATTTGGTGTCCCCATTCATAGGAAGTAATCAGGCAATTAATGACAAAAAGCATGTGGGTCTATTAGATAGTGGCTGAGGAGGGGAGAGGAGGAGGAAGAAGAAAAGAGCCAGGATAATGGATGGATGGATGGAGAGGAAAAGAGAGAGAGAGAGAGACAGAGAGAGAGAGAGAGAGAGAATTAAGAAATAGACAGAGGGATGACAGACGGGCAAGGCCGGTGACAGAAAACGAGAGTAAGAGAAAAGGAAGGCATAAGCTCTCCACTTGGAGATGAAAAGCCTGAAGGAGGAGGGAGGGAGGAAGAGGAGGAAGATGATAGGGAGGAGCACAAGGTGGCTATGGTAGTGACAGACAAAGAAACCAACCAAAGCTTAATTTACTTTTTTTTAACATCACTACTGTAGAGAAACTTCTTTCCAAAAATTATCTGCCTTTAGACAAAGTGACACCTACTTTTTTAACCTAAAATTACTTGATAAAAAGTTAACACAAACTATTAAAAAAAGGACTGCAGGTAATTAACAGGACAAAATTGTAATGATTTACTACACAGTAGACTGCAGACGTTCTGTGTAAATCCTCTTATGATGCTCCAATTTCAAACCAAGTTCACTGAGATGTGAACAAGGATGCCAAAACTGTGCATTTGGTATGAGATTACAGTCCAGTTTAATAGGCTGTGTGCCTTTGAGTCCATTACTCCAGTCCCGCAATTCCTTGAGCAAGAACCGATCCTCATGGTTTGAGACACCTCTCTCCCCCTCTAGTAACGGCCTCATAGAAGGGAGGAATAACTCAGTCTTATTGGAGCTTCCCTGACACCTATTACAACTCCCTGGGGGCCATTTGATGGCTGGTGACATCATTGCTTTTTAACACAGGGGAGGTGATGTTATGTTTGATGATGTCATGGCGCCTCTGCGATACAAATGTGGAGAAAAAGTGACACCTACTCTGAGACAGCAAGGAAATTATTCAGTGTGTTAACACCTTTGTTTGTTAACACTACCACATTCAAAGGAACCGTTTCCTTAAAGCTTTTTCTGACTGCCAATCAAACCATGAAAAACCACATATAATGGATCACATACAGGTAAGTGTCTTTATTAAAGGAACTTTTAGACATTCCTCTTTTTCTTTACTAGTATCAAATGTTCATTGTCCGGCAACAAAAGGTAACAACTCATTCAGATGGATCCCACTCAAAGTCTATCAATGAATAACAAAAAATTGAGGTCTTGGAGATGACCACTACCAAATATTGGTTTCAACCTGAGTCCAGCATATCAAGTTAATGATGAAGGTTACCTTGGAAGCTACAACCGAGGTGATGAAAAATGCATCGCGGAGCTATCATAGAAACCAAAAAGAATGGCTGTATCATTTCATGTGCCTCCTCTTTGCAAATGCCAAGCCGCATCTCAGCCTTATCAATTATGGAGGAGATGGGCCTGTGGAGGTGGAGATGTAGTGTACTGCGGAGGCAAAAAGGAGAGGAGGGATCGTATCTGATGATGCCGTTAGAGCTGCACCACAGGAGGTGCTGCGCTGGAAAACAATAACCACCATAAGAAATGATTTAATCTTGTTTTGATACTTAAAGCCTTATATCTCTTTCAAGAAGGAAAGCGTGTCTTTGGACTATAGTTTGAGACAAACATCTTGCAGTGCCTGGAAATACGGCATATCACGTCCCTCTTTTCAAGAAAACCTGTATTATAATATACCATTTTTAAAGGCAAGTGACATGAATTTGGGATCTTCAATGCTGTGCAGAGAAATTACGATGCAACATGACAGTGAAAACCTCTTACCTGCAGTGGACAGAGATTGGTCCATCCTGTCCAAACTGCTCCTTGGTTTTATGCACCTGGCCAATGAAATCAATGAATCCCTCCCCAGATTTGGGTACGCCTTGCTCCGGCCAGTCAGTAAACTGGAACTGCCTTACTGTCCTGGACTGTCCATCCTACAAATACAGAGAAAAGAAAGTGAGGACAGAAGATGGAGATTTCAGATCAAGTAAAGAAGCAAGAGAAGAGCGGGGAGAAGGCATATGTAAAGAGCGAGAAGAGGAAGTCAAACAAAAAGGCAAAAAACAGGTCAAACAGGATCTTTGTTCACGGTCTTTTATTGGGAAAGGTGATGCACAGAGTACGGCATCATTACTGTCAGAGCCTGGGGTTCCAATCCCACCAGTCTTTGGATACTTCTGAGAACATATTGCAAACAAAGCAACATTGATAAAAGGTCTATAAGGTAAGTAAGTGTCTCTTTAAAGTGAAACAGTATTTGGTGATGCTTTTTTCTCCACAACATTAATACAGCACAGATGAATTAATGTACAATGACACACACATCTCACCAAAGAGGGACAGTGTGTCCTCTCCTCTACCACACCGCTCTTCTTCCTCCAACCCAATTGTCTCCATTTTCTCCCGTCGTGTTTTTTGTGTGTGTTTGGGTCCTAGTTATAGCTAATCAATAGTGTATCTGCCATGACAAGCGTCTTCTCCCAGACACCATGTTGAATAGGATAATCCCGCGATGCGATCGATAGAGCACCTCGATGGATGAGCGGAACGATGGAGGTAAGAAGCAAGAACGGAGGACTAACGGCGCAAGAGGCGGGATTGGACGATGAAAATTGAAAACAAAAACCCTGACACACTGACAAGCCTGCTAGAAAAAATGTCAATCTTAACAATTTAATCTTATATTGAGTTTTATAATCTTGTTTTAGTGGTGTACTTGCCTCCCATACAGAAACATTTAAAAATATTTTTTTTTACAATCAGGTGGCATCACACTAGTGAAGTGATCTGATTTATTTTGAGAGAGCTGATCATCAAGTTTGACAATGCACAGTCAACACGTGTCCTTGGTAAGAAAGTTCTTTTCAAGTTGTCGTTGAGAGAATTCATATCTCAACGTGAGCAGCGAGGACCATTTTTGCATTGTGAGAAGGGCTGTCCGCTTGATGCCTCCAGCAACTAAAACAGGCAGATGTGTCATTCTTACACATTTTCTTCCCATTTGTTCACACTGCAAAGACCAATTCGATCAATACTCAGTTGGCAAGTAAATTGGGATCTATTTGTCCTTTTTATTATCCTGCTATTAGATGGTGTAGAATTATAGACTCTAATATTAGGTTTAGAGTCATTGTATCTAAATTCTGTTATAGAATCAATGTAATATGCAAGAATGTGAACTTACACTGAGGAAGAAGTTTCACCTTTGATAACATTTGTGAAGCAGGTTAAACTTTGTTTTGCCATTATAGCTAAATGTTTGCACTTGTTTGAGTAGCCTGATAATGATAAACAAACCGCATTTCTGCACAAGGTCTTCGAGAGTCTGTGAATTGGTAAAAAGACAGAAAATTAACAATCGATGTGTATGTAATTGGTTACAACCTTAGAATGGCCAGAAGCTATGCTGTGTGTAACGGGCTAACTGCAAGAAACTGTTCACACGGCCTCTGACAGGCCATAAAAACACAAAACAAAAGAAATAACTATTTACATTTATGGTGGCATTCCAGCCTCTACATGCCTCTGATCAAAGCATACTGCTAAAGATTTTGATTATAGCAGTTACTGTATGTTTGTCCCCTGAAGTGGATGCTTTGTCAGGTAACCATCAGGCAAATTGAGGTGCTGTTCTATTCTAAAGAACTATCATACAACGGAGGATTTGCTGAGTGCCCACACTGGTAGCTGGATAAAAAATTCTAATAGTTAATTTTCTCTGGTTTCAAAGTATCGTCCAGGCCAGCAAGCACCTCCACAAAGGATCATTGGGCTTAAAAATAGTACCATGTCAGGATGGTGTATGCAGAAATCACTACAACAATGTTTAAATGACCTTGTGAAACTAACAATGGATGTCCGAAAGAGCTTTCTTCATCCGTTGCTCTGTGTCAAAAATGACATCATATTGAGTTAATAGTAAATGTGAAAATGTGTTGATGTAAACAAGTACCTTAGGCTCTATATTCATCATGGGTGTTGTCATGGTGGCTGCGCTACATTCTTATTCATTATGATTTTTGCCATGAGCTAACCATCCCCCTCTACTGCTGGCCTGCTAAATGCAGAGGGTGACTGAACGCTGTATTTACTATATATGCAGCTATTGTATATACTGAAAAAGGATATACATAATCTGTCTGTTGAATCCTTGCGCTCTGAATGTGATGTCCTGTTGTCCCGTGTGCCAGTATGCACTCTGTTGCTATCTTAGCTGTTGATATGTTTCTGCAGCGATGCCGCCAAGATGTATTCTTTTATTGTACTTGACAAATGCAGTGATTTGGATTTTAATAAGTTAAGCTCCATGTACCGACTCTCCTTGTACGACATCTCATGTCTCTTTCCCTGTTTGATGACGCATTGCATGTTTTCTTTCTTACGTTGCCTTTGTTTTTCATCTCCAAAACATTTTGCCTCAGCAGGAGGATTAAAAGTGAAAGAGGGGCAAAGACAACGACAAAATAAACCAAGCACGCCGATGAAAGGGAGGAGAGAAAAAAAGAGAGGAAAATTTAACACACAACCTGAGGGCCCACGCGGCGTGTCAAATTGCGTGATTAAATACGTGACTGGCTCGCTAGATGTGAGAGTTGAGGCGTGGAGTCTGTGCTATTACTGTGCACAGGCCTGTAACGTACACGCGAACACACACACACACACACACACACACACTCTTATTCATACGTATACAAACACAAACATTCACGTACATCTACGGAATTCATGTAATCTATGGAATGTGGGGTTAAACCCAGTTTACATACACTCTCAAATGCATACGCTATCAGTAATATGGGTCCTACAAAACCTACAAATCTACACACAGCTGCACATACAGTGCTTCTTAACAGTTTACACTGACCTAACCTCTACTTTCACACCTCCATATACCATATCTGTACTTCTGTGTTTTGTTTCCTTGAAAACAAGCCTTGACTGGGACACCAACACTAACTAGCGCGCTGGAGAAAATGTATGCACGTGCGTTAAGAGTGTTCGAGGCTTGAAACACACATTCTGTAAATACTTGTGTGTCGAATATTTAGTGTGACCATGTGTGTTAAAACATTTTAATATATAAAAAATACAAAGGTGAGTCTGCATGGACGTGTATATTTGTGTTGAGAATACTAAATCAAAATGGCGATAGGTATATGCAAACTTCACAGGGTTATGTATAACAAAACAAAGTGTGTGTGCCAGTGTGTTTGTGTGGGGCGATGGCATACCAGCTTAAAGAGCATTTATGTCTGATTTCCACACTGTGTATAGTGTGTCTGTTTGTGTATAAGTGTATATGTGTGTGTGTGGAGATCTAATGTATTAATTTTTTTAATACCAACAGGATGACTGCTAACTAGCTGCCGCACCACACGGGAAATCATTGGATGTGTCAGCCTGTTTGGCAAAGAGAGGAAGCATTTTTATTTCTGTGCTACTGTGCTGCTGCTTCAAACTGTCCGACCTAATTGGACAAAAAAAAGAAATCCCGAGGTGAAAAGATAACTACCGTTAGTGTAGAGTAGGTTATAAACAGTTCAGGGCAAGAAAAGTCACTTTGTTTGCGAACTCTCATTAATATTTAAATGAAGTTACTTTCAACATTAAGTCAACATGGTATCTTGTTTGTGTGGAAACCCATCTAACTACAGAGGAAAATTACAATATTAAAGCAATTTTAGGGACTTTTGAGGAAAAAAATATGATCTACTTGTGATGTTTCTGTGTTTCTGTGACCTACTTTTCCTTAACCTGCGTAATCTCCTACATTTCCCACATACCAGTGAAGGGTGGTGTCAAGTGTTTGATTGGTTATATCTATAGCACCAAACAAACAGAAGTTACCCAGCAATACATTGTTTTATCTCATTTTCATGTGTACCTCTCCAACCTTTTCTGAACAAAATGCTGTAATTACTGTTTCTTAGAAACTGTTTATGATTACATTGGTCTTAATTTGTTGCTTATTTCCACCTCGCAACCTACTCACTCCATACTTAGTCCACATCCAACCCTCCCAGGTATGTCTTACCCTGGCATCTGTGACCTTGAACTCTCGAAGGATGTACTGGGGCATGTTGTACTCTGCCATGGGATCAACCACAAAGTACTGGTACCTGGCAGAGCGCTCCGCTGGCCAGTACTGGTGACACTTTTCCTGTTTGAGCAAAAGGGTAGACAAACCCTTTGTTAATTTATATTTAGACGATCATTTTTTTCATTTTATTTTCCCTTGACTCGTTGAAACTTTGCATTAATGAAGGTTAAAACATAACCCAAATGAAATGTTTGTGTCCATGCGTGTTTATGTCCTACCCGTCCCATCTCTCTCAGTTTGGTCAACATGACTACAATAGTAGAGTTGTTTTCCCAGAGCATTCTCCAGAAGTCTTCTGTAGTCTCTGCCAGAGGGCCCTGTGTTGCGATATAGGCCTTCTGTTGCCTGTATACAGTGAAACCATATTAAAACCATTTATGTTTGCCTTGTATAATTAATCAGTACCATTTTGAATAACCCTGGTGCCAATTCTGGGAACAACACTTGAAAAGTACTTGCTGATACTCGATACATTTTTGAAGAAGATGTTCAAGAAATTCTTGAAGTGATAGCTTTTAATGAGTAATCACCTTGGGGATCGTGAAGACAAAAAAGCAATGTGTTTAAATTTATTGTTTGGCATCCTTTTGCATCTAAATCATATCCCCATTTCCCTTATCTACTGTACCTTCTTTCCACAAATGTAACTTAAAGTTTAATCTCTTAGAGAGAAAAATTTGATGTTGATGTTTCCTGGCAGTAGAAAATACTGTTATGGCATCACTGCACGCAAGCCTCCTGCTGGCATGTTTCCCACCATCTCATCCCTCTTCCTACCTGTATCCATCAATGAAACTGGCATTGATGTAGTCTGATCCCTCCAGGCCTCTGATTGGCTGCAGGCAGACACGCGTGGTCTCGTAGGGCATGATGTTGACCAGCCGATTCTTGAACTTGTTGCAGGGAAGGTTGGCACTGATGAAGCGCGACGTGTGGGCTTTGGAGTTGGCCAAACGCTGGAGAGGAAAGACGGAGGAATGGAGGGAAGGAATGCACAGAAAGAGTGAGGTGAAAAACACGGAAGGAAAATATGTTACACAGAGAGTGCGGAATGAAAGGTATGGAGGAGGAAGATGATGAAAAGACGGCGAAAAGAAAGCACAGTGGTGACGGGAAGAGGGAATCAATTGGCAAAAGCCACGGTAGTTACAAAGAGGAAAGAAGAGGCATGAAGAGAAGAAGGAGGAAGGCAGAGCAGGAGAGGATGATAAAAGGTGGAGAGGCAAGGAGGGAGGGGAGGACAGGTGCGAGACAGATCAAGAGAGGAGTATATCAATGACAGAAAGACATAAAGCTAACCCAATCTAATCTGCTTTACCAAAGATGCACAGCTTCAAAGGGACATTGTTTATCAAGGATACATTTATCGGAAAACTATTCAAAAACTTTTTCCCCTTTTACAACTTGTGAGGTCCTGTAGGGTCAGATGCAACAATGCAAAATATGCCACACACCCAGACTAACAAGCCTCTGGATCAAGTCTGCAAGAAAGAGAAAACTTGTCTAAAAGTGGGTCACCAGTCCCTTTGATAATGACAGTGTGGTATGTGTGCATGAAACATAGACTCACACAGGGATGTTCAGAAAGACAAACACACACACGCTGCATAATGATCAAAATGAAGAGTTGTACTGCTACATCATCATCGTGATAGGGACTTCAGTGGGTGTGTGTGGGTCAGCAAGTCTTATGATCGCTTCCTCGTGGCTTCAATGTCTCAACAAAGAATTTGTGTGTGGGTGTGCATGCTTGCTTGTTAGCGTTTGCCTGCAAATAGAAGACACCCTAATCAGATTGTTTAGACCCCGTTTTAGACAGAGAAAAGCATGGCGCGCTGAAGACACTAGCAGCATCGCAAAAGGGAGGAGAGAGCGATGAGTTGCAACTGACCCCACTAAACTGTAGGCGGGAATGCAGATTTATTTTCTGGACTCCTTGTCTCTCAATGGCTGTCAAAACACACAAAGTGAAAGTGTTTCTCCTTGAATCTCAGTGTGAACAGGGCTTAATTTACCATTTTAGCGTCCTATCTTTCTCTCTAATTCCCCTATAGCACCAGTATCTCTGTGTCAGTGGCCTCTTGGAGTTTGTCCAGCCCTTCTTCTCCCTTCGCTTCATCCCTTGCTACTGTCCTCCCTTTGATCTGGGTTTCACAAAGGCACCTGGAATGGCTTGAGGTGGCCTGGCAGCGCTAAAGAGGCCCTCAGCTACACCACCAAACACCGCAGAGGGTGCAGGGAACGGAGCCAAACCTGGCAACCTGTCATCCCACAGGGCAGAGAAGCACCTAGGGTACGTCTGGTCACGGTTGCCAGTTCCTTTACCATTTATAGTACAGTATATCTTTTCTCTTGGAAGGTAAGACCTGATTAAACATTAAGCATGTTTCAGCACAACAGGGATAATCATATATGGTGTTATATGTCAAATCATGGGGCTTACAAAAGTGTGTTTATCCTAATCCTAACCTGTCCTAGCCATAACCCTAAAAAACAAACAATAAATGTTTAATAAAAGAGTTGCCAGAGTAAACTATATTAATTCTGTTTATGATATGGCTATAATGCTACAGAAGAGAAGGCACTGTGACTGTCACCGTCATTTTCATTTAAAACACGAAGCGCATTTTTGTCTCCTTGTTTGCATTTGGATCCCATTTAAAACTCTGTTGCTGAATTCCAGAACATTACTTTGCTATTTAATTTCAAATGGATCCCAGTAGCCCAAGTAGGTCTTTTTTTTGTTGGTGTTGTGATTCGTGCACATTGCTGAATACTGCTCTTGCTTTTTCCTGAACATGCTTGCTATTCATGCACATATGCCAGAAAGCACTAGTCTGACAAATTCACAACAAGTCCCTCTTCTCAGTTTGTTCTCCCCGCTGAACTCCTGTGAATCCCACCAGTCACAGCTTAACTCTGTACGACGCTGTTTCCCAGCTGAGAGTGACAATACCCTCCCACCCGTCCCTATAGTGCAGCATTCTGTCGAATCACTTCCTTAGTGCCAAGTTAGCATACAGTCGTCCCTTTGTTCATTAGCCAAACGTTCCTCCCTCCACTTGCCCTGCCATCCACCTCCATTTGTCATCATCAAGTATTAATTACTTAGCTCCCTCACCCCTCTTCACACACACCTCTCTTCTCTATCCTGACTGTAGTGTGGACGTTATTAATCCCCGTTTGACTCCTGACGCCAGCTCAGCATTATCCCCGTTACAGATGGCGACAGAGATTCCATCACCGTTGTGCGCCAGTGAGTAAAAAAAAGGTCGAAACACACCAGCACTATTATTGTTTCTTGGCAGGGGAGCCGTGTTGGTGAATGACGATGGGAAGATGATGGATGATTTGAGAGTGAGCATGTGTGCAATTCAAGGTCAGCAGATACTGACTGGAGTGCCGAAGCTGAGTTAAGTTTATAAATTGATGATTGTTAAGATCTTTAATGGAGATCTATGTAAACACTGTGTCTGGCTGTCTATCCTCACCTACTGCTTTGTCATGAATTTTTCTAAGAAAGAAGACACACTTTCTCTCTCGAAGCTAAACTTAAATCCATGCTGCTTTCAGCTAAAATCCTTTGTCTTGTGCCTGCTAGATTAAACTCAATTTCTTTGCTTAAGCACATTATTCCAAATCCTCCAAAATGAACGTTGTGGCCAAACAGTGAAGGGCTTCAGTATTTCCATTTTATAGCTTTGCAAAATAAACAACAATAATTCAAATAGTGTGTATCTAAGTGATTCAATTATTGAAGTGAGGGACAAGAAAGTAAAGGAGAGTTGCATTCCAGTCCATCTTAGATCCTATTACTTGGGCAGCAGGTACAGCATACACTTACAAATAGCTGCCATGTAAATAAAGCTTCTTTTATCTCTATTCTACTTACCTGGGGCTGAAAGGTATTACATCTTCAAGAGAAGTGTCTTTATCTCAAATTCTTAACTCTTTAAGCTTACTGTGTTATACACTTTGTTCATTCTGTTTCCATTATGTCTGTATGAGCAACAAGCTGAAAGAGACATCCAACCTGCCTCTTGTCTAACTCCTAAGTCAATACAAGGATTTGCTGTAAACTGAATCCTCACTCGAGTGGAATGTTATTCTCCCACTTTCCCCAATCAGCTACTGTAATTATCCATATTATGTCTTCCCCAGTCTCCTCATTTAGTTTCACAGTTTCTTGCCAGAAATACAGTTGCTGGTCAAGTATCAAAATGCAAAGACATGTATGATCACAAATCAAAAAGCCATTTTTGCGACAAATAATTAAGCACGCAGCAAATAATGACGAAGAGCAAAAGATATGAAAGGCAATGAAATTGGATTTGCATCCAAAATAACTTCCAGGAAGATAAAGCTGGCAGCGAACCTCATTTAAAAGACTTACAGATGCTTAAGAAAAGGTGACAGAACTCACAAAACCTAACGTCAGTGTCTTCATTATTTAGTGATGATTAAGTCCAAAGAGTGAAAAGTTAATACAGACACTGATCTGCCATGTCTGCTATTTCTCAACTGATTTGCACGGTGTTTGTAACTGTCTTGGCTTCAGGTCAGCTCAATCTGCCAGGTGAGTTTTTGAGCTGTCATTTGTAATTCTAATTGGTGCCTGTATTTGTCAAAAATCAAAATGGGGTCGCCTGCAAAAAACTACAGGCAGTCTGTCCTGTAATTTACATGTCAGATGCCAGCCGTAATTAAAGTTAATCTGAAACATGGTTTATTAGTGAAAAGAAGAGAGAGATAAATCTTAAACTCTGCGTACAACCCTATAATTTCAGTTAAAGCAATGTACTTAAAAAATGGCCACCAGGTTATTAAAGAAATTGCTCCATATCCTCTACCTTGAACTCCAGCTCCATGCCAGTGACGTGCTCACCACTCTCCACCTGGGCCAGTTTCTGGATGTAGGAATAGAGGCTCCGGGCAGCCACTTCAGTGTTGCCGCAGGCCACCGCCTCCAGCAGTGCATCGTGAATGAAGCTGTACTGGTCCTCCGTCTGCACCATGTAGTTTCGCTGTGAGCGCATCAGCGTCACGTGGCCGTAAATGTCGACCGTCTTCTCGTGCTTGATACGCTCAAGCATGGCGTCGATGACGATGAAGCAACCTGTCCGACCGACACCCGCACTGTAGGAGGAGGGAAAGGAATGATAAGAAAGTGAAGTCTTATCTCCTCCGGGTGCTATGGCTTTGAACATTTATTTTTTTAATACTAAGTGCCTGTCACATTTGTGCTGTAGGAATTTAACGGTTATTCTTACTCCTAAAATAGCAAAAGATGATATAATTATATATGGCCAGTGATGTTTGCCGATTTATTTGTGGCGTTATTGCTTGTAGATTTGTTGTGGCTCTCCAACACAGGAGCGGAAAACAGAGAGATATAGTGATAGCTAGAGAGGGAATACAGAAACAACTAAAAATGACAGATAGAACAACAAGAGGACAGTGATAGAGACTGAGCGAAGCAAGCTGTCAAACTTAAGTTTTATTGTTTAGTGCTTTGGACTTACTGAAGTCTGAAGGTTTCAATTTGAATAAGCCATTTGAGAAATATGGCTTGTAAAAGGAGGAAGGGCTATGCAGCAAAAAGGGAGAAGCAAGAAAGATGGGAAGGGATTACTGTGAGGCTTTTCACAGAGAGGGTAACAGAGGTGGAAAGAATAAAAGTACAGAAAAAAGGGATGCCTTAAAAAGAAGTGACCAATGGAGAAAAGAAGAAATGGAGGTTTGGTAAGAAAGAGAGCATGTGTTTGTATAATGTGTGTTATGTAATGTATAAAAGCAATTACAGGGGAGCTCTGCCATTCTGTTTGCTCATGGGCATACACAGACACACACACGCACACACCATGGGTGGGGCCAAACATGAAAAAGAGATACCTCTTCCATGTGTACGGTTAGGCTTCATTTTTGCTCTAAGGTCACACCAGAGTGGCATCGAGCTAACCACAGGGGCACATAAAACTGTCCCCAGACATTCCAGTGACATAAAAGTTTACAGGGCACTTTGGAAAAAAGTATTTTAACCAGCCCCAACAACAAAACGTTGCCTCTGACCTGCAGTGGGCGATGATGGGTCCGGCGTCAGGCGGATTGCAGGTCTTCACCCTACGGAGGAAGGCCAGGAAGGGGGTCGGGTACTCTGGTACGCCGTGGTCAGGCCACGCTGTGAACTGGAACTGACGAACCTCCCGCTTCTCACTAGAGCCATTCTGGAAAGAACAGAGAGAGACGGCTTTGGATATGGTGGTGAAGTTGTTGTGTTTGGAGTCACTGGCCAACAAAAATATAAACCAAAATGGAGTGTGTGCTGCTTCTGCAACATGGCCGTTGTAGACATGGTGCACTGTTCAAGGCATTTTAGGGGTTATTGATCTTATATGATGAGTGTTCTAATAAACTTATAATAACCACTTTGCTTCAACCCACCTAATCTACTGGCTGGCCCACAGAACATGCTTCAACCATTGACTGGGGTAGTGTGGCTGTGCCCGAAACGTCAGGCCTGTACCGTACAAACACTGTGCCTCAAAACAAAGGTCTCTTTAAGCCTTAATAAACCTTAATACCCCCTACATAGAAAAACAAATTATCATGTGTAGACAGGTAGGTGACTAGGTTTGCACAAGTTACCCGCCCCTGTATTGGTTTGTGCAAGTGATGCACATGCCTACTATCAAGCTTGATAGGGTTGTGCGTTAAGATTGAAATAAAAATGGTGCATTTCATAATATTGTTGTCAAATATCATGTTTGGACCATTCATTTTGATACTATACTGTGAAAAATTTCACATTGTAACCTATATGAATGAAAGCTGACCAGCTGTAAGCTGTACAGCTACCTTTAAAAGGTGGTGAACAATTCAAACATAGATTTTTAGTGCAATCACTTAAGAGGGAGTCATTTTCCTTTGGGAAAAACTTTCACACATGTAGAGCTGATCATAATCAGATGGCTCATCATAATATAACAAGTACGATAATTTCTATACTGAAGAGTATCTTCATGCTCTCACGCTGCAGCTGCTTAGAACATCTACAGATACATGCAGCAAACGCCCACATTACACAGCGTCTGTCAAACTTAACTCTAGACGCATCAAAGATACAAGCCAGGATCGAGAGGCAGATTTTTGAGAAGGATAAAAAGAGAGAAAAAAAAAGAGACAAAAAAATCTCTCTTGCATCTTTCTATCCTCCTCTTTTTCCTCTTAGAAGATCCTCTAATGGAGTTACTGTTTGCATTTCAATGCAGTGCTTCTACTTCTGACCAAGGGTTTTTTTCCCCTTGCTGAATAAATGAATAAATGAGTGTGGTAATTAAAAGCAAACTGACCTAAATCTTATTTTCCTTTTTTTTTTTTTTGGAAATTCCCTGTTTGTGCATTTGAGCCAGGCTGCATGCGGGTGATTGGTGCTTGGCTGCGGGTTTTCTTTAAATGTAAATGATTTATCAGAAGACACAATTCGGCATCACTGCAGGACACACATACATATGGATAGGTACCACGGTGGCTCCTTTGTAGATGTGCTCTGTGTATATGACTGTGTGTCTTCTGCCAGCTTCTGCTACCTTATACTTCACACAAATCCAACAACATATTTATTCTCTGAGATACAAAGTGAAAACAGCTCAGTGAGAAATCACAGCAATGGCTACACTTATGAGGAGGAGGGAAAGGATAGATAGAAAAAGAATCATATCAGTAGGTTTGATGGAGGCTGAGAGTGGCAGAATGTAAATGGCCCTGACTCTCACCCAGCAAGCTTTAAAGCACCGTGGCTGCTGATATCTTGCTATCGTTACCATCACTGGATTGCTATGGCGCTCAATGTTCCACTGGCACTCCAGCTAAAAAATCAGCTGTGACTGAAGCCTTGTGCTATCTGGTTAAGAGGAAAATTCTAGAAATGTCTAATCCTTCCGATGGCAGGTTCTCCACTATGTGTCTTCTCAGAGGTCTTTTTACAACACTTATGTTTGCATAACCATGAAGTGTGTGAGACTGTGAGCGAGAGTGTGTTTGCATGTAGGTCTCCTGACGTTTCTTTCTTGCTTTTCTTTTACTTTGTCTATGTGTGAGTGTCTGTACCTAAATGCACTTTTAACGTGTGTTATTCATGTCTGCATGTGTGGCATCATTGTTATGTGGAAAGGTATGTAAATACATGTATTTGGGTTTTGGGTGTGTGTGTTGGTGAGCGACCTTCACTAAATATTTGTGCATGACTGTGCATGTCAGCTGGAATGTGAAAATGCTTCATCTTAAGAATGTTTTATTTATTTATTTCGAGATGTACCTCCCAATGTTTCAGTGTTAAAATGTGTGTGTGTGTGTGTGTGTGTGTGTGTGTGTGTGTGTGTGTGTGTTTGTGTCCGCGCACATAGGAACATGACAGCAGTCTGCCAATTATGTATATTGGGTTTATCTTCTGCTTACTTTACCTAAGTGCTTCAATTTGGCAGATGCACATAAACAGATGATCTATTGAGTAGAGAGAGAGAGCTGAACAAGGTAAAAGGGGCGGACTGGAAGGACAATGCGGACGAAGGGCACATGCTAGACACTGAATAAGGATGTTGTTATTCAAGTTGATAATAAATATAATGGCTGCATTTTATTTGCATGCATGAGAAGATGTACACACACACATGTGCCCACATACACATGTATGTGTGTGTGAGAGCGAGAGAGAGATAGAGAGAGAGAGAGAGAGAAAGAGAGAGAGAGATAAATCATCCTACCTTGTGCAAGGAGAAAGTGCGGACACAGAAAGTGGCCAATTCTATGGTGTCTAACAGGGTCACTTGGGTCATACCATAGGTTTCTGTGCCACGACTGGGCCAGTACTGGTCACATTTAATCTGCAAGTGAGAGAGGGAGACAAACAGAGGTATCAGTTGCAATATCTATATCAAAATCTATTAAATGGTGTCTCCACTAATGAATAAGATCCTTCACATAAATAGAGGAGTATGGAAAAAATTGAATTATGCTCGCTCTACACAAATACATGCACTCACAAGCACATGCGCCACTCATAAAGCAAGCCCTCCTGTGGATTAGAACACCAGGCGGCGCTGACAGAAACACCAGGGTAGCTTCTCTCTATTTCTGCGAAACAACACTATGCAGACTAAACAGATGTGACCACACTGTCACAGCAACTCCACTCCTGTAGCTTAACTTCACCAACTTTACACAATAACTTCACAATCAATTCTTAATTTAATATCTGTCAAAATAAAAGCCTGATCATTTCAGATCCTCACACAAAATACCTTCTATTGTTCTAAATATTTTAGTAAGAGTAAAAATCCTGAGTAAAAAGCTACAAATCCTGGACAGATATCTCATTTTGACTTGATTTTTGTAGCTATCTTTTGTCCAGTGGTTCTACAGTATATCTGAAAACACAACACCTGCTTCCCCCTGGTCCTCCCCTGTCAGCCCACTTAATAAAGATTCATTCAATATGGGGAGTGACGCGCCAGCGGACATCAGATGAGATGTGACAGCTAGTGAGGGAGATGCGCTGCTCTCCAGCTTTCTCTCCCATTTCCTGCTCAAGCTGACACTCAAGTTCTACCGCCCGCTAATCCTGATCACGTTTGACAGCAGTAGAACACGCATGTCAGTATGGAGGATCGGTAAACAATTGAAAAGGGATAGAAGGAGGGAAAATGAGTGGAGACACCTGGGGTGAGTGAGCCTGATGTTGACACAGGTTTGAGTTGACAGGATGAAACATTGCGGTTGGCTTTTTGACATTTAGACAAGTGCACTCCTTGATAGCAAAAAATACAATCTTTGTAGATCCATCCTAAGGGTGCACTCACACCATTTGGCTTAATTTGATGTCTTTTTAAGTAGCGCTCACCTGCATTTTCAACTCATAATTCAGAAAAATGGGTCCTACGACAGGCACTTTGTTTACGTAACAACTAGCTGTCACTGTGGGCAAACTGATGTGCAACTGGCAAACACGTAAGAGACTTCCTTAACAAGCACATTGTGCTTTCTACTGATTCACTATGATCACATAAACATTTACCAATTCTTCTGATACATTTCCCTTTTTTAATCTGATAGTTTGTGGTTGTAAAGTGCTGCTGTTGCCTTCTATCTATAAAATCTTCTATGTTCTTTGCTAGAGCTAGTTGGCTTTAAAAAGTGTGAACATCATACACACAACTCAAAATAATTTGGGGTGTTCGTAACTATAAAACGTGTTCCTTTCCATGTCAAGGACACCAGGCTGGATCCCTTTCAAAGAATGCACTTCCTGCACCCCTTGTGGCCACTTCCCATGGACGTAAATGTATAAAAAGAAAACAGAAAAACAAAACAAAAGTGGACTAGTGTGATCACATCCTGACATCTCATTCCTCCCTTCTGGAACTGAGCCACTGTGCTCTCCATGTACTTTTTCCTCTAACTTCCACAATCAACAGATGGTAGTGGGAGGCACTGGTCACAGGTACTGCAAACTCTCCATGGCACTCTGTTGCTTAAAATTTAATTTTAGCTTCCTGCACTGTTCACTCTGAGTGGTAAAACTTGCTAAGCTCTCAGCACAGTAGGGAACAATGCAACAGCTTGCCGTTTCCACTGAAAATAAGAAGACAAAACAGAGCCAAGTCTGTGAAGATACTCCCAGTGGATGTGCAGCCTAACTTATCAGATGTGCACAGGTAGAGCGTCGTTGAGTTAACTCTGTTTTAGCACCCTTCCCTGCTGCTTTCACCACCCCATTCAAATTTCTACACTTCTATGAAAGCAATCCATCTCAACAAAATGAAGTCTGATTACCCACCAATGAAGTTCAGGTGTGCAACTGGGAAATTACTGTAAAGCTGTGCAATTTTCAGCAGCTGGTTATTGTACATGGACTTGCGAACAAGTGATTTGATTTTGAGCCTCTTTTAAAGAACTACATTTTAAAAGAGGTTGGTGAGGTCACTGGAGGGGAGCTTTATAAAGAAACCTGCCAAAAACGCCCAGCATCCGTCTAAAAATTGGTTGAGACTTACCCGTGACTTCTCCTCCAGCCTGGTCATCATGACCACAGTGGCGGCTCTTTGTTCCCACACCATCCTCCAGAAGTCCCCAAATGTCTCTGGTAATGGACCCTGGGTGGCGATGTAGGCATTCTGCTTTCTGTAGCCATCAATATAGTTGGCGTTGATATAGTCGCTACCTGTGATACCTAGACTCAGACCACAGCAAAAAAAATTTAATAAATAAGAGATGGAACTGTACTTTTGACGGTTTTTCCTCTTTTAATCCATTTTCTGCTTTAATCTATCTGACCTTTTCACTATTTTACTTCTCTCATTATTTGCACGCTTTTGTTTTGTGCCATCTGCCATGATAATTTCTAGTTTTCACACACTGGCCCTGTTTCCCCAATCAATGAAGGTGTAGAGGTTCTAGACTGGAAATATTAAAACAAGTAAATGACTTACGTAATGAGTTCTCACACCTCTTATTGTTGAAACAAGTGAAAATTGGCTGAGAACAGTGACAGTTTTGGAATTGTCCAGAGAGAAGTGGCATGGTCTTAAGATATACCCGATCATGTCAGCTTTTGGGACTTAAAATATTTGAGGTATTATTCCCCAATAGATCTTAGTGGTTGTTTTGATAACAATATTTTAAGACATAATAGAAGATTAAATGAAATGTCTCACAGCCTCTGCTACTGTGGAGCTGAAGGAAATCTCAGTAGTTGTTCCATTTGAATGGATTCAAATGCTGCAACTGCCTCACTGTCACAACATCCCGTACTGCTCTTTTATCATTTTCTTTTTCTAAGTCTGTGGTTCTGCCTCGGTTTCTGTAGCATCCTACGTCTGATTTACCACCACTACGGATGGAGTGTGCTTGAAGATTGAGGATAGCGAGGAGTAAATCAGCCACTCAGCCACCACAGCCGGGAGGCAGATCTAGCAACCATCCCTCTCAGCCCGCCACCATGCTCTGTTGGACACTGGTCCCACCAGATCTACCTGTGAGGAAACCCTCCACATTGCTGGGTAGATTAATGTGTACTGGCTACATTTTAATGCAAGGATGGTGTATGTAACACTTGTAAGCTCTATTGGAAAATCCTGCTTCCACTGTCTGCATGTAACTATCAAAGAATTCCGTGACATCCTTTAATGTGCCTGCAGAAGTAACAGAACCCTTCAAAGCTAAACTATGTAGTTCAATGCAAGGCTTCTTCAGGATTTCTCAAGATACCAAGTTGTGTAACTCTGAAACAAGCCTCTAGACTCATCATGTGTGTTAAAAAACCGTCATCATGCTTGTATCTGAGGGAATCAGGGTGTTGTGGTGGTGTGAACTGTCCTGCATCCAAAAAATCAAGGTGTCCTTAAGCTTGGTGTAGAATCACTACAGCCTCAGTAAGTTTAAGTCGTACTAGAAAACAGATTTCAAGCCAAAATGTCATAAATGTAAACAAGATAATCTGCGATTAGAGTGTGTCTAACACTGACAATCTGACAGTGATAAGACAGAACATCACCCATCTTCATTTATCCAACTTCTACAATCCTGTCAGTGTTCTGTGTTGGAGAGTCACGTCTCTTTGACTGACATCTCCTCACTCTAGCGACAAACAATGAAACACTCGACTGGGCTAATTTAAGAGAGGAGACGCAGTGAGGACAACAATCAGGGCGGAGAGGAAGAATAAGACAGAGAAAGAGGGGGAGAGATAGAAAGAGAGAGCGAGAGAGAGAGAGAGAGATTGGGGGAAAGAACGAACCAGAAAAGAGAGGAAAGAAAAACGAATGGGAGAAAGAATGGAAATAAGCATAAAATAGAAAGAAAAAGAAAGGCAAATGCCATTAAAAAGGATACCACGTCGCACAATCCGACTGTGGCGCCTTGGCTTTAGTCATAGCTAAGTGAACAGAGAATGGCGGCGTGCATGAATTGTTCTACTGCTGCGACTAATAGCAAAATCACTGCAGTGTAAAATAGAAATTTCAGACTTGATTAATTTATGTATTTATGGACGAGGAGCATTTTTTCCCTGGGATAATTTTGTTATGCATGTTGCCGCACCCTCAAATTGGCCTGACTATTGTGAAATGTCGAAATCTAGTCGGAGCAGTTAGCTCACACAAAAGAAGAGTACTGTGAGTTTGGCACTACTGTGAGGAGTCAGGAGCTCTTCTGGTGATGCAACGCCAGAACAATGTCAGCAGTGAAGGGTGACTACCTCTGACAATGTCCCTTGAGATTTAGGAGTCAGAGGAAGAGTTTTTCTGGCTCCGAGATTCTCAGTACAGTGTCTGTGGGCAGTTAGAGGGAAGTCATGAAAGCGGGGCAGATCGGATGAGACAAATGGGACGGTGAAAACACTGGTTAAATCCTGGGTCGCTCTGAGTGTGAGATCTGACAGAGTGCCGGGCCCATAGATGAGCTGAAACAAGTCCTCGCCTATCCCCATAAAATAAAATAATTCCATAAACTGCTTAGCTGCTCAGGACCAAGTTGAGCTGAAAACAAGTCCTCCGTTTAGCCTCCAACATAATTTTGTTTTGTTCTATAAATTCACTGGTTCCTGCCCAACTGAATCTGAACTTCACATACTATAAAGTATTTCATTTTATTTAACTCAATGTTTTATTCTACTTCATACTATTGCGGTGACTCAAGACAATACTTGTGTAATCCAGCCCAATCTAGCGCATATATTCTTTCTTCTCTTTATTTCTATTCTCTATTCTTTTCTGATTAAGTACAGATTCTACTGTAATCCTCTAGTCCATACATCTTAGTCAACTATTCTGTGCTACTCTATTCTAAAGTACAGTTAAATAAAGTATTTTATTTATTGTATTTAGCGTATTCTATTCTGCACTGCTATGCACTATTCTAGTTTAGTCTTCACTGTCTAGTCCTATCTGTACTAGTGTATGTCAATCCAATACAAATTCCTAATTACTTAAACTGACTGTAATTATGAGGATTTCCCAAATTACCTGCAATGAGCTGATCTCGTCTCTGAGGTGGTGTAGGTGCAGATTGTGAGGATGAGTGAGCCTTACCCTCGATGGGAGCCAGGATGACACGGGAGTGGTCGTAGGCGATGACGTTGGCGTAACGATTTTTGGGCTTGTTCACCTCCAGGTTGGAATGTTCCCAGGTGAACTGCTGGCCTGGATCGATAGACTGATGGAGGGCAGAGACAGGCAGAACATGCACACACACAGAAGAAATCAGAAGAGCCTTGAGAGGAACTGAGCAATAACAATACGACCTGAATGTTATCATAAAAAGAAGGGGGGGGGGGATTGAGAGGGTGATTTCCCCAAAGGAAAAAGAACATGGTATCATGAAAATCTGCAGCCTGCCTGCTTTAAATGCTCGCAGCAGCTGCACACAGTACTTTATCAAGATCATTAATGTAGCGGGTGCATAATGACAAATACTGTAATAATATTGATGAAGGCGGCGGCTCTCCCCCTTGAGGGGAGGGCGTGGAGCGAGGCTCGACACTCGGGTGAAAGACAAATTCAGCCGCCTCTTTAAAGCACAAGAATTCCAGATAAATATTCTGTTCCCTTGTCAGGATAATTAAGTATTCCATTATGAGTCGTTGTTTGCTTATAGGCGTCTGGCGCTCTGTTGGTGTAGGGACGGAGGGATTGAGGGATATTTGCAGTTAGGGCTTCAGCATGTAGGGTGCGGGGCTGGAGAGAGAGACTGAAGCTGAATGAAGTCCAGCTGGAAATCGAACAATTTCCATGCAATCATTACAGCAATCAGAGCTTCCCTTTGTTTTAGCCTCTTTCCATCACTGTTTTTTTTTTATTCTTTCTGCCCTCATCTCTATCCCTCTTTCTTTGTCCCTGTTTTCCTTATCTGCATCGCTCCATCTTCAAAGTCTTCCAATTTTTTTGCCCATATTTCTTTCTCTCTTTCTCCATCTCCCGTCTCTTCTCTGATGTTTACACTCCCTCTCTAGCAGTCGCCCTCCTGCTATTTTCCCGTTCTTTCTAGATTACCTTAAGGCTGACTATGTGTGTGTATGCGTGTGTGCGCATATAAAAGATTGGGGTCATTTCTCTGAAACCTCGCTCAATTCAAAAATTGAAAACCACATCTGTGTAGTCCAAACTTCAATAATTTTTTCATAAATTACATTTACGGAGTGTGTATGGCAAAAGTCCAGTACTTAATTTGAAGGAATAACTACTTCCAGAAATGTTTCAAAAACTGACTGAATAATAACTACTCAAATTCTGCAACAACACACTCCTGTCAAGAAGGCAGGCTTTGGTGGACATGGATGCTAACTGCCTGACAGTAGAGAGATAAACTCTATGGATTCAGTATTGTCAGGTAAAACTGTTGCTGCCTTTTCATTGCTGTTTGTACGTCAGATCATCTCCTCTTCATCTCCGCTCTCCAGCTGAGATGCCCTGGTCTCACCCTCCCCTCACTGAATCCTCATCATTAACCAAGCCTCCCCATCTCCCATCTCTCCTCTCTCCCCTCCATTTTTCCTCCTCCCTCACATCCCGCCTAGCTAAAAACCAATCAGTCAAAGCCCCGTAGAGCTGCGCTTGGCAAGCCAGGGCGCCCAGACGAGCAGCCATTAATCAAGAAAATAACAAAATTAAAATTACACTTCTCTATTTAATTTGGTCATTTATTTTTCCTGGGGGGTGGTTGTGTGAAGGGGCAGGGGGACAGAGAGAGAGGGTGAAAAAGACAGAGCGGGAGATGAGACAAGCGGGCGGTTTAACGCTCTCTCAAAGACAAGTAATTAGAAGTTGTAGTTGTAGCAAAGTGTCAACTTTGGCATCACGTCTCTCGTCTCTCTTCCCCCCCGAATGGAACAAGCTTGTCCATTTGGTACGCAGCCCGGATGTGGATTTATGAATAATAGATACCAAAGAAATACTGGATCGCTACGAGAAGTCATTATCCACCAACATTCACCGGCAGGCATGATGACAGCAATCTATGCTGGTGTAACCTGCTTCTTGCGTTAGCCTGGCGTGCAGCGAGGCGACAGGCACAGTGATTTAGGGAAGGCGAGGAGGGGATATTGCTTGTATGCAAACGAGAGCTGATTCAGCACTCCTGATTTCTAATCAACTCTGGTGTCATTTATAACCGCCACGGTCTCAGAGCTCAGACAGCTCAGTTTCCCCCTCTACACATGCATGCGCACACACACACACACACACACACATACACACACACACATACTACGTTAAAGCCTGACTGCCAGTGTGCTTTTCTCCATAAACACATTAATGTCGTTCGGCGTACATCAGACTATATCGTTATTTTGGAAGAAAGAACATCTTTACTCTAAGTTCATTGGTGTGTGTGAAGAATTGCACTTATTTATCCCCTTATTGAGCCATTAATGGGTTTAAAAAAAAAAAATCTTAAATAAATGCCATATGTTTGAGACTGGTAAGGCCTTCAATCTGTAATTTCTGGTCTTCAATTTAGGTAAAGGTAAGTGAGTTACCCAATTTTGTAAGTAAGCAGACACATTTTGGATGTCACAAAAGGACATGTTTAATTTTGCAGAAGAAATATTCATCTTCTTTTTTTTTTTAACCCATGTTTCCTGATGTAGGACTGGATGTATTACAGAAGAATCATTCTTTTATTTCGTCAAGAATTTGAGGAAATTGCATTTGGAGGTTCAGGAGCAACAAGCTGCCGAGGGAAATTTTATGTAATTGAAAATGACATTTGTCTTGCTTTGCAATGTTGAGGCTGCAAATATATCTGAGGACATAAGTGCCTGAGAACAAATTATATTTCATAATTGCTCAAAAGCACCACCAGCTACAGTATTGTCAACAAGCAGGAAAAAAAAGACTTAAAAGAAGAGAAACCTGGGGGTTTGTGTGCCCTTCCAATGAAAACACAGTAAGACAGAAATCAATACTCAGAAGAAACATTGACCTTTGAACCTGTGGTCCACTCACCTCATATTCCTGGGAGAGCTTGAGGTTGTCGTTGGCCTTGAGAAGCTCTGTATGTTCGGCCAGCTCTGAGATAGGGATGGGAGGATGATTCATCATACCTGCTCGCCAAAACATTGAGAGAAATTCCACACAAGGGAAGAGAGGAACGAAAGTTCATTAGTACAGTAGATAGGACACAAATTTAAAACTTAAAAATTATACAACGTAACATTTATGGGTGAAAATTTGTTGCTTACATAACAATGGAAGTTGGGTTTTAGTGGTGAGGAAGCATGTGCAGAACATGGTGAATGTCACACACAGCAAAAATGTATTGATA
Source organism: Coreoperca whiteheadi (assembly GCA_011952105.1). Taxonomy (NCBI): domain Eukaryota; kingdom Metazoa; phylum Chordata; class Actinopteri; order Centrarchiformes; family Sinipercidae; genus Coreoperca; species Coreoperca whiteheadi. The sequence goes on along the minus strand of CM022489.1, from coordinate 12,081,581 downwards.
GGTTATGGGCACTTGATTGGACCAGGCCAGAGCTCAAAAACAGCTGGGTTTGTCGAGCAGGGTGGATTGATTATTTGCCAAAGAAGCTGGTAGCATTAACCACAGACTAAATTGTATTAATTCCCACAATTGTCATGATTCTGACAGACAGATGGACCAATAGGACCAGTGCTGCCAGAGAAAAACCCAGACCAATTATGTCTCAAACATGTGCAGCATTTTTCATTTCCCAAGCTAATAAAAATAGCTTGGGAAATTAGTTAAAAATGACTCAAGATGAAAAATGTAAGGTTTTGATGGTGAAATCACAGACAAGAAACACGACAACCCTTTTTATTCTTGGAATCAATGGAATGCTTATGTTGACAAAAATCCCTTGTACTTGTCATTGAAGATAATCAAAAGTAAGATTTGCTTTCAGCATGGATCACTGGATACTGGATCACTAGTTGGTGGGAAAAAAACAACTCAACAAAAAAAAAATCAAGGTGACTATGTTATTTCTTAGTACCTATACATGAATACTACTATTATTATTATTTTCAACATTTAAACTTCATTACTTTCAGCACCATCCAATCAAAAAGAAAGATGAGAGAGCTATGAAACAGTCTTCTGATCTGGATCAGACCTAACATATCCCACAGGCCTGTGTCTACTGTATCCTTAATCTATAATGCTCTTGTTGTGCTTTGTTGTTAGCATGGTGACATTTTTGGCTGTTGCAACAAAGGAGCTTATTCTAGAACGGAGCCCTGACCTGGGGGCTCATGGGAGGGGAGGTGGGAGTGGAATAAGGAGGTTTAGGAGTGTGAGTGATGCTGAGTGACACAGTGAGCTGCTCCATTCCCGCCAGCCAGTGCAAAGCAAGCAAGCTGCCTTTTCTACCCTTTCCTTCATCTGCTGGTTTCCTCAACCCAGTGGACACTGGCTCTAGGATGAACACCCCTTACCTTCCAAAGTCACGAAAAAAAGCCTTCTCAGTTACATTTCCAATATGTTACCTACCAAACCCTTTTGCATTTTATCCCAAGGAATTCCCAGACCACTAAGAACTAGCTTTTCAGTTGGGTGGGAAAATTGTGAGTTGTTTTTTTTTTTGGCTCGCTCCAATATCCACTGAATATTGTGTTGCTGCTGCTATAATATTATCAGCACTGCTGTGCACTCCAGTCACTAATCCATTTAGACGCATAATGCTGAGGCCATGTAATGGAATATGGGGCAGCCATAGATTGTGGCTCTGTCCCTGCATGCGAACTGGCAATACTTAACGCTTTCATATTTTTAGTAAGAGGTCTCATTTCCTGCCGAGTGACTGGGTCAAAAGTCAACAAAATGTTGAAATGTCTTTTCAAAAAACGTTACACAGGCTTAATTGGGCGTGCAAATCAGCATAATCACATTAAACATCCTTAATTTTCTTTTTCTCACAATGCTTAATATCGTTCCAATGTCAAGGGGGTCACTGATGTTATGGCTGCTTTTGTTGCACTTAAGAGAGGGAGCCCAACTCTTTGTGCTGACAGTCTTCATTAGTAATGGTAATTTATTTTACACTGAGAGAACAATGCCGCAGTGTCAATTACATGAAGATTAACAAAGATTACAATGCAAATATGAAACAAATGGAGATGACACTGGATGCCGTGACATCCTCCGGAAAATGAACGGACACACTGCATTAACAGCCTACTTGACAAGAGTTGTGCAACAAACACCCATGCCCTTCTCAATGGTTCATTTAAATGATGTTTACAAAATGAATAGTTTTCTTCTAATTTTTAAAGCCTATGTTAAATTTCTTTTTCTTTTCAACATCTTAATATAAAGTCAAACAAAACCTGAGGTAATAGGAGAACTCAAATTATATCAATGTATTTGGACAAAGTTGTTTGTTTATGAATTTCTCAATGAGCTGACAAAGCACGTGGATCGCGGTGACACCACTTGAGATTGAGCCAGTTATTAATCACTTGGTGTGGGAATTCATTGAGATGAGCATCAAGAAAAAGATTCAATTTGGTTGTTACTTTACTTGCCTCAGATTCAAAGGGAAAAGGTATCAGAAACCATGAGCGAAATAAGTAAATGTGTACGCAAATGAGGGGCCCTCACTTCCCCTTGAGAGAACAAGCGTAGGTTGTTTGAGGGGAGATCAAAGAATGTGTGTGTGTGTGTGTGTGTGTCTGTCTGTGGTTGTGTAGTTTACTGTGTGCGTGAGCCACTGACACACTCAAACTCCATCAAGTCCTTTCAGGTTGTGTTTACTGCCCACATTACTGTCTGCATGTATAAGTGCCTGCTACAGAGATATATCAGGCCAAAATGTTTACATATATATCCAAATAAAGCATGATGCACTGCTAGTTAGATAGGCTGAAGGTTTTACATATCAGTGTTTCTTTATTCCCTCAAACTTTGGTAGAATGTTTTGGGAAACAATTTGAATACTTAAAACTGCAAGAGGTTTAAATCCATTGTTTTACCTTTCTCCTACTTTGCCCTTTGCCAACATAACCAATTACTATACGTTGTCATGTTTACATAGATGAAACTCACAGCTAAACCAATCTGTTTGTGCATCTTTTTCTCTCTCTCTCCGTGTACTTTTCCAAACTCACCCATTTGTTTTGTTCCCAAGACAAATGAGTCGATCGTGCCTACTTTGCTCCCTCATTCATTTTGTCATTTACACACTTTATCCAAGAAAAGATTTACTTTACTTACTTTACCATGTTTTGCTCTGACCTGTACTTGAGTACTTGAGTCACTCAAGGACAAATTGTTGTTATTCCCTACCCCCACTCCAAAGCTCACATTCTTCTCTTCAACACAACCCACGGCTTTTTACTATCCACGTAGACTCTTCTGCAATCAACAGAATGATCAATGAACACAGAAAAAGAAACTTGCGTCTAATTACACATTTCCAATCTCTCGATCCGCAGTCGTTGCGCCTGAGAAATATAATGATTCTTTTTGATAAGCAAAAGCAGTTTCTCTCCAAAAGCCTATTCATGATGTTGCGTATTTCCATATAAAAGGGAAGAAGTCTGTCGGTGGGTAAGCAAAGAGAATAAAGGGGGAAAGAGAAAACCAGAAATTCTGCTTTTTCTCTCGGATGATCCTTTTGCAGTGAGCAGGGAGAGGGGGCGATCAAATGTCGAGCCATTGTTTGCCACCACTTTAATTAAACCTGCTCGTTATCTCTGAGCACAGAAAAGACCCCGTTACTTCAGAATGGAAATGGAGCAGTGGTAGTGAAGGAGGAGGAGGAAGCAGAAGGGAGAACAACAAGGAGGTGAGGAAGGGGAGGAAGAGAAAAAGGGATAACAGAGATTGTATTCCTGTGAAAAAACACCTCTCAACCATCTCTACATCAGCAGAAGTGATCGCACATGTTATTTATGCATGGTGGATTAATGCACAGCCAACAGCCCAGGTGAATATCGTGACTGACATCCAATTAAAGGGGGGAAAAAAAACAGCCCAGTATACCAGTAGAAATCAACATCAAATTAATTAGTGCTGAAATTTTGCTGCATAATGTGAAAAAACAAACAAATGCAAATTATGTATTTGTAAATGGAGGCAAGCGATGCTCGAAAAAAATAAGATAAAGAAAGCTGGTACGCAAATACTAAAAACAGAGACTAACTTTCATATTCAAAATCTGCTTCACTCTGAGGACTGCTTAGACCAGAATCTGTAAAGAACAGCAAACATAAGGGAAAATGGTTTCAAAAGGCTGCAATGCAACAGAAAACGCTATGTAAAAAGAAAACATAAAAATGTGCAAAACGATAAAATGCCAAGTAATAAAACACAAAGGCAATAGTACATTTTTATTTACCAAGTTTACCATCAGTACACTCGGCCATTCTCAGGGTGGCCTGAATGACAGATTTGAGGCCAGACTGCCACACAGACATGAAAAAGTAGGGCAAACATCATCAGATCAGCTACAGTCCTCCTCAGAAGCAGACTAGTTAGCTGTGGGCGTCAGCCTCTGATGCCCCAGCTGAGAAAACCCTTCTGCCAAGCCCCATATCAACAGTCATAGAGATCAGGGATAAGAAAATTGATTTGGTTTCTCTAAGCTTTCATAAAACCAGTTGGAAGGGCCCAATGACAGGAATGAGAAAGAGACAGAACCAGCTTATGTTTCCTGGTGAAAACTAACTCTGAAGTTTCCTTTGTCCGCAGCTTGGTGCTGAGGCATTGGGAGTGAAAGGTGTGGAAAAGTGTACGCATTCTTGGCTGACAGCTGTGGAGCCAGAACTCTGAGGAGCGCGGTGATGGTTCAAAGTCTTATCTGCTTCTGAGGAGACGTCCTCTAAGGCCCCAGCCACCGATGCTATGTCCGGGTAGACTCAGGTCTCCTCAACTGTTCAAGCAAAAAGGAGCCATCTGTGACAACACTTACTGGACATGTGGCTAAGAGATGCAGTTTGATGGGATGCTGCCAACCTGCCCATCAAGTAAAGGGAAATACATTTTGCCAGGGCTGAAAGCTGAAATCAGATCATCATGGTTGCTCAGTAATGAGAATATATCACATCACCCAAAGATGGCAACTGTGATCCATAGAAAACAGACAGTTTATTCCAGAACACGCGTAAGATGTGAGAAATGAAAGGCAAGGAAATCTGATTTGTGGGCAATGTGAAAAAATAAGTTTCTTTAGCTATAAGAAACTTTCTCTTCTTTTCCCAAAAAGTCTGGTCCATAAAACATAAAACACTTCCTCTTTGATATCATGAAACGGCAGGACCCAACAGGTCATCAATCCCAGTTGGGAGCCAAAATGAGCCGTATTGTTATTTTTTCCTTCAAAGAAAAAAAACTAATATATGTCAGCCTAAAAACAGTGCTAAACTCAATTCCACAAAATAGAAGTTGCTAAACTGAGTTTTGCTGGGTTTACCTTGCCCTGGCGTCTTAGTGAGAGGACGTCAGGCCAGTGGCGCCAAATGAGCGCAGAAACATGAAGACATCCAACATCCCCCTCTCCCTAATTGATTTGTGACAATGACTAATTAAACCTAGCGGGGAGCGCTCTGATCCACTGTCTCCAAACGTCATTCATCACAGCAGGAGGGAGGTACAGGCATGTCTGATTATGTTTATGTGTAAGTGTGTGCTGTGTGTGTGTATCGATATAGCTGTTTGCTAGTGGGAGGGCACGGCTGTTGCAGTCGTTGCTGTAATCTGTAGAAACAAGTAGTTTGTTGATGCATGCGAGTGATTGGCTGGTGTCCGTGGGTTTTGCAAGTGTGCAATGCTGTTTGCAAGAAAATGTTTGATTTTTACACGCTCAAATGTGGAAGTACTCTGAGAGAATTATGGGGGCGTGAAGTGCCACATGCAACGCTGTATTGGAGGGAGTAGATAAATAGAAACACAGATGGTGATGGCATAAATAGAAAATATATCAGAGATATGTTGAACAGTAAACCCACAGTAAAACTCAGTTCACCTGAATTTTAATTTGCAGGAGAGTTTTTTATTTTTTATTTTTTGTAATGATGTGAATTCATATTACTATCGGTTTGACAGTAGGGAATGTCAAACTGATGATGTGAAGATAGGGTTTTGAGATTAGATATACAGTAAATATGAATATATATCTACCTTTAGGGATATCTATCTATTGCAGGCGGTAATCCTCATGATGATTACCAACTGTTATAGTTTACCAGCTTTTTAACTGCAAAACTAGGAAGAGAAGAGTAAAATGAGAAACAGACAGAAAAGGGAAGAGAGAGACACTGAAAAACCCCCCAGAGCAAATGGGGGGGCTTGGTTGTAGATAGACAGTAGAAATCCACTGAGTCGTGCTGCTTCATTACTTTGGCCCCATTTGCCAATTAAACCCCAGGCACCAATGAAGATAATGACAAAATGAGCCACTCTGTGCCCCAAGGAGTTATGGCATGTCACTGTGAGGCTGTCACATGACCTACAGGCTTTAAAGCACAAATGCACAAGCACACACACACAATGTACACACTCTCCCCACAATGTACACACTCTCCCAAACACATTATCCAAGCTTAGCTTATAGGACGCCTAATCAAAAACATATTTTTTGTTCCCCAGCACTAGGGGTCACTGAGCACACATTGCCGATGCGGCATATGCTCTGCTGGATTGGAGAGGCCTTGGATAAGTGCACTGGGAGTATGCTCATTTGAACAATGGTCGCTATTAGCGGATGGGGATGTTCACAAATGCTCACCGGGCCACTTAATAGGGCTAAAATGTCCATTCAAATTAAATTCCCCGGGTACGGTGATAACGATATCGCCAAATCCTGTGGAACAATGGCAGGGTTGTCGAATGAGAATGCATGTCATACTGTATATAAAGAGAGGTCTCAGCATGTTTTGGTTAATGTTATGTAAAAGAGAGCAATAGACTGTAACAAGAGGTTCTTTTACTTAAGGAAAGGAGGACAGTTGAGGGTACAGTGGAAAACGCTGGAAGTCAGAGAGACAAATAGCAGGAATGGCTATTATAATCTTGTCATTACAGAACCGCTGATAGGGCTCTGAATACCAAGCAAGATAAAGATGAGGACAGGAAATTGAACTTCCACACTTCTGTGTATAAGTGGGTTTGTGCATCTCCTTTCATCCTTGAGTCTCTCTTCTCTGATGTAAAGAAGGCAGTTTTTTTTCCCAAGACACAAACTCAAGCAGCATAACTGGGCTCCCAAAGAAGCTGAAGAGAAATGCTCCATCTTGAAATCTGAGCCTTTTGATGGAGCAGAGACTGGCTGTGGATGACAGATGGATGGCTGAGAGACAACTAGGCTAGGAGACAGAAAGGCGAGAGGCAAAAACAAGGAAAAGAAATGAGGGAACGCACGGAAAAAAGGGTGGATGTGTTTATTCCGTCTCTAAGGGATTTACTCCTTTTCTGCCATTTCCTTGAGCAGGTGAGAACAATGCATTTGAAATACAGTGCAAGTTCCTAAAAATGCAGGTCTCAGTCCTCTGTCAAATAAACAGTTTGAAGAGAGAATACAATTAAACCATCTAGTGGAAAACGCACAATAATCCATGATGCTTAGTTAGAATCACTGCAATGTTTGAACTTTCTTTCACGAAAACCTCTAAACTGGCAGGATGAGCGGTTTCAAAAACTGGCCAACAAACATGCTACTGGTATATCCATGTGACTTTAAAAAAAACGGTTTTTATTTTGTTTGTGTTTTTGTTTTGTTTTTTTAAAAAATCATGGCTTGTAATTAAGGAGTGGAAACTGTAACTGAACCCAATACAGCAAACACAAAAACCAAACTTTGACCAATGACAACAAACTGTAGATGCCATCGCAGCCTAAATCGACCGACAGATGATGGGTCTGAAAAGGAGGGAGGAGGAAGATGGAGAAGACTTAGATAATGAGTGTGGGATCGAAGGTGCTCTGTTGTTAACACCAGGCTTTAGCTGGGATGAACAGCAGACAGAAAGTAAGACAAAAGAGGTAACAAGTAAAAACCCAGGAGAACTTCAAAACAGGATTTGTTTCCAACATGAAAACATCAAGTCTAACAACAAACATCTTTTTCTAACTATTTACTATTCATATATGGCTAATTGTCACATGGGTACATGGCAAACACATAAATGTGGCTTGTAGGTAGTTATGAATGCACATAATGTCAAACGGATGATGTGGGAGCACGTCATGGACATCATTCATGCTGCAGCATAAATTTAACTTAAAGTTGCATCATTTGTGGATAGTCAATCTCTGTGTAGGCTGCATGTATGTGCCAATGTCACTACACATAAGTTATGTGTAACAAATAACTACACATTTATGGTTTGTCTTACATGAATAAAAGGTTTTTCCTCCAAATAATTAATCTGGTGTCAATAAGGAAGGTGTTCTTCAGGTGTGTGTCTTTATTTGCCTACAGTAATATAGTATAGCGCTTGGCCAATATGAGCTTATGACAGCCAGTAACAGTATTTTTGGATTAGAGATGCTGCCACTGTTAACACTGTTTGCCACATTTTAAAATTTGCTTTCCATTTTGGTAGGTTCCAAAAAGAAGAATTTTGAAGATCTTTTAAAATGTTGTTCTTTTAAGAGTGAAATGCTTCTGAATAAGCATTTGGTCTGTTGAAGCCACTGACATTGCTGCCTCCATTACAGCCAAGGTAATTAATTACTATGTAGGTAAGTAGCTTCTTAAAATTCAGTTATTTTTCTACAGCTGTTTCTCTTTTGTACGGAAGCTTATTGCTGCCACGCTGGAAAAAGAAAAACTGATCAGTATCACGTTATAACGTGAAAAGTTTCTTGTTATAACAAGATGTTTTTCATGTTATAACAAGATATTTTCACGTTATAACAATATACCATTTATCACGTTATAACAATATATCACTTATCACGTAATAACGTGATAACTTAAATTGTTATAAGAAGATGTTTTTCATGTTATAACATGATAATTTATATTGTTATAACGTGAAACTTTTCATGTTATAACAATATAACAGTAATCACAATCAGCGGATTGAAAGCTGGTGGGCCTTTTTGAGAACGCATCATGCCCAATACTGGATAAATCGTCTCCAGGAATTGAAAGACAAAGACTGTTTCTCTGAAGACTTTTTGGACAAGGGTCGGACTCATTTTTCCTTCTGTACAGACCCATGCATTTTAAAAGCCTTCTTAGTGTACGCATACTTATCACAATATCATCCACTGTGCTCAATAACAGTAGAATCTCGCCATGTCTTAACCCAAGCATAAAGTAGAACTTGATCAAATCCTGTAAATAAGCCATATTCCTCAATTTATTTGTTCTCTGCACACATATCACGTTATAATGTGAAAAGTTTCATGTTATAACAATATAAATTATCATGTTATAACATGAAAAACATCTTGTTATAACAATAAAGTTATCGCGTTATAACGTGATAAATGGTATATTGTTATAACGTGATAAGTTAGTATGTTGTAATAACGTGAAAATATCTTGTTATAACATGAAAAACATCTTGTTATAACAATAAACTTTTCACGTTATAACGTGATAACTTATATTGTTATAACGTGAAAATATCTTGTTATAACATGAAAAACATCTTGTTATAACAAGAAACTTTTCACGTTATAACGTGATATTGATCAGTTTTTCTTTTTCCAGAGTGGCAGCAATAAGCTTCCGTACTTTTGCAATAAAACCTATAGATTAGTCTAATGTTGTACTCACATTTGCAGAGATAGGGGGCATGAGCGCTCCACTGGAAAGAGTCTTGGATTGAAATCCAATTAGACCAATGAAATACAAGCCTTAGATGGCTTTTTAACAGGCCAACAATCAAAAGTAGCTATTTTCAGGTCTAAATGAAGAACATTAAATGTTACTATCTCAGAAATCCATGAAGTCAGTTATTCATTTTGTTGTTATTAGAGGGGAACTGGTTAAACGCTTAGACTACGCTGTAAAACTGTGTCAGGTGTGTTCAAAATCTCTAGTCAGTATCTGGTCAGCACATAGTTATATTAACATATATTATTAATATTTGTGAAAAATATGACAATAAGACCCAAGATGTAAAATACCCCAATTTTCCTTAAAGGCGAGGTGAGGCGGGTCTCTTTGCACGTTTTACAGGCTGTCACAGCTAACGCTGGAGGAGTAAACTTCCTTCTTCACATCTTTCATATTGTCTTTGAAACTGGAAATATGTGTTTTCCTGGCTAATGTGGACAAATATTGCAAACGTATTGCAGAACAGTATATCAGTTTAACTATACCTATATGTATATGTTTTTGTTCCTCAGCATACATGTTGTGTGTGTCCTTCCTGTACCTGGAGTTTGAAAGTTGATGCGTCTCATCTCCACAGGGTCTGTAGGGTGGTGGGGTGTAATGTCTGCGTTGTTCAGCAGACATTTTGTGCGTGGCTCTGACTCTTTTCTTTTGCGGCTGGAAATTAAGAGAAACGAAGAATAGAAAAAGGGGAAGACGTACAACAAAAAACAACACAATAACTTTTAGTGAACAAGAACTGGGGAGCTGAGAACGCGTCTCAAATACGCAAAATTCTCCTTCACCCTCACTAATTAAAGGCATCTTTTTTTTGCTGAGGCAGGCTATTTTGTCTTCCCCTGTAAAATGCAATTAAGTACAGCTAAACCTTACCTGTCAGGTTTGCTGTTTCCAGAGAAAGCAATAGGAATCAAATAAATATATAAAGATGGTGAAAACACAACACACAAGGAGAAAGGGAGAGGGGGGAGGCAAGAAGAGAGATAAATCAATAGAGAGCAGTTTAAAATTCACAGGGGTCGCTGCTGGGCTCGCAAAACACGAGCTAAAGCTCATCAGCATTTGGATGACGTGTGTGCATGCGTGTGCATGTGTGCACATATCAGTGTGTGAGAAGAACAAGTAAGTATTCAGTGAAAGGTACAAATAAGTGCATACATTCGTGAGTGTGTGTCTATGCATGTGTGTGCTATTGTGTGTGCACGAGGGTGCAGATACAGATGGGGAAGGGGAATGTCAGGGCCAAGGGCAGACCTGGGAAACACTATTCACCAGGGAGAGATGGACGGGGAGATGGGAGAGTGATAGGGAGAGAAAGAGAAGAGAGAAAAAAAGAGAGAGATCCAAGGAGAGATGTTACTCTCCCTAACCAAGAAGGAGGTAAGGCAAGGTCAGACACTCAGGGATCATCCGACAGTAGCAAGCTGTACTTATGTTGCTCACACCAGCCCTGGCCTCCTTAAAATAATTCAGGGATCCTCCCTGGTATGTAGGGCGACCTCTTACACCACTGTTCAGTTGGGACTTGGGGTCACTGAGACTAAAAGCTACAACTAACAGTAGGGGGAAATATTGACTGTATATGTATATTCCAAAGCCCCAGTATACTGAAGAAGAGTAAATTCATTTAGACTTTATAGCTGCTTTCTGTAAGGTTCATTAAGCATAAAAGAAGAGTTTGAGGTCTACAAAGTAGGAAATAGGGTCACTAACTCAAAATTAAAATAGAAAACCCCAAACATTTTAAACTGATAATGGTTAAAACAACTAGTAACTTGGGACAACATTGGAATGACACCTTTGTAGAGTTTTCTTTCCAGAATTAATAGGTATTATTTCAAATATATATTTCTAAATACATATCTGTGACATCTCTTGATTTGTAGATTGTACCATTCTTAGTTCAGTTATTAAGCACCATCTCAAAGAATCTCCTCCTCTCTTCTTTCTCCAACCCCCTCACTTCCCACAACCATCTTTTTCACAAAAAAGCGATTTCATATTTACATGCAATAATGTCTTTGAATACCATGCTGCTATGAATACAAAATAGACCCCATTTTCAACATGCTCTCTAACATGCAATTATTTCCCAATACCCACTTCTCCAGTAACATTGCAAACTAACTGGTTCAACATCAAATGATAAGAAAATCTTCATTGTGTGTTGCTGGATAAGAAAAATCCCTCAGATTTCCAGCACATTTACCATTATTCAGTAAAAACATAGATTACAGTTATAGTGCTTGTGTAGACCAGTGGATGGAGCAAGGCACTAACAATGCAAAGCTAAAGGGTTCAATTCCATGTACATCTTAATGATAAGAGGATGGTTATTAGGGTGGAAAGATGAGATTTAAAATTTCTTTCCAGAATAAAGCATTTTATACTGGCCACTCAGTACAAACAATCAGTGTATTTTATACTAACCCTAATCCCAAGTCTTATTTTCTATCATTTGAGGTTGAACAATGTAATTTTTACACTGCAACAACAACTCACTTTTTATACAGGAGAATGGCAATGACGATGCAGATAATGAAGACCACAGCCAGGACTGGGCCCACTACCCATATGAGTCCGTCACCAGTCTCTACTGGCAAGGGGTCCACCACTAGCTCAGGAGTCATCACTGTGTCGGTATAAGGGCTGGTAGCAAACAATTTCTAAACAGAAAAATCAGGTAAACGTTAACATAGCACATGAAACACAATCCAGGTTACAGAATTGTACCCGAACTAACCAGCTAAAACTGAGAAAAATGTAAAAACTGAGGGAATTGGATTGAACAAAGCCATAATAAGTAGACCTGAAATGTGTAAGATTCAGATGAAAGAAATGTGTGAACCATAATTAAATGAACAAAACTGATTAATTAAATCCACTCTGACAAAAAGAAAATGACTAAACCTAAGTCAACTGAACTGTGTTGAACTTGACTGAACTAGTAACTCACCCCAGCAGTGGCATTGAGTTCAGCCAGCAGGAAGAAGACATACTCCTGGCCAGGTTCAAGAGGCTTGTTCTCACAGCTGCTGTGGCGGTGGTCAGATCCCACCGTGAAGCTGGAGGGCAGCTGCCTGAAGCAGGCTGTGATGTAGGGCTTCCTCTGGTCCAGCTGAGCAAGCTGACGGCGTGAACGACGCTTTGGGGTCACCTCCCGCAACAGCTGATTGATGTAAAAGGGTATTGGGTAACTTCTGCCTTTTTTAATCCTATTTTGCAGTTTCTACCACATCATTCCTAACTTGTTTACATATCCTTTACAAGAACTAAAACTAGAGAACAACTAAGTCTTTGTTTATGATCCGCAGTGTTCAAAAATACGAGATTATAAAAGGCCAGGAGAGGCAGAAACTTTTAGTGATGAGCAAAACAGATACACACAAACTAATTTGCCATCACTAAGTCAAACTCTTCAATTTTGAGAAGTATGAGAATATACATATCCATATGGTATGGTCAAAAAAATGATGGGACCATCCCACCTCCACTGATAAATATTTTTAACTTGGCAGAATTACAGGTGAGCAATTTTTTCCCCAATAAATAAGTTACTTGTGGATTTAAGTGGCTGTTCTATACAATAGCAAAATTCCTTTTAGTGGACTGACTGAGACCAGAGAAAACGAAATTATAGGTGTAACTGCACCCTTGGATTCAAAAAGCTGCTAACTGTCTGGCAATGTTCCACGTAACCAGGCTCCAACTGGGCTCTAACACCCCCTAAACATCCAACCCCTTGCATTCATTTCAAACTACAGACAGAGGCGGGCACTAAGCAGAGGGACTGTGTGTAATCCTAATTCCAATGGGGGAGGGGTTCTGTTGATCAGCCACTCATGGTGACCCCGAGCTATGGGAAGAGTGGGAGAAGACTGTCTAATTCTCTCTTCTGCATGCTTCTGCTGCATAAATTAGCTTAGCTGAGATGCACTTACATCTGTCTGTCCATGTCTGGTACATGGTGTGTACAATGCAATTTGGCAAGCACATGCAAGTGTTAATATCCCAAATATGTGCCCCTGAAATCCCTCCCTAAAAATACAGTTCTGCCATTTTAGAGAAAAGAGAACGTGTCCTACCTCTTCCATGTCCATCTCATCAGGGTTCTTCAGGTTTTTGACAGTTCCTGAGGTCCTCTTAAGTGGCACCACAACCACATAGAAGTTCCTGGAAACACAGCACCAGAGTAAATTACCAAAAAATTCCTAGTGACTGTTTATTGATATTGCATGTCATTTTAGGTGAAAACATTCACCACAGGGTTGACAGAAAATTCAAATGATATTCGATACTTGCAAGGGATCAGCATCAGAAATCCTAGGACCTAAACTCTCATTTCAACACATCTAAGACATTCTGAGATCTCAATCCATATGACATCAGTACTCCAGCATCTCAAGCCTTAAACCTAAATACAGCAACCCTCTAAGCTAATTCAGAGCTTGCAGAACCCATCTTTAAGCACACTATACTCACTTGACATCCTTGTTATCAAGCGGTGGGAAGGACATGGTGAGCATGTTGTCAGGCTCAGCATAGATGTCTAGCTTGGGTTTCTTGACCAAGATGAGTGGCGCGGTTCGGGCAACCACACGGTGTCTTGGCCCACCATCCATGCTTTCTTGGCAGGTCACCCTGAACTCATACGTAGTATTGTGTCTTAGCCCAGTGACGAACACCTTCATCAGCCTGGCATCCACATCCATCTTCTGACGGTTGTACTCAATCTAGAATTCAATAGACGGTCCAGAATTTTAATCGATAATTGGTAAGAGGTTGTTAGTTGTGTTCTATTCTAAATAGTTGGATATATGATCATTTGGGTAGGTCAAAAGATTGGAATAGACATGGACAGACAGGTAAGGAGGGGGATTTACATATGATTACATGAGTGAGGAAATGGGTGTGTTGGAAATGAGTATGATTGGGAGGTGAATTAATGTACTGAAATATGCAAATGCATAAAAAAAATAAAATCAAGAAAATTTCAATTTCAGAAAAACAGATGAAAATTGTATCAGAATGGGATTTTCATAATGTTTTTTATATTAGAAATCAGTTGACAGTTAAAATTACTTTTTTGCCTTATAACTCACCGTGCATTTGTATGGAAAGCTGCTTTCAGAAAATTTCCATGCAAGTACCACTGTGGTCTTGGTGGCCCATTTGACAGTGAAATTCTTTGGAACGTCTGTTGTGCGGACAAATACAAGAAAAACAAAACAAAGACAGTGCATCTTCAGTGAATTGAACATGTATAGAGACCAAGGAAGGAGAAACAAAAGAAGAACCTTTGGTTTAAAAACAAAAACTTGTTCCCCTGCAACGTTCCTCTGGGTTGGAGAGTCAGTGTAACGGTGAGCTGTGATTGGCTGTGAGAAGGGCAACGCCATTGGTTAAGACACACAGCACGTAAGACTCATGGACAACAAACCCATGGAGCACAAGGGTGCGCCCACTGGCTAGCCATTGTGGGTAGTGCCAACCCGTCTCACTATTGTCTTTGAACCCATGACCACTTCAGGATTAACGACTGACCCATGTGGTCCCATTGCCAACTGTTCCTATGCCTCTACTGAGTCTGGATTGGCACTGCCAACATGGTGCCAGGCGGGCATAGAGACAGACCCAAAACACAGCATGCCAACAGTCCTCAGCAGTGCATCTGGGGGATGCCATGCCACAAACTGCCCCACTAAAGGACAGGGAAAGGGGAAAGGAGGAATTAGGACAGGAAAGGGATTAGGAAGGTATATCTCAAAACAAACCCAAAACCAAAAATAATATAAAGAACCAAAATCTGCTTCCTGTCATCTTAGAATAGTCCAAACATACTCTGCAGTGACTGGGTTTGACTGAGGTCCTACCTTGTTTGAAAACTGGGGATGTGAGATGGCATTAGCTGTGTGAGTGTGCTTGGCAAAGGGTTGCAAGGATGACTGACAGGAGTGTCTGACCAAACAGCACTTACCTTGGAATTCTAGGCTGCTCTCCTCTTTCTCAAAATGACTGACTATAACTTACTGAATTGGGTTTTACCTGGTTTGGGTTAGTGAAGTGAGTATCCCACGGCAAACAATTTTAATATCAATCTTTTCTCTTGAGGAGAAGTGGAGGTGGTTGAAGGGGGTGGGGCAGATTTCATTTTTGTGTTGTTGCAGATTGTTTTTAGCCAATTTCCAACCCCCTGCTAACCGGGTTGGGAAAGAAACAGGCAAGCCCTACCTGTTGGATCAAAGGCCACCGTCCGATACTGGATAGGCGGGCTGTAGGGCCCTGGACCTACACTGGTGTGTGCACGTATTTTTACATCATATGCCGAGTTCGGTTTGAGGCTGTTGAGCACGTAGCTGGACAGGCTGGGGGGCAAGCGGAGCTCCCGTGGTGCTCCTCCGGTACCAGCTTCCTTATAGGCCAAAGTGTACTCTGTGATTAACCCGTTCCTCTCTGCCAGCACGGGTGGAGACCAGGACAGCTGCACTGAGCAGCATGTCACGTTAGAGCCCTCTTCAATTTGAGGGTATCCGCCTGGCGTATTCTCGGGCACACTGAGTTCTACCACAGACTCTTCCCCAAAGCCCCCCCTGCTCTTGGCTGAGATTTTAAAGAGATAGGTGGCCCCACGGTGAATGTTGCCCACAGAGTACTGTCGTTCTTGGGGAGAAAATTCCAATGTGGCTAAAGGAGAGACATCTTTCCGGCCAAACTGGAGCCGGTAACCCTGCAGGTCCATGCCATTGATCAGGTCTGGAGGGTCCCAGCGAACCACAGCTGATGTTTCTGAGTCCTGAGCCACTGACAGATAGGGTGGACCAGGCACTGCACAGGCAAAGAAATAAAATAAATGTAGATGTTAATCACAAACTGAACAGACACAAGGAATACTACGGTAGATGTACTGAGGGACACCACTTTTATTATCCCATTCATATCCTGATCACTTTCCAACAATCAGCAATGACATCAAATTAAAAATAAGAGTCATTCACATTTTATAAACATTGTTTTAAAAATTATGAAATACAGTTTCTGTTCCTTCTTATGTTACTAGGCAAAATATAGCTCAGAACCTGACAGTTGAGGTCAGCAGTGCTAAATTGCATTGAGTTTAACCGCACCATTTCAATGCTCTTTAGCTAAATCATAAGGCATTGACGCCCCAACACTGTTGCTATTGATACCTGCAGTATACTACTGAAGCATTCATTTAGCAAGGCAAACAAATACCTGCATGGGACCTGTCCAATTATACTGTATGGTACAATAAAAGAATGAACATGGACTGCCAACCAATGACAATCAAGAATATTAAGTGACTATTGTTAAAATAAACAGACAGTAATAATTTAAAATTTCAACCATCCATCAGATAACACCCTAACAAACAGAGTCAGGATGTGTTGCATGGAGATCCTCATTTCTAAATTCTTGAGTGATCTCTCTACCCATTAGCATTTCATGATACATGTAGGCACCAGCCAAAATCATTTCTGTATTGCAAAGGATCACTTAAACTTTAAGCAGAGAACAGTGCTTTTTTCAGCTGTAAGAGTCATCTCTTGTTGTAAAATGGATGATCTACACTTGGGGTCTAGACATCATTCTTCAGAGTGGCCCAGTTTTGCTGCTCTTATGGATGACACACGTCTCATCTTAACTCTCCTTTTAAGGCCCCATCAGTGTGATAGGGGCAGGAGCAGTTATGGGAAGCCTTCAGTTTTCAAGTTGCCATCAAAGCTTTGTGAGAGATGAGTGTGGCTTTTTTGCACTTGAGCCAAATCTCTCTGTATATAGATTCTATCTTGACCCACTCATCTCCGTCCCTACTTTCTCAGAAATACATGGCAGTGGCAGGACCGGTAACTGGCAAATCTAAGTGCAGTTAAAATTACAGACATACACACTGTTGTGATGTACTCAATCGCAAATACTTTTGTGATTTTTGTATTATGAGACTGACTGGATTAATTATAAAGCAAGTAATACAGCACTGTCAGTTTATTTACCATTATGAATTTGATTCCACGTCTCTCCATGAGATTGTGAGACCATTGGTGAGAATCTCTCTCTGTATATTTCTGTGCAAAAAGCTTGCCAACTGGGTCGGCAAACTGGGTCAGCAGCAAATTGGTTGGTCCTGGCAGTTAGCGCTTTCTCAGCATAAATTAAAAATGCTGAATAAGCTGAATACAAATTATTAACTCTAGCTTAATGTGTAACATACATTTCATCATTATCTTAAGCAGCCACAATTATGGATAAATACTTCTTCATCACTATACATCCAGTGTTTGTTAACCATTACACTACATTAATTTAAATTAAAACAGCATCTACTATTTGAGCCTTTTTCTGTACATTTTGTGTCTTATTTACATGTACCTGTGTGTATATTTGTGCATAATAGGTAGTGTTTAAGCACATGTATGTGTTTCTGTGTGTGATGGTATAGGGCCTGGTTTGCAGCCAGCTCCTGCTCCTACTGTATATCACCATTCCACCTGCACACAGAGCTATTTGGCTTGTTGCCCAGTATTGACTTAAAGTAATTTGGAGAAGCTAACATTAGTCTCAGGCAAAAGTACTACCTCTCAGTGATAGTATCAATTTGTGTGTGTGTGTCTGTGTACATGTGCCGACATATAGTATATATTCCTGTGCCAAGATGCAAGTCTTAATGGGTGCGTACTAAACACATACTCTACACAGGGCCCTCACTCTGCGTGTATTATTCATTTCCGTTTGCTAATGGTCTTCTTTCTGAGGGTCGTTGCTAGAGGGTTGGTAGGTGGATGGTGGCTAGTCAGCTGAGCCTTTTCCGGTAAGGGAAAGGCGGGGGGCGCCGATTGTTGGGTGAGACGAATGCTCCTAATACTCCTCAGCTACACACTATAGCTCAGCTTGTTGTCATTTAAAAGCCCACTATGCCTTCATGCTCACTGCTAATCAAGGACACAGAATCAGAGATAATGACCCTGCATTGACTTTGTGTGTGTGTTCCATTCTAAATTTCTGTGCTTTGCTTTTGACCTCAGCAAACCTTTGCGGCCATGAAACCATTTCTATTATTTGTACATTTAAAGCAGTGGCCTATTGCACACTAGGGAGAAGGATCACGGGTACTGAGCCAGCAGATTGGTGTTGGGAGGAGGTGGGGATGTTCATGGTGTGTACAGTGTGCGTGCGTGTATGTGGTGCTACATGGTGATGAGAGAGAGACCAAGGGCATGGTGAGGGGGTGAAAAATTAGTGAATGAAGGATGATGAAGGTGACTGGGAACAAGGAGCAATCTCCTGCAAAGAGGGTCCAACAGGGATATGAGGCAGAAATGTATGTGTGTGTGTGTGTGTGTGTGTGTGTGTGTGTGTGTGTACATGAGTGATTCTGGGGTTCTTGGACACCTTGATTGTTCCTCTACTCCTCTCCTCAGTGTTCATCTCTCTCCCCCCAAACACTCTCCCTTATTCTTTCTCGATCTCTCCACTTCTCCCTTGTAGGGAGAAGTGCCAAATCCCCCCTTTCATTTCCTAACCTAGTCCCACATCCTTCATCTCCCCCTCCATGCCTCTCTCTCTCTACGTCCATTTCAGGGCTGACCCTGGTTCAATCCCTCCTTTGTGGGCCTCCCGGCACGTTTCCCATCAAGCCACTGTCTTAAGAGCCTGCTGTTGACACTCACTCAGCGTGATTGAGAAAGGGGCAATCAGGTTTCCTTCTCATTTCCTCCCTCTCTTGTGTACGCCATAAGTGCACACTCACACCAACATATACAGTGGCTTGCAAAAGAATTCATACCCCTTGAACTTTTCCACATTTTTTCACATTCCAGCCACAAACGTAAATGTGTTTTCTTGGGATTTCATGTGATAGACCAACACAAAGTAGTGGATAATTGTGAAGTGGAAGGCAAATTATACATGGTTTTGAAAATCTTTTACAAATAAAAATCTGAAAAGTGTGGTGTGCAAAAGTATTCACGGCCCCCCTGATTCAATACTTTGTAGAACTACCTTTCACTGCAATTACAGCTGCTCTACCAGCTTTGCACATCTGAAATTTTTGCCCATTCTTCTTTGCAAAATAGCTCAAGCTCACTCAGATTGGATGGAGAGCGTCTGTGAATAGCACTTTTCAACTCTTGCCACAGATTCTCAAAGGGATTTAGGTCTGGACTTTGCCTGGACAATTCTAACACATGAATATGCTTTGAGCTAAACCATTCCATTGTAGCTCTGGCTGTATGTTTAGGGTCAGTGTCCTGCTGGAAGGTAAAACTGGGGCGGCCCAGTCTCAAGTCTTTTGCTGACTCGGACAGGTTTTCTTTCAAGATTGCCCTGTATTTGGCTCTATCCATCTTCCCATCAACTCTGACCAGCTTCCCTGTCCCTGCTGAAGAAAAGCATCCCCACAGCATGATGCTGCCACCCCCATTTTTCACAGTGGGGATGGTGTGTTCAGGGTGATGTGCAGTGTTAGTTTTCCACCACACATAGTGTCTTGCTTTTAGGCCAAAAACGTCAATTTTGGTCTCATCTGACCAGAGCGGCTTCTCCCACATGTTTGCTGTGTCTGCCACACGGCTTTTGGCAAACCACATACGGGATTCCTTATTTCATTTTTTCAACAATGGCTTTCTTCTTGCCACACTTCCATAGAGGCCTGTACGGTGCACGTCTAATAGTTGCCCTGTGGATAGATTCTCCCATCTGAGCTGTGGATCTCTGCAGCTCCTCCAGAGTGACCATGGGCCGCTTGGCTGCTCTTATCAATGCTCTCCTTGCCCAACCTGTACGTCTGAAGGCAATTGGTTGCACTGGATTTTATTTAGTGGTATCAGAGTAAAGGGGGCTGAATACTTTTGCATGTCACACTTTTCAGATAGGTTATTTGTAAACATTTTTGAAAACCATGCATAATTTTTTTTCCACTTCACAATTAGGCACCACTTTGTGTTGGTCTAACACATGAAATCTCGATAAAATACATTTCCGTTTGTGGTTGTAATGTGAAAAATGTAAAAAAGTTCAAGGGGTAGGAATACTTTTGCAAGCCACTGTACATACAAACAAACATATTACATGGCGCACATTCAGGTATATGCACTTTTTAATCATCTGTTGCCCTGGAGGTTCTCTGCATTGAGCTGCACTATTCACGATAGAAAAAAATCTCCCACTGCTTAACCTGTGACTATAGCCTATCTATGAAGACAAAACATATCAAGGACATGTGGGGTAAGAGGTCTTTTTAACTTTAAAGGTCATGACAAATCCATCACTCTCCCATCTTCCCTCTGATTTTCATTTAGTCTGCTTACTGAAGGGGTGTAGGGGGCAGGGGTCCACGCAGGGAAGGTAATTAGTACGGTAGGAAATGCCATAGAGTCAAATCTGCAACAAATTTAACATGGCCCATTTGGAGTGCAAGGGCAATTAAAGAAGAGAGAGAGAAAAACAGAGATAAGAGAAAGAGAGAGTGCCAATCGGAAAGTTACAAAACATGCAATTAGGGGATCAGGGCTGATGTTCCCAGTCAGCTGTCTGCAGTCAGTATTAGGATAAGTATCCATACCTTTTTTAAACACCCACACATGCATCATTCAGCATTCTTTCCCAAGATGCAACAATCAAAACAAAGTGGTGGGATGCTAGGGGACAGGAGTTTGTAAGCCGTCAAGCTACTACAAGGGCGGGAAACGCTACTAATGTCTTCAGTGCCTGTCTAACAGTGTGACTGAGTTCATTTAAATCTATATCCACTCTTCTGAATCTTTAAATCTTCAACATTCAGCTACCTTTTAGGGGCCACTGATAATGTGTGTATATTTTGTTTCCCCTAAGCCTTTATTTTGTTTATAGTGCTTTCTCATAAGATGGCCAGTCCTTCTGCCCTTATATGAGGATCTACACATGTCAGCCATCTTCCTGAGGCATCCCTCTCTGACTTTTCACGTTCAAAATCTTCCATTTTAATAAGATTTCTTTTGGATTTTTTTTCTTGCCCTTCTTATGCTCAGAGGCTCTCAAGTTAGAGGTGCTGGGTAATCTACTGCATACTGTAGGCTACCTATAGAGTGTTATGTCTTTGTAACATGCTGTTTCATTTTGTTTTGAGTTTGCTGGTTAGTACAACTTAGTTGTTTTACAAATGTTCTTATAATAGAGGACAATATACAGTACATTTTCCACTTGAAGAAGAAAATAAGATAAAAAAAGAGTGGGCATTGATTGCTGCTCCTTTCAGCCCAGTGAAAAATTACTCAACAGATGAGACAGCAGAATAACACAAACATTAGAATCTTTAGTCAATAAAGACTCCTTTTAGCTCCTTCAAAAACTATGTCTCACATTGGCCATGGTTAAAATTTTTCCTCAAAGGAAGAGTTTGTAAAGTATGAATCATGAAAACACACTTTAAAAACATGGCTTTTAAGCAAACAAAGATAGTTCCTTTATGTTTCCAAAAAAAAGAACAAGACTATGGCGTCATAGTTTCTGGAGGTAATTGCTCACTTTAAGTGCATTCTTGTCTGTAAAAAAATGTTTTTAAGCGCTGTTGCATAAGTTATATCTGTTTTGTGTGTTTTAGAAGTCTATACATGCAATAGCATGTGTTAGAACATTTAATTTAATTGCATCACACTTTTAAAGTGTGCCAGTGTATGAGTGAGTTTACACAAGGGTAAACCACTTGCAGTTGCAAAGTGCAGTTTTGCAATCAGTTTGCATGGTGAAGAACACAGATGTCAAAACATCATATATATCAGGGTTAATAATTTAATATGCAGTATGTTGAGATCCATGTTTTATATGTATGCCATTAGGTCCCATGTCAAAATATATAGTAAATACATAATAAATAGAGAAGATGTGTTTTTTGTACAGTATGTAGCACTAATTTTCATTTAAATGTTAGGAATTCAGCTAGCAGAGTATAAGGGTAAATTGAAATGAGCAGTAAGAAGAAGGGCTCATAAGAAGGGCTTGTTGACTGGCACAGTGTCTAATATAAGACTGGTCTTATTAATAATATGGTCCTAATGTACAATTCAATAACTTTGTCACATTTCAGATCAGAAATGCTCGGAAACAATCCACTAAGGTTGAGATTTTTCTGGAGAAAGCCCCCCTCAAAACAAAACCGAGACATTATACAAACGATTTGGGCATCTTTCTGAAAAGTAACTCATTTTTTAAACTCTGGCACTTCACGAAGTCCCCAGAGAGGACAAAAAAAAAAATCCCTTTTGTTCCCTGCCTGATACAGACCTCTGGAAATCCCATGGTATATCAGAATCCCATAACCTGTGAGAACCCTGCTTTTCACTAGGCCATCCTAACATCCCTCACAACAAGAAGGACAACCATTCACCCCTGAAAAGGTCTGCTGAGTCTCACTTTCTCCCCACCTCTCCATTCCTCTTTTCTATTTGTCTTGGCCCCCTGGCATAAACCATTTCTTTATATTTCAATATTAAAAAAAGAGAGGCTTTTCCTCTGAGGGAGAGACAGAGTGCAATAGACTGGCACATCAGTCAGCCGGCCCTGACAGGAGGATGGAGAGTGACAGCACTCAGTCAAGCCCCTTTGGCAGTGTCGCACTCCTTGACGACTATAACACACACACCTGTCAGGATCTCCCTATAGATGTTTGCGTGTGTGCGTGTTGGGTTGCGAGGATGTGTCGTGTGTGTATCTATTGGTGTGTTTTGTTTTATGACTGTGTGATAGCTTCCATACAGGCTCAAGTGGTCCAGTTAAACTGGTGTGCCTACTGGTTGTTTCAAGGAAAAAAAATTAAGACGACAAGGCTTTGTACAGTAATGTGCAGGCATTGGCCTACTAAAAGCTCAAACGAACCCCAAAAAGGGGTTTTCAAGCTGTCATAATCTGTCTGTAAAATCTCCAAGTAACTCACACCACCTCCTTGATCTCTAAAAATCTGTGGATAGTCTTGATGATTAAAATGATAAATGCTGCCCTGATAGAAGCAAACATCAACTCAACTGAAACTTTCTTGAATCCAGATATACCTTAGAATGGTTCAGGTGGAAAAATGTCTTGGATTAAATTCAGTAGTTTAAAATGACTGCAAAATGAAACAGCTAAAGTCTTAATATGAGACATGCCTTTAATAAGGACGCCTAATGCACTTAATAAAATGTCAGGAATTATCGTGTTTGTCCACCTCTGCTTTTCCAGATCTTCCGATTAGGTTTGGACCAGTTAAACGTACCATATTCTGGCTGGTCAAATACAGAGATGGTAGCCTAGAAGTAACAGCTGGATGAGAATGGTGGGAATACCCCTGAGCAAGTTGCCCCCTAGCCAAAGACTGAAAAAGAATACGGTTCCTTTATTTCTACATTAACAAAGGTTCTGTAAACAAACCAACAAATAAATGACTTATCCTTGTACTGACCTGCCCCTTTGGTCACCACCAGTTTGGGTTTGCTCCGGGCTCCATCCCCCTTGGTGGTGTATGCTGCCACCGTGATGGAGTAAGTGGTGTCTGGCTTGAGTCCTCCAATGACCATTTCCTATGGGAGACAGGGAAGAGACAAGAACAGGAAAATGTCAAAATGTGTCTTGAATTTTTTATGATTTAACCCCCCTTCATGCAGCTCAAACCACCTTTTGCAGAATGTTAATCTAAGTGAAGTGTCTTCTGGTCCTCTTTATTAATTTTCAAGAGCCATGCATTCAATGTTACATTTTTTCCCCAGTGTAATGGGAGACCATCCCATAAAGTAAATCCTTAGAAATGCCAAGGTGCAGGAGGGACATTAGGCATGTAAATGGAAAAAGTAGCACCCCCTTATTCCTTTAGCAATATTCTAATCAACAACTTAACTTTGTGATAAATGCATGCTGAATACATCCTGCTCATTCGCTGGCAGTTTTTACCTCAGCCATTAAGTTTCCTTGAGTCCTCTTCAAAGAGAGGCTTCCGATCAATTCTAATGAATCTTTCAAGGGAGCAGGTTTGAACGAATGCAGAATGAGGTTTTTAACAGGCTGGTTGGCAGAGGGATGGGAGAGGTCAATAAAGGTAAATGAGCTTTAAGTACTGTCTTGCACTTGAGATGGTATTCACGTAATGCAGATGGACTGGGGTTTCAAATCTAGGTTCAAAATAAGTGTACAATTTGTTGGGGAAAAAAACGTCTGCAGTTTAAATGATCATCAGAGATGTGATGAGGATTTTAAAGTATGTTTCAAGGGCATTTTTTATATTTTTAATCAAAGAGATACAAAAAAAGGATGTGAACTTAGGGCAGTACAGTAATTCTAAGACACCACATAGAAAATTAAATAATATGGTTTAAAAATCGCACACACAAAAAAGAAAAAAGAAATACACACACCACCAGAGCACAAGACAAAACATAGTGTATCAACACACAGCATGACACAAGTAGCATTCCAGGCACAGTGGGCAGTGGATATTGCATCAGCCACCATTTTGTAGAAGCTGGCTGGCAATAGAAGTTTGTCCTTTTTTCCTTAGTGGCATATACAGATAGTGTAGCTGTTGGCTGGCCAGACAGCTGAGGTGAAACCTCTGAGCCACTTTGTTATCCAAACGTATTGAATAAAGATTGGAGGAGTTGTGTAAACTGTGAATCCAACAAGGTTGATGCAATACCCACTGTTTACACCCTTTCAGCTACACAAAGCACTCAGGCAAAACTTCGTACTCACATATTCAGCTGTATCGTCCGTTTCCCACTAACCCCCCCCCGCCAAAGAGGAGAGAGCAGGAGAGAGCGAATTTTTTTTCAAGAAAGAGAAAGAAAAGAAAGGGAAGAAACAGGATTGTGAGAGACAGGGGCATTAGAGGTTTGGGAGCAGAGGGTTGGTATCAGAAATAGGTCACTGGTTTTGTGAGGAGAGAGAGAAGCTGTTTGAAGCTTATGTTATGAGAAGCGGCTGAAACAAGACAGAGTTGTATAGGTCTGCCTGTGGGGCCTGGAGATGTTTAACCATGTTACTGTGCAGCTAACAGTAAGCTACCTCAGTGCTAAATAATTGATAGCTATAGCCAGTAGTGACATTAAGATGTAGCTTTTAAGGGTTTAATGATGAGGTCATTTCTGAATATGCTAACAAAAACATGCAACAAAAAAAACGTTTGCCTTCTTTGTTGAGTGTTGGGTGTGTGCACATTATAATTTAAGTTATATAAGCTCATTCTACTCTTGGATTTGTGGGTCAGCTAAATGTCAAGAATGTAAACGTGATCCTGGCGGCATTTGGCCTGAGTGGACCCTTCATTCATGTGGAAAAAATAGATTTTGATTCATTCATTCCCAAAATATGTAGAATTGCATACAATAATTATTTCCTGTGTTGTTTACCATATTGCTTCAAGGCTATAATTTCCATTTGGATGATTGCTACTATGCACAAAAGTCTCACTTTGGCAGGATTCCGCCAACATTGTGTTGACAGAAGTTTTGTAAAAATAAAAAAAATAAAAAAGGCCATTATACAGGGCTCCATTACAATTCTAGCTGTCAGCAGAGGCTGATTTTTGGTGAAATGTTTTCATGCCAATTTTACTTTTGCCCCCCAGGCACAAAATACTATAATCAGCATTTTCTTTCAGTCTTTGCGTTTAATACAAGCACACAATCAGACATTTCATGGCAGATGTTGCCATAAAGCTGGGGTCTAGACATTCCTAATAAAAGCCATGGAGGCAGAAGAGGGAGGACAAGATGAGTGAAGCTTTGATTACAGCTCTTGTTGTGGGCTGAGGGGAAAGAATATTACAGCAATATGAAATGAAATCCAAGAGGGAAGAGCACCCATATCGCTTCCCATACTCCTGAAATATTTGCAAAGCCACAACAGCGAGGATGAAGCAGGCAATTTGCAGTCTGTGTGAAATAAAAAATTGGGAAAAGTTTGTTGAAATGTCCACTGAGGTTTTTATCATTGCATCTGTGTTGTTTTAAACTGCTTAATTGTTAAAGTCTCATTGAATCACAATTGAAAAACAGATTAAAAGGAAGAACTGGGTAAATTTGGTGGAATTTCTATTTTTTCTGACATAACTGATTTGTACTGAGGACACTGTGAGATGTTCATACCTGGGCATCGGCCAGCATGACATCCTTGATGAGGGGCAGGCCCCGTGACTCGCCATTTTCCACTCGTACATAGTGAACCTGGTAGCCACGGATCTGACCGTGCTGCTTGCCTGGTGTCAGGGAACGCCACATCACCTTTAATGCTGTGGAGTTGAGGACCTCCACCTCCACCCGCCTTGGAGGAGCCCCAGGAACTGTTCGTGACCAAACAAAGACTCAAATCAGAATAATTTCGCTATATGTATTGCTGAAAAATTGTGGTTCTAAATCACTATTTTCAGATACCAGTGGATGGACCAAGCAGATATAGATCAGCAATGCACGATTAGAGAGGCACACAAAACTGTGTCATGACATTAATAACCCCTTACACACCCCCTTACACACACACATGCACACACAATATCCATTAAACATACTTACAACTGGCAAGAATGACAGAGGATGTCAGGCATTAAAAAACAACAAACGCAAACAGACTCCAGTGTCAGTCTTCCTTCAGTACCATATCTGCCAATACACATGCGCACACCACCACAACTTTCTCCTTACTCCTCCACCTTTTCAATGTGTCTGTTGTGTCGGTCTGTCATCAGTGGGAAGCTCTCAGTCATAATGACAGGCCTTTATGGAAGGCCTTGCTTCCAGGCCTTTTGGTGTGTCATGGACTGGCCCTTTCTGAGATGGATGTGCCATTAATAGAACTCTTCCACTCAAACTGATTCCATTTGCTCGTACACAAACACTTCCAGTCCCCTTCTTCTTCCCTAAATCACAACCCAATTTCCCCCATCTTCCCTAGGATCATGCACCCATGTTGTTTATCACCAAAATCTTTTCTACCTTTTGGCCCTGGCTCTTATTTCTGTACCTGGCACTTCCCTGTCACACGTTACTATCATAATGATACCAGGAAATTTGTTATAGCTATTGACAGTGCGCTATGGCATTCACCCATGCAATTCCTGATACTGGTGTCTTTTAAATGGTATGGTACCAGGTATGGTAAGAATTTAAGCTTGTCTGTAATGTTGCACACGTTGTACATCAGTGTCAGAAAAATGCTTAAAATGCTGTAGTAATGGATGTGAAATGGATCGTGGAGAATAGAAGCCAATGTCAGCCATCCGTCAATGATTCAGATGTGCTGCGACATACCCACATCTTTACTTGCCAGTTTATGTATTTTATTGCTCAACTGCTTTTCTCTCTTCTTTGTCAGTTAGTTTCTGCTATTCAAGTTAGCTGTATCATGTTTATTTATTTTTTGGTCTTTTGAGGTGGAGATGTTTTTGCAAGCATCTTGGCTTTTCTGTCTTTTCCAAGCACAGTCTATAGTTTGTGTCTAAGCGGTACACAGTGGTTGCACATGTAGAGGAAATGACCAGCAGTGCATGCAAACAAAAGTACATTTATTTGTTTATCTATTTGAACATTTTCTGAATTCAGAGATGGTCAATTTAGCATATTTACTCCTTTTCAGTAATACCTTGCTTTACACCCAGGGCACTCACAGTATTTTCATTTCAGTGGAGCAGGTAAGGCTTGAGTGCCATGCTCAAAGGCACCATAAGAGTAGTTAGTGAGGACAGGGAGGATGTTATTAATTCCATTTCCTCAACAACATTTTACAGTAAGGGGATTTGAGTTGCAGCCTTAGTGGGCACGCACATGCTGGTTTAACCTCCAACCTACTGTTGGTACCATAAATGCACAGACAGATATGGCCTTGCAGTTGCCAGCCCTCATAAATGCTTATGGCTCTCTGCTGAGCAATGGGATACCTTTTAAAAGCCTACAGACAGAGGCAGGAAATGGGATGTGGTAGCTATTATGAACTACATTTGGTTAGTTATGTTTTAATAGCAATGCGCTTGATTTCCCAAGTGTTATCTATTTTAAGTGTTTTCATTTCATATGATTTACATAGCTGTATGTGGTCCTGTTCCTTATGGAAAAACACATTGATATCCTTCTGAAACCATTCTACCAAGACAATATTTTGTGTATTTGGAAAAGTAATCAGATGCCTTAGACTCACCTCTAGACTATAAAATTTTCTTGATTTTTCTAACGGAGGCTTGCAAGTTGGCTACGTACAGCACATGCATGTATGCAACAGTTTCTTCACACACATACTGTACATACACAAATATACATCCACTGCCAAGGGCACATTCACCATCAAACTAGCAAACAATACCTTCATTTCTAAATAAGGTTTAGCCTCTACACATTAGAGATTCATGTACCGTCTTCATCTGTGCGGCAGATCAGGGGCTCACTCTCAGGTCCTGGCCCAATCGCAGTGAAGGCAGACACGGTGAGGCGGTACTGGGTCCACTTCTCCAATCGCTGCAGCAGCACCTGCTCTTCAGTGGCAGGGACTGTGGGCTCCTCCATGGGCTCCCCGTCGTCACTGCCGCCTTCTGACGGGCCCACCACCTGGTAGTGCACCCTATACCCCGCCAGGACACCGTTTTGACTCTTCAAAGGCGGGGGGCGCCAACTTACCAGCAGGGTGGTGGAGCTGGTGCTGCTGCACTTAATGTCTTGAGGGGGGGCTGAGGGCTCTGGTGAGGTGGAAAGGACAGGAAGGAAGGGAGTCGAGGACGAGGAGGATGGGGAAGGGGGGAAGGGAGGGGTGAAAAACAAAAAATAAAAAGATGGGAGAGATAAAGAAAATGATAAAAGGATAAAAAAAACAATGAGAATAATTCAAACAAAAAATTGCAAAACAAAGACGGAGGGAAAATATGTTTAAAATTAAAATAAAATCATCAAGCAAATGTCAACATAAGAGGCATAAATGGACAATGGCACAAGCTTGAGTAATAATGAATCAAGATGGCTACCCTTGTGAGGTACCTGGGGACAAGTGCTGGACACGCAGACTTATTTGGTAGGATTTTTGGCAAGAGGTATCAAAAGCTTAATTGTGTTGAATTATTGCTCGAGTAGTTACATATAACAGCTACCGAAAATGACTTAGCAGGGTCTGTCTTTTTCAAGAAAAATCTTTTGACATACTGCAATAATAATTAATCTTACTACAAGCGGCGCTGGGCAATATGGCTTATAAATAAAATCACAATATTTTTAGGCTATGCCGGGATGTATGATATATATCTCGATATTTTCATGCCACCGTTTTCACTAAAATTACGTAACTGTTTGATTTAACCCTTTGATGTGTACGATCATACCAATGTGATAATTTTAGTAGTCCCTGCAGTCTATGTTAACACATGTATAACACACTTAATAGATTAATATATATATAATATATTTTCAAAAAACTATTTTTGTAAACCTAGGATTTTTACATTGACTATAGTCAATTAGTTTGCATACAACATTTTACATTTTATTTTGGTAAACACACACACACAGTGCATTTTAATTAATCTTCACATGTTGACAAATCTGCTTTTGATTGCATTTTTAATCCAATAGAAGAAGAGGCTCTTTTTGGTTTCCAAGATATGAAGGCATCTTGAAAACCTTGTTTCGATGATCTCGCCCTTTATGATCACCTGGGAAGTAACTTGTTTGGCGACATGAACTTTTCAACTCCCAGTCCTCGTGAGACTGAGGTAGGGCGGGCATGTTCTACTAGACCACACTTCTGGTTGAGAAATGGGTGACTTAGGAAAGTTGTTTGGTAAGTTTCTCTAAGACTGCAATATATAACTTGGGCAGTGGTTTCTCAGCAAAGAATTTACAGCTAGGCAGCTCGTATTTTGGATCGATAGTTTTAAGAGGCTTCTTGAATCCTGCCTTGTCCACTATGATGTCTCAATCATCATAGCATGTCTTTTGTTATGTTATGGGTTACTGCAGCTGTTATTTCTTTCCATTTAGAACTTTTCTTGTTTTAAGATATAGCTTGAGAAAACAAAGCTGCCAATGAAGTTTGATTAGGGACAGTGGGAGAGCTTTTGGCAGTAGTGGAGGAAGACACTGCCACTTGATGTTAATTCAGTCACGACAACGATGGAGCGTTTAACTGATGGTTAATGATTAAACCGTGATTAATTAGTTTTGGACTGTGTATGTGAGAGGGAGAGCAAGTCTCCCGCATGTAAACACAGCCTGCTTTCAATGCATAAAATAAATTACTAAAACGAATATCTCATTATAATAAAATGGGGATCTGCCATATCGCACATACAATTATATTTGATATATCATGCACCCCTAACTGCCATAATATTTTTGTCTCCAGCTCTACTTACAATAGGAGGAGGGACACTTCCTTGCTCATGTCATCCTTGTTAAAGCCTGTACCCAATATTCTAAACCTGAGATACTTTATTATCAGCGATCACTAGTTTCACAGTGCAGTACCAGATGGACAGGGATGAACATATCCATTGTGCATTTTATTTTCGGGCACTAAAAATTAAAAACTAGCAACCAGTAAACATGGCAGTAATGAGCACTAAACTTCTAATTTTCCTCTTTAGGGTCTGCAATTATTGTAACCTACAACCTCGGCTGTCCACATAAGGATTAATAACATACTGTCATGTCCATAAAGCTAGCAGAAAACTAATATGAATATATTTGAAATATGTTAGTGTTAATGTGCATTTTTAGTTCAATTGATAAAGATTTCGGGCAGCCATTGTCTTGTCTTGGGTAGTAAATAGGATCCATCTTACCTTGCATGAACATGATTTAACAATTAAGATTAAACCATCTGTTGATTTAGTTCTAGAATTTTCAGCCTAAGATAAAACAAGCTATTTTTTCCTAAGTATAAGCTAACAGGGAGGCAGCTTAGTCGGTACTTTTTAATTTGTAACTGTATAAAAACTTTCCAACATGGTGGCTGTTATTTGTGTCTGAAGTGTTCTTCCAAAACATATTAAAACCTACACATCTGTGAACTTTCTTAATCAAATTCAATGGCTCTCGCTTCTAATCTGTGCCAAGGTCTTACACAGCTTGTGCTCGTCCAAAGAGTGTGCTGTGCAAGGAGCGATAAAACGTTTCACTTCTCATCCAGAGTTTGGTATTATACGGATAAAAGGACATGTATGAAAATAGTCGGGTTTCCTCAATCCCCCACGATGGTTTTGCGTGATAATATACTCCCTCCATCTTGGTGTGACAAACCAAGTTCATTATTACATTTCTGTCTGTTATGTAGGGTAAAAACAGCACAATAATCAAAAACAAAATTAAATACGAACAGAGAAATTCCACACACAGCAACTTAGGAAAATAACTCAAATGAAACCCATGTTAACAAGCACAATGTTCTCATTCCAAAACAAAGGCTGAAGAAATAAATTATGAACTGAAGGAGGGTACTGGGAAATAAATTTCTCTGTAACCCATGTGATGTGACTCGAAAGAAAGAACCACAACAACAGTTAAGGTAAATGACAACTCATGAGAAAACATGAAAAACAGGATACTCAGCATAAAAAGAAAATAAGAACATTAAACTTCTAAAAAAAACAAAAACAAACAAACAAAAAGAAATCATAAGCATTGTTTGCATCATACGTACCTGACTCCCACAAATACTAAATTTGAAAGACTTTCTTACCACCAGCACCTGACTACAGAGCATGCTTACTCTGTAGTCAGTGAAGTGCAACACTTTCCCTCTCAGATGGCATGTCAAAAATTTTGAGATCCAGCCCCGTTTTTGTCACTAAATAACACCTTTAATTTAGACCCAATGAGCATTAGTTTTAGACCCATTTTGGGGTTAGTGGGAGGGAGAGAGTTGGCTCTGTGCTGTACCCAGGGCTGTTTAATACTCATGTTTCTTTGGGCCGGAGGGTCCACAAGACTGTGAGAGGGGAAGCAACAGTGGGAACACTTACTGCAAAGATTTTATCTTCTTCTGTAATTGCCCATGTACCCAAACATTCAACCTTTTTTAACAATTAGTTAAAATAAATCCCATTTCATAGCCCTGTGCCTATGTATCTTCGTAAAGCTTACTACCAGTTTGAGAATACCAAGACACAAGAATAGAGGAAACAAGACCGAAAGCTTGTATTGCTGAATTCATAAAAGTTTAATGATAGTGTTCTGACTGCAGTGTCACTTTGGGTAGCTTTAAAAAACGAAAATAAAAAACAGGAGTTTTGACTATCACAACGGCCTCCTCCCAGTGAAGACTGAATGTTCCAGCACACAACAAATAGGACAGGACCTCAGCCACAGTTCCCAAACCCTTCTCTGTGTCCAATGGGCTTATTTACTTATGGTCTTACTGGATTTTGAGCCTTTCAGCTTCTTTCCTCCGCTCATATTGTATTTTGCAAACTCTCCACGTCAAGAATGATTGCTCAGTTCTCAATCTTTGTGGTGTGGAAAAGGCTGTGAATCTGACAGGGACCAGGCTATCACAGTGCACAGGCATCCTCATGCCTGATAACGGTTTAAGACTGGCTGGGGCACAGCTTTAATAAAGTACATATCCCATGAAGGCCAGTGGTAGGATTATGGATAGTAGAACTATACAACCACAAAAGAAGAAACTCAGTTAATGCATAACTTGAGGTTCTTTTGAAGCCTCCCTGAAAGAGTTTCCTAAATGGCATTTGACAAATAATTAGTCATGTCTGCATTCATATCCTTCTCTTTGACTTTAAAGTCTGTTGTGAAATGACTTAGAGCTCTGGGTAAAAGGTTTGCAATGTCAAGTACTAGTCGCAAACCTAATCATTATGACTACCTTCAGATGAAAAGTGCTTTTAGTGAAACATCTTCAGTCGATATAAATTAATACTAACAGTTTAGCTACTCATGTTATTACTCAATGCCTGTTTTCAACTCTTAGAATGACACAGATTGCCAATGCTTTGCTATCAGAGTATAAGCACATGTCTGCATTTGAACTGTATTTCCATCAGAAGCCTCAAATGACAGGATTTTCATATTTGCAGATCATTATGGAATTAATCCCCCCGATGCCAAATGGCCATGCTGTAGCTCACACAAATATTCCAATATATCTAAAAACCTCCTGCAATTACAGTAAGTGGGGGGGCTAAACTGCTTGTTTGGCTAAATACAGAGGATTTAGAATCTGCCACTTTAATTTGAGAGATAGCACTTGACTGGCTACTGGCAGGTTCTAGGTATAATCTAAATGTGTAACAAAGCCTGACAATCCAGGGGCCTGGCTCATAGCTCATCGCAAAGCATGAAATTAATTCAGACGCTATGAAATGGGATTCTTATCTGCCACTCTGGGGCCCTACAGGCCCCTACCACCCACTCCCAGGGTCCATCTTAGGTCCTGTTAGAATGCCTTGCAACTGGATAACAGCTAGAGGAATGCTGGGAGTCCTCCCGGCTCTCGGGTTGTGGACCCACTCCGGCCACGACTGAACAGTCTCACAAAAATGGTCTCAACTTGGCCTGACTATGGCAGCATACCCCAAGTGGCCTTGCTTCTGAATGAGGGCTACTGTTGTCATTAAAATCTCGTTTATTTATTTCAGCCTGCTGTAATATTGACCAAGAAAAGCCAATGAAACGATTGTGGTGCTCTTTGATTTGAGAAGTTCTTTGTCATCAATCGTGATGGACCAAATAAGGACTGAGATCCCAGAGAATTATTATTTTTTGCAGTGACTTTTCACAAGTTCTTGACACAGTGGTCCCCATGGCAATAGCCGCTGGTAATGCTGCTTGGACTAAACACAAACTTCAACAATCCGCGAACATTTTGTACCACAGATAATGGACAACAAAGCAAACAGGGAAATTATGTTTTCTGTCTTTTTTGCTCAGTGGAAAAGGGTTTCAGTCTGCCAGACAATGCATTGGGTTCAAATCCAGGTTGAAATGGTTTTGTAGGACTGTGAGTAGAGCATGGCACTAACAATGCCAAAAGTCAGATTGTATACAGCCATTAATCTGTAATGGGTTTTGAAAAAAAAAAAGAGTCCAACTGACATAGGGAAAATGTAAAGGTGCACTTGTGTGTTCATGTGTGGCCTATGTGCCCCTTGTTCATAAAATAAGCTTCATTGCTGGTGTTTTAACTGTCTATGTTACACTGCACTGTGAAGACACTTAGTACAAGCTACTGAATATATGTCACATGGTTCTTCATTGACTTCGATGCACAGAGATGCTGCTATTCCTGACCTGTATGAGGAGCCAAACTGCAGAAATGTCACTTCAATACTAAACCATGTCATGTATAAAGACAGCTTACTCTATCCTTCCAAATCCCTGTCGGCGTTTCTGAAACGCATCGCAAAAAAAAAAAGACAAATGGTTAATTTGATAAATATGTGAATTTCTCTGACATGTCTTTGAGAAAGGTTATGGCAGACTGGATCCCTAAACCACACAATCACTTACCTCAAAGCATCCAAAAGATCAAATTAGTTATTGTGTTGTGTTGTGGGGAATATTTTGACTTATGTGACTTAGTATGTGATATTTCTGACCCCAGCAGTGAGAAACTAATGGATGTATCTCACACTTGCTTGAACAGGGACTCTTGATAAAACCATTAAAAAAAAGTTGGCTGAGAAAGACCAGGAACAATGAGGCCTAAGGTGAAACCATAGAAGTAGAATGGATAGAAAAGTTCAAGATGGCAGCTAAACTTAAAATGATGGCCAAAGAGTACTTGATAATCATGTCATGGAACTGAGCACTTACTGTATATGGGACACAATATTTACAAAGTTGATTAATGCTCTGAACAGAAATTGACATTCATTTCCAGGACAGTAGTATCAAGTTTCTGTGGTGGGCAGGCAGATACCATTATCAACCAACACTTATTCTTTCTATCCACTGTAATTGTATGGATGAGGCACTTGAAAGGAAGAGTCCATTGTCTCAAGCAGAGATTTGAGAAAAGCCATCAGTTAGACTTATTTTCCCCCGTATTTGCTCAACGGGCAAGGGTATGTCAGTGCCCTCTGTACGTGCTTCTCCGCCAGCTGCACTGTAGTTGCTGTGGTGGACTTGGTTTCATGTAAGAACCGAACAGAAAGACGACAGCAGCAGCAAGCTACTCTTTGGAGTGATGTCAAACCAATATACTTTTCGGATAACCCAGAAAGTAATAGAAATAAATAAATAAATAAATTAAAGCTAAATAAAAACTTTTTTTCAAAAGACTCAACATAAAAGGAAGGGGACACAAAGTGAGCAAGGAGATGTCAAGCCATTCCAAGGAGAGCGTTTGTTCCATTGCACAGGGGAACAAGTGGCGAAGAGAGAAACAGAGCTGGAGTAAGGTGATGTAAGAGGAAGAGAGAGTGTATCCAATCCAATCAGCTTGCGGTTTATCAGTCAAGAACAAATGCAAAAACAGAGGTAAGGAAACCACAAACACACATCGACAGGTGAAGATGTGCACAGACACTCGAGAGACGTCAAGACAGAAATGGGGCTGGATGAACATAAAGTATTTTCATGCCTGGACTGATCAAAGATCAACGGTGCAGTGATAGGTTCTCAACAGCACCCCCAGTGGGCAGGAGTGAATGTAGCATGCAACTGGCGCTCTCCTCAGTGACTCTGCACTGTTTGTGTAGCTCTGCTGCCCAGCAGTAACAAAAAGAACTGTGACGTGGTTGTTCCAAAGCCCCCACAGCCCAGATGTGGGGGTACAGCCAACAAGTTGCACTGGTAGAAACAGAAAATGTGTTAAAAGAAGTCTACTCCTACCGCCATGGCTCTCCTATGTCCCAGTAAAAGTCCTTTGGTTTAAACCTTACAAAATCTTACAAGGCACAGACACTGATTTTCTATATTCTTTATCATCAGGTTCCACAATGGCTAGCTCTGATCAACCTCTAATCCCCTAAATCCAGCTACTTTTTCAAGGTTCTTTACCATTAATGTATTAAAAGTCAATACACATCATTGTTAATCTTTGTGTGCTGTGTAAACCCAAAAGACATGAATTTCATGCCCTGTCATCCCAACAGTCCTTTAGCTACTATTGGATATTTGATTGGATAAGCTGTGTGTATTTTCTTTCTCTACAGCTTGCACTACTTTGAGCTATGATATCACTCTTGTTATTTTTAGCTGGCTGGATTAAATAATTCAGCTGTGTTCCTGCCATCTGTAAAATAAAATAATCAGTGCAGAACTGATATACTAGAATAAATTCAGGGGGTGGGCATGTAAGTACTTTTGGTGACTGCTGATATGGTTTTGTTTTTCTTTGATGACTAAACTCAAACCAAATTCCCCATCCTTAATCTGAATACAGTTCATATGAAAGCCTTGGCGGTCTTGGAGGAGAACTGACATTTTTTGTGTCTCTGTCACGTGGAAGAAAGTGCACTTGCTGTAGACAAAGGAAAAGCAAATATGAACAAAGGTGAAAGGGAAATAAAGAAACTGTCAAAATTGTCAGTCCACGTAGGCTTGATTTGTTTGACAGTGTTTGGTACATTTATACATATTTGTCACCAGAGCCAAGTTAGAATATAAGGTAATTCTAAAATTAAAATGTGATTGTAGATTAATTTCAACCGTAACTCTCCACACACAAATAAAACGTTCATAGTATAAATGTCATTTTACATAAAGGTAGAAAATACCAAAGTCATATTGTTACATTGAGGTTAAGAAAATCAAGACCACATGCAAAAATATCACCACATGAATTTAACAACACATCAGTGAAGTCAGTTTGTTATGTAGTTCATCATTTCGGATCAGCTTTGAACCCTGATTATGTCTGAGAAAAACACAGTCATAGTTCAAAGGTGATGATGCAGTTGACATCATAAAAATAAAGTTTACAAGCTCCAGTCAAAAAGAAAAAAGAATTAAACAGTTAGGATTCACTTTAGTAAAGGCATAAACTCAGTTAGCTGCTTTTCTGGGGAAAATCCCTTTGTTAGCCAACACATAAAGAGAACAAGAGGGAAGACTGAATAAATGGCTACATACTGGCTTGCAAGGTCTTCTGTGATATGAAATTGGTGAAGGCTCCGATGCCTTTGTTAGAAATGGCTGCCAGGGAGAAGTGGTACTCTGTGTTTGGGCGGAGACCTTCCACAACATATGAAGATGAGGGTCCAAATGTTTTCTTCATCTATTGACAGAGAGTAAAGTTATTGACAAGTCTGATGTAAAAAGGGTTGTACAGAAATCTAATGCTGAATCATTAAGAGACAATGTACACCTCTCAGAGCAAAAGACACTGAAATCCAAAATAAAACACAAATTCTTACCTGGGTGTTTGAACTGCCTTCCTTGCAGTGAAGTTCATAATTTACAATTCCTTCTTTCTCATAGGCAGGTTCCCAGGTCAGTTCAATGCTGGTGTCAGACACAGCACCAGCCTGGAATTTGGATGGCTGACCTGGAACTGAAAAACAGAGCAGAGGACATTACTGCAGTTACTGCATGTTACTAGACATTAATAAAAACATGGGGATTAACATTTTACACATTTTTCAATTACCATTGGAAAAAAGTGTCTTAAGAATGTGTCAATTAAGTTCTTTTTCCTGTTCAGTGATTTCTTAATAGAAGAGCATATTTGTTATCTACACACTAACATCATGAACATAATGACATTACATAACATGCCAGTGGTTTAGATGGAATTAAAATGAGAAGAATAGATTATAGCGAAGAACCAAATTTTGTCCCCCAGTGACAAGCTAGGTACAATTGTGCTGTACTTATGGGGTGGGGTCTCTGAAATTGGATGCGCCTCCTTGCCCTAGCTTGGATGGAGGGATTTTGCTCAGCTCCGAAGCTGATCCTGGTGAGTTCTCAGATTTTGGTTCTTTCTGAAATCTGGCAGTTTTTTTCAGACTGCCATGATCAAGCAGACTTTTGTCATAATTTGCAGAGGCCGCAGATGTGTGGATGAACCTTGCACAGCAGGGGAGAAAACTTGTCTATTAGGCAGCAGGCACAGTCTGTTTAAAGTTTCTGAAAATGTGCTGCTGATGCAGCTGAAGATGTTCTTCATTGGTTGTCAAAGTTTTCTCCTAAAGCAGAAGGCTGGAGAAAATATGTTGCATTCATCAGATTTCTGTTAAACTTATCTTGAAAAACTTGGTTTCAACAATATTTTAACATTACACATTTGCCTAACATGCCTAATGTCACAAAATTGATGGACATTCAACGAAAGCAATCGAAGAAAAACGTATTTCAAAATGTTAGCACCAGTAATCAAGTTGACAAAAATCTGTTTTTATATTCTCACCTCCTTGCAGTACTTTGACATGGATGGGCTCTGAGAAGGGTCCGTCTCCTACAGAGGTAAATGCTAGGACTTTGATTGTGTATGTTGCTTGAGGAACCAGGCTCTGGATAGTGGTAATGAGGCTGTCCTGGACATTATGAATCTGCCAGAGGTTCATGGGCTGGGAGTCCTCCGTGGTATAATACACACGGTAGCCCTTGATCTGCCCATTGGGCTCCTCAGGCTCTTCCCAGCGTACCATCATGGTGTTTTGGGATATGATCTGGGCCTGGATGTTTCGTGGTGGACTGGCAGGGGCCTGTTCACCAGTCCGGGCTTCTACTGGCTCACTAGGAGGACCCTGGCCGATTGTGTTGACGGCTGAGACGCGGATTTCATACTCTGTGTTGGGGTAGAGGCCACCAATGCTGTAACGTGTAGTGGTGATGTCATCCATCGTCTCATACTTGCTGTCTGGGGACTTCGCCCTATACTGGATGATGTAGTAACTCACTGGGTCTGGGTTGCCTGAGTCCCAGGTGATGGTCACACTAGTGGCAGTGGTTTCAGTAACCACAGGGGTACCAGGAGGCTTGGGGAGAGCTGTTATGGTGACAAACCAGGAAGGAAAGAAGAGGCAGTCATTTATTATGACAGTGACTGAAGAACTTTGTAGAAAAAAAGGGACACTTGGAAATTCCTTCGCAATACCTCAAGAATATTACAGCAATACACATTGTAACTGCACATGTACATTTCAGACTAAACTAAAGATAATTGTCGTCATAAATACCCTTCCTCACAACCACAGTTATCTCTTACATTTGACAGTGATCTGCGCCACAGCTTCAATGATGCCAAGGCTGCTCATGGCCACGCAGGTGTAGTTGGCTGACTCACGAACGCTGCTCAGTTCGAGAACGTTCCTGCCCACCGGCATCTCATCCTCCGGTGTCAAGTCCTCTGAGTTCAGCATCCACTTGACGTAAGGCATGGGTGAACCCACTGCCACACACGTTATGTTCACACTGCCACCAGGCATAATTTCCTGACTCGTTGGTGGAATGGAGAAGCGAGGAGGCACCCGCCGGACTGGGAGAAGGCATGAGGAAGGGAAGAGGATGACAAAAGAGGGCAAGGGAGTCAAAAAAAAAGAGAAAAAGAGAGGTAACAAGAGAGACCGATGAAAATGGACCCTTCTCAAGGAAATACTTAACATAAAAGGTTCAACATGGTAAATGTGAACAGAAACACAATATAAAAGAAGACTTTTCAAAACATAAAAATATACAAATGATGAGAAGGAACTAAACTAACAGAACTGCTTCAACAACAATGTAGATTAACAATAAAGCAACGATTCATAGCAACAAGGTTCCATTGACCAATATTTGACCCATCACAGCACAATTAAAGACACAAAAATCTATTACGAGTTTCTCATCTTTGGAACTGAACAGCTGACATATATAAAACTACGACAACCTGATCACGAAGTATGAAGGTGTGTAGTAAAGGCCATGTGACAATGCTATCACATAAGGCCAACATGGCAACCTGGAACTTCCTGTCCTCTCAGGCACTCATGCCAAACAGGAAGTAGGCCATTACAGGCTTCTCCCACAGCACAGGAAGTGTAGGGTTACTGGACTATTGACCATCGCTACAAGGTCTCTAAACACATTCTAGCGTAAGTTTGCACTTGACACCTGCCTCTTCTACCTAGATATCTTAAAGATGAGAAACTTTAATCAGATTTTTGTGGTTTAGGGTAGATCCACTGGACAAAGCCTTATTAAGATCTGACACGGTTCCATTGATAGATGCAGCTATCAGTTTCACAGACAGCATGCATAAATAGACCGAGGTAAATTAAGGTGTAAATGATAACAAAATCAGATATAAAAATCGAGATAAAATGCATAGAGGAATATAACTGAAGGGTCGCTAGCATGCCCAGACAAAAGACGATTGGAGAGGAAAGAAGAAATACAAGATAGAGGATAAAGTATCTGAGGAGAGGATAGAAAGAAAGGGAACAGAGGAGCAAAGAGTGACAGAGGAAGAAAAAGAGAGGGGAAGGTTTGGAGGAGGGTGAAGGGGGGGGGGTAACCCACTTCAATGCTGTGTAAACTTTGTTTTTCTCCAGCAAATGTGACAAAATGTGATGGTGGCACATTGTCACATCGCAGTCCCAGTTAACACAAAATAAGTATTGCGGAACAAGGTGTGTGCCTAGAAATACATAGAAAAAGAACTATAGTAAGTCTACTATCACAGAGTGTTGGAGTCAAGAAACAGAACTGGATCAACAGGGAGTAGAAATCCAAAGAACAAGAGAGAGAGATAGAGGGAAAGAGAGGGGTAGATGAATAAGGGCAGAATGACAGCTAAGAGAGGGAGATAGGGAGGAGCTCAAAACTCATGGATAGGAGTTGAGTGGAAGGAGGTTGATAATGAGTCTGAGACATAGAGGAAGGGTGCGAAAGGTACTGTGTTCTTGCGTGTGTGTGTATGTGTATATACATAAATGTATATATATTTTGCTTTGGCATAGGCATGACTGTGCGTGTGTACAGTATGCA
This sequence comes from Coreoperca whiteheadi, assembly GCA_011952105.1. Classification (NCBI taxonomy): domain Eukaryota; kingdom Metazoa; phylum Chordata; class Actinopteri; order Centrarchiformes; family Sinipercidae; genus Coreoperca; species Coreoperca whiteheadi. The sequence continues at coordinate 12,040,409 of CM022489.1, read as the reverse complement.
AGAGTTAGAGAGTGAAAGAGTATGAGTTAGCAAAAACGCTGTGTGTTGATGAGAGGCATCCCAGCAAGCAATTGACAAATAGTGTCTTGCAAGAGGGGGCGAAGTTCAACATTACCTGAGCACAACATTTGCGAAGTGTTACATAATGCAGTGTTTTCCTTGCCCATATAAATCTAAGGTGAGCGACAGTATTTTTTTTGATGGTGGGACGCCAAACTTCCAACATAATCATAGGAGAAAAAACATTTTACATGCCTGATGGTTAGGTAAGTAAATATTAAACAGTTTTGTACTTATTTTGAACAAAAAAACATAAGTATAATTAGGTTTTGAATTAACCAAAAAGATACAGGCAACAACTATGGAGTATTGCAGAGGTCATGTGCCATTTTTAACAGCTTTTCAACACCGGTGCCAACCAAAGTATCTACATCTCTTCATTGTCAAAATGTTTGTTGGGATGCAAAGAAAGTCAAAGAGAGAGAAGCAAAGCAGTGCAGATGGAGAAGTAAAAATTATGAACTAAATGTAAGAGCTGAGTTAGAGACAGATAGACAAGACAGGAAAGACAGGGACGAGAGACAAGACACGAGGCAGAACAAAACAGACTCAAGCAGCAAGACAGCAGACAAGAAGATAGACAGAGGGAGACGGGCAGACAGACAGTGACGGATGGGCACGCAGACATACTGTACAGTACGCAGAGGGGAAGGGGAGGGGTTTGGGTTGTCGAAGAAAGGGAAGGAGGAGGAGGAGGAGGAGGAGGGCATAAGTGAGGGGATAGAATAAGGAGACTGTGATTCTAAATTAAAAGAAAACAAAAACAAAAAGACCATGGCTCAAAGTGGGTTTGGAGGTCTCACACACTGGGGCTTAAAATCAAGAATCAACTACACCTCCCCTCCTCCCCGCCTTAAACATTGCACCTCAATGCAAATGTAACTTGGCTAGTCTCTGAGTGGGCGGATGTGAGGTGTGTGTGTGTGTGGGGGTGGGGGGGGTGGGTGGTGACTAAGGGGGAGAATCGGGGTGGGGGGGGACTGAGAGGGGCATCAAGGATAGGTAGCATTCCAAAATACACCGTGTCGATCCAAATGGGATTCTTATGATCGTTGCATCGGACAGTTTGACTTTTTCCAACAAACTAAGGGCACAAACATCACCTACAGACACTCTGAGAACTGACATTTACTGACCTGAGCACCAAAATAATCACTAAAATGCACATACAGTATGTTCAAATGTCTGTCGGGTACAAGCATGTTAGTAAATAAAAGCAACCTAGCACTATGTGCAATGTCCAAATGGTGAAAACACATCTACTGTTACTGGCTTTTAACAGCCATGTCATATTTAGTAAAAAAACACTGCTTTCATTCTGCTTTACGTGTAAAAAGAACAGTAATAGTCAACTACAGTTAGAGACTGAATCAAACATGGATGCAGACCTTGTGTAGCCACTGTTGGTTTTTTGATTTGTCCTCCTCTATACTACTCTACATGCATCCTCTCAGTCCTGTAAATCACTCTTAATGTCAATTATTTTACTACCTTGGTAAAAAAGCAACCTGACCTTGAGGGCAAAACGCGATCGCTGACCTTTTGTGGTACAAAAAAAAATATCACACATTGATTTGGCATAAGATGTACTAACAAATATGGCCAATAGCAGATTCAAAGAGTAAATCTGTCCTTAAAAAATGCCACATTTCCATATATTACAATCTGAGCAAAATGCCTCCATTAGAAGCAAAAATGGCTCTTTAAAAAAAAAATCTGTTGCAAAACATATCAAAGAATCATAACCTGTTATTATTAGATAGTTAGGATGTCCAAATGGGAGATAATATAAAATCATGTTGAACTGGAAAAAAGGCAAAAAAGCCCATCATATAGGGACGGTAAATATATCTGCATTCTAATTTGTCAAAAAATGCCTAATGAAACAACAAAGGTGAAAGGGCAGCCCATTCCTCACACGGACATGCATGTGTGGCTATGGCATGAGTGACATATACAGGTGCGCCCCCATCCACTTGGGCAGACACCAGGGAACCAATACAATCCAAAAATGTCACCCAAGCCCATCCAAGCATGCCATCCATTCCCAAATATAGCATTGTTCCAGACACACACGCACAAAATCAAATGAAAGAAAACAAATCAAACTGAACAAATCCACAAAAAGAACTAAGTCCGAACAGCATAGACAGTACCAGAGTGCAGCTGTGTTCAACAAAGAGGTATGCATCAATACTATTAGATGTTTTTCAGCTATGATTTGTCTCTGCTTGAAGTTTGCCTCCAATTCAAAAGAAGGGCAAACAGGGTCTGTTTTTTGGGGGAAATGTCCAATCAAAGTGTGTCTGATGGTGCTCTTCTCTCCCTGGGGCTCAGGTCAGCCAATGGACCGGGAGCTGTAGTGGCTGAGTGAATGAGGTTTCCCCACAGGAAGATGTCTCTGTTCACCTTTGAGTACTTACACTGTCAGGGCAATGTGGGAACTAACACCAACCACCTTCCAAATGCTGGTAACTTTTGGCTGTGGCTGGCCACTGAAATTTGAAATATACAAATCACTGAGCCACTTTACAAAAACGTCCTTGCTTAAAGGCTTCATGGCACTGGGGCACTCTATAATGAATGATAGGTAATCAAACTACAATTTGGAAAACCCAAATAATGGAAAGCCAGGGACGAATCTACCTGTCAACAGCATGCACAATGTGTCTGACGCATAAATAAATATAGTCTTTGGTTACAACAGAAGATCAAGAGCTCACGGTCAGTTGATACTACAGAGTATTACACTATCTTGGGAGAGAAAATGATCAATCTTAAAACCCAGTTGACATGTTGAGGAAAATTAAGTGTGTGTCTAAATGTCATGCAATGAGTCGCTGCACTCATCATTAGCATCATTAGCTAGACACAGGTCTGTATGAAATAATTGAATGTTCAAGTGGACTGTTCAACTTTGACATGTTAATGGTCCAGTAAGCTCTCAAAAGCTGTATGTATGTGGGCACCTATGCTCTCCTACCTTTTAAATGTAGTGCCAGTGAAACAAAGAAAATAAAGAATCCCAATTGCATGGACAGGCTCCTCATTCACAGAGACCAGGAGCCCAGCCGGCCCATTTGGAATTGAGAGAAAATAAAAACAAACATACACCTTTCATTTGGACTACTAACAACATATAATCTTGTTTCAAGCCCCAATGTGGAGAGAAAGACAAGAAGCCTTACAGTGGGCGAGGTGAAAAGCAGTCGAGAGAGAACGCCAGAGTACTGCACTAACTCTAATAGTGGGCGGTGTTGTAGAGGGATTTGTGCCAAAAAACAGAGGTCGGAAGGTGGACATTATCGGCCATTTTGGTGAGGCAGTTTTTGCTGCCCCAAAATGAAGGGGGAAGCCAAAATAATGTGCAGCCTTTAGTGTCACCTTGAAGCTGAGATTACACCCTCTTGCTGCCTGAGGACACAGGCGCAGTATGGAGATCCTTTAGTCACACTGACTGGGTGAGGCCTATGGCATTTACATATAAGCCGCAGGGGTCGGCCTGTATTAATATACCTTGGCTGCGCCAAGGCTAAACAGTCACTATTGGTGGCTCATCAAAATGGAAATTATTACTTAAAGGAAACTGACAGGAATCATGGCAGGGGTATCTAATAATAGCAAGCAGTGGATTGAGGGGACTTTAGAGTGAATCACTTTTTTTTTTTATTGACTTACAGGTAGATAACAAGCAGCCAAAGATACTGCAAGTATGTCCTGTCACTATGGTGATCCCTTCAGTGAATATTATCAGTTGGTTTGAGAAAGGCAGTGTATTTATATATTTATTAGCATAAGAGGTAATGAAAATTTTGTTTTGTATGAAAAATAAATGCAATTCTGATGGCAACTTGATGTTTTGAGGGGTGGCTATTAACTTCAGGACTCCTTGAGACAAACATCTAATAGAGATGGCAGGATTTTGCTTTGGCCAGTGAGAACATAAGGTGTAATCTAGCTTTCTTTCCCAACGTTACACACAAATGCATAGCAGGACATGCAAGCACATTCAAAATCAGGCAGATACCATTTTAGGAGGGCAAACGTGCACATGCGTACATCACAGCGCAGTCTTTCTGCATCAGTATTTTTCTTAGTACTTACGATTAGATATAACGTCCAAATGTAGACATTGTCAGGTTTTCATTATTTTCTGTTTCTTATAGTGGGATTGTGCCATGCTTTGTGGACATTATTATGAGGAGGGCATTAGTAACTCAACTGTTATTTGAATAATTACTGATAGATAGGCTTTTGATAGCCAATTGGTGCATAGAAGTGTTAGGAATTGAAACCCTCATTTGTGTCTGTGATAACTGCTAGATCAGAAGGGATGATTATACATATATGTCTAATGACTTGCCTTAAGGACAATTGATGTGGCTGGTGCAATGAAAAGAAATGGCATGGATGTGATAGATGGGGGCCAAAAATATATTAGCTATACTCAGCATCTTCTTAAAGGAAACACTGGCTAACATTGAATATTTTTGAGGGTGTTTGCCTTACTAATGTTTTGGGGCTTAGTGAGGCTCATATAAACTCTTGACAAGAAAAAAAGTTGGTACAAAGCCAAATGCAATATAAATCAGTAAACACTGCTTGCATTGACTCCAATTCATTTAGCACTTTCTCGTCATTATTGTTGTAGGACTACAGTACGAATGCTTCAAAAAACAAAACAGTTGGGAATCTTTATTACTTTAGTCACATCAAACTGAAAATCAATTCAATTCTAGGAGTGTGTGTGTGCGTACAAGGGATGGAGGGCTTTTGAATAATAAATTATAATTTGATTGAGTGTCATGACTGCAAGGGAACACAAACAGCAGTCACTCAACAAAACCAATCACATCTGGCTGCAGCCATTTGAAAATATAAGTATCTTTGTGCACCCGCTAAGCAACAGCAAATGTGATGTCGAAGTCATTATATTGTTATTGATCCACACGACACTGTAAATGGCATCCCTTAATGGCTGCCTGAAATCACCATGGAACCCAATCAGGCCCAATCAAGTCTAATTTTTTCAGTAATGGAGCGCTATAAACAAGATGACAGGAACACTGGCTGTATACACACTTATTATTTCATTCGGCATTTGCACTCCGAGACTCAAGAAGCAGAGCAGCATCATTTTGAAAAGGAAACAAATCTCACAAACAAATGAACCACAAAAAGACAAACATTTGTAACAGAAAAGTAAGTTTAGGAACAGAACTGAAGGAAAAGGAAAACACAAACACAACACCATAATCACAACACAAAAAATAAACTAAATAAAGGAAAGCCAAAAAAGGGCTGTATCAGGGAAAACACTTGTAGAGAAACCAAAGAAAGAGAAGGAAAATTGAACAAAACACAGGGAATGCAGAAAGAAAAAGACCAACACGGCCAAAGGGATTCTGTACAGGCATGCAAGCTCAGTTACATTCTCCCATCATGCAACTGGTCCTGTTATTTACACGTGCTGGGTTTCCATGATAACACATGCAAGAAAGCCTTTAGGTGCAGAAGCAATACCAAAGGATGCAAAACGAGAAAAGGCCCCACAATGCAAACATAAAAGTAAATTAACAAGACCCGAGCTAATCGGGTTTGCTTTCATCATTTTTTCCTTGGAAATAAAGAAACATTTCTTTCATAAATCATTTAGCAGTTTGGATTAACTGATTAGTATTTCTTCAAATTAGTAATGAATAGAGCTCTGTAATAGGCAAATACAGCTAAAAAATTTTAACATGTTGAATTTTTTTTTCAAATGTGGGTTAAAAAAAGTAAAAAAGAAAAAACACACCAACCTTCTCGAAGCTCTGAGGGATGTAAAGGGGTTGATGCAGAACACAATGACATGAGGAGAAGAGAAAAATAGGGGAAACACAGAGAGAGTAAAAAAAGCCACCTCAAGGTGTTTAGCTGCAGCTACATTTCCCTTTTCTTTAATTCTTTTTTCCTCCTATTCCCTTGTCCCAGCTATCAGTGACACCCGTCTTGAATGTACACTTGCCTGCCCCCTCCCCTTAAATAAACTTTGAACCAAAACAATCAGATTCACCCCAGTAGCCACACTGTCGCCTGGTAAGAAAAAAATAGTGAGGCGCCACTGGAGTCAAATCAAGCGTACCATACTCATAAATCAAAATTTCACAAGCTCCTTATAGCCACAAGGAGAGGGTCCTGTGGTGGCCGTATTTGCTTTTGTTAGAGAAGGAAATCAAATAAAGAGAAAACAAAGAAAAACTAATGAGAGATAGAAAAGAAAAAAGACAGTTTGGGCTGAAATTAGCAGCTGCAGTTCAAGACAGTTAGAGAAAATGTTGTTAGAAGCCAATCAGTAGTACTGTCATTATGGTTTCTTTTATGATAGTAGTCTCAATGTGCCCTGGTAAAGTATGCCCCAGATAAAATTTGGATTGTTTTTTCCTGAAAATTGAGCCCTACCACAGCTGCTAATCCCAAGTGCATTTCGATTTGTGAACAAAACATAGTCAACATCAAGTATCAGAATTGATTGACAAAAGTTAACTGAAAACAGACAAAGGTTGACACCATCAAGGCATAACAAGTGTGTTACATAGTGTGAAAGTACCTGAGTAATTATGACTCTTGTGTAGTCTTTTAAAAGCATGCTGATGAAGCCAGTGTTCATGGAGATTGCATGAATTGTTGGAAATGATATCAGGGTATAGCTGTGTTTTTGACCAAAGGAATTAATAAATATCCCAGTGCTGTATCAACAACATGTTCCCATTGTTATTTAATGATTCCTGTAGAGCTCTTGACTATAATTTGCCATGAACCTTTTAATTTCTGCCATGCTTTACATGAAAAAGGTGGATAGCTACTTGACATTAAGTGTCACTGCATCGCAGTGGAGACAGTATGAGACTCCAGGATGAATGCTGGCTAGAGGAGACACTAGTCTTGATGAACCTTTTTTTTTTTTACCTTCTACTCCTCACAGTTGAATTTTTCTTCCCTACGCTGCTACTTCACATGGTATGATAATAGCAATAATAATGAAAAAGCTGCTTCCTGACCCATTTTATAATGTCAGAGTAGTGAATTATTTATTGGGAACAAAGTTATTTGGTACACAGCAGAGGGAACAAACTGAGTAGATACAGAGGCATCTTTATTTAATATGCACAATATAAATAATTCATGTCGGAAATGCATCTGCTTCAATTTATCAAAGCTCCCTCAACAGGGATTCATTGTCATTTAGCATTAGTCGTAGAGGCTAGGCTTTTGTCTTCATTGCCTGTTTCCTGTGAAGCTCAACATTCCCTGCGACTGTTTGTTTTCCATATCTTCACTTTGCTGGAACATGCCAGCCAAATTTACTACTGACTGTAAAAGGCTTTAAAGATAATACCCCAAAGCAGAAACAGGGGAATACCATGGATTTATGCTTCAGAACAACATGAACAAAAAGTAGAGGAAGTGCACTATTTATAATCTATTCGATAGAGCATTCTTTATGTAATACAGAGCAGCCTTCTGTGTTAAACAGTCCTTTACTATTAATTCACCACAAGCAAATCTTTTTAACCCCCAAATCTGGAAAGGGCGAAGGGGTTGAGATTTTGATTGGTGGGCATTAATACCTCGCCACTCAATCAAAATCAAGACTTACCGTTGTGCTCCTGTACCTGGGAAAAAAATTATGAAAAAGGAGTCCATCCTGACTCTTTTTGGGTTCCATAACTTTGACGGAGGGTGAAACATTTTATCGGGCACACAATTGCAGGTAAAAGGCGTCTTACAACTGATAAGGTAAAGACATACGGCTTGTCGTGCTACACATTTCCTTCCGAGTGAGTAGGGGAGGGCATTCAAAGACAAAATGGAGCATAACATCATAACAGAGAAGAACATTAGTTGGTCAATTATAGTTTTACATTTAGAAATTTCAGTGCATATGAAATTACATTTGTGGGCAGGCAATATTATCAATGCTAAAAGATTTATATTACTTTGGTAATACTATTCTGCAAAATACATTTTGTGAAAATAAAGCTGGGCTAGAATGGAAGCAATTATCATTTGTTAAGCTCAATAGTAATGCCACTTAAAGCTGAGCTGCACTGTGCAGACATTTGAGTGTGGATGTTTTTATTTTTTTGGCCTGGCTCTGGGGCCGGGTTGCTCCCTACCTCGCACATAAAGGTTAGCAGGGGATGAGTAGCGCACGCCTTCCACATTAGACGCCACGCACTCGTACTTCCCCTGGTCTGTCTCCTCGCTGTTCTCGATCTGTAAGGCACCTGGGAAATGACAACATTCAACAAAGACAAGAAGGGAAGGGGGAAGAGAGAGAAAAAGAGAGAGAGAGAAAGAAAGCAGGGAGGCAATGATTAGTTGATCTGTCAGTGACAGCGCACGAAGGAGTCCGACAATCTTCTTAATAGAGGATATCTATGAATTTCTCAGGACCATTTCGTCAAGAACTGTTTCTCTCTGTAAAGCTAATGCAGATTGTCATGACAAGCTGGGTTCCTCTCCCGCCTCAGCCATCCGCAAATAAAAAGAGAATTATTTGAATAAAAATGTGGACTGAATCAGTCACACTAAATTTGTAGCTATGTTGGTGTATGCAACTCATGTAAGATATGACATATCTTCAAAATAAGGACAAAGTAATGATGTAAGTGAGATTAGAGGTAATGGAGAAGGGTGTTGAGATGGTCCTGTAAACTAAGTGAGATTAATAGTCACACTGTCATTAATATTCTCTCTATTTTGTACTAAATTCACGTACTTCTCTCCTTTTTATCTTCATTCTTTTTCCCATATCGTCATATTTTAGGGTATACGGATTTATATAAACCCCATAGGTCTTGTGTGTTTCAAACAGACATTGCTTTTTAGTTTGTATCTCTTGAATGTGCAAATAAACCTAAATGCTTGTCAACAACGCTGGAGAAAGGGCATGGGGGGGGGGGCGGAGGAAGGAGGTGAAACAACGGGCGTCAGATCATTCCTCGTTAGAGCGCTGTTGACGGCACTTCCTGATGATATCATTAGGGCTTCTGGCTGGCTCAGCAGACAGATTGCAGCCCAGGCCTCCCTGACAAACACAGCACCATTGCTCGTTAGCGTTTAGCCAGGAAGCATCAATACGCCAGCCGCTGCCCAGGATGCTTTGTAAAATACCATAACCAACTCCATCACATCAGCAAGCGGCGGGAACACAATGTTGTACAAAACTAGTATTCTGGAACATTGGTCTAATAATGCTTTTCAGCTGTGCCTTAAATGAGACCATCGATTCTGCTTAATTATAAAGATTAGTCATGCTTCCACCTTGGCCATGGCCTAATACTCTAGTATTTTACACCTTGCAGTCAGTACAAAGATATCTACGCTTAAAAAAAGAAAACCGACCTGAAGCTGCAACAATGTATACTCCTCTATTCTTTCCCCTCTCCTCATTTCCCTCTACAGCTCAGATCATCCTCATCCCCCAGAGGGACCTTTTCCTGGCACATAGCTCATGCACCAAATGAAAACGTCTACCTGCAGAGTGCAGGTGGTGGCGTCTTTGCTCTGCGTTTTTGCAGGGATCTGATTTGGATGTGTTTGATGTGCACTTGGAACGGCAAATGCCAGCCCGGTGGCAGGTGGGTTGGAATGTGCTCAGAAGCCTAGTGCCTCAACACCAGGGAGACCACAAAGTAAGGACTGTGTGAAGTTCAACTCCAGGTGGATGGTTCCAGAAAGCTATGCCAGCAGCTCCTCAGCCTCGGTCCCTGTGCTGAATTATAAAATCTTTAGAAGGCTGTTGAAATTGGTGCAATTTTTCAATGCTTCATAAATAATAACGCTGAAGGGCTTGTGGTGGGCCAGAGCCCCCTTTTGATGTCAGTTACCAAACAGCTAATCAGAAGAAATGCTCTATATTTCATATGTTTTCATTCCATGTGTGCCAACTGAAGAAGGTCCGCAGGTCCAAATGCTTCGAATAAATACAAATGCCTTTATCTGAAAATAATATTTAACAAAATGTCATCTGAAGGTCACGCACAACACCAACATGCGGATGGGTGACAGATAATGAGCCAAACAAAAATAATTGAGAGCCAATTAAAACCAACATTGGCTGCTGTGAATTGTACCTCCTGGCGAAAGAGAGAGAGAGAGCAAGAAGTAGAGAGAAATAGAGGAGTCTTTGAGGGGGATCGAGAGTTTCATCTGTTCCTCGCCATCTTTGGTGGAGGCTCCTCACTAGGTGGTATTATCTTGTTTCCTAGCCCCTATTGGCTTCATTACATATTCCAGCTATTATTCAGTGGAGTTGTGAAGAACACATAAAGACTCCTTCCGCTGGCGGAACAAAGAGAGTGAGGAAGAAAAAGGCAGGAAGAGATTGGAGAGAGAGACAAAGGAAGCAAATGTAGAGGAACAATGAGAGAGGAGGAGGAATGGAGATTTATTTTTATTCATATATCTAATTTTTTGTCTTAAACTTGTCTATTATTGTTCTGTCTCAAAACTGAAGAGAAAATAATGTTTGACTCTTGTAACGAGTCCAGACATTACTCTTGCCCTCATGAAAATCTGGGTGAGTTAAGATTTATCTTAAACTGGATTGACATTGAAAAATAAATAACAGCAACGACAAATTCTGAATTTTACTTATAAACACTGGATAAAATAATACCTGTATGAACAAATGTTTGATGAAGGAAGTCCAGGAAGAAGGAGTGGAACAGAAAAGGTGAGAGAGACCGGGCGGGCAAAAGAGAAAATCACAACTTAATTCTATTTTGAGATGCTTTATGCTCCACTCTCCGTCAGATTCGCACACAGTGGAGAGGCGATATCCGACTGGTGTTATATGTGTTGTGCCACACTGTGTGAGTCCCATTTCTGTTCTGTCCATTTTGTCATTTCCACTCTCCGATATCATATGTTTTCTTCTATTCTCTGCTTTGTCCTTTGTTAACCACAAAAGAAGTTCATTTAAATGAATCTATCCCAATTATGTAATTAATGATCTCTGTAACCATATAAAAAAAATGTTATTTATTTTTTGACTAGGCAGTCAGTTTAAAGCATGATAATATTAGCATTCAAAGACAACAGACCTCTAAGGGCTTTTAACATACAAATCCAAACGAACCCTCTTTGATGTCCTATCTCCAACAGCAGCATGCATGGGCATGAGCGCACACAAAACAAACTACACCCTTTGAAAATCCTTGTCACCAGCATGTGTGTCTTTCCTACCATTTCCTTTTGTCTTTTTTTAAAATGACTGCACTCCCTGCGTTTTGCATAATTGCGCTCTGTCTACTCTGCCAGCCTGTGGCTCACCAGAGTGCGAGTAGCCATTGGCATTTTTTTTCTTTTATCAGGAAAAGAGGAAACACAAGGAATTAAATAAATGCTGAAAATGATCTTTAATAAGCACAATAAAAACCACACACCCAATCTGTTCACACAATGGGCGTTCACTGATAAACACTTGCCTCGCGACAAACAGCAATTTACGGTGTTGCTCGCACAATGGCTGTACTGTGCTTATGAAGTGAGTCCTACATGGGGCCTAATGGCATGTCTTCCCTGTGTCCAGCTATGAAGTCTTATCAAAAACACAACAATGGAAAAAACTAAACTGGTTTGTTTTGCTTATTTCATTAGGAAACATGAAAAAGAGTTCATGACAGTTGTTTGCCAGAGATGGCATGGTGAACAACAAGCATGGCTAGTTTTACTTTATATGATATCAGAACAGTGTGACTGTGGTGACTGATTTCTTGTGGGTACAAATATGACCTCTGCAGTTATAGCAGAACTAAAGTGCCAGTGACTAAAGAAAAGATCACTGTTTGAAATATTTCATATGGCAATTATAGTCGTATGTGGGTGGAGTTTGAAGTATTTAACCTAAACTCTGAGGGTGACCTGCAATTACTGAGCAAGTATTACTTTACTTGCTACTTAATCTTGCTCAAGGACACTTAGAAAGGACACATTAATGTTGAAGCGCATTATGTGAACTGCTGTGTTCATTGGACATAAGATCTGAGAATGTCCAGGACAGTCTCTCAATCAATGGACTGTAAGTGCACAGGCCACAACGACCATCCGTAAACCCCAGGAAGTATCGCCCCTGCTGAGTAATAGTTCATGTTTTCTCAGTCAGAGGAGAAAGATTGTTGCCATTTTTTTTTTTCCTGTCTTATTCCATGATGTATGATGCACCATTAGGATCCAAAAGAAGGAAAAAAAAACAGTGGCTACAATTCAAGCAAATAAAGTCCCATCACTTCCACGTTGACCAATTAGTCTCCATCTCAGTCAAAGTGACCCTTCCTGCCCACCAACAAACACAACCTCCAATCTCTACTGCGATCCACTCCTGGCTGTCTTGCAGGATGTTCACTGTCTTCATCCATTCGATAAAGAGGGCTATAATGGGCAGTAGGTCTGGGACATTTGTCCCAACCATGACAGCTGCCCTGGTTAACAGTGCTGCATGCCGCAGGGTGATCTGATGAGGAGCGTTGAGCTGCCAAGGTGTGATAACAAAGAAGACTGCCTGGGCAGAGTTCAATAAATACATGTTTTTGAAGGTCAATTCAGATTCTGGAACACATTCTCGTACCAAAGCTGTTAGAGCGGAAACTTTGTGCCAATAGTCTTATATAGTATATTAAAATTTCACAATTTTCTTAACAAAATTTAGCGAAGATTTTGATTTGTCTTGAAGGCAGGACTCTTCACCACTCTATTCAATGGTAAGGGAAACAGGTGTTTCACTCAAACTAAAAAACTATTTCCTCGCAGGTTTCCAATGCCCTTTCTGTTGCTGTAGACTAGCAGGAAATATCATATCAGAAACATATTTCATTTTTAATAAAATATCAATATTGACAAACTCATATATAGATCTAGTTTTAGTTTAGGTTGCTGTGGACAGGGGAATGACAAAGGGAGAATGCAAAAGCGTAAGGGTGGGAAAATCAGAAACTGACTTATGGGGGGAAAAAAAGGAAAACTGACAGACAGAAAGGGGTGGAAAGAGAGTCTCATTTATGAGAGGTGCAGTGTACAATAGAGAGAGACAGAACAAAACAATGTGGGAGGAAGAGTTGAAGAGACAGACAAGCTCAGAAAAACAGAAGGACAGATGAGGGGATAAAAGAAAAGGAAGGAGGGGCCAGCATGGATGATTAATTTCAGAAAGTGCCTAAAGCTGTGGTCTGCCCACCCCTGTCGCTGCTTTGTAGCAGCTTTGCCATGTGTACCCCCCCCAGTCCCATTTGTGTAATTCAATTAGTTTGCTCCAGCGGGCCTTGATTGATTTGTTTTGGCGATCAACAAAACGGCTGGCCAAGTCTCACTCTTTCTTTCCCTCCCTCTTGCTCCTTCCACAGCACACTCAGCCCTGCCGGTGGCACACTGTTCTTTTCATCATTTTATCTCTCGTTTTCTGTTCATGTCTCTCATTAGTCCCTCATTTCTCATCTCCTCTCCTGGCGTTTCCTCTCTGTCCTCTCATCCCAACACTACTCACTAAAGCTCTACTTCAGTGCAATTAAAACCCCAAATTAGCACCTTACTGTATAAGTGGATACACACTCAAAAATAATAACCTTTCAAGAACAACAACACAATCCACACATTTGTTGTGAGCAGTTTCATGTTGGAACTATTTTCTCTCTACCAATAGTTCCTACGTGAAACTGCTCACAACAAGGTCAGAGACATTGCTGTGAGTTATTCAAATGTATTTTTTTGGCGCTAATTTGGCCGAGTACCACATAGTCCCATTATATTAAAAACAAATGCAGATATCTCTATGGTCGATAGCTCCAAAACTCAGCAACTCACACCAAAACAATCCAGTTGGATAAATACCACTACAATTAAGAGGAAAAAACTGTATTTTTGATTGTGGGGTGAACTGTCCCTTTAAGAAATGTTGTCAGGCCAAACCTGTCCTGTTTGACAATGCAGGTAAAGTTGAAAACAGCAAGCAAACTGGAATTTCAATTTCACACACTGTGTGTTTTCAAACATCCTGTATAATATTATAAGTCAAGTAGTATCCCAACTTCACTGGCTGGTGTATTTCCAAGTTTTGCTACAGCTGGTTCAGCAGGATTCCTACAACAACTCTGTAGTTGCTGTTGAGCATCGATTCAAATACCTCTTGCGACTATTAGAGGGCGACAATATGCAGAAAGTTATGTGTTGCAGTTGTGAACCTGCAGTCTTAATAATCCCACAGTAGAGAAGACAGCCTGTGTGGACACACAGCAGCCAAGTATGGAAATGCTCTTTTCTCTCTGTCTCCCTTTCTTTCTGTCTGTATCCTGGCTGTCACTTGGGCCCACTCTGCCACCACCTCAAGGTCATTATACTGTGATCGCACCAGCATGGGGCCCCACGTGTGATGCCATTGTTGTCAGTGCCCATCTGGTGGCTTGTAACGCTCCCATGAAATCAGTAATGAAGCAGGTAGGGAGTCCAGCTACCTTTCTACCTATCGCTTACCTCTAGGCCAGCACCTGGTAGGCTTTGTATGGAAGCATTAATGTAGATTTTACATTTTGGGAATTGCTCTTGCGACTAAAGCTGCGACGCTGCTTCCCGTGACGCACATCGTGATTTCCATGAGATCGACAATCGCTCTCTACTCGCTCTCCCTCCTCGATCTTTAATCTCTTCACTCTCCTTAATCTTCACTCTTTTACTTGTCTACTCTGTTAATCTCTCTGTTCTAAGTCCACATCATTTTAGACTTGCTACTTTTTAGTTTCGAACCAGTCTTAGCATTAAGGGGTAGTGTCTGTTGGTAAACGTGTTGGCCTGAGTGCACCCTCTACCCCCGCTGACCGTATTAAACCCAAGCTAGTTATAGGATGGCAACATTATCCGCAACATCAGATTAGCAAATTCATGCCCTCTATTTTCACTCAGGCTTCTTTGTGCTGGACCATCAGCCGTCCTGGGACTTCTCTCTCTCTCTCCTGGCTGATGTTGCCTCATTCCAGGTGTTTTGGATATGAATCTTTGTCCGCCATGAGATTCAGCCTCTCTTCCTGTCTCTCTCTCTCCCTTACGTGCATGTTGTCCTTGTCACTCTCTCCCTCTTTGTATGCTTCCTTTATCCTATCTGTGTGAATGGTGTACTTGAGCTTTGCCACTTTGTTTTTAGGGGACTTTTCCTTTTCTGAATGGAAGGTCTCAGGATAGAGTGTGTCATATGCTATACAGATTGTATAGCCCTTTGAGGAAAATTTGTGATTTGTAATATTGGGCTATATAAATAAAACTGACTTGACTTGACACAGAGTTACTTAGAAGTAGGACAAACGTGTCTTTAAGTAAGACATCTTTTCAAAAAGCATTTTCCGGAGAGGAAGAATTTATGAAAGTCTGCATTAGTCTGACCATGCACCTATACAAACAAACCATTTGCATCCTTCTCAGACACTCTCTCTCCAATATCCAATGATATTAATTTTCTCTCTACATAAGTGCCATGCACTCCTGATGACGAGTCAGTCTTGGCATGCAGTAATGTGGTGGGGAGAAATCGCCTTTTTCAGGTCGCTTATCTCATTACACAAATGGAGAGTTCATAAGTCATGCTTGCTTCTGTTCGCCACAATATTATTTATGAGACCTTATTCAAACAAAGCAGAGCGTGGACTTGGCCATGTTGGTCTTGAGTGAGGGCTTAAAAGAAGAAAAGGGTCTGAATTAAGTTTAAAATCTCAGGTGAGATTTGTGTCATTTATGGATTTTATGAAATAGTTGAAAATGGAGGTCCTTAATCTTACTGTAGGAGCTCTATTGTCAAGTAAAACACCCCTTTATTACAAACTGAGGTATTCACTTACCTGTTCAGCCTGTGAAACAAAAGCATCTCACAACAAACACACTGAATCAACCTGGAAGGTATCCTTCAGCAACAAAGCCTGGTGGATAATTACATGTGAAAGTTTAATTGTTCGGGGAAATTATAAAAAAACAAACGAAGAGAAAGGAAGAATTATTTGACAAAGCTATCCTATAATTAGTCACGCTGCTTTACCTGTCATTCCCTGTCCCACCTTGACATCCTCCCGTTCATCCTCTGACATTATAAGAGCTGGTTTTGGTATGGTAAAAGGTTGTACATGTTGCCGTTCTTGAAAAGGTAGTGTAACTGGGGAGGTAATTAAATCAAATGCTTTTTACCTGACATACCATGAGTATCTCCAGCTAGGGCTGAAAGTGAGGGGCGTGCATTAACGTACACAACGTGGCTATTGCTCTGGTGGTGAACAGCAGAATGAGGAGGATATCAAAACAGAGGAGACAGAAGAAAGGGGGTTGCTTAGATTGTGTTAAACAGTTCACAGTATTCAATAGCCTGGCCTTATCAACAAATAAGGTCACCATCGCCCACCTCCCAACTTCCCATCACCACTCCCCCACCCTCCAGCCCCATGTCCATGTCCAAACAATTTAAATATCAGAGGAATAAAGCAAACAAACCACCTCCTAATAATCCTCACCAGCCCTCCCATCTGCTTTTAACCTTCCCAATCGTGTATCATAACCAGCCAGCAATACAATTTGAATTGCTCAGTAGTTTCCTGACATTGATGATGTGAAGGAGATAGTAGGACAGCACAAACACAGAAGGCCCGAAGAGGTGGAAGAACTGCACATTGACAATGACATGGGGCATGAAACACATGTGATCATGTTCACAAACAGTGTGTATAGAGCACACAGAACACAGATGACATATTAATAATGTTAGTGGAAACATAAGTCATTTTTAAGAGGAAAAGCCCACTTGATATCCCCCCTATTAAGTAAGTTGCGTGGAGTTAGGAGCAGTTATGTCTGGTTTAGCTTCAGTTACAGTCTTTTTTTTTTCTTTTTCATTGTGGTGGTTAAACATCTTACCTCGAATCGGGGTACCCTCTGGAGGAGACACAAAAACGAAGACACAACATCAGTTTAGTTCAACGTTATTGTTAGTAATGGTTAGAGGAGTTATTTGGGTTGGAAGGTGGATCACTGGAACTTGATTATCAAACCATTAGGTAATCTCTTACAGGGCTTTCAGAGATGGGGATTTTTTTCATTAAAAAAATCAATACGTCTCACTGCCGGTATCACAAAGGAATGGGGAGCTTTATATAACTGGCACATTCCATTTTTTTTTGCCTTAGACATATTAAGAGAGGGAACAGAATGCTTCATCGGTAGAGATGTAGAAGGTCTAGGTCTTGGCATGCATTTTTCTCATGGCTGCAGAGCAAGATACCTTTAGTTGACATGGATCGCTCCAGTGGCAAAAGCCTTTTCTCAGCCAACTGAACCTGAATAAGATTTCAGTAAAACAAGTTCGGGGAACCACTATTCTATACTCGGTATCTACATTACTATGGAAGAAATTTGCTGAGCGAAGAATGGAGTCCCCACTGAACAAGAATTTCAGGCTGTACCTTTAGGCAACTGCAAGTTAAATCAAAGAGATTGAAGTTCTTATTTATCCTACATGTCGTAAACCTGCTTAACAGTGACAGATAGACACTTCACCTCGAGCTTCATCCTTCCTCCCCGGTCATTTAATCTCCTGGCTCTTTCCATTGTTTCATTTCACTGAGAGTTGTATGATTCTCTATTCTTTGTTTATTGTGAGTCTGTATTGTGTTACATGCCTGACTGTAAGCCAAATGTCCCATTAGGGACAATAAAATATTGAGCTTATCCAGTCACTGGCTGGTGGGCTTTTCGAGTTGTTGCTGTGATGTAAAATGCATCCCTTAAAGGCAGAGCTTTGGATTTGGGTAGGGGAGCCAGCTTTACTTCAACCCCCTCTCTGCCAAGCATTAAACTGTCCTTCAGCTCTTGGCTTTTTTTTCTCTGTTCAGTGTTTTCCAACCATTTTTTTGAACTCCTTTTTACTTTTCTTACTTAATCTGTTCCCCCATTCCTCTCTCTCTTTCTCCCTATTTCTGAGTTTTTCTGTGTCTCAGTCTTAGCCACAGTTCTTCCCGCTCGCCTTTCTCTTGGTCTCCCTGAATGACTCATGGCAACAACGTGCCCATGGCAGCAGGGCGACGCCAAACAAGGAAGGTACCCTACTTAGCATAGTAGGCCTGTGGGCACAGAGCTGAGGGTCAAGGGTGCGCACGGCCCATTGAGCTACAGTGGTGAACACTACAGGTCTGGCCTCTGTGTGTGTGCATGCATTCATGCAAATTTCATACAATAACATATGCCAGGCCTCCTACCAACTAACTTAACAAACATAAAAACAATACCTTCCATCCATCTTCTGCTGCTGCTAATCTGAGGCCAGGTTGTGGTGGCAACAGGCTAAGCAAAATAGTCCAGACGTCCCTCTCTTAAGCAATATTTTCAAGCTCCCTGGGGGGGTCCCAAGGTGTTCCCAAACCAGATGAGATATATAATCTATACAGCATGTCCTGGATCTACCCTGGGGTCTCCTACCAGTTGGACGTGCCCAGAAAACCTTGGAACAGCAGCTCTAATCTGAGATCCCTTCGGATATGTGAGCTCCTTGCCCTAGCTCTGAGGGTGAGCACAGCCACTATACAGAGGAAACTCATTTTGGCTGCTTGTATCCACAATCTCTATTCTATCTACTATCCAAAACTGATGACATTAGGTGAGGGTTGGAACATAGATTGACTGGTAAATCGAGGCTCAGCTCCCTCTTCACCACAATGGTCAGGTACAACACCCGCATTGCCGCTGACGACCAATCCGACTTGCAATCTCCTCAACAATACCTCTCCCAGTTAAGAAATAAAATAAAATCAAGATAACCTATTGGTGCAATTTCCATATCCTATATAGCACATTAAGGGGTGTGGGTGGCTAGGTAGTAGGGAGGAAATTTCCAATACCTTCTGGTCAGATAGTTGTTGCAGCTCTACATATAGAGGTGTCCTTTGTGATACCAGCAGGTAGGGGGAAATTACTGAGTTGGAAGTTCTGCCTGGTTTGCAATGTACAATAATTGTAAACCATTATAGACATATATTTTAGTAATAAATTTATACAGTTATATTATGTTATTATACAGTATGTTCATACTCTAATTTAAAATGACTTCATTTTACAATAAAATTTATTGTTAGAAATGTTCACATTTTATGATGAAAGTGGGAAATGTCTTTAAGTGTCAGATCAGATTATTCAGAAACATTTCAAAGAGATAGCCATTTATTCTTGACTATTTTGCACTTTGGTTTTCATATTCTGTAAACCCACCCTAAAGGATAACCTTCCTTCAGTATCCCTAAACAGTGCACTATATGCATAGATTTTCCACATTGATAGTTTAGAGTCATTGAAAAACCAGGCAAAACAACAGGGACAATTTAATCACTTCTGCAACGATTTTAGAGACCACATAATCATAGGTAATCACAAGACAAAGTACAATAGGGGTCTGGGAAGGTTATGTTGTTATACAGTTTGATTAGAGGCTGCAGAAGCTGTTGGTTTATTGTGCTTTAGCTGTGATGAAATTTTAGTTGGGGGTTAAGGGGTTACTAGTTAAAGGTTAGGTGAGGTTAAGGTCAAAGTTAGGTTAAGGTTAGGATAAGGTTAAGGTTAATAAAGCAGGTTTGTAAAGGGAAAGACCATCATGTGGACCTCATAAAGGAGTGACAAAAAAGGGACAGAAAAAGAGAAAAAAGTAATGAGGTGGATGAGGGATAATAGATAGAAGGTGTTCAGTTGAAAGGAAGTGGTTCCACACAAAATATAAAAAAGGAAAAGGAAATGAGTGACCTAGGTCATTGGAACCTTTGAATAAAAAAAGAGATAAAAATAAAACTTAGCTAAGAATCTGACCAGGCAGGCTGGGAATGGAGTGGCCAGCCTGTATTCAATTACAATGGCAAATCCACCTGTATTACGGGCATGCAACCTAATGGCCATAAGCTCCCCTTCTAAGCTATGATCAGCCAGGGGTTGATCAGCTTAGGGTGACAATGACCTAAATATACCTCAACAGACCGCTGACCTCCTCGCATTATCAAATGTGGCATTATTTGCTCCACAGAACACCCCATCTGTTTTGTTAAACAGCTCTCTGAATATATTAAAAATATTATTGAAGGATGTAGTCTGGCCAGAGGCAATCTGGGCAGAGATGTTGCCCATCTGTGTGTGAGGCGGATAGGGTTGCGTGATTGGCTGAGTGTCAAAGTCAGACCACCCTCCAGAGGGCGTCTGGCTGACCTTCTCTTCACCACAGAAACCCGTCTGGGATCCTGGTGGTGTCTCAACAGGTCTCAGGGAAAACCTGGCTGTTGTTACCACATCTGCAGTGGTCCTAGGCACTCCCTGCAGAGAAGCTTTGATGCCAACAAATATGAGCATTTTCTTGCACATTTCAGATTAAGTGCAAATCACATTGTAATGTGCATACATATGTGTATGTAAGGGAGCCATCCAATGTCAGGTCATGATTTTAAACCCTATATTTTAAAAAGGACCTTAATCTTAATGAATATGCACTCCTCTCAATCCTCTCACTTTCTACCTGGCCTCTGGTTAATCTGTTCTGGCTGACAAGGCAGCAAGAGCCTGGGGTCTGCAGCCACAGGGACTTGAGGAGAAATGTCAGGCTCCCTCCACACCTCTAAAAGAGCTCCTCAGGGGACCGTGATGCAAATATCAATGCCCTGCCAGCACTACATGGTCTAGCACATAAGGAACCAGTCAGCCAGCTAGTCAGCTCTCTAGCAAACAAGAGCTGGATCCTCTATCTTCCAGTATATATAATCATAATTGTTATTACTGAAGCAAATTGTCAACAGCAAACTGAATGGGGTTTTTTTTTAGATTCTTCTGTTGATCAAAGGTTGACAACCTTTGAAGAACACTTTTGTTCTGTTTTGGGATTTTTGGAAGTGCAGTTATCATTGAAAAAAAAACCTGGAAAAACACTAAATACTAAAACTTGAAGTATTGATGACATGAGAATATGGCAGCCTAAGGAGCTTGAGCATGCAGGGCTTTTTCTAATCAGCATAAACCCTGCCTGGTTGTTCAATGAGCCTTCTAGCAAAAGGGTTACAGATAAAAGACAAGGCCCCAAAGCTAACATTACCTTACGAGAGCCTTGGTATTGAAACAAGAGAAAGCAATTTCCTTTTTTGCCCTCCTAAATACACATATAGTTTAAACTGTAAGTAAAATATACCTAGCTTAAAGTGGATGGGTATATTTTTGCAAGTAGTTCAAAAAGTCAGGAGGAGTACAGACTGTTGCCAACTGTAACTATCACTTGAGCCCTGCACTCTAGCATGAGCAAGAGCCTTAGCTAGAGATTTGTAAGCCAGTGGGGATGTGGGCCAATTTGGCGAGAGGAGAAAATGCTCTCCTGAGGGTCGACCCAGCCCAAGTTTGGGATTGGAGGGCTCAGCCATACAGCAGTCCTGCAGTGGCCTTCACCTGGAAAGAACTCAAGATTCTTTCAGCCTCTATCAGCACATGCTGCACTTTCCAAGGGTATTTTTGGACAGTGAAGCTGTTTTTTGGAAAGCTGAGGTTCAACCGTTTACATCTGAGTATAAAAAAAAAAGAAATCATACAAAGTCATGTGTATTCTATAAGTCTCACCAAGAAGACAAAAATACTGTAGGCTACAGGAATAATTGTCTTGGATTCAAACAGAGTCCAATCATTTTCTCAAAGCCTGCTTTCTTGCAACACAGCAGAGAGAAAGAACTAGACATGACAGAGGGTATTAGCAGTGTAAAATCTGGATAACATGGTCAGGGAAAAATACATAAGGCAACAGTTACTTCCAAGGTAACCTTGCACAAGGTAATTAAGAACCCGAATAGTCCAGTAAAGTTGCAAAATTGTATAGAAAAGGTGGTTGAACTGGGCACTTCCTAATTATTACTATGCATATTAGCATTAACGTGAAGCAGGGTGTTGCCTCAAAAGACTTGCTCAGCAAGTCTTCACTATATAAATAAAAATGGTGCTGCTTAAAGGTGGACTGTTGATACCTATCCACCCCATCCCCAACTCATGCTGCTGCTTGTCCTTGATTTGCCTTTATGCTGTAAGTTCCAGTGCGGGGGGGTTGAAGGAAGATAAAGTTGGCATAAGAAGGAGTGTGGGCGAAACAAAAGTAAAAGAGGATAAATAGAAACAGAACATAGGGAACAAGTATCAAAAGAGGATGAGGGTGAGGGGAGAGGATGGGATGCATGCATTTTGGAAAGTAGTTTAAATATGCCATCTGCTTCAAGGAGAGTGGGTGGGCTCACTGGGCTTTGCAAGACACTTACCAAAGGTTTCTGAAAATGATAAAGCAAGAGGAAAGTAAATAGAAAAAAGGGGAAGAACAACATAGTTCATTTTAGGTTGAGGTTGAATGTGACTGCCACGCAATAATTAAAGGAACTACAGTTTAGTTGGGTCTTGTGGGTATTGTGACCTCATTTATTTAGTTTTCAATACCATTAGATAGATACCATTCAGCTGAAGGAGCAGTGAATTTTCAAGTCACAGATGTAACTTCTTGCTTAACATAAATTCTATTTACAATTTATAATTCTAATTAGAGGCATGTTTTATGTACAAATCAAATAAACCCATTTTAGTGTCACTTGTAAAATATCAAAGATTTAGTCTTATTTTCCAGTTGTATTTTAATGGTCAGTTTATTTCATCGTTTCTTTTCCCCCAGTTTTAACTTGTGTTATGGGTCACAGCCAAATATAATGTGTTGAAGACTTTGAGATGTGCAGTGAGACACATCTGAGTTTCAGACACAAATACAGAAAAAACACACAAAGAGAGAGACAACAAAACAGCAGTCTGTTTCAGTTATACAAGACACACAAAGACAAAATCATGAAACAGATAAAGACAGATGATACAGAGGTTAGACAAAAGGCAGGAAGGTCAATTTCTTTGTCCATCATCCACAGAGGCTTAAAACACACAAAGCCATGTTGACAAGGTCATGAGGTAACCCAATTTTTAGATAGAGCTGACCCTACATATGATTATATGCAAGCTAAGAAACAAGTGGCGGAGTAGACAGGCTTACGGACTACCAAATGTACATGAGAAACAAACAACAAAGTCCCTAACATTTCTCAAATTCTCTATAAATCTTGAATATCTTTAATAGACTTCATAATTTATTTATTTCAGACATAGTAATGCTTAAATGCAAAACTAGCAATTTAGAATATTAAAATCTGTCTGTTAAAATTAAATGATTCTACAATATTAGCCAAGTACTGCAATACTGTAGTGAACTGCAGACAACCTCTGATTTCACAATTATATTTGTGAAAACACATCACGCCACTCATGTCACCTACATGGCAAGATAAATTGATGATACAATAAACTTGTCAAAGGTGTATTTCGTTTGTTCTTGCTTAGTAACAGCTCAAAAACCCTGAATGTAAAATATCTTCCACTATTCTTTGGTATGGTATTAGATTAATACTTGGTATTAGTATTATCAGTAGGGTAAAACTGTAATATCAACGCAAACTTATTAAGTATATTTGCCTGTTACATGTCAGGAGGTGTAGTAAATCTGAACAGCTAAAGGTACCCTGCTGAGTTTTTGTAAGTGGGTCCACATTTTGTTTGTATTTTGCGATTCACATCCTGCCGTTAGTTTCACGCTATTTCGCTAAACAAGTTGATGGTAACGCACCAACAATGTCAGTGATGAAGAAGACTGCTAGCAAGCGAACGTAGATGTAAACAATGCACAAATTGAAATAAGAAAAAATTGCTTTGGAAATGTTTTATGAGGAGCCATGCACTAACGTGTTTGTTAGACCTCAAGCTCAGCTAAACAACTTTTGTTCGTTTACAAGGAAATACCATAGTATGCCTTTAAGGTTACACACCTAAATTGTTTAGGAGAAGGCTGGCAGTGCAGCATGAACATGAAGGTGAAAATATTAACATTAAAGTTTCCTAAGAGTCCCTTGTGGAAGCTCTTTGTCCTCAAACTAAAGTCAAAAGCACTGGCAGACAGCCTTCTCAAAAGCACCTCAGGATAACCTAAAATCCCCAGAGGAGGTCCCTGGGCCACTATGAATCAAGAAATAGATTTCAGTAAGTTGTACAACCTCAAACCCAGAGAAAAAAAAATAGTCACACATCCTTGACAAAGTACAAGTATCAAATGCTTTGATATCTTAATAGCCAAATGTCTACCTCAAAACGGGAAGGCACCAGTAAGTTAAACATGAAACATATCTGAAATTAAAAATGTCGTAGGGAGCTGTCGACTTGATGTATTTGGCAAGGCATAAATAATGAGATGACAAATTGATTATTTTGAGTGTACAGCTCATGAGGGCCACAACTGGGGCAGGAACTCAATGGCAACAGACTCTTTGTTCAGTGGCGTCTATGCTGATTTACGTTTGCAGCAACAAATCAAATAGGAGTCATTGGATTTTTCGAATGGTGACAAATCATCGACCTAAAATATCTACCCCTTATTGCCTGGGGCCACTCCAGGGCCTACACTTAATTAGCTATATAATTAGACTTTGCTTTACTGGGCCTCTCAGTGGGGTTTAATCAATGGGAACAAGACAACATATCCACCACTGAGTTGTGTCAGTAGAATGTGGACCTTGCTCTCATTGTCTACTATGACACACTTCTGGGATGTTACGAATCATTTGACCTGATTCAGTAATGTTACATTCTTAAACTTAATTTGTTATTTTTCAACACATCTTTTGGATGATTATCTATGGTTATAACAACATGGCCAGACCACTATATGGCTATAAAGCTCAACCTTTAGACATGCATGTTGTGATCTAGGAAATTTAGCTTGCCCTCAAGATCTGATGTTAAAATGCTTTAAAAGGTAGTAAACACCCAAGTTTAGTTGGGTCAACACACATTTATTTTAGTTTTCAACACTTATTTTCAAGTCTTTAATGTCACGTAAGGATTACATGCTCCTATATTACTGCAGCCACATTATCTGCAAAGCACAAAAACAACCATGTTAACTATTGCCAAAAACGTCCTGAGAAATCAAAAAAGTGCTCAAGTTAATAAGAGGGAAAAAGGCAACAACATAATGCTTGGGTTGTTCTTACCTGAGCGTAGCTGTTTTATTCGCCCATTACTTGCACTGGGGTCAATGGGCAGGAAGTCTTTGTACCAGGTGATTTCTGGGTCAGGGTTGCCACTGGCAGCACAGAGCATGGTTGCTGTTCGAGTGCGCTCCACCACTTTGAGTTGAGGGCCCATGTCAATGTTAGGGAAGCCTGGTGGGAGTAGGTCCTCTGTGAAAAGAACAGGAAAAGAGGGGATGTGAGTCAAAACCAGCCTTTATGACTTAAAGGCACATGAATATAGAATATAAGCTAGCATTCTAATAGCCTGTAGCCAGATACTCACACGCTGCATTTCCACTATCAACTAGCTTGTCTATTAAGGACCATGTGTCTTATTTTAATGTCCTTAAGGAGGACACTGACTCCCTGCATGTATTCTCTGTATGACATGTAGTAAATAAATGGCTTTAAATGCAAATTGAAGATCAGAGGGGGAGACAATAGAGTGAAGAGAAATAAAAGAAGGAAAGACTGGTCATCCTGGCTCTTTTTCCATTTAGGTTCCCCATGTTCAGTGAAATAAATGCCACTCAAGTCATGACACTCAATACTATGCAATTATTTCACTGTTAAGAGATGACAGTGTAGTCTGCTCTGTGGTCATTGTTCTCCTAATGCAGACTCTATGCTCTCCTGGGGCAATTAGTCCCATGGGTCAAATCGCTTGACCTCTACCCCGACTGGAGCCAGAGCAGTGACTCATTCTTAGATGATGAGAGCCGAGGGGGAAGCACACTGAGCTGTAATATGCATCAAAAGCCCAAGACCACATCACAACTTGAAGAAGATTGACTGACTACGATGCTGGCCAGTGGCACAGCAGAGGTCACTGTCACTGAGAGCCAATGACCTCATGTCCACTCTGCAGACATCATGGTGCTGTTGTCAGCACCCAAGGAGTGGTCAATTAAGGGAAATTAGGACAATAAGTTGAGTTGCAGTTTTAGAGTCACAAACTCTAAAAGCAGGGTTGGTCTGTCTGCCTTTAATGGACAGGGATAACTATTCCATAATACATTTTCCACTTCATAAAAGAATTTACTGTGAGCAATGTAATCATGATGGATTAAAGTGATAATTATTTCTAAATCTTCTATTTAAAAAAAAGAAGTTCAAACCTTTTCAGTTGTTTTCTACACATTACATGCTATGATTGTATGGATGGGGGGAGTTCATATGTGTTCACATTTTAATATATTGAATCTTGGAAAATAAAAGGAACTTTGTAGAAAAGAAGGAAGAACCAGAGGGTCTCAAAACTAAGTCCAGACAGGTTACCTCTAACTAAGGCTGACATCAGCAGAGGACGATGAATATTTCACTGCTCGGTTCAAAGAAGTACAGGCATTGACACTGTTTTAGGCTCTGTGCTGTATCCTCTCCATCGATTATTAATGATCACCCTGTATAATGTCTTTATACAAAGTTCCCCTGAAGCTTAGAAAAGCAATGGCAAGCCTACACTTCACTTTAGAAACTTCGGAACAAGACAGACCAATATGTTCTCACAAACTCCTTCTTCAGTGTGTCATCAAAGATCTATGTATAAGATGACATAAAAGGTGCTGCACTCTCATACCCCTCGAGCTAGATCGGTCTGTTGGAGAAGGCTATCTGCAAAGGGTAGGTCTGGCCTGCTTGCTGGGTGTTACACCTGATGTATTTTATGTTGCCGAGGCCTATCTGTGCTTCAAATCACATTACCTAACCCTACATGGTATGAAAACAGTAGACAGAAGCCTACACAGACTACAGTAATGACAACGAAAACATACATGAAGCAAGTGGATTTGAGACTAATGAAATTAGGCAAGTGACAGAAGGAATCTGCCTGAAGGAACAAGGGAGGGTAGAAATAGGTGGGCGAACAAACAAACCAACCAAAACAGCAGTACACAAGAAGCAGGGATGGTGGATTCATGAAGAGATTATGCTATCGTTACAGCTGCTCTGACGTGATACAGCACCAGCAGCCTTTCCTGACTAAATGGCATGTATACTGGCTACTTTCTTCCCTAGGAATAGTCTGATACCATCTTTCCCCCTGAAGCTGACAAAGGCGGCCATGCAAAAATAAACAGCTCACTCATCGAGGGAGTGTTACTTCAGGGTTAGCCAGCCTGACAGTGAAGGGGAGAAGGCAACCAATGACATGGACTGATAGTATCCTAGTATTCCCAAAGGGCCAGTCCCCCATAATGGCATAGCACTTCTAGCATTTCTTTGATGTGTACTGGGGGTTCTCTGTGATGACATATCTTCACAGGCCAAATAGAATCAATGCGTGTACACTGTTGGTCAATGACAACATATGTTTATTTTCCCCGGAGTAGCCTTTGTCACTTAGGAAAAACAATCCTCATACTACAGAGCTATGAGACATATGCTGCACTTACACCCTGCACAGTGCCAGGAATTTTTAAAATACCATACCACTTTTGAATATTTTCTCACACATATTCATTAACATTTCATTTTCATTTATCACAGTGTAAATGCTGAAGCTAAAATATGACCAAATAAAAAAACTAAAAGAAACTATCTAATTGAGTCTTATCTGATGATCACCTTCCCGATTTGCTGGGTTTCAAAACATGCATCACCCATTAGGTTACAAAAGAGAAAAAAAAATCTCGGACTACTCCACAGGAACATTTATTTCAAGAGACAAATTGAGGGCGCTTAAAAGACTCTTAATCTTCCAAGCATGCAACCCATCTTCTTTGTTGGGACACTTTGTTTTTAAAGTCCGTTTTTGATGCATCCCCTTGATTTGGAAATTAGTCAGTGCTCGTATACTTGTTGGCATATGCTGATGACTGGCAACCGGGCAGCTGAGCTTGGTCTTCTCCACTGCTGTGATGTATAGCACTTAGGCAGCAATAACTAAGGCCTTGCAGAGACACCACTGAGACCATTCTGTAGTTAATCAGATGAAAAACCATTTGTTGGAAAAAGAGGTTTTCAACAATGAATGGATATTTTCTCACAAGATAGCCATAATTTGGAAACTATTCAGAAGGATTTGGACAGGTTTCAAAGACGGCAACTTGATCAATGCATCTGTTAATTAGAGTAGGCTCTCAAGTCATGCAAGAGGAAGAATAGTAACCTAGAGTTACTGTGATGTCACAGTGGATGGAACAGTACATGTCCAATCTATGCAACAACTGGCATGATCGGCATGACTTTAAAGCTAAGCCTCCTACAGGCTTTAGTTGACCTTGTCTACATTTGGATTTTTATCATTCTCTTTGGGTTTTTTGGATTGGCTTGAGTGCCATCGTTATCCATAATTGTCTTTAATTTCGCTTTGCCATTTAATATCATTACACAAGTGACAGGTGCAAAGCCTTTAATCAGCCTCTGGTTAGCTTAGCCACTGCCCGGCTGTTAATCTGTTGACTCATGCCTGCTGTTGCGTTCTGCTTTCTATCATGCTAAGTGTAGCCCTCTTTAAAGGTCCGTCCTTTGGACTTATTTTTAACTCTCCTGACTAATCCCATTTACAGTGATTCACTGCTGCACATACAATGTAATATTGTGTTATCAAATTTACTTTACAGCACCATGAATAGCACACACAACCAATGCTCTACTCAATGAGCACATCATTTTGGCACCTGGTAGTTTCAGTGCCTTTCTCTGCCTACTGACCTATCTAAAACCTGCTACTTTTGTCGTGCTGATAACATGCTTTACCCAATTAGTTATATAGTATTACAAATGACACTTAACCTGGCTGTGTTAGTGCTCAGCTCTACCAGTTATTAAGCTACACAGGCAACTGAACCCCTAACCCTGGCAGTGTTAGTCCAAAGCATTGGTCAGGATATTATTCTGTATATGGATCTATTATTATACTACACATGTCATCCATTTTTTTCTGATGTTAACATGTCTGACGCAGTGGCTTCAAAGCTGCTTGTTCTGAGCCATCAATTATCTCATAGAGTGGAGATAGTAAGAGAGAGAGGGAGAGAGGTAAAGCTCGATTGGCTGGGACTGCAGCAATTGCCGTGGGGGGCTCCACCATCCCCCGCACCTATTACTCATATTATTATTTTCACTTACTAAAATGATTTAATTTCATCAGCAGAGTAATCAGGTTAACTGATTACCCAGCGCCACAGCATAGAGACACAGGCTTTAAGCAGGTCTGTGCATTAATACCACAGAGAGAGCAGGGTGAGACCAAATGAAATCAGGAGCAAAAGGAGAGTGTGTGTGTGTTTGTGTGTGTGTGTGTGTGTGTGTGGGGGGGGGGACAAAGGTTAAGATTAGAAGCTACATAGTGGAAGAGGATGAAGAATACCGATGGCATGCTTTCTTTCACACACATAAATGCAGTCTGAATAAATAAATGTTTAACTAATGGGCAGACCCAACTGCTCGGACTCTAGACAATGCAGTTTCATTTGCTCTGCACCAACATTACAGCCAGAACCGTTCACATCAAACAGGCAGGCCAGAGACAAGAAAAGAGTGCCCATGTTAAGAGGGAGTTTCTATAGTACAGCTGGGGTACAACTGTATTTTGGGAAGTCTATTTTCTATAATACATATTTGCACAAATGGTCTATGCATGTATATATTAGCTAATGGTATGTTTGATACAGTATATTTAATGGAATGACGTGAACATATCAGAATTTGGCTGAGGCGCCTATTAAATGGTCAGCATAAGGCAGCACAGTTCCCCCAATTGTCACCATAATGGTTGAGTTTAGAAGGTTCCCTCAAAAATGTGGACTGCATATTTGAGTCTAAATGGTTCTCCTTCCAGTGTCCATATAAGCTTGACTTCTAAGAACCAAGACCATGAACTTGCTTTCTTTATGTTATGTTTTTCTGTACTTGTTTGTGCTGTGAAGCAGCCAAAAGCCACCTGCTGTTTAAAGGAATGTGTGAAACCAAGTGTATACTTCTGGTCTTTATTCCAACCAAACAGTACACCAGTCTGTTTCACTTACAGCTTTCTTGTCTGTGGTTGACAGTTGGTGATTTGTGATAATGGTATATAACCAAATGTATATATTCCAACCAAACCAATTGGAAGTTTAAGAAAATTCTGTACAATGCATCTTCCCATGACATTCCTGAATTCTATGATCAATGGGATTCCTGTTGAATTGCTTGAGAAATATACAAAGGAAGACAGGGGAACAGTGACACAGAAATATCCAGGGACAGAGAAGAATAGCAACACAGGGGAAATCTAATCACAGTGTCTCTGGCCTCAGCACCGATAGCCCTCTCCGGATAGCCATCTCAGCTGAATAATGGTTATTATACAGCCAGCACTCAACCTCTACCCCCCTGCTCTGTTCTCGGAAAGACATCTGATGTCCCATTGGTATTCTCCACACCTAGCACATCCAGCCACCGAGGGCAACATTTACACCCAAATCTCCAAAATACAACCCGAGAGAAACAGTCTGAAAGACCAGATGAGAGAAAGGAAAAGGGGCAGAGGAAAAGAGTGTCAGAGGAAGAGAGAGAGCGAGACAGAAGGATTGAAAAAGTCAGGAACACTGAAAGTAAGGCAGAAGTTTGCAGCATTGCTTATTGCACTGCAAAATGAGTTTGTTGGGTCAGCTTTCTGACCATATGAAGACCCCACAGGGTAAACCATCTATTTGCTTTTTCTTTTTTTGTTGGTGATTTATATGCATTTACCGAGGCAAGCAGTTTACTTTAGAATGTAAGGTAACTGTTGGTTGACTGTGTACCCTGTAGGTCACTGAGGTTGAGAAGGAATAAAACAAAAAAAATCATTTTTAGACTGTCTTAATATTATGCTGTCTAAACTTGCCTATACTATACTGTATGTGTGTGAGAAGGTCACAGGCTTGATTTCCACAGTAGTTGGGTGTTCCATTAAATTACCCATGACACACTGTTGACCCGTACATTTTAAGTGGCTAAATTGATATGTGAGGACACAAACTTTAGTCTGACATAGAAACTGACTGTTCTGACAGTTGTGACTGTCGGTGGCTTGCAAACACTTTCCACACCACCTCTAAATCTGAACACTGCCCATATTAGGCCACATTCATAAAGCTATCATCACCACTGAGCTAAACAGCAAGTAGATAGCTTGTTTGCCAAAGAAAGACAGTGATGGCAGCCAAGAGGGGGATATTTTGGAGAACAAATGGCAAGAACCACCACAGGTAGCAGCTATGACCACAGCTTTGTCAATGTCAAAGCCAAACGTATTAAGGAAGAGAGGAACTGATGGCATATACCAGCAACCAAACCAAGTAAAGAAAAGCCTGTTTATAGATAGCACTAGGCAGGAAACAATTTTTTACCCTCAGACTGAGCAGGGTAATAGTGTGTAGCATTAGGGCATAACTTCTTGTACATTACAGGCAAAGAAGGGATCTATGGTTTTGTCCATATAACAGAGGGTGCTATATTATGAGATCATAAGGCTTCAAAATAGTGTCTACTTACTTATAAAGGAAATGGCACATAATCTATAGAAAAAAGTGAGTTTTATTAAAAGACTTATTTCTTTCGCTTGTGTTTTTATTTAGTGTTTTAATCACTTATTAGCAAATAATTGCTTCCTGAAATTATACCATGTTTTATCTTTTGTTTTGTTTTTTAATTTTTATTTCAAGACCTAGTCCTTATAACTTCACACACTACTTGGATGATACATTAAACATAAACACACTACTGCTGCAGTCATTATTTCTGAGAGTGAATAAAATCTGACTTACACGTTGCATGCACTTAACCTATGATACTGCCCTGAGTTGCTGCACCTGTGTCTGTAGAGAGTCTCATTGACTTGCGTGTGGTGAAGGTGAAGAGTTAAAAACTTAAAGTAAAAAAAACTGGAAGCAAAGAAGGCCACATAGAAAAGTAGACTTCTAACTGAACCGGTATATAGTACCTTATGTGAGTAGGGCTGTGTCATTTTTGTGCTACTTTGATCAAAGCAGATTGCCTTTACTTTCTCATAATTTCTTGAATCAAGATTTGCATTCTATCAATATATAGAGTTGTCAGTAAAACTCATGAACACAAGGAAGCTGCACTGAAAGTTCGTGTACTCATCTTCACTCACTTACTGCAGAAAAACGCAAGATACATTCTTTTATTACAGTGATATTTATGAATGTATCCAAGCAGATATTTTTTCAGTTGATTAGAAGGCTTTCTGATAGGTTTCTCCAAGACTGTGTAGATGTAGACATGCTGTCTTTGCCCTACCTATGATTTTAAATGCTTGAAGCCAGGGTCCAGTATTAAAAAAAACAAACATACAATATAGGCTGATTCCGTGATGTGGTGTCCCACCGTGATAGACACAGCACAAACAAAAGAGAGGAGTAATTGTCTAGGACAGCTCCAAAGATCCCCTGCCTGTGAGGAAAAGAGGTGGAAGGGAAAAAAACGAAGGAGAAAAAAAAATTCTGTTTATCTGTCTCAACCGGTGGAAGTTTATCGAGTTCTCTCTCTCTTTCTCACTCTCTCTCGTCAGGCTCCTGAGGCACCTGGGGTAAGACAGGCGAACTCCAGGGGAGACAAGGGGATGAGGCTGGGGCCATGAAAGGAAGTGCTTCACTGTGGAGAAACGTCAGCCAGTCAGGTCTGGTTTAGTGGTAGGTGGCCTCTCAGTGTGCGTGTGTTGTGGGAAGTGTTTGGGAAGGTGGGACTGTGTGTGGAGGTGCAGTAAAAATAAAATAAATTAATTGTTAGAGAGTTGAGAGTTGTAGAGAATGTAATGTATTCCATCTCATTCAAATCACAAGCAGCTCAGCTTTATTCTACGGAAATACAACCTCCAACCAAGGTAGGTTGGAACATGCTGTGACTAATGGTCTGTATCACTGACTGTATATATCTATATCTATACATATAGATATAGATATAGACATGCCAGCTTCCCCAAAAGTGAAGCCAATACTTCTTGACTCCCCCTGGTGGCTGGCTGCAGTATAGGACAAAAACCCCACCCCTCCCATGTAAGTGCATGGTACATGAGCCAAACGAATAAATCAAAGTACATTAATTTCTGTCATTTTAGGTAGTTCTTATCCCACTGATGTATGTTCAAGTGTTCATTTTTCTTATAAGTTTGGTTTTCATTAGCTATTTGATGCTATAAAAAGGGGTTTCATGTGATGATTGACACCTAAGCTCGCGATTGAGTCAGCCTGGTGTATGGGTGGGAGCTACTACGATCACTACTGTGCAGACTCTGGCTCCAAATGACGTCACAAGATGGCAGCGCCTGTATTCGCGAATTTTTTGGCTTCGTTTTTCTACAGAGGATGGAAGTGGAGAGGTGTCCTCGATCTTTATATACATTCTATGGTATGTATAGCTCCTTTCATGCATGCATCCACCCTTGCAATTTAACATATTGTAGTTAAAGATGGTTTCATGAAAGTTTCTTTGGAAATGTATCTACTAAGAACCTAATATTTCTGTAGTTGTGACACAAAATTTATAAAAAGTATAGGCTACATACAGTATTAGTTTGAATTAATCAAAAGCTCTGTACGCTTTGCGGCAAACTATTACACCAAACTCCCTTTAAGAAATATGACATATTAACAATTCCTTACATGTCTGGTAAAACATATTTACTCTAGAAACAGAAGAAAAAAAGGTGTCATATGTCCACAGTCTTCTTGTCAATTTGGCATCAATATAATCCATAAAGACTGTACTTACAAACTGTACTTACAAAAAACAAACTGTATTTACGTACTTAACATACTCTCTGTGCTTCACAATTTGGATGTTGTCACCTCAACTCGCTACCAGCTTCCGTTGTAAAGCTGCGCTACTTTAGTGGGAGAAGACTGTGGGAATGAGAAGCGAACGTTTCAAAAATTGAGATTCTCGCCAAAATTGTCAATTAAACACAAATACACGCCAAATTAAACACTGTTAATTCACCTTCTATTGTGTGTGCATGTGATGGTATTTGAGGAGTTTCTTTGGTCATTACCAAAGGCACTACCAGGTTTGCTGGTTACCATTTGGTGCTGGAGAGATACAGTATATGCGCAGATGGTAAGAAACAGGGTTTTTGACAGCAAGGTTTCTTTTGTTGATTTCTATGATTTCAACCGAAATTTGTTGTTCACAATGACGAATTATTAAGGAAAAAAAATGGTGCGTCCCCTTGCAGGAAGCGTACCTGTCCTGCACTACCTTCTGAAGTCAGCAGTGTAATAAAATGTCATGTTTAATTATCAATTCCCATTCACAAGGAAATAAAATGTGTTAATAATGAAACTATTGTGACTGAGCCATTGTCTGGCTGGATAAAAGACACAAACATATTTTTTCTGACATGTTTTCTTAAGGGCTTTTTCCCTGCAGTGCATGGAGAAAAAATAGGATCTACAGGAGATTTAAAAAAAAACTTCAGTGGTTTGGATCCTGTCAAACGATGTGACTATGCAGCATCATTTCATGTCATTCCTAATAAATGATGGCATTGATGAGAAAGTGAACTGGGGGGTGCTTTGACAGCTCATTCGGGTGCAGCATACCCCATAAGTTGGAGTCACCAGCAGTCTTTCAACTGCAAAATATGCTTTATAATTCATCATTTAAACAGGCTGCGTGCAAACTGAGAACTCTCCTCTTCCCTTGTGTTAATATTTTCCAACTCATCACTATTCCTGAGCAGTGCCTACGTTTTGGCGAGTAGAAAGAATAAAAATGGTATAAGAACGGTGTTGTCACATGTGAAAAAAAGTTGACATGTATTTTTTTACATGTAACACGTATATGTCTGCTTATATGTGACGGAAACTTGGTACTCCTGACATGTGGAGCAAAGGCCCCTCTAAGCTTTCCAAGCAACTTTGAGCCAAAACAACAACGGATTGAGATGGCTGAGCTGCTGCATTGTGCCATTTATGCCAAAGCAACTAATCTAAACATAACAAATACCAAAACCTCAAAACAAAGACTGGCAGTAATTGCAAAAAGATTTGGAGGGAGGTGGATGGGTGGGAGTGGGGCACGAGGCCATTAGCTTAGTGCAATTAAGCCACAAATGACAGATTACGAGGCACCTTTGGTGAGCAGAACAACAATTGTGAATATGTGGTGGCTGGAATTGACCAGAAGACTGCCTGGTAATTGCTTAATGTCACTTCGAGATGTGGAGATGACAAGCGGACATGGCAATAATGGTTACAGAGGATGTGGGCCTTCACCAGGGCGAGAACAGCTGAGTGTTGGATAAATAAGTCATTGAAAAACACGACAAGACTGAGAGCTTGTGGGTAAAATGCTAATAAGGTGGGTAACAAGTATGACTGTTTGACAACAGAACACCTAAGCTGTGGGGTTGGGTACTTTTCACATTTGAAACGATAGCAGTACCTGACATTACTGTCTATGTGATAACAAAAATGTAATTTCATTTGAAATAAATAAGTCCAAACTTATCAATTTCAATATTGGTATTCATTTAGTTCTACATCTTTCCACTCCCTTTCAAGCAAGTACACATGTATATATATATGAGTGTGTGTGTATGTATATGTGTATATATAGATTTTTGTATTATTATTGTTTATTTTTTATTTAATTTTGTGCTCTTACTTACTTAAATCAATCAATCAATCAAGAACATTTTACCTCACTGCCTCACTTAAAGTTTAGTCATCCATGGAGAGTAAGTTAACTTATTCGGTGCTGGCTGCAGCCTTGTTAATGTTATCTGTGGCTGCTGCAGGGGACATTGCTTTCTGACTATCAAACATGGTACCAGCGCATAATGCTGCCCCAGTGTGTGAGTTAGATAGCAGAAAGTACACCCTCAACGTAGGCGGAGCTGATCGTCATAGCGCTATTCCAGCAGTTAGGAAACAACACACGGGAGCTTTACTTTGGTTTTGAAAAGCTGCAGCCCTTATTTACCGACAAACTGTACCCTACACTGTACACGTACTGCCAGATTGACCGCTTCGCTGCTCACCTTTCCTCTGCACCACTCGCATTCACCATGACTCTCTGCGCTCGTTCTCTCGTTTTACGACACACTCACTATGCACACAGGTGTCCCTGTGATATAAAAGCAAGTAGTAGGGGGGACGTAGTCTCGCTCTCTCTCTATACTTTACTTTCTCACCCAGATGCGCTCTCAGGTACCAACATTTGGCACCAATTGAATTAAATTGAATCGGTGGTCGGAACCCTTAAAAGTACCGAGTTCGGTACCCAAACCTACTAAGCAATTCCACCACCATCAGCAGCATTTGACAGAGACATTTGTGAGTGATTAAACTTTCTAAAAAGAACCTGCAAAGAATTAAAATACAAGGAAAAACACATACAGTTTATATTGTACCAAATTAAAAAAACTATTTCCCCTTCAGTTAACCCAATGACACCCCCATTCGCACAGAGATGTAAGGATGTGACCAAAAATGTGGTTGTATGGGTTTGTGGGCAGAAGGGAAAGACAGAGGCTAGAGCAACACATGTTGGATGTGGCGTTTCCCTTTAAGGGTCAATGAGCACAACGTTCTTTAAATATGAACAGCTGCTGTTAAATCCAGTAGGATCTGGGCTGCACTCCAGAACACAAGCTTTGTAACTATGAAGGGTCCTGGATAGCATCTTCCAACTGGCCTCTCCAACTGTTATTTCCTTCACATTCTTGTTCTTTATATGTCCCTGTTATAAGTACACCTTGCATCTCCCTAAGAACTGCAATGCTCTAACAATATTCACATATTAAAGTCTTGGGTTTTAAACATTTTGAATATTTTTTGATTGTGCATTTCATGCATACCTTCTTTACACATTTAGGGGCATGTAAGTCTTTTCTTTTCTCTACTCAATCTCAGCGGAGTTGTATCCTCCCATCATAGAAGAAATACTAATAATCATGCCTTTTAATCTTACCATCCAACTTTTACCACAGGAAGCGTAGGCACAGCACTTGTGAAGCATGCAGGACTTTAAGTCTTATCAACTCTGCCAATCCTGCAGGGCCCACAGCACGACCTCTGTGTTGTACGACTTCAGTCACCTGGGCTGGTGACTCATGTATATGCATGACGCTGGTGGTCCAGGCCACATCCCCTTGCTCTTCTTTATGCATGAGTTGGGCCACTCCAAAGGTCATCACTCACACCGTTTCCAAAGGAACCATCTCTTTCTCCCAATTCATTCCCTGCTTAGGTTTGGAGCAAAAAGTGCTATGCTAGTATAGTTTGGATTGTTGATTTGATTTTTAAACATTATTGGATTAATATTGAAGTTTGTTTTGGGTTCCACATGCTCATCTTACATTGTAAAATACTGCATGTACTGTTCTAAAATACAATTATTATTATTAATATTGGTATTTAGAATTTTTTGTTGTTTTGTCAGTTTAATTAGAAACTGTTGTGGGCAAGTAAATACCATGTCCAGCTGCACTGATTGTTCAATTGCGCATTAATATTAAATATTTGCACATACATGTACTCTGAACAGTAGTAATTGCAGAATTGCAGAGAAGTGATTTACATTCTCAATTATCCAACAAAATCACATGGAACCAAAGTAACGGTGCAAATTTAATGAAATATAATGAAAGATTAGAAGGAAGGTAGGAACAAGAAAGTTACAGGAAATCTCACTACTAATTTCAATCAAAGTTGAATTATATATAGATTGATATATTTTTTGGCATGTAACAATAAATTGTTTATTTATTTCAGGTGACAGAGTGGAGGCAAAGGAAAAAATGAAACACATTTTTATTACATTACGAATGATTTGAATTATTAAATTACTTGTTATCACAGGTATTTTACATCTTATTTTAAAGCCATCAGATAGAGTATAAGTGGCATTGTCGTATTTGGGGTTCTAGACATGGCTTTGGCTGTTTCTACATTTCTACTTTGCCCACTTTTGCTTTCTTGCTCATTAAGGAACAGATTATGAAAATTACCTGATATGAGAGGAAACATAAGGGTATCTACTGCCACAGGTTAAATCACCAGTACAATAAAATTAATGACTGTTTATCATTGTAAAAGCATCTCAGAGACACTGATCCTTTAATTTGGTCTCCTGGCCCAACTCGTTGCAACAAAGGATCCATGTATCTAAACTTTCGAGCCAATAATAAACCAATCAGCCAGACCCTAACCCCTCTTCTGCGTGCCCCTCGCTCTCCATCTCTTCCTTTTTTTCCTCCTTTTTACTCTACCCCAGTGTCCTACAGTATATTGGCTGTGGCCAGAGGTCTAGAGTGGCCGGGGTTGCTCTACTCGAGCAGGATTTATATGAAATTGATGGCCAAAGTTCAGGAGCCAGCCACCCCTGGCTAGAGGCAAGCTCCTTCCACTTATCCTGCTCCATCAGCACCACATCTTTTCTCTCTCCCTCGTTCTCCTTCATCTTTCTTGCTACCACTCAGCTTGTGTCCCCCATCTTCATCCTCCAATCACACCTGATGACTGCATTACAGGTGCAGAGGATCAAAGGATTCAGAGGCCATAAACTCTCATCTGAGTGAATTTCCTCTGGAGGGAACTTTTATGACAAGAGAGAAAGATGGGGTGAGAAAGATAGAAGGCTGGCAATAGTCTGGCAGAAGGTATGAAATGGAGGTATGATGTGGGGAAGGGTGGCGGAAACAGTGAAAAGTGGGTAGAGAGATATAGTTCAAGACTGGAAAGGAAGCGCTGGAGTCATTGAAGGACAGCAAAGGGAATATTTCTGAGCAAAAAACAAAAAAATACTTAAGCCACCAACGATCAGGGGCCTGAGGGCCATCCACATGGTCAACATCTACCTATTGATTTGTTGTTTGTGCCAAGCCTGCTCTTTACTATACACCAACTACACACCAAAAACACCTATGACAGCTAAAGAATCCTAACACAGTGAGGAGTAGCACCTCATAAGCACCATCACAAAACAAAACAAGACATTTGCTGCATACATAATCCTCCTAAATGTAGGAGCCATAATAACAACCACAAAAAGAAAAAACTGTAAAATGTTAGTTAGTTAGTTATTGCAATCCTGCACACATAACATATGGTTTACTATGTGCAAGAAAAAATTGCTTCCACTGACTACCCGTTAACAGGTGCCTCATGCAAAAATGGGTTCACAGTGAGCAGGTAACCTCCGCTGCTGGGTGTAGATCTTAACAGCGCTAAACAAATATATTATTTACTTGTGGAGGCGATGAGTGCTGCTTGGGAATGAGAACTGACTTGTTTGTCAGGGACAATCTAGAGATGAGAAGTTGGCAAAAACAACAGAGTACATAGCATAAGCTCAATGTGGACTTCATCCCATGGATCATAGTCGCATGAGGTATGACAGGGTTTCACACCTTCTTCTTTTTCATTCTATATTTCAGGCATTTATTTACATTAAGTTTTGTGGACACTTTCATCCAAATGGCATGCAAATATAAACATTTTTAAGAAGGCTGTCCTGGCTGGTAGACCATAAAAGAAACTTTAACAGCAGAACACATGCAGTCAAGATGCAAAAAAGGACTTCAATGTGGAAAAAGTCAACATTTCAGCAAAGTCTCATGTTTGTTTTTGCATTAAGGCGACAAGTATGCAGCTTGCCTTTATTTGCTGTCCTAGTCAAGTACAAAAAAAATATAATAAAATACAGGAATTTTACTATTTCTTTCTCATCTATTTTTTTCAAATATATTGTCTTTTTCTCCTTCTACCTCGTTGCTTTTCTATTCACCTTCCTGCCACTCTTTTCTGCATTTTTTCCTCCTATCTTTCTCGCTCTCGCTATAGGTGTATGAGACTAGTGGAAGCGAGCAAAGGTCACCTCAGAGGCAGGCGGGAAGGAAGAGGAAGAACAGCCAGATCTGTTGCTGATACGGCCAAGCTTATTCTTCACTGTCTCATTACAGGGTGGCCACTGCCTGCCTGCCCGCTCTCTCTTTCTCTTACTTTGCCCACCCCCCCCCCCCGTCAAACACGCATACTTGCACACATATCAAGGAACTAGCTCTCAATGCCCCCCCCCCCCCCAATCACACACACCTGCTCATGTTTCACTATGTATCTTATTAATTTTTCATCCAGTCTGCCTGATGCCCTGGACTCACCGCTTCCTCTAAAATATACACAATATACTAGCATTCAACCCTTCAACACCAAAGCAGCAGAAGATTAGCACTACAAAGAGAAACCTGGAGTAAAAACTGACCACGAATCCCTCAATGCAAAAAATGTAAAAGAAAAAAATATCTTATATCAGAAAAACTAGCATCTGGAAAAAGTTTTAGGAGAGAGTTTTTGTGTTTTTCTTT
Source organism: Coreoperca whiteheadi (assembly GCA_011952105.1). Taxonomy (NCBI): domain Eukaryota; kingdom Metazoa; phylum Chordata; class Actinopteri; order Centrarchiformes; family Sinipercidae; genus Coreoperca; species Coreoperca whiteheadi. The sequence continues at coordinate 11,999,900 of CM022489.1, read as the reverse complement.
CCCTTTAACAATAATATATTTGTAAAAAAAAAAATTTGTTTAAAGAGGTTACAAAAGCCCAAAGGTCATGAATAAACCCAAGGGGAATATTTCACAAACCTAAATGTGTATTTGTGCTGGTGCTTGTTAGATACGAACAGGGAATACTGATGAAATGAAGAGCAAGGAGGAGAAATCTTCTCTATTTTTCACTCTTCTTGTCATCTGTCTTTTCTCAAACTGTCTCTTCCTCTCTGTCTTAGCCTGGCCTCAGACTTTTAAAATCCGAACCAATTTTGAAATCGGATTGCATCACACACACAATGAGAAATCTCACATTTTCTCAACTCTGATTGCAAACATATGCACACTAAAAGCTGTGAAGATCAGAACAGTTCATAACATAACCTAATGTAATGTTAGACTAACATCATTTAATCTTTGTCTCCCCTTTTCTTTCCCTCTTCCTCCCTCCATCTTTGCCTTAGCATTGCTCATTATAGCTGAGGTCACATCCAAGTATAATACAATCTTCTTCAGTTCTGTGACATACTGTGCATTTAGAAAGAACATTTTCTGCATGTGAAGAAATTCTGTAATTGATTTTTCTGCAGTTTGTTTAAAATCTACTTGATAGGTGGCTGTATCACACATCACCCTCCACTTGCTGCTGTCCAATCAACAGGACCGCACTTTCTCTCTCACACTCCCACAACCTATTGAAATACAAAGAAAGAAGACAACAGTAACAGAAAGTGAGAGAAAAACTGTGCTTGAGAGAGATAGAGAAGAGACGGCCTAGAACATAATGGTAGTGATATTGTGTTAGAGAGACAGAAAAAGGTAGATGGAGAAGAGAAAGTAGGTGAAAGTGGGAAATAGAATGGCGTAAGGCTTGGCCTTGAGCCACTATTGGTTAAAAAGTTGATTGGTCTTTGTCCCTTTAAATTTCACTCCAGTTCTCCTTCACTCTTATTGCCGCTCACTTTTTCCCCATCTCATCATTGCACCTCTGTCCTTTACCTGTTTCTACTAAACAACAACTTAGAACAAATTATCCATAAGAAGACGTTTTCAGCAGTAGGGTTGGGTACTTTTCATATTTGAACCAATACCAGTACCGGTACTTGGAACTCGGCACCCAACGGTACCTTTTTTCGGTACTTTATTCTCTCTGTAATAACAAAAATGTAATTTCAGTTGTAAAAAATAAGTCCTGCTATAAATAAGAGCCATCATTATGCCTGTTTTGCTTCTTTACACTGACCCAAACAACGCTGTTAATGCTGCCCCAGTGTATGATTTAGATAGCGGGAAGTACCTCCTCAACATCGGCGGAGATGATCGTCATAGGGACGCTATTCCATCAGTTAGGAAACAAAACACGGGAGCAAGCTGCAGCCTTTATTCACTGAAAAACTGTAACCTGCACTGTGCATGTACTGCCAGATTGACAGCTTCACTGCTCACCTTTTCCTCTGCGCCGCTCGCATTCACTGTCACTCTCAGCCGCTCACTCTCTCTTGTTCAACCACATACTTCCTCAGGGGTGATGTAGTCTCACTCGCTCTCTCTCTTTTCTCTCTATACTTTACTCTCACCCAGCTGCGCTCTCAGGTACCAAAATCTGGCACCGATTAATGTGAATCGGTACTCGGTAGTACCAACGTAATTCAGTCAGTACAGAGTTTGGAACCTAACCCTATTCAACAGAGAAAGAAGAGGAAGAGGACAGGGTAGGGTGGTGGGAGAGGTTAGGAGGGGTTGGAGGTGAAACTAAAGAGAAAAAAACATAAAATTAACTAAATCAGTGCAGTGGATGAAAACCAGGCTTGCAACTTGGCATACACAGAGAGAAAGCAAGCTGATTGGAAAGGTTTGGGAGAGAGTAAGCGAGTGATGAGAGACAGAAGGGTACGTTTGATTGGTTCCACCTGGTTAAGAGTGGCAAAAGAAAATAAGCAGGACTGTGTGTGCACACACGGCTGTAAATAAAGGTCATGGCTAGGTCTGGTATGTTGCAGCAACCAATCATATAAGGCCAGGCCTGAGAACTGAACTGTGTCGGTAACATTAAATGTTACTTCACGAGAAAAACTGTAGCTCCATGGCTTCACCACAGAGGTTTAAAACTCAATCAACACGATTATTTCTGCCTCGAGAGCAGCTCTGCCTAACTGTGATCTGAACTGTGGGTTTTAGACATGTCATATTTACACTGTCTTCAACATAAGAAAAACTTAATATTAGACCAAATCTCATCAATCACAGTTTTTGCTCCTTGGGATGCCTCAGGGGAGAATCTATTTGCAACAGTAATCATAGCGCTAAAGACTGCAGTAGTCTAAAATAAAAGCACACACAGTAGAATAACTCCCCATGATCTCCTCACAACAGCATGAGCTGACAGTATCCCAGTGGCAACTTTGCCTTCCCTTTGACACTCTAAAACACTTGCCTGAAAAAACAGGCAAATCCTAAAAACAGAAAAAAAAACCCAGAGCAAGCTGCAAGTTGTGTCACATCTCAAGAGTGTGCTTCACATGCTTGTCAGTCCCTCTCCAAGGACTCCCAGAGGACTGTGTGCAAGTCTTAGTGGAGCCAGATGGCTCCCATCTTAGGTATTCAGCTGAGGCAGTGGAGCAACAGCCAAGGAGGTGACACAGTCGATGCTAAACGCACCCTGCTATTGCCACCAACACACGCACCCATGCACATGCACACAAACACAGAGACAACAGAAGAGAAGGTGGGGTTGTGTCATTGTCACAGTGTAGTATAAAAAAAATAATGCAGGTTGGGATTTAAGTTTAGTCTGCCTGTCATGTCTTTTGTCTGAATAAATGTCTGTTTTACTAAAAGTATTTGCATGTTTCAGAATGTCTATATCCTGTTATGTGTACATGTTTTTGTAGATGTAAGTTAGTGTGTGTACAGTGTGTGTTGTGTGCATGTGTGTGCTGAACAGTGACTATATACATACATATATACATATACACATATATACATGTGTCTTGTTCAGTGAGTTTCATGGCCCTTTGTTAGCAATCATTACATTGATGTATAAGCCATGCATTGTTTAATTAAATGTACGTTTTTCTATTTGTTCGTGGGAGCGTGTGTACATGCAGCTGTATTTTCTTGCAAATGTGTGCCACGGCTTTCCGGCCAAGTCACCCATCATGGCGACCCATTTTCTGCCTCTCCAGATCCCAGACCACAACCCCTCTGTTTACTGTGGATGAGTCCCTTGTGCCTTGTCCCATATCCCATAATCCTTTGCCCCTGTTCCAAGAACCCATGTTTGCCTATTGTCCTCATCACCTGTTCTACATTGCCAATCGTCCGCAACACCCCCTGTTGTCTCCCTTCATCTTTGGCCAACTTTTCTAATTTTTTCCCCCTATTTGTTCCTCTGGTTTGCTCTACTTCCACCTCTACTTGCATTATCTCCCTACGTTCAACCTCATGCTTTTTCTCACTTTCTACCCATTTTCACTTGAACACCTTTAACCATCCTCACATTTCTGAGTTTTCTGTGTATTAAATTATATCTTTCTTCTCTCATATTCTCTTTTTTCACTCCCTATATCTTTTCCTGTCTCCTTCGTAATACATGGGTTAATGCAGGGGGGCCTGACCTCATTAAAGATGGAAAACAGAGAAAATGTCCTGCTCTCCTCCTTCGCCTCTCATCTTGCACCTTCACCCCCATCATCACATTCTCACTCTCCTTCAGTCCTGGGTCCTTCCTGGGGACGAGAGCTGCTGTGTTCAGCTGGGCTCTAGAGGAAATCTTGGCGTGTTGAATTCCAATAACTTGTCATTTTCCTTCTGCTCCTCTGAACTGCCATGGGTTTGCACTGTGCTCTTTCACATAGCTGCACACACTAACATGCACATGCTTGGGCTTGTAGTTTAAAATTTGGTGTGCTTGTTCCTTGTTTTCATTTTCTTGTTTTCAATCTGCCTTTATGTCCACGGGTTCTTTGTAAAGCACTTCCTAGACTTGATTTCACAGCACTCAATAAATAAATTGGATTACATATGCATAACATATGCAGTCTTTTAAACATGAAACAAATGATGCAGGCTGGAAGTTTGATTCCTATCAGGCCCTGTAATGCTATATAAATGCTACACTCGAGGTCCTATGAGGCGTTTTGGATTCAAGTGTCAAGGAAATGGCAAGTACTACCCTATAAATGGAGAGTCTCAGCTGAGCAGCCATTGTGTATCCTGTTACCTGCTAACTCAATATACATCACTCCACGCAAAAATTGTCACACATGTGAACATTCATGTAATTTCAAAGAGAAGGCTAAGTACAACATTTCAAAATGTATATCAAGTTTTGAAGGGCACCTGAGGTACTCACACACCCCTAGCACCTAGCAACATGCTTCCAGGGTGGGGGGTTTGTTGCTAACAATAAATAACCCAGAATGCTGGGCCAGGCTTCCAATCCCTGGACCAACACCCCAGCCCCCCAACCAACCCCCCCCACCCACCCACACATTCCCCACCCCATCTCACTGCCTGTGGGGATTTAACACCCAGGAAGGCCTAGCTTGCATGCTGCCAGCCAGCCAGCAATAGCTCATCTTCATCCAGCCCTGGAAACATGGCAGATGGTGGAAGGAGAAAACAGAAGAGAAGACATTGGGCGTGTGTGTCTATGTAAGTGAGGCAGACAGAGACAGGTAGAATGAGAGAAGAAAGTGGGAGTGTGTGGCCACATGCTTGCCTGCGCATGATACCGCCCTCAATGACCTCAAAGCTAGAGCTCAACAAATGCTATAATATCTTTGCTGAAACTAAACTAGCACCTATAGGAACCAATCAAGGTCCACAAAGTTCAACTATCACTGATTTAATCTACACATCTCGTATTATTTTGTTATTTTACAACTCTTTATGTGTTAGAGTGTGTCTGTGTGCATCTCCTGAAACATCTGTCGGCCACTTTGCACTGACTGTGTGTGGGTGACCAATCAATCTTTTTCATTCAGGGAAACTATGGGTTTTCATCACAGGCTCTTACATGAATGGACAGTTGATTAGTTCCATCAAATTGATGGATCCTTGATAAACAGCCATCACACTGTCCATCTGTTGTAAGTGAACATGAGTTTATTTTACCCCTAACCTTCACATTTTCACGTATATTAATTTGGCTTCTCTAGTGATTCATTTCATGTAACACTACTGATTTAGCTTATATAGCTCAGTAAATGAATGAATGGAACACCTAATAAAATCATACATAAAATAAAATCATAAATCCCCAATCAATGTACGATCATGAAAAAAAGTCAACTACTATTCTACATTACAAAAAAACATGATTCTAAAAGATTGTTTTATATATGAGGCAGCAAACAAATATTTGTAACAAAGCCAGAACAACCCAGCTGAACAGCTTTTACAGCTAAAGCCAAAATGGCTTACCAGACAAATAATAGAGCACTGCTTACAGAAATTCCAAACAAAAAGACTTCAAGTACAGCCCTCACTCACTGTCAAGTGCAGTCCAAAAACTCCAAGGAAAGATTTCATCATAAAAAACCTGAGGAGCTCACAGATGTCCACTTTAATGATTTATTTTGTTGTTATCCATCTGCACAGTTTCACAATGCAGGACTCACCTCGGATGATGGACAGCTTGGCATTGACTGTGATCTCGCCCTCGGTGTTCTCAGCAACGCATTCATAGATGTTCTCATCACGTGGCGCTCGGAGAGGCTGGATTCTGAGTACGGCGCCAGCACCCTCGTCGAACTCAATGGTCTGTAGGGTATAGAGTAAATTATAGGGACAGGTTAGAGAGATGTGGGATACAAATAACAACAGTACCAGTTTTGAACTTGAGAATTAGCATAGAGCACAAAACAAACAAGTTTTTTGGAGATACAAGGATGAGTTTGGTGTCAGCGTTCTCTTGGTTCATATGTAACTAGTTAACCAAGAAGTCAGTTTCTCAAAATTAATCCTAAACATGTCCCAAAACCAAAGCCATGTGGAAGTGAGTTACAACAAGGTATCCTTGATTGGAAATGTGTCATCTTTTTATTCTTTTATAGCCTTTGGTCCTCATAAATACAGAATTATAAAAGGTAACACGCTCGCTCTATCTCTCTACACATACACACTAACGCATATCTTTGTGTGTGATGTGCTTGCCTTTTCGTGTTTTCATCTTGTTGTTTTTATCTGTAATTATGCCCTTTGTTCTCTGCAAAGCCCTTTCTTTTGAACCTTGTTGAAAGCGTGTCTTAAAAACAAAATCAGACTACACTCAGAACGCAACATGTGCCGAGAATACTGAGTAGAAGAAAGCTGTAGGTATAATAACAAAGACTCACAAAAATGATTACATTTAAGACGAGCTTTATAAACATTAACATCCTTTATATTTGAATAATCAAGATATTTTTAATGTTCCAAAATCAGAAATGTTGAAGGCTACTTACAGTAACACCATAATGTATTTTCCATGAATTCTACAATATAGCATGAAGTGTTCGTTTGTCAAAGCTTCATAAATACTTCATTCAAGTATAACAAAAACAATACAAAGGGCAGAGTAAGTATGACTAAGAAAAAATAGCTATTTACAGAGTATTTAGACTAATTATATTACATAACTGCCAATTTCCCCATTTAAGGCCTCTTACATTTACCGAATTGGACATCAGCATCATGCCATTTAAAATGTTAAGAACAATATAGTACATCTGAAATAGCCTGGACTTGCCAATAACTTTACCTTTAATTTAGCCAGTCAATCAAAATCAATTTTTATAGTGTCCTCATTACAAACATTAGAACTACTTTAATAGTGACCTTTGAAATGTGTCTTTTTTTTTTTTATTTGATGCCAGCGGGTGTAGTTGACTGTAGTTTTTTTTTATTTTTTTTTTTAGCCTTTTTGTGATAGGGACAGATGAAGAGAGATAGGAAAAGTGGGAGAGAGAGCGGGGATGACATGCAGCAAAGGGCCACAGGTTGGACTCAAACCAGAGTCGCTGTGGTAAGGATTCAGCCTTGTACATGGGGTGCACACTCTACTAGGTGAGCTAGCCATGCCCCACTGGACAGTGGTTTTAGTTTGGACATAAAAGCCACAGATTTTATTTCCCTGAAAACCACATCAACAGCCATGTATCTTGCAGCAAGAAGCAGAACCTCAAGACGGAAGTTAATGACTGGAATTGAAATGGTGGCATTTGCTCTAATTTTGGATGGATTAAGTGTTAAGGAAGATGGTCTGCCTGCCACGTCAGTCTCACAGCAAACCTAGTAATATCAGTCATCCCTCAGAGGAGCTTACACCATCTCAACGAAGGGTTCACTGCTGAGATCTCTGAGCAAAGCATGCCTTTGAGATATAAGTACAAGTCTTCAGCAGCCCAGCTGCTCCACATATCAGGGCTGAGTTGCTAATTAGGCTAAAAACACTGCAGAGCACGGCATCATGATCGATATCAAAGCAGCTGTCTAGAGGGTAGAACAGAAAAAAAAAAAAATCATAACTACTTGAAAAACCCTTTACAAATTTTTTATTTCATGCTAAACGGAGGAAGAGAAGCGTCCGTTCTGGCGGGCTCCTTCATGCCCTTGGCTTTGTTTCCCACTTAGCATGCAGAAGAAGAGAATGTGCAAACACAACTTGTCTTTTTATTTTGTCCTCCGTTGAGAGGCTGCTTCTCCCCCTGTTGATGTTGTTGTCATTTTTTGCTTTTTAGCCCCCTCCCCTGTGGTTGTCTTCATGCTGTAGCGTGTGCATGTCTATCTGTGTGCACTGCCGCCGTTGTTAATGAAAGCAACTTTTTAATTAAGAGACACTGAGCATCAATCAAGACTTTTAGAGATGCCATCTGGGACGCCTGCCGACAACTGAACAACAAACATCATGAATAACACAGACAGATTCAAACAGACATTTTGCTGTATGCAAAAAAAAAAGCAAGTGAAACGGCAGAGTCAGTCAAGTGCAAAGAGGACAGATCAGGAGGAATGGAAGGGATCTTTATTGCATTATTGGGTGACTGTAGCTAATGGTGGACCTGTACATTGCTCAGAGGTTAGAGGAGCCAGTCCATGAAGATATTGGTAGTTGTTGTCCAGAACTATTTGTGAAAACTGTAGGTGAAGAAAGCAAACAAAAACACAGTTTTCAACAAGATTGTGTGGGAACCCAACTGCAGTAGAAGACTGCGTAATGGGAAAGGGGTGCAGGGTAGAGAAGAGAGCATGTGTGGGCAAATGAAGATTAAAAAGTGTGGCATGTGGGGACTAACATCATTTGACTTTGCTTGGTAAACTATATGATAGGTGTTAATAGTAGCTCAGGATCATAAAATGGTCTATATGGCTGAATGTTATTTGTCAAGGTACAACGGTAAACATCAAATTATACATATGTAGTCAAACATTTTAGCAGGGAACGACATTTCATCCAATTTGTGAATACTTTACACAACATCCAAATCTTCCAGTACGACTTTGAAATAACCAAATCCATTTTTTAGACAACTCAACACTTTTAAGACCTGTCTAAGAACTTTTACTGTGAGATATTAGTTTTTTATCTTGTACTTTGGTGTAGTGTTGCATGACATTATAGTGACGTGTTACAGTACAGTAACAATGAAGTTGCCCTCCTCACCTGTAGAGTGCAGCAGTGAGCAGCAGGGCACATTGACTCACCTCTATACGCTGGGAGTTGACCTTCTTGCCTTTCTTGTTCCAACTAACCCTTGGCTTGGGATCGCCCGTCGCCTGGCACACAAAGGAGACCACGCCCCCTGAGACGCCAATCTGGTCGACGGGAACTTTAGTGAACCGTGGTGATGCTAGGGAGTGAGGAAGACGAGGGGGGACACACAGAGAGAGGGAGAAAGAGAGATAGACATCAGCACAAGGCACAAGACAGATGTTGCGCCACTGAAGATAACGCAGTTCCTTTCAAGGTAGCATTAAATAAGTGGGATTACATTTCTGAAAGGACAGACTGCCAAATGCCTATTTGAGCACACACGCACGCATCCACGAACACACAAACACACGCACATCTCTGTAATGTCACACAAACCCACACTAGCCTCTTCTTACAACCCCTTCTGTATTCTCACTCTGTGTCACACACCAGCACACACTGTTCTGCGGGAGAGCAAAGTCTTGGATAAGTAAGGGAGACGGCCAGAGTTTTGGAGAGACACAAAATACATGAATAGACAGACAGACAGGATAGATAGAAGGATAGCTTCAATGGCCAAATCCCAAGTGTCCTACAGTTAGAACACGTGGGATTTGGCCATTGAACCTGCTGCTGTTTTGTGACAGGGCGGCCTCTCTAACCACTGGGACATGTCGTCATTCTGAATCACCCCATGCAGTAGCCTACACACTTGGGTTGAATTACTTTGCCTTTCTTCATCTAGTAACCTAATTTCAGGACTGTGTAGTTCTGTGTGTGGATCGTGACAAGGCGAATTTACGTATAAGTTGATGTTGTGTCAAGGTGCTGAGGATTAGTAGCTCAAAAATATAACTCCATAGGGAAATGGCATCTGGATACTAGCAGTACAGTAGAAAACCCTCAGAAAAGAACATTAAGAACATAAGGCAGTACTTGTGTTAAAGTGTTTAAAAGTGACAGCCCCTTTCCTGTTTAATAGAGTATAGTATCAATATCAATCAGTGGTTCAATTCTCACTTGGACCACACATACAAAAATTGTATGCGCTCATAGAACTGAGCTTGAACTGTCCATCAAAAGTTAGTTATTTCAGTGTTGGGATTTTTTGCGCATGCCTTGGTTGCAATAGGTTCAAGACAACAAGCCTGATAGAGAGAGAGAGAGAGAGAGAAAACAGAGTCCTAGGGAACTCGTTAAATCTGAATCATACAGATATGTGGGGATGATCAAACAGCCAGCGCATAACGTCAAATTAATAATTGAGGGACCATGGGGCTGACACCAGTCTCCAGGCACTGCTAAACACATATGAAGGAGAGTTCCTGCATTAATTATCGGGCAAAGACAGAGAGAGAGTGGGTATTTTAGAGAGAACAAGGCAAGGAGAAATAGTGTAGGACAAGGGAAAGGAAAAGGAGACGGATGAGTGTACTGCTTCAGGAAAGCGGAGGCACCACACGCAAAGTTCGTCTTACTACCCCCAACTAACAACCCAACTATTTCTGATACAAATATTACACCAAGATACACCAACTGGTTTGACTGGTGGTTGGTAGCTAGTTAATCTCAAAAGCTGTTTTCACAATTTCTCCGTCCAGCTGGATTTTTTAAAGTAGAACATGCTCACTAAAGGATGAGTGGTTGCACACATCACAACAAAAACCAAAATGTGTTCCTGCCCTGCTTATGTGTATGCCAGTGTGAGACACACTTAACCTTGATTTTACAAGCTTAGATGTCTGTGAATGCAAGATTATTGCTGAAAGCATATGTGCTCATTATCTCATCCATGGTCAATGAAGATAAAAAATGCTTTCAAGTAAAAACTACCTCTGCTGTAATATCATGTTTCCTTTTTTTCCAGACTATAGTCCGCTGCCAGAGATGCTCACCTGCAGATGAGCAGAGCTACTCTTTACTCTTTTTGCCATTTTTTTCTTGGATCATTTGGGGCATATGTAGCTCAATGGGTAGAGCATGGCACTAGCTATACCACCAGGATTAAAGGTGTAATTCTCACTGTGCACACAGTATTGAAAGACTTTTGAATTAAAGTTCCAACTTCATGGCATATGTGAATACAATGATAAAACATCATTCTGACAGGCCATGACTGTTGGACATTGACAGACAACATGCTGTCCTAAATAAATCAGCCAAAGGGCAGAGATGAAACTCTCCCACTTTTATAAGAAGTATTAAAGGGCTGTGTTGCTGGCAATCATTTTAATGTTGGACATATTGATTCCTGGACGTCTGATGGTCAAATGAAAGCGCATCGATTGTTGCATTCTTCTAAACATTCTGTTAAAATAACGTCTGGTGAAGTCACATTCAGGGTTTCAACAGAATAATGTTTTAAGAGGATTCTGGCAACCTGACAATTCCCTGTTCATATCTCATAATCACAGAAGATCTCATCCTATTAATTTTTACTATAATGTAAGCAAGCATTTAAGACACAAAGTAAATTTAAGTAAATTAAATTAATTGCTGTGAAATATACTACAGCTACATTGCCTATTTTGATTATTATGTTTATTCTGCATGCACAAATCTTGCATTTACATGGCACACAATTCCATTTTCTACACAAAACTCAAAATGCTTCTTAACTGCTGTAACTTTTAACAATTTCAACAATTTTGATCTTCCAAAAATGTACTAGCTGGGAAAAGGCAAAACGGGGGCATTAACTGAAGATGTGTCTCCACCTGCTGCATGTGTGTTTAAAATGCATCATTAGGATGTGAGTGATTAACAAACTAAACCTTCAAATAAGATTATACATGCAAAAAATGACCCAAATCAAAGATAGTCTAAAATTAATCATTGTCTATTGTATATTTCACAGGTGTATATGGTTGTGGGATGATACGCGCACTGTAGCTTTTCTCTTGGTTCAAGGAGTGGGCCTACTTTATTTGTCTGGTGCATAAAATGATCCCTTTTGGCATTTCACACTCTCAATTTCCATTCTGAAAATACACAACACAGCTTTACACAACGCAGCTCCTCTGCATTTGACCTCCCCTTGCAGTGTGCCCTCTGTCAAGACAGAAGAGGGATTTACACAGAGAAGGCCTGTGGCAGTGTTTCTGCTGAAGGCCAGCGCTCTTTGATTAGTTTTCCCGTGTACCATTTGACATTTCCACCCAGTCGCCTTCTCCGTCTCCTTCTCTCTTGCTTCAAATAGGATGAGAGAGATGTACTGTACAATAAATGCTCCTGCCCACATGTCAGTCTAAATTTTGCTCCTGACAGATTCAGGATTTTCTCATAATGTATATAGTTTTCAACATTACCTCAGAAAGGTTTAAAGAAAGCCAGGGAGCAAGCTTGAAAAATCATTGAAATGAAAAAAAATGGCACAGTAGGGGTTGGCAGGAAGAGGAGTGCAGGAGGAGGTGGTGAGGTCAGTGTTAAAGAAAAAGCTGGAAGAGGATGAGGTGACAGGAGGTCCAGAGACCAGAAGAGATGATGTGAAGATGGAGGGCAGGCAGAAAGTGCTGAATATTTTTTTTATCAAAAACCTAAGTTTTTATAACTTTTCTCCCTTGCTCTCCTTTATTATTTGTAGTTTTTACTTTTAAAAAAACAACAACAAATAAATGAAAACATGACATTCGCATTACTTTTTGTGTAGGCGTTCAATAGATTGTTATGGCACATCATAACAATGGATTATGGATTCTTCATTCATTGCGCCTGAATGCATTTTGAAAATTACGGCTGTAAACTGATACCCTCCACTGTCTGTTGTGTGTCCTGCACTGTCCCCTTGAACTATAGGACGTCCTGTGATCTCTGTACCATAATGTTCAGCAGATATTTATGACACTGTGCACATACAGCGTCACGTATTAGTCTGATTTGATCAAATCTACACTGAAACTCTTGTCTAAAGCAACATTCAATAACAACGACAGTAAACGTATGCCAGTCTTTGCATATTTTCAGAATGACATTCTTTTGAAAATTGAGAAGACCTCAATGTCTGGAGAAACGATGGAAAAGTAAAATACAGTTGAGAATGTCTAACATGGCCACCAACCAAGCTGTGAGGCAGCACTTACAGCTGGACAAAAGCAGAGGCAATGCTATAAATGGGGAAGCTGGTCTGCTAAAGGAGAGACAGTAACAGGTTGTGTGTGAGCGATAATATCCTTTTCATATAGGAGATGTGCCTATGAATATGGCCTGCAGGATGCATATTCAGCCCACATTTGACACATTCATATACGACTGCTGTCATATTTTAATCTCTGGCAGTCACTTCTCACACAGATGTGCGTATTAAAGCAAACATAGACCTACTGCAAGCCATAGAAATAGACATAACATCACACAGGTTTCACTTATAGAGGCAGACTTTCATTGTCTCCTTCTGTCACGCTTTCCCACTTACTTTATGTGCTCTTGGCTCTATTTTAGTAGAATGTTTAATATTGTTTGAATGTCATCAGCATTATTTAACTTCTAATCAACCCATGTTGGGGAAAGGGTAGAGACTTTGGCTGTGGGCCCATGAATGTCTACTATAGTGTAGTTACTACAGGTATGCATTATGTGATTGTGTGAACTCTGATGAGTGTAATTAACCTTTTTTTTCAATTTTCCTCAGCTGTGTGCCTCTGGGCTTCTGGTGCCAGTTACTGTTGACTGTTAGCCTCTCTTTTTTTGGAATTTGAACCTTGCCACGTAGCCAGTAATTGCAGCATAGAAAAGGTTGAGTGGTGTCAGGGCTATCAAATTATATAAAATAGTTTTGAAGCTGGAAAGCTCCTGGTTTATTTACAGTAATTATACTATTACTTAGATTGTTTTGAAATAATGCTTTCTTGGCATTAAAGTGAAATGCTACGTTTAGCACCGTTAATTATCAGGCATTTTAAGGTCTACTGGGTAAAAGTGCCATTTCTACTTTTCATAGTAAGTCAAAGATGTACAATGTAATGTGTAAAACCCTTAAATTTTCCATGACTAAAAAATATCCTTTCGAATGTCCTCTGCATTCTGTGTGCATATACATGTGTTACCCAGAACGTGGAGCTTTTGAGGTTTGAGTCCCACCGGTGCCATCTATTCTAAAAATGTATACACTTCTTTTGCTGTAAGGTACCTTGTATAAAAGTCTCCACCAAAAGGTGTGGGTTTATGTTACCAGAGATGACATTGAAAGGACGTTGCACCCGCAGTGGCCATGTGTCCCTTCCACCAAAGTCCCTCTCTATTCCCCAAGCTTCCCTCTGACAGACCGAGGTACAGCACTGCCCAGATAAGCACACAAGACCCGTCTTTATCGGCCTGGCAGGGGGACATGGCCTGAGCTAAAATAATCAGCAGTGGGGGCCCGGCTATCTTCACAAGGCCCCAAGAATAGAACAGATCCACGCTAACACAACTGGCTAGCAAAAGGAAAAAGAAAAAAAATAAACTCACACTGTGCACACAGACGCTTGTGTAGCTAATACAGCAGCACCCTGCTACTGTTCGCTACCTCTGTTGGACTTGATAAGACAGAATACACCAGCACTATGATTATAAAGTGGTGGAGAGTGGGAGGTGGGCAAGTGAATATGAGACAGCTCCATTTACAGTACTTAACTGTTGTCGTTTGGTAGGGGGGTGTAAGGGGAGGGAGGGGACTGGCTTTATGACTAATACAGAAATTGATGGAGAAAAGCTTCCTGGGTCATAAATAGGAGCCATTATCTGCTGAATTAGCAAAGTGGGAGACAAAATGACGCCCAGCCATTCAGTGATTTGCAGAGAAAGGCAGAGAACTGGGAAAAGGGCACTTGTTATCCATCTTGCTACAAATAGGTATCTTTCACAGCACATAGAGACCTTCTGGTACTATTATAGGTACTGCTACAAGCAAACTAATTCCACTTTCTCCTGCAACGCATGTGGCAGTCTGTGAAGAGGGTGTAATCAGGGTGAGGATGCAGATGAAAATGACATCAATTTAAACTTTTTTTATTGTTGTACTTAATGTTACTCTGAATATGAGCAACAAGTTAAAAGCATATAACTTATTCCACATATTTTCATCCCACTCACTGCCACTTTATCTCAACAGACACTCCACTGCCTATATGTACGTTTTTGGTATGTTTACTAAGTGGATGACAGCAATATCAACGACTGCATGTTACTGATTTAAAGAAGTTAATTTACTGAAGCTAATTCTGACTTAGATTAAACTTAATTTTCATATTAGCCAAACAACAGACACATGACACACACACGGGCATTGTCAAGACTGACTGCTTGGTCAAAAAACAACAACCAATGGCTAGAGAGTGGAGCAATTTGGCATCCCAACTATTTTTTTACTTTCATCTTTTTCAAGTTGCACTTATTGTAATTGGAATATGGTACTGAAAAATATTCAATTCAATGCAGTTTTATTTATATAGCGCCAATTCCTAACAGAAATTATCTCATTGCATAGAGTAGGTCTCGACCATACGTAACTATGATTTACTTTGAGGCATTTGTAAATTTTCTAAGGTGTTTTCTCTGTTCGGCAGTAATACACCAAGTCCAGAGGACTAGCACTGCAGAGAGGACCTCTGAGGTGTAGAGATTTACTAACGTCTAGTGTCCATCTAACAGCCTTCCAAATGACTCAGGAGGTCGCCAAGCTGCTAAAGCTGCCTGTCCGTCAATCCTGGACCATACTTAAACACTTTCCAACTTATATCAGCACACACACAAACACACACATGCACACATGGATGGAGGGATGGACGGACGGACAGCTTGATAGATAGGTTGATTGAGCCAAAAGTGCATTCAAGTGGATGCATTAAATGGCACACACACAAACAGACCAAACAGACACACACACACACTCTCTTTCTCACACACACACACACACACACACACACACACCCTCCAGGCCTGAACAACCAAGCCCCATCAATCAGGACCAATTCTCACAGGCTGACTAGGCAAGCGCCATCACTATGGAAACCAAGCCTTTGCTCTAAACCCGTCTTGCTTTGTCTTGTCTGGAGGTTTTCACACACGCTGCCAACAAAGACCAGCAGACTGCTGCAAAAAATTTTAACCAGGCGAGCAAGAGAGAAAAGAAAAAAGGAGAGAAAAAAGTTGGTTAGTCTCCTGCCAATTTCTGAAAATTGTTTGCAAGATGGACAACTTGGTGAGATCAACATAAGCCAACGTAGAAGAAGATAAAGAGGTGAGGATTTTGATCAACAGTCCTGACAATTTTTTCAGTCATTCAGTCAAACAATGTCATGTCTGAAATGAGATAATCTATTTTTTTAACTAATTTAGTAAAAGAGGGCTCCACACTTCCATTAAATAATATCAGCTAAACCTGGCAGCACATGTTATAAATTAACGACCTGTATTAATTCTCTGAAATTGTTGCGTCTCTGTAAATATATTATAAAGCATACAGTCTAAACCTGCTCTATAAAAGTGCAATGAGATAACTTCTGTTATGAACCGGTGCTATATAAATAAAATTGAACAGATTTGTATTAGAGAATTGAAGGAGAAGCACTTTCCCTCCCTCTTCATCTGCTGTCTAGTTGCTCTTGAGCAGTATACTTACCTCACAATCGTGACACCGAAGGGGAAACGTGTGATACTGTGATTGTGCTCGTGAGGTGTAAATGTCTGAAACTGTCTAAAAATCTGCTTACAATCAGCATACATGCTCTGCCAGTCAGGATTAAAAAAAATTACTGTCTAAACTAATCTCAGCTGTAGCCATTTTCCACAAGGCATGCTTGGGTCAGGCTCTATTCCTACATAACCCTTACCTTGGCTGTGCAAGCTTAAGGGTTAATGAATCAGTTGCTTTTCCAATTAAAATGTAAGGAAGAAAGGCTAATTGGGATTTGATATTGGGGCAGTTGGGGTGCTAAGCAGTTGTGGATGTAATGATTCCCAAAGCAGCCAGATCCCACAGCAGAAAATTGTCTATATTATAACCTCAAATATCATATTCTCCTTTCAACAAATTAATAAAATGGTGGGGTTATTTTACCTGTTTGAATACAATTAAACGTTTTGGAAGAAATATCATGTAACACATCATGGATTTGTCATTTAATTAGGAAATGTATTCACTTGTTTTAACAGAGATTTCAAGGCTCAGCAGTACATGCAACGAGTAAAGATGTCATGTTTTTGTGCAAACCCTTCCCCATTGCATCATACAGGGTGCAATCTATGTCAACTGCACTCCAAACAAACTTGCAGGGCTCAAGCTTTGCAGTCCATGAGGGACTTGCGGCAGGATGTGGGAATCCAGTATAAAACAAGTTCTGGAGTGTTAGTACCCTGAGGTGAAAAACTTTGCCCGACATTGCTGTCACTTAGAAGCTGCATTTCTAAAAAGAGTGGCACACTCGTAATATGCGCAAATTGGTCCCATTGAAACCATTGTTGAAGGCTAGAGAAAAAAGCAAAAAACACTAAGTATCCTTCCGCCCACTGGAAATAAATATACTTTATTCCTCGGAGAGAGGGAGATGAATTAAGCTTAAGTGTGTGTCTGATTTCAACATGGCCATAGAGCACACACAGAGGAGGTGAAATGGGACCAATTTTGTGTCATTTTGAGACTCACTTGAGGAAACTGACACTTGTTGGCTCATTAAATGAAGAAGACACCTCCAATTGCCAAAGGTGTTATAGGTCTGATCAAAACAAAGAACAGGAGAATAAAGACAGTGGAGAAAAAAAACAATCTTCTTTCTCTCCATTAAAAATAAAACACTAAACTGAAAATCACTGTATCTTTCTCTATATCTAAATCCAAGTAAAGCAATATACAAGGACAGGTCTCCACCTGTGCAGTCTGAGAATGAAGGTTGAAAAATTATCTGACCGAGGAATATATTTCTTTGGGGGGATTCAAAAACCTTTAAGATCTTAACTTGATCATCAAAGCATTGAAGGCATTACAATTTTAAAAGCCAGCTTGGTCATGCGTTGAATTCCTTTCTGCTGGAAGAAAGAAACATCGAGGGATAGCGCCTTTCACGCGCTTCAATCACTTGTATTGTTCCGTCAAACTGAGTACATACAACATCGCTCAAACTACTGGAGCATATTACTGAAAGAGACTGAGAAAGAGAGATGATGGCAAAAGAGAAGAGATATAACCATCACCCACACTGTGGCTGCAAGCTTGGAGGACAGCTAGTTGATCCATTGTTCTGACCAAAACTGTGCTTTTAGAGGTACATTTCAATAAAATAAATTACTTTGACTGGACTGTTTGTGATACTATTGCCACAAAGTTTTTTCTTTCTGAACCAATTTGATAGTCAATGAGCATCCACACTGTGTGCTGTCCCGTGGCCTCTTGGTAATGGACTAGAGCTGCAGTGTTGATTGTTTGTTTGCTCTTTCAACACTGTTAATCATTTCAATGGGGATAAGGAGGATGTTTCTCGTCAACTCTGTGCAGCTGTCTTGTATGGCAAAACATTAATACATGTCCAGCAAGTAAGCACTTTGACTGCACAAGCACTTAAAGCTCACACCTGAAACATACAAGTGGCAATTGGAACCACTTCTTGCTTTTTGGCTTCTGTGATGGCAAATCCCCCAAATTGCCAGTGAGAACACACCCATTTCCATTTTGATTGGAGAATACTGTCGACTTTATAGCGAACGCAAAACTTGGGGTTTGAGATCTTTCCAAAGGACACAAGAAAAGATGGTTTCTTGCACCAATAAATCAAACTGTTCCCCTCCACCATTTGTAAGTGCACAGCTCTGAGAATTCAACCTTTAACAACCTTCAGAATGTTGACAGCGCCAACAAGCTACTTGAGGCAGGGATTCATGCCTGTAACTCAATTAAAAATTAACTTGTTTTCTTCTCATTTGAGAGAAAAACAGTGTATAAAGTAAAGCGTGGGGCCAAGCACACAACAGCAGGGTGCACATAAAACTGAATTTGACAGAATTAACTTGACAGTGTTGGCTCAAACATAATTCGACTGGAAAAGATAAGGAGTGAGGGAGGAAGTAAGAAAGACAGAGAGAAATAGAGAGAAAAATGAGGAGCGAGAACAAGAAAATAACAGCTCCACTAAGGGGCTCCATTTTTTCCAATTGGCAGCTTCAAAGGAATATGAATAATTGAACACCCTCACCCCATCAATGTGAGTTCTGACCAATTACTATTAGGAGTACTTTGCCAAGAATGCTACTGTTGAGGACTCTAAAAGGCTAAAAGAACGGAGGAGGAAGAAGTGAGGAGGAGGTGAAAGGCCGGGAAAAATGCTGACAAATAACCTGTCTCCCTGTCCAAAAACACAAACCCAAATACAAACAAATATTGCAAGAGAGTCAACTCAAGAAAAGTGAAGACATTGCAATATATCGGAAAAGAATGAAAAATGTTTTATGGTTTTTTTCTACTCAACGAGGAAAATATGAACTTTGGCCTAGTAAAACATCAGGAATTAAGGGGAATAATCAGGGAAATGTTGGACAGTATGTGTTTTCCTCCATATAAGAAATACTGCTTCTTCTGGCGCCTTTATCAACTCAGAACACAGCTGAAAATAAAGAATTCCTCATCCCCAAGTGGCTTTTAAAGCCAAATTTTAATAACCAATGACAAAACTAAAGGACTTATCATAATGGAAATTGTTTATAGTGGCAGAGCTGTAGGAGCTCGAGGTTTGCTCAAGTTACTCCGGGCCCCCTTAAGGTCTGAGTGTCTGGTGATGTATGTGTGTGGCCACTTTTTTGTGCATAGGAAACGGCGAACACCATGGCAACTCTGTCACCCCACAGCTCATAAATCAAAAAACTAATATTACAAGATGGTATTCATACGTCTAATAACTTCAGTAATTACCTAAACTTTCAATATTCACTGAGACATTTTTTAATCAGCCTCCATGACAATGTCAGAAACCCAACCTTTTGATGGTTGAAGTACAAAAAAAATTAAACGTACCTATTTCACACTTACAACTTCAGTGGCGTTAAGTCTTGACCATGACTGAAAATCACCCTGGGTTGCAATCTTGCATGAATTCTATAAATAGTTGACTTGATTTCCACTTTCAAAACAATTGCTGTTTTACCATTTAATGTTCAATGATATAAAATTAGAAATAGAAAAACTTTGATAATGTTTTGTTAAAAAATAAAGGATATACTATTACTCTTAGAGCAAAAACACATGTACACATATGGTGATAGCTTGCTGGTTTATTGTTGTATCTTTATTTATTGCTAGCAAAGTATCAGTATTATTGTATTGTCACTGGGTGTTTGTCAGTGTGAGTAAGAGACAATTTAGTTGGCTTGAATAAATATTTCTTTTCAAATTGATCTTGTTTGTGTTGACTGGGTGTCTACATTACACATTTGTAATTTTTTTTTTAAAATGAGCTTAACGGTCCAAACAAATAATAAAAAATATGTGAATATCACATGTTAACACAATTACTTTGGGTTTTTCGCAAAGTGAATTCACGACACTGCCATCTAGTTTTAGAGCTGTGCCACAGCAAATATAATAGATCTACTTGCTCAATACGCTATAGTCACCCATGACAAAGCTCAGGTGACACTCCACACATTGGTATAATAATTTTAGACACGCACACTTAATTTGTTATTTTCATAAAAGCCCTTCTAGGAACGGGTGTTGCAAATTAGCATCAGCTATTATCACTATGATACTTGCATTTGATAGCTGTTTTCAGTTTGTCTATGTATACTGTATCTGTCCCTATCAAATAAACCATATATAAATAAATACATATAGTGTGTCATCACACAAATTTCATGCAAATATAGACTTACACACACAAACAAGGAGGCGTGCATTATTACGGTTGGTGTGGCGGGATTTATTGAGCCATCTTTTTTTCTCTTTTGATTAAAAATGTCTCCTTCTCACTGTGATTTATGATTGTAAATGGAAAGGGATGGAGGACAGAGAGAGGGAGAGACAGTGAGAGGGAGGGATGCGAGAGGAAGGGATGACATCATGCTTTCAGTTGGGCCTTTTTTGCAAAAGGCTGGCACCCACTGTGTGTGTGTGTGTGTGAGAGAGAGAGAGAGAGAGAGAGAGAGAGAGAGAGAGAGAGAGAGAGAGAGAGAGAGAGAGAAAGTGTTGATACAAGGTGGGGGTTGGTGTCTTTGCCCCCCCACCCCCAATCCTGTCAGTCCACCAGGTGGGAGTGATTATAATTGGACAACTGCACCACTGTGTGTGTGTGTGTGTGTGTGGGGTTGTGCATGTGGGTGTGAGAGAGAATCAAAGAGAGCTAAGGAAGGTAGTCTGTGAGTGCGTGCATATATTTTTAGACATAATGGTGGGGTAACGCTGTGTGGCCCCAAAAAGAGATGAGAAAGAAGAGCAAGACGTGCTTGTGTGTGTGTGTGTGTGTGTGTGGCCAGAAAGGGGGAGGACAAGAACCCCCCCCCACCCCCACACACACACACACACACAAACAATCCGTGAACATGAGCAAGAGACAATAAGACAGACAGAGAACTTGACAAAAACAACGACCATATCCACAGGCAGAGCAGACAAAGACTGGCAGATACTGACAGATGGAGAGAGAGCCCTGCTGTTAGTGTATTTGTGTGTGTGTGTGTGTGTGTGTGGGGGGGGGCTAATCTTCATCAAAGACGAAGCAGACTGCAATGAATGTTATTTAAACCAGGGCAAGCAAATACGCTCTGAATAAGTTGAAGTGAAGGAGAAAAGGAGTCCTAACATAGTGGGCAACTGTCTTAATAAGGAACATGTTACGAGGAGGCGCTTTAGCACCTTTGCTTTACTTTCCCTCTGAGCATGAGTGCGTGGTCTTGCAGTCAGTTAGAGAGAAAAGGCAAAAAAGAAGAGAACAAAGACAGATGTCACAGTGAGACAGAAAAGGCAAAAAAAGAAGAGAAAAAAGACATCTGTTTGACATCTGTCTGAGTGCAATTTCAGATGTTTTCAGCCAGCTGAGCTGAAAGACACTCGAATTATGCCACCAGACACTCAAACCACCATGCAATCAAGAGTAGACAGCTCTGTTGCGACATGAGAAAAATCAAGTCCTCCTCATGTTATCTTGAACCACTGAGAACACGCTCACTGAATGTCAGAAACTGAGACGAACAAAGAGACAGACGGACTGAAAAATCTTGCAAATTACTTAAGATAGACTTAACTTCCTCAAAATGTTGGTTGTGGCACCTACACTGTGGAACAGTATGCCTGAAATGTCACTTTGGCTGAATCTGTTGATATTTTGAAGGGCCATTTTAAGACGTATTCTTGTTCTCGTGGATGGATGGATCCTGTCTCTTTGTTTAGACCTTCTTCATTTCATGATGTTTTTGTAGACTTATTGTAGTTTTGCAGTTTGTTTACACCTGAATATAACCTTCATGCATTTTGCTAATTTGCGTGCATATAAGGTGTTATACAGGTGCATACCTGTTCCTCTTTTGAAAAGCACATTGGTCGCAATGACAGATCATTATACAGACATGCACACATTCACCACGTCATACATATATAACTCTTTTACATACTCCCAAACACACTTATTCACACCCACACTCACATGGGATTTATAAACAATGAAACCCAAGGGAGAGTCTTCCCTACATCGCCATCACTCTTCTTGTATTTCTCTGCAGAGCCTCCTCATCGTTTTGTCTCCTTAATGCTGCTCTAAGCCCATCTTAACGGGGAAATGATGCAGAACAAATCCTAAGCAGGAGTTGACAGGATGGGAGCGACTACTGGCGTTCCTCTGTTACTAACATGGGAAGTTATGGAGGACGATGCATACAGAGCATCATGTCTTAATGGTAAATATTTTAAGATATCCATGATTTAACATTGTCTGGGTTTCTGATCGGTGTCACAGAAAAATCTGATATCTGAAGTCACACAATCAGTCTTTTCAACAGAAAACGTGTCTATCAACAGATGCCCTAAATGCAAATTTTGAATTTGCAAATACAAATGTAGATGTAAGAATGGCACTTATTCTTACATGTCAAACCCTGCTCTTGACACTGTAGTGAAATTCTTATTTTCTTTGGCTGAGGCAGAAGCAGAGAGTCTATAAACAACAGACCTTTTGGAGATGAAGACAGCCTTTCCAAGAAATCAACAATTGCAGATCGAAATACATACCTTGACACGCTCACCAAAAGCAAATAAAAAAGGACTGTAGCAAATAGCAGCTGCGGTATCTCTATAAAAAGCACTAGGAAGGAAATGTTTGTTAACTTGCCATCCCCCACACTTCTGCAATATTCCCTGTTTCAACCTGTGTATCAGATATGAATGATGAACCTCTAAAGGGCACTACATAGGAAAGCTGAGAAGTCATCACTAGTAGCATGGCTAGTCAGTGTCTTGATACTTACATAAGGCGTGGGAGCCGGTGAGCAGCAGAGATAGCAGCAGCATGGTGACAGGCAGCAGGAGTGGCAAGGAGAGGCGAGGGGCACCGCTGGCGGCCATCTTGGCTCCAGTGGGGAAAAGGGGGCAGGGAGGGGTGGGGTGGGAATGATCTTTGACCTGGCCGGAGAGCCGAGGCCCCGACTGCGCAGGGAAGGGTTGGGGTCTTCACGCAGGACGGTTGGCACTCTGAAAAAAGGCAGGAAATATGATGGGAAAAATTAGACATTTTTCATCGGAACTTTTTGCAAGGAAGGTTTGTTGACACAGATCCACAATCATAGTTCTAAACATTCATATCTGGGATCAGATCACAGGCAGAATACATTTTCTACAATTGACACAACATCATAGACATACCCCATAGACATAAAGAAAATGACTACTTAGCATTTATATACTGTAACAGTGAGGTAACTCAATATAATATTTGATTGTTGCGACAGTTCTAGATGGGAGAAAAATGCATAAATAAAATGGTGCCAAACTATATGCATCACATTCAAGCATCTGACAGGGAGATCGTAGCCAGAGCCTATTCCAGTGAAAAGTGGATGGTTCTGCCCACATCGACAGGACACGTGACTTTTGATAAACACACTTGGCCACTCAGCCGCACTTTTCACAACCGCTCTTTGCTGTTGACACATAAGTAGAAGGAAGGCAATAGTGTGTCGGTGACACTACTGGAAGCAAAGTGTCACATACCCCAAACTCTGTAACCTCCCCGTCTTGTGACCAGCATCTTCTAACATCCCTTAATTAGCAGGGGAGTCACTGTTTTCTTTCTTTTTTCCTTCCCTAATCGCCTGATCTTGTCGTTATTTGCTTATCTCATTGCCTTGTAATTACACAGACACCCAATGATATTCCAGGCACCGTCTCTTTGTTTTAGTCAAATTGCCATTAATCCCCCAAGCTACACAGAGGGACTGGGGACGCCTACCACCATACACACACACACACACACACACACACACACACACACACACACTATTTCTCTCATTGATATGTCTGGTGCAGCACAGAGCCACCACCAAGTGGTTATACACACTCTTTAATTAAGAAGACGTGAATAAAGAGTAGAAGTGAGAGAGATCCATGACATGAATATAATGAATCCATGACATGAATATAATGAGTATGTCAATGTCTTTTATCTTTTTTTTCTTTTTGTTGACATTTAGTGATGTTCAGCTGACACCCTTATCCAGAGTATCTTACAGCAAGATGATTGAGCAGATACACTTTAAAAAGCTGCGGGGTCTTGCTCAAGGACACTTAACACAAAGCAATGTCTGTCTCAGCAATCAAGCTGTAAACACAAAGACACAAAACTGTCCATTTTCAGAGAACCAAGATCACAGGACCTAGATTCAAGTCCCTGTGTCAGCGAGCATCTGTCCTGCTTTAGTGTCCTTGTGCAAGACACTGAAAGCCAGGGAGGCTACTGCTCAGCTGAGCCTACATGAGAGAGAAGGGTGACTCTCTAGAAGTGTGATTAATTACCTGCACACTGGGTGGTTAACAAGGTACTATACAGTACAAATAGTGTGCAGTTATTCATGGATGACTAAAGCAACTTTTTTCTGCGTAACCTAGAGGTTAAAGATAATATTCTGTCAACACAGGTTTATAGTTTTGATCCATTAAACAGCCACTTTCAAACTGTTCCCTGAACGCTTCATAAAATCCTTACCTGCTAACTCACTGCAAGTTGCTTTTGACAAGAGTGTCAGTGGCTGAAATGTGAACTGAATGTACTTCAAAAATAGCATAACTGACTGACAGTTACGATCTCTATCATTCAGATGCAATCATGATCAGAAGCACATAGGCTAAAAGCAGTGACAGACAACTTTACAGGACAACAATACCAATGGAATGGAGGGATTTAGCCAGAATATATAAGCTACCTCAATTATGAAACCTTTTTCATAATATCATGTTATTTGGACTAAAAATGGGAATAAATTCACTAACCCACTATTGCGGACTAAAAAATCTTACATCACCTTAATTTAATCACAATAAAAAATTTAAATGAGAAAGGGTAATATGCAGCTGTTTTAAGCGGCTGCATTTGTGACTGTGGCCTTAGGAGAGACAGAAAACCACAGCTAATTGCAGTGTAACCAAGCACTTCAGACAGCGGGCATAGACAAGTGCCCCACCCTTCACAGCTACTAGACCAGGTTCTTCAACTGGCTAGATGAAACAAACAGACACATGTAGCAGCCAGTACACTTAAAATATTACAACAAACGCATACAAAAAAAAACATAAATGACAGAAAAATGCACACATACAGTGTAATGCTAACGGCCTCCAATTTATTTTCTCATAGGTAATTCAAACTAATTCAAGAACATGACACATGCGCACTTACATAAACACAAAGGGAGAGATCAACAATAGGTCTTTTGTGGCGACACCATGCCAGAAAGGAGTGGGTGTCTTTCAGAAGCTCAGCTTATCTTTCAACAAAATACTATACACACACGACCGACATGTGTGTCCTTGCTTGTTGCTTTTTTCTTTTCTTTTTTTCTTGGCCTAGAGGTGATGTCATTGGTGAGGGAAACGAATAGAATCATGAATAGAGAGAATAGGGGAGTATCAAATTGTCTAGGGGACTTCTGAATGATGCCCCTATTGTTCTGACTGTAAACATTGGTGTAAGTGAAAGGAATCTCGCCATGCCTGTAGGGAGTTACGTTATCTATGCTCACAAGATGCCCAGGTTGAGATTTATGGCCCTCCCCTAAGGGTATGACTTTCTATCTGCACCTTTGGTTGCTATAATACAAACTTCATAACACAATTACAACAGCTATTGTTGAATGGCCTCATCAAACATGACCTAAGGCCATGTGTGGGCTCCAGTTTAACCATAGACACTGTCTATGCAGCTCAATGCTGCCTTCTTTCCTGAAATGTAAATAGAAGATAGAAAATTACATACATGTCTACACATATTCTTTATTAATCCCTGAGGGACTGGGGAAGAAAAACACCTTGTCAAAGCAACATTTTAACCTCAACAGCTCTAAACAGAGATTACAACAAGTTGCTAAAGCAGTCCTTGACAGGAAGACATGATATGGAAAGCACAGCATGTTTCTCCTGCTATTAGCACCTCCATTGGAAAACATGTCAACTCTTGCTAAAAGCATTCATCTCTTTCCCTCTAGAAAATAGGCAGAGTATTTTGCATTCTGGCAATGTTTGCAGAGAGGCCAATCGATTGATAAACCCTCACGATTACCTCAGCTGCTTCCAAATTATAGGCTGCGATCCAGAGGAAACTGCTAATGGTCATGTTTTGCAGATCTGTAACTATGATGACTGTAACAACATACTGATTTCATAGGGAAATAAAAAAACAAGATAATTAGCAATAGTTAGTGGTTGTTATGTTTGAACAAGATGAGCTTTGGCAAAGTAAAAGAACTACCTACTCACTTGCCACGACTAGCAAAAGTAATTTAATACTGCAAGCGTCACTTTTGGTGACCCATTGTCCTGCGTAATGTGGGGTAAATCATTCTCAGCAGTAATCTTGCAACAACAGAGCTGCATTCTCTAATTCTCACTTTCACAATATGGATGACAATTTAATTAGCCTGAAGTTGTGGACGTTTCTCTGAACAACTACTGTATTATCCAGTACCTAACCAGTACCTAATACTCCTAAGTGTCCAGAGCAGCTGCACAGAGGTTAACATTAGCATTAGGAGACCAGTTGTAAGACTAAGTTAAATAATGGACATACATTCATCAAGTGTACCAATGGGATGCCCATGTTGTTCAGTATTTGCTAATATGTAAGTCAAAGAGATTTAAGCAAATTAATGTGAAGAAATGCAATGAAATAAGTGCTGTTCAGTTTTTGTTTCAAACTGACAACCTTACTGTGAAAAAAAGTTTATTAATTACATTTTAGGTTACTCCCACTGATGGGCAATGAATATATTTTGAAGCTAGACCCTTCCTCCTCCCCTGCGAAAACTGGCCATCACTCCAGATATTAACCAGTCGCTTCTGTAATTACAGCCAAAATGGCGGCACAATTTCCACTGAGTGGTGGCAGTCACTGGCTATCAGGGACTCTCACTTTGACATGGTCAAGCTTTAAATTCAGCTCGTTTCCCTATGCAATACTGATACTAATGCATTTGATTACTGAGACTGAGAAAGGCAGCGAAAGGAAAGGGGAGATGGGAATTTGCGCCATAAGCATGAAATGAGAGCAGGACCAATAGATTTAAAACTGTGTGCACATGCACACCTACACACGTGCCACAATGGGCCAGGAAAAATTAAAAAGGAAGGAGTGAATCCTACAAAGTGAATGATGGTACAGACCATGAGACCAGTGACTTCAAGACAGTGACTGCCCCCCCCCCACACACACATACACAGTGTAAAGACGTGAAGTTGTTTTGACAAGTTGAAAAACAACTACTTATCACTGGAGGGACCACATTAATAGTCTCTTGTATGAGGTGAACAGTAAGCTCACTTCACACAGTTAAAAAAGACCTCAGTTTAGTTGGGCTTGATGATCAAAACTGAGTGTTCGTCGTCTAGAATTTAAAAAAGAATAATATTTTCTGTGTTTGTCTAGTTCAAAAGAAAAAGTTGGACTTTCTGCAGGGGTATGTGTTTCATGCATTGTTTGGTTTCTAGAGTGTGTGTATCCCCAACATCTCATTTTTGGCTCTGGAACTCTGACAGCTCGTGTTTACGACGACTCCCCGCTGCAGCCTAGTAGTGATGTTGTTTTAATTCTTCAGGGATGGGTATTGGCCCCTTTACCCTGGAACTCTGAGTAGGTTGGGGCCAAACTGAATTAGAAAAATCTGTCCAAATGTCATTGGAGGAATAAAGGTTTATTTTTTTGTAGAAAATACAATTTCCAACACATTTTCCTACACATTAATTCACAGGTTACAAAATCTAAAAATAATCTCTTAAACTACTGCACATTTTAATAATAATAAAAAAACAAGAACTTTTCATTATTTAATTTGTTAAATATTGTTAGAGCAAGAAAGCCTATTCAGAATAAAACTGAATGATGTGGGTAAGCTCACCGTGGCCTCTGCAAAGACAGGTCAATCTACCACAAAAGGCTGGCCACCTCTGGTTGAGTGTGATTCACTTTCACAAAAGAGAAATTGAACCTTATAGGTCTTTACCAGCTAATATGAAGGCAATGTCCAGCCAAGGACAAGTATTAGTTTTCTATAAAAGGAATGCAGGGCAAGTGAAATGAGCTGAGGCTTATAGCCTATTGGTTATTTTTCTTCAAATGTCCCCATTTGAAGAGACGGGTGTGGCCGCAGCTAAGTGGTAGAGCAGGTCATCCATTAATCAGAAGCTCGGTGGTTCAAACCTAGCTTCCGCCAGCCCACATGTTGAAGTGTCCTTGGGCAAGATACTGAACCCCAAATTGCTCCCGAGGGCTGTGCCTTCGGTGTGTGATAGTTAGATGACTTTGGACTGATAAGAAGTTGGCACCTGCCATCAGTGTGTAAATGGGGTGAATGTGATATGTAGTGTGATTTGAGTGCACGGAAGACTAGAGAGGCGCCATACAAGTGGAGTCAACTTACCATTATTTGCAACAAAGGCCACTAATTAAATTATGTTTGTCCCAATGTTTTTATCGGTAACGCGATCGGACAGGGGTCATTCTTCCAGAACTGGGACAGGACAGGAATGTTTTTTTTAACTCTATAAAGGGGATTGGGGTGGGACAGGAGTATTTTTGTGGGACTGGGATGAGATAGGAGTGTAAATCCACTCCAGTGTCACCCTCTAGCTAAAATTACAAATAAGCAGCTAATGCTACATCAGTCACTTTGAACAACTAATGTCAGATAACCATAGAAAAATCCATATTATTATAACAGCCGGCTGATGGCTTTGGCTAACTACTAACTAAGAGTTGCTAGCTCAGAGTGTTCTGACTGACCTTTCCAAACTGCACATTAGTGTTTATTGTCTGGCTGCTGTGTAATGGCACGTAATTATGTTTCAGGTCCCTACATCTCATATAAACAGTAGTATGCAGAAAAATTATGCAGAGGTAACTGGAAGGCATCAAAGGAGATGGATTAAAAAAGGGTACATGTGGCAAAAAAACAAAAACAAAACAGTCTTAACTTCACTTAAAAGAAGAAAAAAATTATTTTCTTCGATAGCATTGTGTGCATTTTGAAAATCTTTAAAATTAAAAAATCCACAGGAATGACATGAAATCACTCTTTATCCTCGGAAAAAAGAATACGGCTGATGCAGTAGTTGATTGTAATGAAAATAAGCCAAAGTCAATTGTGCTTTTTTCTGTTGTAGGATGACGGAAAAATACAAATGTTCGAGAGAATACAGCGTTTTTCATTGCCCTCTTAAAACCCTGCTATCTGCTGGCTGCTGTTTATGTTCAGTCTTCAGCCACTGTCTCTCCCTCTGCAGTCTTTCATCTTAGATGAAGTTTTTATGCGTCAGCCCTGAGTTACAGGTTTTTACCTCAACCAGTTTACTGTCTGTCATTGATTCAAACCCTACAGAATACCAACAACACAAAGATGTAAAATGGCGGTCCATTCACTGTATCAGTGTGTGTTTCAATGTTATGACTTGGCTTCTAAATATATTCCCCTGATCAAGCTAGTCGTCCTTCAAATCCTCCATCTCTGTTTTCTTTTTCCTCCATCCACCCCCTCCCTCCTCTCCCTCAGTTCCTCTCTCTCCTTCCCTTCCCCCTCAAACTCATGCATACTAAACTATTCTTACATTGCAGATGTTTGGCAGGGAATCACATGAATTTGCATGGAACTGCAGGACTATTATGTAAATGCCCCAGCATGTATCTACCTCGCAGCTTCACTCTTTCGTTGCCATTCATTCCTTATCCTGAGAGATCAGTGTCTGAGGAATTTGAAACCCAGTGCACCTGTCATTAACCACCATATGTAGGGTAGCCCCAGTGGAAGGAGAAGAGCTTACGCAATGAAAACATATCCCAATGTGTTGAAAGATATTGTCTTTAACATTAACATTTTAAGCATTTAGCTTTGACTTACATTCAATGCAACAGGTAGTAAGGTGTGCAAAGATCAGAACCAGTGTCCTGACAACAAATTTGACAACTATGTCTGTGGCCCTGCATGTCTGATGTATTAGGTACAGAAATCAGAGTCAGGGGAAAGGGTAGAATCATTCATTATTAAATACATTAAAATACAGAATGTTCAAGAAACTGTAACATTAGGATGCACTCTTTTGCAGAGACCTTAATATTCCCCATTACAGCCAATTCAGAGTCTCCAGTCCATACTCCCATATCTTTGTTCTTTGGAGGATACAAGAGCACCCAGGGACAACAAAATCAAACATATATGACATTTAGCCACCCAGAATACAACCTTGACTGATAGTTCAGTGTTTGTGCTTACAGAAAAAACTCCAGAGCATATTATATATGAAATATATATGGCAACACATGAGCACCATTGTTTTGCCTCAAGTGAAGGTTGTTTGCATAGGAGGAGAAAATTGCACTACCATGACCTCATTAAGAGATTGTGGAGCGCCCTGCCCTGGCAAACTCTCCTTGGAGTAGCTTTCCCATGAGCCTTTGCCCTCAACTGTTCCCAACCTCCCAGGCCCAGAAATGGTGCTTGACACCTCAGAGGCACCTTGTGTCAGCCATCTGCTACCACCCCCCCCCACCCCGGGGAGCACCATAACCTTTCTCTGAAATTTTATGAGCCTTTTGAGCTCCAGTTTGCCATCTAAAAGAGATTTTTGCTGCAAAGAACTGCTGAAAATCATGTGAATGCTGTTTTTATGTAGAAGTTGCCAACTTTTCTTGAAATGATTGTTGACATGAAAGTGTAGAATTTTAACGGTCAGTCTTTAAAGTTATGAATCAGCCCAAGACTCAAAATAGTTTTTTTTAAAGCTCAGAATCATCAGTGTTTAGTGATTTTGTCTGATCAGTGTTCAGGCAGCCTCCATAGCTTTTTGGAAAAATGATAGACTGTTGTGTCTGACTACTTTCAAAAGGAACTGGAGGTTTACAAAAAGATTTGAGACCAAATTACCAGAAGCCCATTGAATCTTCAACCGTTTGTTTTTCTCCAGGTGTTGCCCTGAGTTCGATCGGTAGGAAATGGGTTTACTCTGAACATTATGAGGCTGCACTTTCCTTCCAATAAACACCCGGGGCTGTGAGGCTTTTAGCTGAAATCCACCTTGGTTGAGGTTGAGTGCACAGCAGCAAGCATCAGGCTCGTGCAGCGGGGGCGAACGGATTGGCAGCTGGGAGGTTTGGGTGGCAAGCTGACCTCCTAAATGCCGACTTTATTGCACAGCCATTTTGTTTACCACTGAGGGGTGACACACTATCTGTCTCCTGTGTACCCTCGCCATACTGTGGCGCCACAAGTTGGCAGACAAAACCACACACACCAGACACACACACATAGAGGAACACTTGTTTTTATTTTCTGCCTCTCCTGGTCTGTCGTACTGGCTGCCAAGGATCATAAAGGCCAAAGGTTACAGGTGGCACTGTCTGTGTTTTCTGTGATGTGTACACCTCAGCTTGGATGAGTCTGTGAAGGGCCGCTACATATTATATATAGGGGAGGCATTTAATTGTAGGACACAGTACAGGTCACAGTTGGAAGCTGGAGGAAGGGAGGTGAGATGGGGGGGCAGTCCTTGACAAAGGCGCAGTTGGTTATGGATGTACTGTGTATGTGTGTGGGCAAGAGAGATTGTGGTGGTTAGGAGATCTGGGAAAAGGAGGGGTTGGAGGAGTGACACCAGTGTTTGGCCCTTTGCCAATAGAGTCAGACAAGCATCAGACCAACTGGCCAGAGGCTTGAATGCCCTTTAAAATTTGCCACTGGGGGGAGGCAAAGTTTTTGAAGGGCATGGTTGGGGAAGAACGCTTCATATTTATTCTGGAAATGGGATGCGGATGGGGTAAATGAGATTATTCTAAGTGATCGAGGAGGAGGCGCAGGAGGGAAAGACTGGCAGACCAGGGTGTTTAGAAAATGTCTCCAAAACTCCTCTGTGTAATTGGCAGGGCTCACCGTGTAACATTTGATGTGTGGTTTGAGAAGTTTCATTTCCAAAATTAGATACATACCATTTCAAAACATGTGACACCTACACAACAAAATGACTGCTGGCATGTTAACAAAATTCTCAACGGAGTGAAACTGGAGATATCTCTGGCCCTTTGCTTAAAAAAGTTAAAATATAAACGATAAATCTTGTTTTTATACAGAAAATGGACGTCAAGTGTGAATCTTTTTCTGAATCAGAAGTACAGTGTAAGAGAGCTCAGTGTAATAACTAGGTGCTTGTCATGCAAATATAAGGAAATTCTGTGTGCTAAAGAGGGATGTAACACCATGAAAGAGTTAAGTTGAAATGTAGTATTTGCACCACGAGTTCAACATTGCAGATGATTAGAGAAGAATATTCTACCACAGAGCCATCAAGGGCATTTGAAAGCTTAGCGTGTTTCTTTTTCTGCTTAATATGATACAGGTCGAAAAACACTGTTGTAAATGCCAGAAATAAAACCTGGATTGTTAAAATATTCTTCTGCTGTGCAGGGCAGAATACACTAAGGACTGGTCATACAGTATTTGTAGGCCTGATAGTTAGGCCTTTGCTCTAGAGGTTAGAGTTAATGATGGATAATTTGCATGCTATGCTCCGAGAACTACCATCATCTCGTACTACATTTCTAAGAGTAGAAGTCTTTTCAGTTCATTTTTTAAATTTATTTATTAAAAAACAGACAGGGCCCTCAGCCAGCAGCATCCGATAAATTCAGTCCATTTTGTGCCCTTTCAAACTCAGGTTTCAAAATGATTGCTGCTTTGACAGTGATCATTCAGTTAAATATAATATGAGGCTGCAACCTTTGCTGATGCAACACTGCCTTTTCACAGTTCATATCTAAGGCTTCTTTTGTCCTGGCAGCTTTCTGATTAATCCTGTATGTCTCAAGAGTGGGGAAGAGAGAGACACATACAAACTTGCACAGTCACATACAAAGACACTCTGATATAGGAACACAAAAGGGGCAAACTCTATTGGCTCTGTTGATAACAAACCCTCTCTTCATCAAGGGTGGTCATCTTTTTCAGGCTCCTTTTATTCAGGGAATTAATTGAAAATGGCGTTAATCCTTGTAATTTGCTTCTGAAACTGGGCCAAAGCCCATCAGCTAGCTAAGTAGTATTTAGTAACCTCACTGTGGTAGCCAGAGTTTCTAAGATGAAACTTGTTCCATGTTTGATTAGAGAAGGTGTATTTAAATTTGTATTTCTTTGTGCTATTATCTTATTATTGACTAATAGGAGGAGTGAGCATGAAAATGATTGATCTCCAGCAGAAATATACATTCCCACCCCGATCACTGCAGCAGACATACACACGACACCAAATTGGACATCACTAAACATACCACAGGTATTCGCATTGCTGCTACTATGGATTTAGTTGCAATGCTTACACATAATATTTTAGTTAGTATGTCTCGGCAGTAATTTCCAAAATTACATTCAATTGCTGCAGTTTCATTATGGTTGATAAAAGTGACTGGAAATGATTATATGGTTCAATGTACAAAAAAGAAGATACACAAGCTACCATAGCAATTAGTGTTGTGCAACTTCGATGTGCAGCAGGCTGTGGTTGGATACTGTTTGGGCTGGAGGTTAGGGGAGTGTCTGTACCACTGTCAATCATATAGCATTGTAAAGAGAAGTGACAGATGGTGAGGTTGACCCACACTCTTTCTGTCTGTCAGTCCACCCATCACAGACCCACCACCAGCACTACCACTGGAAGCCTGGGAAAGACAGCTGTTTTTTAGAGCCACTTTAAAAAGGCCCAAGGAACAGACAGCAGCAAATGTGACACTTTGACTCAGGACTTTCTACTAAAAACACAAGCCCTGCTTTCCAATATGGTGCAGTACAGCAAACCAGACAATCAAAGAAAATAAGAAAGAAAAAACAATGGCTGAATTTACACAAAATAACAAAGACAATTAATAAACTAGAGATCATTAAACACATCCTTACAAGCAAAAGGATATGAGCAACACATTACAGGGGACAATCTAAATGTTGTAGCTAGATTGCATTTAAACAACTAAATAGAAATTATAATCCCAGTATGGCAGTGGTGGAGTCTTCACCATCCTACAAAGAAAAAAGCAATTCACCATGGTCATATCAGCAGACAGCTTGCACACTAGCTCGCCATGTGAGGGTATAATTCAAATATCTTAATTTCAAATTAATTGTGAACTGAAATGAAAAGAAGAACTACATATCAACACAATATCAGTAACTAGCTTTGGAAGCCCAGGACTGAAGAATTTCCCACGAAAATCCCCCCAGTGTTTCTAGATAACCATCAGACAGCCCAGTGTGAAAAGTCTTGTGTCCTTTGGCCGAACATTGAGGCTCA
This sequence comes from Coreoperca whiteheadi, assembly GCA_011952105.1. NCBI lineage: Eukaryota > Metazoa > Chordata > Actinopteri > Centrarchiformes > Sinipercidae > Coreoperca > Coreoperca whiteheadi. Next base: position 11,965,248 of record CM022489.1, on the reverse strand, counting down.
AGCCGCCTCATGTGACCTGTTGAGCATTTAGACAGTGGTTGGCAGATGCTGTACGGGTGGGGGTGGGGGATTCAGAGGGAGGTAATAATGTGGCATGATCCATATTAATGTATTCCTCCATGATGAATTATAGAAACACAGAGCTACTGTTGTGAACTGCCTTAGTTTCCTCCCACCCACCAGAATAAAGAGTTTGTTTGTGCGGCAGACAGAAGGATATTGTGGACAACGACGGGCGTGCACGTGGGCAAAAGCTAGGAGAAAGGCGGTGATGATAATAGAATGGAGTTTCCAAGAAACCAGCTCTCTCTCTCTCTCACACACACACACACACACACACACACACACACACACACACACACACACTTAGAACATAAGAAGAGGTGCATACAGTGGCCTCACATGCATGGCTTCTCAGATGTGTGTGCAATGCGTCTCTCTCTCACACATTCACTTCAGTGTGTCTACAAAGTCAGCAATCACTCCTTTGAGCACTCCTCCTCTGACCCTTTCACTCTGACCGCCGTCACTTTGTGTGCCGTTGACTTGAGAATGAATTTCAGAGGGCCCCAGGACGGGAGAGGACTTGAGGAGGATGGTAGGGTGGGGAGGTGTTTAGGTCAAAAGTGAGAGGTCAGGCAGCTGGTAAACCTCTTTAAATCCTCTTTTTACGCCACAAATTCCTTCACAGCAGGGTACCACTAGATATAGCCATCCATCCCTGCCTGATTTAACTCTGTGCATGTGTATGTGAAGTTTTTGTACACATTATATGTGTGTTAGAGTCACACTTTTGCTATAGTATGCACATAAAATGGCATATTTTTAAAAGCAGACTGCAGACCACAAAAGCAAATTCATTCTGCGGTATTCAAAACAGCAACACCCCAGTAGTGATGGGGTGGGTGGGGGGTACTGGGTTTGTTTGTTTTTCTGTCTGCAGTACCCACGCTGCTTTAAAGTGGTGGTAGAGTGGGTGGAGGGGTGGGGGTGGGGGGGCTTTTAAGTCCTGCAACCAATGCATAAACAAGACCCCTTTCTCTGTGTCTCACTGTCTTTTATTTCGTGTGTGTTTGTCATTTTACCACTTTGCACACCCATGCTGTTTATTGTCGTACTGTGTGCCACACTGCATGGAGTGAGGGGATGGATGAGAGAGAGAGAGAGAGACAGAGAGAGAAAGGAATGTGACACGCTTACTCAGTCAGGGAGCCACACACAAATACATACAGTATGTAGAGTGGCAGTGGCTGGAGAGGTTAAAAAAAAGAGGGAGGGAGACAAAAAGAAAGCGAGGGCCCTTTTTTACATTCATAATCACAAAGTAAGAGAGAAAACACAAGCATTAAAGGGGTGATCACACCCATGCTCCTTCAAACACAGTCACAAAGAGACACCAGGTGGAACCACATCCAGATGAGTCTGACAAAGCCATGGAAGGGATGGGCTGGAGGTAGTGGGGTCTGAGATGGGATGTTATAGACTTAATATAGACAGATGAATATATCATTTTGGCTGTAGAGCTACTGCCAGCCACAGTGCTTTGGACCATGAGAGAGGTAACTCTTGAGATCTCAATCAGTGCTTCATGCAGCAGTTTGGGCATTGAGCACTTTGGTAGTGATAGTTGGGCCTTGATTTAGCAGCAGAACCAGAAACCTTTCAGTTTCAGTGATTTACACGCCACCGGCCAGAGATCATCTACAGAGTCTTTGCCCACAACTCTGTATGGGAATGGAAGAAGCCCCTAAACCACTACAGAGGTTTTGCAATTGTAATCCAGTTATGGATTACCACATTTTTATAATGTAATACATAAGCAGGCTCAAGCTTGGTCTCAGTTTTATGTCAAGTCTCAAGACAGATTTTCTATTGTTTTGGACTTGTCTGATAGGGTTTCTCTCTTGGTTTTGGCCACTGGCATTGCCCATTATGTTCTTAGATCTCCCAAGCCTGCATTCTCATGCAGACCGTGATTCACCCTTGAGGAGCTGTCAGGAGGTAAACACAAAACTGTGGTAGATGCCAAGCCACAGCCAGTTCCCAAGAGAAGACACAAAATTATTTCTTCCATTGTTTTGTCATTTATGAGCACACCCAGTGGCCATTTCCCATGGTGTGTCGTTGCCATGGAATCATCACTGGCCAAGTATCCTAATTTATGGTCATTTTAGGCAGACAGTGTGGAAAGGTATTACTTTTATAATTACTAACAGTACTCTTCCTGTCTTCTTCTGTCTTTTGTACTAATTCAGCCTGACAGGAGGCAGCAGGCTCACCCGGATTTGGAGGAAGCAAATTTGATTGCAATTACAGCTACTTACCAAATTTCATTAGAAAAATAACAGTATGCCCACTGCTTCACTTGTCAATTTCTGAATGGGTCCTAATTAAATCCTAGTTCAAGCACCAAATGACCACGGATAAGATAGTTAGTGGAAGACAAACAAAGTTCATCCGTTTTTGTAGGCTCTTGCCTCCCTAACATGCTATACTTTGTCCTGTTTACCACTGTAAGCATCATTTTGTTCTGCATTTAACTGATTAGTTAGACATAGACAGTTTTTTTCTGCATCTGTCAAAACATGCTTGTGATGAAATGCTATGTGGATAAATGAGCTTGAACTTTAAGACACATTTCACTCCTTCAATCAGGGTCAGGAACACAGTCAAATCAGTGGATGCAGTGTTGTGCAAGAGGTGGAATGAAAACATGCCCACTCTCAGGCTTTTATAGTACATTGTGGAAGCTTTGCAACAAACCTGCCTCTAAAGGCCTATCCTCAGCACAACATCTAAACATCAGGGAGGTAGATGTTAAAACACAGTGGGGAAATATTAAGAAATTCCAACAACAAAGACCAGGGCATTTAATTGTGGGAAAAGAGTGACAAAGCAAACAAAAACTGAGAAGGAGCATAAAAAGATGACATCCACGCCAGGCTACCAAGCTGCTCATCTTCTTGGCACTAAGCAAAGAGTTGGCTTTCATTCAACCAGGAGGCCCATTTTTTCCCTTGCTTTTTATGTTTCTTTTTGTTTTGGTTATTCACCGTAAGAGTTGTGTACAACTCGTTTGCTTGCTCGCTTCGCATATTTGGATCACCCTCACTCGACGTTCTTTATTGGATTGGAAAAGATGGCTGGTTTTTCCAAAGCCTCTGGGCCTTGAAATGCATGCAGGCTGGAATCCAAAGCCCCTAATCACAGCTAAGGGAATAGCCTGAGTGGAGAGTCACGAATCGTAGCAAGGGAGGAATGGAGGGAGAGGGGAGGGAAGGAGGGAGAAGAGGTGAAAATGAAGAGAGGGAGAGCGAGAGAGGGAAGGAAGTGCTATCATGAGAAACAATATGTTTTTAGGCATTTGGCTAGACAGTGAGTGAGCTAATAAGTCATTACTTACACTGACACTATAGCTCTTGATTATACGTAAATAGGGCCTGATTCCAAGCCTTGTCTGAGGGAACGTGTTATGGAGTGTGTATTGTGTGTATACTTCAGTTTGAGTGGTTTTGTTCTCTTGGAGCATGTCTAGATGAGTGCACATGTATTTGTGTGTACATGACTGTCCATGTGTGTGACTTTATGTCTGTGTGTGTCAAGTCTACAGAAACATAGTGAGTGTGTGAGGCAGTATCAATGTATGTGTATGTATACATTGTGTATGATATGTGTGTGTATTTGTGGCCTGCCACTCCGGTACACCTCAAGCTGTTCGGCTGTCGTCAAGCTCGCTCAGCAAGAAGCAGGCTGCTCCATCTGGTCAAACCACCCCTTTTCTGTCTTCTCTAGAGACTTGGTGTGTATGAGTGTGTGTTGTGTGTGTGGGTGTGCGCGTGTGTGTATGAGCCTGGCTTTTACTATCACGTGCAGTAATGTGAATACCCACACATGCCCAAATGTGTGTACATTCTCTAGGGTTATGCAATGTGCCTGAGTGCATACTACCTATCCACTTATCCCTTGTACACACACACACACACACACACACCAGCTTAACAGGTACTATAAAATTAATCAGTATTCTATTACCGTTTCATCCCTCATTTCAGCCCTCTATTTGCTGGCATGATAGCAAGAAAGTCTCTGAGGTAAATTAGAGACAATGACACAAAATAAATGGCTGGAGAGTCAACAATACAAAGCCCAAAACCCACCCAGGCCCACGGCATGCTTGTATATGTTTAAGACAGTGGCTGATTCCCAGCTCAGTAAAGCATAATTTATGTGCAGCAGAACAGAGCCATAAAACTAAAAATAACGTCTTAATATTTTAACATGTTTGACAATAACATATATATATATATATATATATATATATATAAATATACGCATTATTTTTAAATGGCTCTACAAAGGAATTTGTCTAATCAGAAAAATAATATAACATTAACTAACTAACCTTATTGAGCATTTAAACGTATTTTTAAAGAGAGAGAGGGTTAAGACCAATTCATGGTTTCATCCACCTAAAGCCAATTAAGACTTTTAAAATCACAGTGCTTAACTTTGTTAATGAAATTATAGCATCTGGCAGAATCAGGATAGAACAGTAAAGTTCAGGAAGTTATTTCACATAAAATAATGATGTTAAGAGTTTTGCAATAAAATGTCTTAACTGGTGAATCCTTCGTGCCCCTGATATCAAATCTGGGCATGAATTAAGTGTATGGGGACTGTGTCTGTGTGTGTGTGTGTGTGTGTGTGTGTGTGTGTTTGTCACTAACAATGTCCCATGAGGCTGCTTCAGTCACCTGGGCATTGCAGCATAGCTTGTAGCCAGGTCGACTCATGAATGAACCCAGAGCAACAACAGCATAATACAACATTTTCCACCAGAGTGACAGAGTGTGTGTGTGGGTGAGAGGGGTAGGCTACATCAGAGCTATATTGCAGCTGGCTGCCATCTCCCTGCACCATGGAAATGTGAACCAGCTGCCCCCTCTTCCTTCATCATCCTCAGCAGATAACACAGGGGCTATTGTGCCCCCCAACACACGCACATGCACAGACACACACAAACTACAACTTTCTCGCTCTCCTCTTTTTCATTACCTTATTATCTTATTTCCATCGCTCATTGTCATTTGTTTTCACCACCCTCTCTTTCGGTCTATCTCCCCTCTCACTCTTTCTCTCCATGTTTGGAGATCTCTGTGTTGCTGCCAGTTTGGGTCATTTGCTCTGAAATTTGCTGTTCTCTTGCTGTCTGGTACCTCTTTCCTGGTGGAAATCTTCTGGTGCACAGGAAGTAATGCATTTATTAATGCCTGGTGGACACAGCAGTCAGGTGTGTTGCTGTAGTTCTCCCGTCCCATAAGGTCGCCTTCAAAAGATATTAACTTAGAACCAAATACGTGTATGTAAGTATGTAAATAGTTGCAGCAGCTTTGAACTGCAAAGAGTAGAGGTAAAGACAACAGGAAGAAACTAGGAAGGAGTTTTATCGATTCCCACTTTTAGCCCCAAAGAGAGTAAAATATACTCCACCTAACTAATATCTGCTGGAAAGAGTAATCACTTTTTTGTACTTCTGTTCAGGTCTGTAGTTTTCTTGTACCTTAACGTGGCCTTCAACAAATATTATTTAGCTCAAGTCATACCAAAATGTGTGTGAATACTTGCTGCAGCAGAGACGTTTTCCCACAAAGTAATTGGGAAATCAACCAATCATGTGATATTTTAAATAAATTATATTTTATTCATAGTTTAATCAGGCACTGGCGGTAATGTGCTTGATTTTCTCCACAAACATGTTGTTTTGTTTGATGCAGTAATGCAGCAAGTATACCTCAGGCTTTTCTGTTTCATGTTTACACTGTTTTTTTTCCTATTTTTCTATAAATGTTTCATCAATCTCCTCTCCTGCTCTGCATACCCTCCCTTAATTCCTTTGACAATCACTTGTTTTCTTTAGTTTTTCCCAAACGCCCGCTGCTGCTTTCCATCCTCATCCTTCTCTCCCCTCCTTCTCATCATAACATCACTCATCTGCCTGCTTTTTTTTCTTGTTTGTTCTACTTCTTTCCCTCTGTCCACCCCCTGTCTGCCAGGCTTCCCCTGAGCAGAGGAAGAAAAGAAAATAACAACATGGTGACTGGCCTTCACACAGTAATGCTAACAGTGTTAGGGTCAGCAGAGACGCACCACACAGTCGTATCGTTTAAGCTAGGTAAAAACACACACCTACACAAGCAAAATTTAGTAAGAGCAAAACACACACCACAGGAACAAAGACGCACACATAGATAGGAAACCATCATGAAACAGACAGATCAGTGCTAACAGCAAACAGCGATTCCTTCAATAAACACCTTTCGGTGACGGGGAGGCATCCTCCTCATCATCATCATTAAAAAGGAAGGAAAGCCTGTTGTTTGGTCCCACGAAGTAATGAGGAGGTGGGAAGGCAGGCAGCGTGGTGGGCAAAGGGGTGGGGAGTGATCAAACGACACCCTGACATTTGAGCACAAAACAAATGAATCGATTCTGATTCAATTATTCATCTGTCTGTTTACCATGGAAATGGAGGGGTTTGGGGAAAATGGAAGGGAGAGTGAGAGTTATAAACACACCGTGAGAGAGAGGGGGAAAGAGGGAGGTAAGATGTAAGATCTTATTCCTATACTAATCTTATAACAATGATCTGCTGTATTGAGTAGTTTGCAGCAGCTGTTACTAACGAGGTATTTCTTATCTGCTATGGTTTCACAATAGTATTGTGGTAATAGTCTTACAAGTGTGTTTCAGTGGTATTCAATAATGAATCTGTAGCAACCTTTTTCTAGTTTGCAGATTTTGTCTCCTATCTATCCTAATTGAAAATGTTATATAATTTGCTGTTTTATGGCTGCAAGAAGTTTCTTTTTTCCTTATCAATTAAGCTGGCAATTATTGTGAAATGTGACAAACAATCCATCACAAGTTTCCAGTGCCCACGATACCAGCTTCAAATTTCCTATTTTGTCTGACTACAGCTGGGTTTGTACTAAACGCAAGGGGTTAACTGCAGTGTTAACGTTTCTTTTTTTTGCACTGTTAATTGGCAGTTACACAATTACACTTCCCTGGCATCAGAAACTTGCAGGAGAAAACACAACAGTCCAAGCCAACCAACAGTTCTTTCAGTATCTCCATTAGTATAGCTCCCAAGTGTAGCTACATTTTTTTAGGAGGTGCACGTCAGCTAAAGTGTAGCCTACGGCATAACTACAACATCTAACTGCATGGGCTCTATAGCTACGCCGTAACCCCTTATTGCACTAGTATAAAGCCCCTTTAACTGTCCACACAGACAAACAACAGCCAACGATATTAAATTCACAGTCATATAAAACATAGAAGAACAGCAAAGCTTCAATTAACTGTTAATTAAACATTTTATCACTACAGTTTATTAAATACTACTCTAAACTATTGTTTTAGTTCTTTCTTGGAATGTGGGTATTTTAAAACGCACCACAGGCCTTTTAGAAAATACCCAATCAATAAATGGGACTACAAACACACGCACGCCAAAATACATGCACAAACACAAAAAGTAACATTTTTCCTTGTACCCTCACAGCCCCTCTGTTTTTCCAGGAACTCAATATGGCTGCCGCCTCACTCCCTCCCAGCCTACTGCATTCCACAGATAGAATAGATGGCCCTGCTTAGGATGACATTTTAATGAGTGTGTGTGGGAGAGAGGCTCTGAGAGGGTGACGATAGAAGGGTGCACACATGCAAGACTAATACACACTGATACAAAGAGCTAGTGTGCACACGTGTCACTCACAGTCACACACACATATAAGGATCAACACAAAGACAAACGCACGAACACAAAGTGCTATTTAGCACATACACACACATTAGCAGACACACACAGTCATCAACGCTTCCTATCACGTAAAGCCAATCCTCGACACTGAGGAAAGGGCTTTATCCTCGACGACACGGGTCCCCACCACATACCAATCATTTAATAATCACTGCAAACAACTCGACAGTGCTTACAGGCTGTATCCAGTATCTCTATACTGACACACCAACAGTTAACTCAACGCTAAGCCAGAGCTGGAAAAAAGAGTGACTGCCATGTTTTGACACCTAAGTACATTGTCGTCTCCCCGGAAAGATTTCCACTCTACCAACAGGAAGTCAATGTGTATGTACAGAAGATTGAAAAATGGGATGATTATCTTGTTTTGTTTATCTTGTTTTGATGCTTCCCTTTTCCACTGAGGTCAGAGGCCAGGGGTCAAGGTCAGCTACAGAGCAGCCCCACTGGAGCTTACTACCAGGTAGAAAAATGAGACCCCTTTATTTACAGAATGGAATTCACTAAAAACTCATTAGTGGCATTTGGTCCATCTATTTTCCATGTTTTCGACACAAAAGGTAGTCAACTGAAACTCACACAACCATTCCAGTTTTTTATCATTGGTATACCAGAAGAAAAAAAAATACAGTATATAAAAAATGTATTACACATTAAGGCTATTTATTAGTTGCTTAAATTACATAATTTCATGTTCCTATTATTTCCCCTTTATTTTTTCTTTCAAAGCAATTCATAAACTTTTCTTTTCTTCTTAAAACCTTTATCACTTGGAGACTTTCATTCATGAAATGCCACAGTTGTAAATAATGTCATCATCTATGTTTTAAATACCAAGCAAGAACATTATGTAGCATACTTTTTAAAAATTATATAGACTAAAATAGATTCATGGAAAGATGGGAAAAAAATACAAGGCAGAGAGATGTGCTGATACATCATTTTTTAGAGTGTATCCACAGATAGTTAACCTCAACAGCAGCAGATTATATTAACCTTTTAGAGGGAGTGTTTGCATATGGGGGAAGGAGAGGTGGAGAGAGCTAGCACTGCAGTATAGCCGATGGGTTGAATTAATGAGATTGTAGGTATCTGCATGGCTGCACATTTTAACTGGGCTTTGGATGAGGGGGGAGAGAGAGAGAGAGAGAGAAGAAATGGGGAGGTCAGGACAAGCAAAGGGGGTGAAACACACACACACCTTACCACTGAAAGCCTCTCCTCTTCAGCTCCCCAGTTATAACCTTCAATTAACCTTCCTCCTGAATACAGGCGTGTGTGTGAGTAGTTAGGGTGAGTACAAGTGTGTGTGATTGTGCATACGTTCTGGCATATTCTTGCTGATGTTTGTGTGTGTGCCTGTACCTGCTCAATCGCTCTCATGCATCTGCTTTTACTCAGCCGAAAATCAATTTTACCCCCCCTTCAATCAGCATGCATCTGAGCCTCATTGAAATTCAAAACACGGAAAACACACATTTCTTTATTAGTTTAGTGCTGCTAAGCTCTGGACATTCAGCTGAATAACTGGACATGTAGAAATACTATGACTACATGCCCATTCAAAAGCATCAGATAGTTCACATTCTATCTCTTGTTGCTCTAGTATCAAGTCTTGGTCACTCTGTGCTTTGCAACACGATACAAATTTCCTTCACATTATCCAATGCAGTATTATAGACTTTTTCCAGACCTTTCGTCACTAGATTAGATGCTTTGGATCACTGTTGAGTCTGAGATCTGCTGACAAGTAGCACATCGATCACTCTCTCATAATATCTGAACATTATTCTACACTAGAGCTGATATCAACTAGTGATTGCGTCAGCATTTTGGTATCCCACTATAAAGCTGCATTTGGTTTGAATATCAACAATTCAGTCCTGTGACAAAAAAAATAAATACAAAACAGATACTGTCATTTGGTGACATTGTCCGCAAATATAATGTTCAGTTTCACTGTTACGCCGATGACACATAGCTCTATATTCCGATCACACCTGGTGACCAGTCTAATATAGCAACCATGCACAAGTTCCCTGCTGAAATAAAACACTGGATGTCATAAGACTAAACCTTACAAAATCTGACATCATTGTACTTGGTCACCCTGCAAACAGAATTTAAATCCTGGCAAACCTAGGTGAACTAGCAACTTATACGAAGCCCTCAGCCAGACATTTTAACGTAGTTTTTGATCAGGACTTGTGGTTCGAACCCCATGTAAAGAAAGTTAAGTGTTTTATTTCACCCACAGATATGGAGAAGCTCCATGCATTTCTCTCCTCCAGCCTCAACTACTGTAACTCCGTATATACTTGTCTCAGCCAGAAATGAATCCACCACCTACAGTTAATCCAAAATGCTGCAGCTCAGCTTTTAACTCAATCCATAAAATGTGACCATGTCACCCCTGTTTTGCATCCTTGCACTGGCTGCCTGTTTATTTTAGGATTGATTTTAAAATTATTTTAATTACTTTTAAGGCCAGGCACAGGCTGACCCCTCCCTACATTTCTGACCTTTTAACCCCCTACGAGCCAGGACGCAGACTCTGGTAGAGTGTTGCTAGCCATTCCAATGGCCAATGGTCTAGGCTGACCAAAAGAGCAGGGCCTTTGCTCTCTGTGCCCCCCACCCTCTGGAACAATTTGCTAGAGGAGATCAGGCTTGCAGAGTCAGTCCCCTGTTTTATCTCACTTCTTAACATTTTTTATAAAAATGATTTTATTATGTGATGCCCATTTATCTTTTATTTTGATTTGTTTGTATTTTATATAGATTGTTGTAAAGCACTTTATTGCCTGAAAAGTACTATACAAAAAAATTATTATTATTAGGGTTATTAGGGTATTATCAGCAGTTGTCGAAAGTTTTAAACTTTGAAAATTCATAACAAATCAGTCATACATGCTACCACTTTGCAACTTTGAGCTGCCAGGAAAGTCCATCACTCTTTTTTTTCCTCAAAAACTGTAAAACTATCATACTATTTACAGTTTAATTAAACAGATTAAAAATGTCTCCAATCTTAATGGAAACACATTACAAAACTTTGTAGTCATGGTACATGTAGTGTAGAAAATTTCAGAATTGTATCTAAGTATTTTGAAATCTGTCTTCATGTAAATCATTGCATGTGAAAAAACATGCTAAGGTCTACTTAGGCATTGTGCTGTGTGGATTGGAGACATGTGATGTTATGGTTTTAATAACGTTGGTGCTGGATGTTCTGCTGATGAACTGCATTTGTCTTTTTTCCCCCATCTTCCTCCTTCTTCTTCCTCCTCAAAATGCCCACTCACAGCTGCACAGCTTATTAATTATTATGTCTATTATTAATTATTATTATTATATTATTATTGTTGTTGTTATTTTATTTGCTTATATGATGTCGTGATGTTAATCTTATTTTATTTCTTTTAATCAACCAGACAGTACCATCCACTTCTAGTCCATTTGATGCAATAACATGCAAAGCTGCATGAATATCTATAACTATTACTTCGTTTATCATCACCATCCTCTGATTCGGCTGAGATTTTTAGCATCACACTGTTTGTTTGGCATGAAAACCATCAACCATTTTATAAGGGCACTAAAACATTGGCTAAATTCTCAATCAAAATCACTGATATTGTCATTAGCCTTCAAAAATATATATAAGTTGAATCCTGTGCTCTTACTGTCACTACAAACTAGTTTCAACTGAAGATAAAACCAGCAAAGATGAACAACGGCTCAGACAGTGGCAGTAAAAAGCCAGAGGCAGACATTTTTGAAGAGTGTGTGGTCTAAAGGAATGCTGATTTAAAAGTTGTTTTCTGTGGCCTGCCTTTTCCAAAGCAGGTGAGGAAGGGCTTGGGCTTCATTTTGGAACCCCGTCACCTCTTACGGAATGAATATTATATCCAGTGAGGCAGGATGAAGCAAGGAGGGGAAGGTGTTAAATGAACAGAGAAAACTGCAAATGACTTTTTTTTTTTTTTTTTTTAACTATATTCTGCCTGTTGCTGCATTCTTAGCTTCCTAATTACCCAAGGCTGTAATTAAAAATAGCAAGTTTAAGCCTGTTACTATACGTGTGTGTGTGTGTGTATGTGTGTGTGTGTGTGTGTGTGTGTGTGTGCACTTGGCGCAGCTGCTCAGAGGGAGGGTTAAATCGGAGCTGATGAGGGCTATATAAACAGTGAACATCTGTGAGAGCCTATTCATACTGTAAAAATATAGTAGGCTGCAGAGAGTGTGTGGTGTGCGTGTCTTTGAATTCGGAGAACCACACCCCACTCTCCGAGTCTCTCTCACTCTCCGTCAGACCAGACCTCGCTCACCCATCCCCCTCATTCTGCATTCCACCAGACTTGAGGGGCCCTCAATGACTTCCTGACTGCCTCTCTCTTTCTCTCTCGAACACACACACACACACACAAACGCATTACATACATACACATCAAGCTGCTGTGTGCAAATAAGTGTATTTATAGGAAGGTACAGTAGGCAGCAGGATACTTTCAGTATGTACATGGAGTCATTAGACTGTGTACAGTGTATATCAGTGGGGCAGATGTGGCTTAGTGGTCGTCCACCAATCGGAAGGTTGGTGGTTCGATCCCGGCTTCCCCCAGCCACATGTCAAAGTATCCTTGAGCAAGATACTGAACCCCAGAAATTGCTCCCGAAGCTGTACAGTCACACTCTGTGAGTGTGTAAGTCGCTTTGGATAAAAGCGTCTGCTAAATGACTAAATGTACCCATGCGTGTTCTTGTAAGCATATTTTATGTATGTTAATACACTTGGCGAAATTACATTACATGTGTGCTGACATTCAGAGTTGTGAGAGAGTGTCGATTCAAACAAATGGGAAATGACAGAGAGCTTGTATATGTACATAAGTACTTGACTGACTTGTGGTCTACCATCCAGAGGCTGTTAACATGAAAATGTGTACAATGATTTTACATCAAGAGACTGTAAAACCCATGTTTCGCAGCGTGGGCTAATCTTTGTGGGACCGTCTACACCAAACTTGGGTTAAAATCCCTGTGTCAACTCATTACACAAGACATAGGCTTTTGTGTGTGAGTCTGCCTGTCAGAAAATCTGATGTCAGAAACATCAGTCTGACAAAATGTTGGTTATCATTATGAATGGGTCACCCGCTTTTCCTTATTTGGTGGTTCATATGTAATGTAATTCAATGATTATACAGTAGACTTTCAAACTCAAGGCTCTGTTAGCAATGTGGGCAGAAATGAATCTGTGACACCAGTCCAATATGAATAGACGAAATGTGGGTTGAAAACACATTCAGCAGACCTGCACCTTGTATAAAAAGGGTATTAGACACAGACAGGAGGGATATAATTTGTTGTAACAGGCTGAGGATAATTGGCCGTGTGTGTGTCTATGTAAGTGTGTCCAGGGGAGGGAGGGGGGGCAGTCTCTATGTTGCATTGTTTGGAGGTTAATCCAGGCAGGAGGTCTTGAGTAGCAGCCAGACTAGAAGCCAAGAAGGCAGCAGAAAATGTGCATGCACACACACACACACACACACACACACACATTTTAACAATTTATTTTTTATAAAAGAAGCAAAGGAGAAGAGGGAGTTTCTGGTGGTTTTTGTTTGGTATAAAATGCTTAATTCACCTTTTATTTTGGTCGACTTTATGCGTTTAAATATTTCTGAAAGGAATTCTAAAATGATTTAGGTGTTTTACAAATGCTCTCATTGCAATATTTATTCAACAGATATAAAGAAGCAGAAAAAATTGCTGAAAATAAATATTTTGTATACATATTTATCTTTTGACAGTTGGTACTACTATTGGTAATACTTTTTATACTGAAGTTAATAACGTAGCTGAGTTGGGAGAAGACTGAAAGAGTGAGACGCAGAGAGAAAGAGGCTACCATTTCATATCTTTTTACATATTTGGAAATCTTTTTTGGCATGTTTGCCCAATAAGACAGATTGAATTCAACATAAAATTCACAGTGGAACCCGAAAGAGACTGATGAAAATTGACACAGAGACGCCATGCAAGATCAACACAAGCACAGGCACTGCACACAGCCATTGCACACCATCATCCCCTCTCTTTGCCTCAATCTCTCTCTCTGTGTGAATAAAAAATTCATGAGAAGCTGACAATTTACACGAAAAGACTACAACCAATATCCCAACTCGACTGGCACCACTCAGCGTCCACTTTACATCCAAGCGGTGAGGGAATGACAGGTGCGCTATGGAAATGAGTAAGGAGGACTTTCACACTACAGGTAACCTTTCCCTCCAGTCTTGAGAAATGGATTGGAGTCTCTTTCAAACCTTGAAAATCAAAGGAAAAGAGCAAAAATGGTCTTGTGGTTCTCCACCAAGACCTTCTGCAACACTGCTTCTCAGTTGAAGTTAAAGCTGCATGTGAAAATTTGATGAATTGTCTGTTTGCCAAAGGTTATTGCAAACGAGTTTTTTGGCCCTGATGTAAAATTGCCTGACTTTTCCATTAACTTCCACAATAGGTTATTGTAAGTTATTGACATGGACGTAATGGCCACTGAGCCGTCGCTCGTTGATCAGTGTAAAACCGTCGGCGATGTTCTGGACTCCACCGCTGCTTGTTAATTAAAGAGTGGGGAAGTTGTCAGATCATTTAGGAATGATAAGACGGCGAGATGGCAGCCAGTGAGCTGAGTGAGGGGAATTGATAGGCACAGCCAGCTAGTTGCAGTATAATAGTTACTGAAAGGCGGTGTGTTGTGTTTGCTAGCACAGAAAATAAATAAAAAGTTGCTGCTTATGTAACGTTACTACGGCATCTTCCACTCTTCACAGCAGTTGGTCCAGACTGTTAAGCTAACTTTATTACCAGAAGAGAAAACGCGATCAATCATCGGATCACTCTGCTCGACCCGCGGTTCCAGCCCCGCAGCTCCAGAATTTATTTGTGAGCCCTCTGGTTTATGTGCTAAACAGAGGTGAAAGAAGTATTCACGCTCATTACTTAAGCAAAAGTACTAATACCAACCCCACTGTGAAAATACTACACAACAAATACAGGTTCTGCAAGTACTCATTGTGCTGTAGAATAGATTAATATTACTAATGTGTGTGTTGCATTTTACTCATGTAGATGTTTAAGGTTGAGACAATTTTAACTGTTTTATATACTGTTGTGTAGTTTCATCTACAGCAGTGCATCATATTCTTTAAGATAATCATATGTTTGCACAATTTGAGAATTTACAGTATGTTATTTTAGAGAAAGTGGGAATATCAAGATATATATAGTATATCGTGGTATAGCCTAAAAATATCAAGATATTATTTATAAGCCTCATCACCCAACCCTAACACATCCATGATGAAATGTTATAGTCTGTATTTGTATGTTTTCCTTTCGGTTTTATTGCTGCACAAATAAATTACTGCACACACAACTCACAAACACTTTATATTTCAAATGTATATGGGTATATCTTAACATTTTGAAGTATATACAGTATATGAACAGATTGCAAAGCCCTTTGAGGCAAAATTGTGATTTGGGATATTGGGCTATATAAATAAATATGAATTGAACTGAACTATGTGTGTATGTGTGTGAGTCAGGCACAGTAGGACTCCAAACAGCTCCACTGCACTCATCTCCAATTTCACAGAGGAAGCCCTCTGCAGAATTCCTCCCACATGCTGCAGAGCTGCTATTGCGTCCTTTGACAAATCAACACGATAAATCACAGCTACAAGTGTTTTTTTTAGCAGGATCTTCTCTTTGCTTCCTGCACTGAATTCAGCAGCTGCAACTTCAACATGAAACTGAGAGATTGCCTGGTTGGCAGCAAGGCTTTCAGTGTCATTAAGGTAAACATTATTTTGGCTACTGTAATTGAATTGCATTCTTGTTACCATTTTTCTACTTAAGCGGCATCAATGAAAGAGAGAACGAGTGATGGGGGAGGGCAAGGGACATGGATAGAGAGAGGAGAGAGAGTGAGCAAGTGAGTGAGCTCTCCGGCCCAAGGAATGCAAAAGGGAAAACAAAGCTGAGGAGAAGAAAAACAAAGAGTGGAGCGGGAGAGAGAAAATCAATACCTTGCCTTGAAGAGAGGCCTACACCAAAGGTGCAATTATGCTAAATGTGTTTTGTTTACGCAGCAGCAGGCCATGGAAATTTCACAACCGGGGGGGCTGGAGCCAAATTAAAACATTACGACTGCAGGGTATAAAAACTCAAAACAAATGTATCCAGAATTCACCATCCCGTCACACAGTTTTTGGCATTTTTATAGGAACATAAGATGACATTAAAGCCAACAAAGGCCTCTACATTAAAGCCGTTATTGGTCCAAAAGTATAACTTTGTTTCTCCCTGGCAGTGCCTGCCTTGATTTACATCATGCACATTCCCTGCCCTATCGCCTCAAATAACTAGCACTAGTACTATGCTAGTACTACCAAATTTTAGCACAATTTTATCCCATTTCATTAGATGCAGTTAAATAGTGATAACAATGTGTGCACATATGCTATTTTTCATATGTTAATTACATTACATTAATGTAAAATTTTGCATTCTAAATGTAACGGAACAGACAGGTCTGGTTATGGATGAGATGAAGCAAGCTTAGGAAGGGGGCACTTTCTAGTTGATTTACTTGAAAGGAACCAGTAAACGTGACCCTACCACCACTACAACTCTGAGCAGCAGAATCAACACTAAACTGCTCCAGTGGAGAGCATCATCATGTCACTCTGTTGTGAACTGTTAATGTCCAGAGCTACTCTTCTTTTTCGTTTACCATATTCTGATGTGACTGGTGTGCCCATGTGAAGGCTATGAAAATACATTTTCTTCTGGAAAATAGTATCTGTGTATCTAACAGGCAGCTCCCAGGAGGCAATGTGTGGAACTGGATAAATGTGAAGTCAGACAGCACTTAAAAACAGTCATATCCTCTGCAAATCTTCCGAGCTAAATAAAAGAAATAGAGACAGAAGTCTTTCACAATGTCAGAATAATACCACAGCCCATGGGGACTGAGGACTAGCTGTCAGACTATATGCAGCTATGAAGCAACTATTCACAGAGTGCTTTTTGTGTGGTATTTGAATGTGCCCAAGTTTTGACTCCCACAGCTTTGGATATAACAAAAAACCTTCCTACATCTCGCTTTAGTCTGGTCATTACCATTATCCAGTCTTGGCTCCCACTGGCTTATAACCCAAAAAATCTGTGTGGTACAAGACCTGAAGACAACGTTACAGTGGTCAGATCCTTAACATGACAGCTGGTGTACCAAAACAAAAACATGGCCACATGATGGGCTGTAGTTGCAAAGGGGGGCGATTCTTCTTGGATGCCATGCAACAATGCTGGGGAGTGCCTACAGCCTTTTGAGATGTGGTAAGTTGAAAGGGGCAAGGTTGTGAATATAGCAAGGTTAGCTTCAGAAAATGCCGCCACATCATAGCACAACAACATTCCTGTCACAAGCAACCCTGAAATTGTCAACAGCTGTTTGCACTGGGCGTCTTCAAAGGGGTTCCATCTTCTTCCCAAAGACATCAACAGCAATGTCACGATGCTAATCCAATCAATGTTCTTTACTGACTTGTTCGCCAGTGTAAAGGCCCTGTTTGACAAACCTGCGGTCTACTGTGAAATCTGAGCTGACGTGTGAAGGACAAGATGACAGCGTCAGGTGACAGTCACTGCCTGTGTGCCATTAGGGATCGTCAATGCCGGGAGAGATATGCGCAGTGAGAATCTGAAAACTACATTACCCATCGTGCTTAACTTCCCGGCAACCACCACAGGCCAATTCGAGAGAGGAGAGGGAGAGGGAGAAGGAGCTTGGTAGAGGCACATCATGTCAAATGAAGGCTGGGATGACATTTGCTGGCAGGAATGAAGAAACCAATTTTTAACATCAAGAGGTGTCATCTGATTTCTTGTGGAGTGCCAGGTGATGAGTCGGGTGCTGCTAAAAGATGAAAGCAGGGGGGAAGATAATTTACCTGGTGTCAACAACACTAGAACCTGGCATGACATCACCCCTAGAAAATGATAAAAGACATGTCCTGACAAGGCAAATGATACTGCACCATGTTGCCATGTTTACTTGAGAGAAGAGTTCTAACAGAATCAAACTGGCCGTAATAGTCCAAAGGCAACCTCTGAATCAGGTGCAGGCAGAAAGAAATCAAAACTTGCCTCAACTGCATATAGTACTGCAGATCACCTGTCGCCTTTATCAGCTGATACTATTTCCATCTGTGGCCTTTAGCCCATTTTCACTCACCACAGAGGTCATCCAAAGGCAGCAACTGCAATTGAGGCACAGTAAGCAGTAAGGGGGGCGCTGAAATAAAAATGGGTGGATGTAATACATTAGGCCTGAAATGAGGGGGAAAGACTTTGTCAATGAATAGGCTATAAGAGAAGATTACAGCTGTAGAGCTTTTCACTCACATTGTTTCATCTGTGGGAGGGGAAGGGACGGGATAACAAGGGGAAGGAAAGGGGAGTGTTGAGAGAGGGAACGGCTTCTCTTGTGGGGTACCATGTCCTTCCAATGCCTTCGCTCCCCTACCCTCCAATACGCTGACATGCTAATCTGAGTGTGTTACACAATTGCCCACCGGCATAGTGGAGCATCATTAAAATCTGACGAAGCCCTCATCAAAAGATGAGGTCAAAATATTAGGTCTGTCAGACTAACAGTTTTTTTGAGGGGGCTAACTGCTCACTATGACTGTAATAATGCCTCCTTGTCCATTTCTCCCTTTCTCTCTCTTTCATACTTTCTAATTTGATTTCTCTCTCTCTAGCTCCACACACACACACACACACACACAGTTACACACTTCCTCCCCTCTTGTTTTCATGCAATCTCTTCCTCCCTCTCCAGTCTTCTCCTTGACAGGGCTGCCAGCCTTAGTCTCAGAGGACTCACTTGCATCTACCCCTCCTCCTCCTCCGCCTCTTCCTCCTACTCCCTGCCTCCATCTCTTTCTCCTTCGTTCCTGGTAGAAAAAGAGCCTGTTTGTAAAGCACACACACATTTATCTCTGCATTCGTCTCCCTCTCTCCCTTCATCCCTCCTTCCTGTCTGAGCACCCAGTGTTGTGTGCCCACGCCACCCGCGCCAATAGGTCAAGTGCATGCAATCGCATCAGCTAATGACCTGCTCCGACTCAGATCAAGCGAGATCATGGACTCTGGGTAAAAATATCTCACACATTTGGCTGCTATTCAAAGCCAAAGTGCAAATTGGCTTCGTGAGGGGGGTTCTTTTGAGCGTATTGGATGCTGGTGGGCAAGGATCTGAACTCTTGAAAACATCTTAAGCGCCTCAGAGCCAATCTGCATTGTCTAAAATGAACAAAGGAGGATTTTAAATTGTGTTGTTTCTTGTGTGGTTGTTGAAGGGCAAAGTGTCCTCCTGTTTGTTATTCGAGAGTCAATTACAGTGTTGTTTGGCCAGCAGATAAATCGAAGGTAAGAGGAATAGGGGCCAAAGTCACCTTCGGAATAAGACTTGTGTGGGGGTGTGCAGCCGGTTGTGCCTGGTGGTGGTAGCTAAAAATGGGGGAAAGACTGTGCGGGAAGCTGATGGATAGCTTGCCCCAAACTGGTTCTCCACTCTATGACCCCTACAGATGAATGGGACACTATTCTCCATTGTTCACCACTCATGTTTGGAAAGTGAAAGCACCTCATTTCCCAGCTAAACACACACACACACACACACACACACACACACACACGCACACACACACAAGGTTGCAGCTGTGAATTGAACACACAATTTCACATGCACAGGCGGTTGCTGTTACAAATTATGTGATGATCACAAACTAATACAGACACATGCAGACAGTTGAGAATCCACAATATGTGTGAGCAGCACACACACACCCAAAGCTGCTTTGGTTAGTGGAGACGACACCCTCATCTGTTTACAAGCTTGTGTGCCACTGCTGGCTGCAGCTATTTAAGTGGAAAGCATCAAGTAGAGGTTCCAATTACAATCATGGCAGAAAAAATTAAAGGTGCTTGAACAGGCTAATAACCACTAAACCCCTCCGCACAAGCACAACTGAACTCACACACGCAAAAGCTCATTTCCCATGGTATGCCAGCCATTTTTCACCGTGCATGCTTTTAATCTCATTGACATCAAAGTCATTAGCACACGGAAAGTTGTGGTGTAATTGGTGCATATTTGGTTCTCACAGAGTTCTCAATTTGAAGCAGGTAACTTTTTTAGCAAGGCTGCCGACTTCAACTAGTGAAGAGTCTTACTCACCAACCACATTCAAATCTCTGTCTTTAACCATAAACCACAGGGGTCAAACCTATCTAGCCATGACTCCACACGCAGCTGACGCTCTCTGGATTCCATCTCGTTAACAAAAGAAAAGCCTCGGACCACCACCAAGCTTCATCTGCCGGCCTCTTTATGTGGATATGCACAAGATCACACACAGAGCTATGTAGGGCCTGCAAGCTGTCAGAGGCACAAACACACACACACACACACACGCACACACACACAAACACACAGACACTGTAGGAGTCATCTAAGGTTACAGATACCCTCTGACAATGTCTCTCCAGACCCGTTTTATGTGCTGTAAATGCTACACAAAGAAGAGGAGGGGGGAAAAATCAGTACATTTTCTGTGAAATTCCTGCTTTGAAGTGAGTGACGCACTTGAAGTGAAGGAAAATAGCTGACTTCAAAGAACAGGCCAGGTTCTTCAAGGTTCCTCCTGGCTCCTTTTTTTAAACATACTATGTTCAACTCCACTCTGCCTGATAGGCTTAAGGTTGGCTGTCAGTGTGCAAGAGTCATTTTAGCAAAATTGTTACACTTGAAATTTCATAAAAAATAGGTTAAAGTCAGTGCTTATTGCATACAGAATAAAAACTCACCTCCCAACCTCTCTCCTCAGCACTTATTTCCTTCCTTCCTACAACATCGCTATTATACATAATAACTCTAGGGCCAAGCAAATATGTCGCATTGTTAAACCGATGTAACTCTGATTCTTGCGCTTCTTGCTTGCTTGCTAGGAATTTCAATGTGTGTAAGCCTGCATAAGCATATCAGCTAAATGCCTAAAATGTACAATGTAACTACATTCAACATGTCAGCTCTTTAAAGGAACACATGTTGTCTTCCCAACCAGCTTTACCAAGTTCAAAAGCCTGTCATGTGAACAAGGCTGCAAGAGGCCACACGTTTTTCAACCAAGCCCCACTTTGGATGAACATGCCAAACCCCAGAAGAATAAAACCAAACAAACTGCCGTTGACTGGACATAAATATGACACTCCAGATCATGTTTCATCTCCTCAATTCCCTTTTAATATTCAGATCCCATATGAAAGAAACAGAGGCAAAGGCCACCATCCATCATGTACAAAGCCGCCTTCTTTCTTTCTTTGAGTGTCTACTTGCACTAAAGCCCGGCTGCCCTTCGTAACACATGCCATTCCCATGCAATTCTCCCAAAGGCGTCAGCCAAACAAGACCCCTCTGTGATTTACTATAGAGGGGCCCACTTCATTATTAACTGGCTAGGCTCAAAGCCTGGAGGCCAGACCATTACCTTCACATGGGGGTAGAGGCCACAGGCAGCATTTGGTCTCTCTGTGTTATGAAACAACACGTTGTAAAAATGATAGATAAGGTATATGTAGGTGCAGGCTCCTGGCAAGAACAGAGTCCATGGTGTTCCAAAAATATTACTAAATGTTAGCTTTGTGGTTGACTAAGGCCTCAATCATAGTACAAAGCAAAAGTGATCATTTAATGTGGTTATCTGCGAGAACTGCACACATATGCAATATAAAAATCTGTCACACTTATCCAAAGCATTTTATGCTACCATGAATGCATACATTTTTAGAATGAGACCCTGGCAGTCTATGTGCTACAGTTTACTGAGTATGCTACAGAAAAAAACAAATGCCTTAACCCACAATGTTGGTAACTTTTCACAACTCTGAGTCACTTGGGGTCCAGACTACACTTTCCTACAGTACACCTCACACTGTTAAACTGCAATCAGCACATTAGCACAACCAGTGCTGTGCAAATGAGGTAAGTAAAACTGAGTTAGATGGGCAGATAAATGATCTTGTTGGCTAGAATAGTGGTTCTAGCCTGGCCAGTTAGGCATATCTCCTCTGGCATCAAATCCTCTCCGAGCCCTGGCACAGGCCTCACCCGCAGCAGTTGGCAAGCAGGTCGACGGCCATCTTAGTGATTGCAGAATTGGGAGCACCCCTGTGTGTCTAAAAGACAGTTTGGCTGTAGTTTAAAAAGCCACTAAACCCCAATCTGCTCCTTCCTATTTTTTGCCCTTATGGTATATCCCTGGAGGGCACTGGTTCAAATTCATTAGTGCTCCTTTATCTCCATGAAAATGGGAGACCCTCTGCTCGCCATCTACCTCCTGTTTCTAAGCTGCAGTCTCCATTTCGCTCCTGCCTGCTCATCTCCTCCTCCTCCTCCTCCTCCTCCTCCTCCTCTCTCACACCCTGTTTCTCTTTCTCTCTTTCCAACTCTCTCACTGTCCTTTCTGCTTTCATTGTCTGTCTCTCCCTTGCTTTCCACTACACTAACCCAAGGGCAAGTATGCGGGGCTGCTGTTCACAGCCCCCATTTCCATGCCAGACCTTTTTTTGTCTTCCCTTCTGTGCCCATGTTTTTATCCCTACCTTGACGCTGTTGAGACTACAGATTGGGGGCTGTAAAATGACAAATCTCACAGGGGCTGCCTTGGGGGGAGGGGGTGGATTTATCGCCAGATACTCCCCACCCATCCCTTTGGCTAAAAGACTCCACAGCAGTGGACAGGGAGCATCTTTGCCTGACTTTAGTCTTTAGCTTTGTGCTCACATTTTAGCTGACATTGTATTTACAATTATTAAAACTATAATTATAATTACAATGAGCGTGCAAATACTGCAGATGGTATTTTTTGCTCAGTGGGCATCACTGGGATGAAAAATTCCAATATGAAACTTTTACCACCAGATTATCTGATATTTTAGAGAAACTGTTTTTTAGGATGATTTCCGATTGATTTGTAAAGTGCATTTTGTGTGTGGTGTGGTGTTGTCAAGTAAGATTCTCTTTCTGCTTCATAACACTGTTCCTGTTGTCTTAATCTAGGTATATATATATATGACATCTGCCTATCTCTGAAGTGCATCTCTCCCCTAGTTCCCACTTGGTGGCATCAAGCTGCAAGCATAATCAGAGCATAAGCAGCACTGGCTCCCCGCTTCCCTCTGTGTCAACACTATCTTCCCGTATCAGCGGCAAATAGACAGACTCTGATAACAGCCTTATTTATTTCACTTTAAAAAATCCATCTACTTTACTCCTACTCTGCTTGCCCAATTCCCTTGATCACCAGATAAACTAACAGATGACTGCTTACATTTCACACTTCATACTAGAGGGACTGAAACAACACTAAGAATGAGCAGACAGTGGTTCAGCATCCAGGACATCCCCACGAGACTTGTGGCTATTGATGAACAAATCTTGCTATTGCAATGATAACAGACTGTATGGTTACAAGACAATCTCTCGAAGGCGAGACGCCCACTAAGTGTTGTTTAGCTGGATTTCTCTCAGTATTGGCAAGAGCGACAAATCGGTCGTCAAAATGTCAAGCATGTTTTATACCAATTGGGATATCCCAAACAAGTCCAGAAACATGAAATGCCTATTTAACTTAATGACCCTGTTGCCACTCCTGAAAACTTTGTCTGCGATGCTAAATCAGCTGTCCCATTGTCTAGTGACCACCTGGCCGAACATCTCTACAGCCAAATCAAATATCAATATTGCAATACGTCAGGCACCTTTTATCTTAGACTTGAAAGCTGTCTATTTCTTGTATATAAACATTGAAAATGAGTAATCATATGGTTCATAATCAGTTACTCTGTTTTCTTCTAGCACAAACCACTACAACCCCTCTGGCAAAAACACGAAAAAATATCAAGTGGAAGGCAATCTTCCCGGTAGCACCAAAACCACATGGAAAACAATCAAATATACAAAATCATTATTCTGCCATGGATGTAATCCACAAACAAAAGGGTGACAGCAGCAAGGGGGTAGCCCCCCACTTCTGGCAGTGCTAATCTCCGCAGCCATGCCTGGTGTCTCTGATTGCTATGTTATTATTCTTACCCCAGCCTCCATTACTATTTAATCAGGATTATCTTCTCTGACACTGAGACTCAAGAGTTAATTAGGGGTCCAGCCGCTGCAGGTGCTGGAGCCCTATTGGAATTGCTGAGATTATTTTTCTTTTTCTTTGTTTTCTTGAAAAACCTAGACAAACCAAACAGGACAGACTGCAACAAAAACCAAATCCAATAACAACATGGTAGCCCTCAACAACTTTGATGTGTTGGTCAGTACTTCAGAATGACACACCCTAGATAGAAAAAAATCTAATAGTGTGTGTGGATTGGGGTCTTAGTTAAATGTTGCAGTGTCAAAGTTCTTTTGAGTTCTTTAGAGTCAAAATTTGTTTGTGTGTGCATGCGTGTGTGTGTGTGTGTGTGTGTGTGTGTGTGACAAAGGCACAGAACCATTTCATTATACAAACACAATGACACCTTGTAAAGCAGCCTTTTTACATTAATCTTCCTCCCAAGGAACAAATGTCAGCGAAACAACTAAATCTTCAACTTCTCAAAAAAAGAATAGAAAATGCCAAGTTGCCCACTCTGTTTCCTGTCAGCTGGAATACAGTGGAGAGTGCCTGTCTCCATTTACATACAAATGTCACCTTCTATCTTCCCAGGGGCTGGGAAAGGTTTTACTCTCTCCACCGTGATGCGCTTGACAAACCTTTCTTCCCCGTCTGGGAGACGAGCTTGTGATGCACAGTGAGAAAGTGAGAGGAAACTCAATGCATTTTGCCTCTGGTGCCTTCTCTCTGACTTCTTTCTCTTTTACGCGCCACTGGTACACTGTAATTTGTGTATCCAGACTGGAGTACATGGTTTTGTTGTTTCCATTTCATTGAAACATGAGGCATCGTGCTATTTGAAAACGCGCCCAGGCTGCCGGAGTTGTAATTACTGAGGAGGCTTATGATTTGGCTTTTCGATGGAGGGGTTTTGTTGTGGTGGGAGAATTAATAATAATAATAAAAATAATTAATTCAGTGAGCCAGACTGCAAGGGGTAAAATGTGAATAACACCTAAAAATGTTGTGACAACGAGTGTCTTGTAGTAAGGCAGATAATGGTGTCATCTGCATACAAAGCAACCATCACCTGCTCAGAGAGTCCAACCTGGCAGTGCTGGTTATATCACCAGAGATGCACAAGCAGCCATTTTCTGTGGTTAAGTGGCCCACATAGTGAATCCACACCATTTCTCATAAACCGGGACGCATATCCCCTGATGCATAGGGATGAACAATCAGCCTGACAGGCAGGTAGTTACTCCTTCTTAACCCTGGCTAGCGCTGAGTGATGCAACTGAATAGCAGGCCCCCTCCCTTTCCTCCTCCTCCATTGCTTCCCTCTCCCTCAGTCTCCTCTCTGTACCTTTCCTCGCTGTCTCCTCATCTCTCTTTCTCCCTAGCCTCCTATTTCTTGAACACTCCCTCTCTTCATTATTCCTCTCTTTATTCACCTCCTTTCTCTACCCCTATTCACTGGCTCCCTCTCTATCTCTCTTCTTCCCAGAGGCCCATGTTTCCTTGCTTGCATTAAACACAATTACTTCCATCCATCAATTATCTGCCTACTCCTCTTTAGCTACCCCACTTCCTTTTCTCTACTTTATGACAACAACCCCCACTATCCTGCATACACATGTTTCTTTGCGACCCCCATCTCTCACCTCCCAACCCTAAGGGCAGCTGAGTGTACCTCCCCACACTCTTGTCCACCCCCACCCCTCTCTTTGCGACCCCCCCCCCCAAATACCAGATGTCTCTAAAGTTTGGGTG
Source organism: Coreoperca whiteheadi (assembly GCA_011952105.1). Taxonomy (NCBI): domain Eukaryota; kingdom Metazoa; phylum Chordata; class Actinopteri; order Centrarchiformes; family Sinipercidae; genus Coreoperca; species Coreoperca whiteheadi. The sequence continues at coordinate 11,939,406 of CM022489.1, read as the reverse complement.
AGGGTGTGCATGTGTGGAGAGGGCAGGAACAAAAGGACAGGATGGTGTGGGGTGTGTGTTTGTGTGAGGGGTGGGGGTGGGGTGTGGTGGGATGGGGGTGGGTCATCTGAATGGGCCGAGCCATCTTGCCCTGGGCGTTCTGTGTGTGCACAATAAGCACCATCAGATTAACAATTTAAACATACACACACTAAACAACTCACTTCTCTTATATCCTTTTTACACTGAAACAGCAACTTGGGAAAACCCCATGTTTGGTGTGAATTAGTCAAATCTGGTTATTGGACCGGTGTCTGTGACTCTTATCATAACCAGGATTTTATGAAGGTCCAATAGTGCTCTTCTAATTTATGAAAATATTACCATCTGCTTCTACTTTCTAGTAACTATTGTATTGACAATAGTTGGCTGTACATTCAGCCTTTTTCGTAGGACAGATGCTGGAACATGATTCTGAAGCCAAAGTCACATTAGCTTTGCATATACTAACTGAACAAATAAAAACTGTAAATAAAAGTGGAATTTGCCACATTTGAAAAAAAACGGGCAGGCTGCTCTTAAATAGGCTACAGCACTGCAAGCAAACAGTATCTTATGTACCACTTGTTTGCCGTACGGCGTCTGCTGTTGGTGGGAGGAAGCAGCAGAATCAAAAATAATTCTTGACATTGCGGACCAATAACAGGTGAGTGTGTTAAAAGGGTAGTGTAATTTAGCTGCTGGATCCTGCCAATAAAATCAGACTGTCTAATTAATAGAGAACCAATCACATTTGAACTATAAGTGCTTTTATAAATACTAAACTGACAGTAAGTACAGTGAGTGAGCATGAAAGGGTTCAGTACATTGAAACTTAAAAAAGGCAGATTCCTGATGATGGACAGAATGGTCGTTGCAGGTCACTTAATCTTGGTTCAAAAGTTTAACACCTCACAAGGCTCTAACAGGCTCAAATTATGCTATGCAATTAACTGAAATGTTTAAGGAAACTATTACACTGTAATGCATGCTGCTTCACAAATACACACTTCATACAGATGACACAAGAAGCTGGTGTGGACCATCTAACGGCCTGCTTGAGCAGCATGTAAATTAGCTAACTGCAACTGTTTAAACCCATCAGGCGTAGGAATGGGGGTCCTTAGCCCCCCCGCTATCACGTGTCTAAAACCTCACTGGGGTCAAACTGCCAGGGCCATGGGCAGCCCTTCCTGCAAGACCAAGTTTGCAAAGAGGAGGCAGACACCCCAAGGGGAACCTCTGTGCATCAATCTGGGGGACGCCAGCTGGTAATCACACTTAACATAGGAACAACCCAACAGCAAACATTACGAGACGACCAGAGGAGACACTAACAGAGAGACAGGACCAGACGCATCCATTTGATGCCTGTCCTAGACCAGGTGTTAATTACTTCTCACCATGAAACACCAGTTCACATTAACTCCATAACCATAAAGAGGATGGGATCAGGGCCAGAGGGAAAGGGGAGTGAATGGGTGTTTATGTGAATACAACAGTGTTCGGTATAGTTTTCTCTCAGGATTTAACAAACGATGCACTATGTTTGTTCAAGTGTGTTATATCTTGAGGGAAGCAGACTAGAGTGACTGAGGGAGTAGCAGGCATCAACAGAAGGTCTGCTCCTGCTCGTTGTCAAAAGCAGATTACTGTCACTTCATCAGAGCGAGCTGGAGCGAATCATTTTTATAAAACCTGGAGGTACCAAAGGAACGGGCAGGAGGCTGGGGAGGTGACAGTGTGTCGATGTATTCCCCAAGGCTTTACCAGATAGTCTGGCAGGGATTAGTGTGTTTATGTGTATGAGGGGCTACCTTCACTTCTGCACACAATAACTTGATGACTGCAAATACTCTGATTAAGACTAGTTTTCCACCTGGCAGATCTGAGGTGATATAAGGGCAAAACAAAAGCATGGAATATATGAAACGCAGGTGTTAATGCACTAAAGACACATTTAAGAACTGACCAAACACGTATACAATAGCAGAAATGCAAAATATACAGTCCATTCCAAGAAAAGAAAATGTCACAAGAGTGATAGAGATAGACGGGAGACAGAGAAGAGATACATTGAGCAAGGGAGATATAGGGATGAAGTAAAACCAAGACCAAGCAAACACCGGAGGAGCCTGACAGTCAGCCAAGATGCAAGGTGGACTGTAGCTCAGCCAGCGATGGATCAATCCTGCTGAGTTCACACACCTTATCACAGCCACGTCTTAGCTGGCCCCTGCCTCTCACCCTGCCTCACCTCTGCCTAAAACCATTGCTGGCTTGTTTTGGAGTGCTGACCTTTTGAATATGGGGAAGCTGGCATGTAAATATGACTTTTGGGTGCTGCCGGGAGGGTCATGGCCATTTCTCACCTTTTAGACCCAAGGCAACTAGCAGGAGTGTCTAAGTGAATGGTCAATAATTCCTCTGCCAGCCACCCGTCTCATGTTTCTCGCCCTATGGCCAGGGTAAAAATATAGGTTTATGGACTGAAAATGACATACCAGCCTCTGGAAGTTTAACCTTGATTATGTTTTAAATTGTCATGACTGCAATTTTCTGGTTTTCCTGTTTGACTGGTTGGCTAATTCTGTCTTGAGAAATAGTGATACCCCAGGTGTAAAAGTTCTGACATTTGTATCCAAACTGCCTTACAGTACAGGATCCTCTTAGACGTGATGGTTAGTAATATGCATTTCCCATTGAACCAGAAAACAAAAAGACCTCTACCTTCCCTCCTCAGGTATTACTTACTTGCTTTGTCTAATTTACAGTAATCAGGCACAGCGTAAGATGTGTTGAGTTTTGAAGCAGAAAGAGAGATTGTGAAGGTAAACAAAAACTTTTTTTTGCACAGGAAAGCAGATAAGTTGTTTCTGGGTAACTCTGGCTTGCACAGTCAAAGGTCTTAAGATAAATTCAAAAACACATAGCATGTACTGTACGTGCAATCCGACGCGTCAAAAAATGGAGAGAAGGCGGAACAGAGAAAGATCCTGTGAGGTTGGTTTAACGTTCAACAAAGAACAAAACAACAAACCAAATGCAAAAGCACAAAGATGAGTAGTTTGCTGTTATATAGTTTAAAATGGGTTTTCATTGCAAAGTTTCTTATTTTGTTGCTCTACATTCTGGTTTGGTAAAAGCAACACTATGTGTGTAGTCTCTCAGACACAAAAGGATGTTTCATACTTGAGGGCTGCAATAATGAATTTTCATGATAGGAGAAAATACCACCCATATAAGCTACAGTTCAATGCCAAAAGGTCACTCCTGTTCTTATTGTTGCCAAACATTCTTGGAAATGTAGGAATCCAACAACAGTTCACCACAAAACAACTACTCTAATGCATGGAATATTATTAATATTATTTAATGGTTTAAGAGTAGTTCACATCAGCTGCCTAATATATGAAGTAAATGCAAATAAAGTATTATTATTATAAAAGCCAGAGGGCAAAAACATCTCATTGTTTTGGTAAAACACAGTATAAGTAGTTCCAGTATTCTAGCTGACATCAGTCCAAGTTCTACTGTGGCTTAAAACTATATGAACTAAAACATAATCTAAAAGCATTGGTAGTTTTGCTGTTGCTGACAATAGTCAGCAGAACCTCATATCTAATGTATATCTGCCACACAGTAAGAGTTTACTTCTGACTGTAGATATTATTCTTTTTATACATGTGCAACAATGCTGTAATTTGGATGATATTTTAATTCCATTGCTTATTGGCTTTTATGCTATTATGTTGTTACATGTTACTTTCATTGAGTGTTTCGCCAGCCTGGATATTTGGCATTAAAAGAAATTTGAATGAGAGGGGACGGCTAATCCACAAATCAAAAGAGGAGAGGAGGGGACACTTTTCAAGACACACTGCCTCCTGTTTTCACAGCCAGACTAATTGCACCTCGTGTCGCTGGAAGAGCACTGATTTAGCACTCGGAGCATATTAAAATGAATAAACACAATTAGCTGTGAGTGCAACAGTGCCTCTGCACAGCGCACATTTCTCTCTGCAACGACAGTCACTTCAGAGCAGCTGTTATTAGCGGTGTTGTTGCGATGTGACTAATTGCAAAGCACTTGATGCCACCAAAATGCTCCTTATTTGGATTTGAATAAAATTAAAAGGGCATTGGGTGGTAAAAAACTGGGTGACTGCGCAATTGTAAAAGCCTAAAAGCCTTGAACAAAGGGCGAGGCATATACGTACAGTATACTGTATGTGTACTGTCTGTATGACTGTTAAACATTTTATACCCTGCCGGGAGGGTCATGGCCATTTCTCACCACCATGGTTAGACCATGGCACGAATTAAAGTAGAAAAACAGATGGGCAGTAATTGAAGATATGAATGTTATTAATTGAATTTTGGATATTTCATCATTTATTGTCATCCAATATATCTGCATGTATGTTGTAATTTAGCAAGAGTATGTGTGACTTTCGTGAATGTCAGAGATCTGAAAATGTTTCACTGGTTTTCTGTTTCAGTTTCAGAGCAGCATCTGGAAAGTCTCTATAATAAAAGGCTCTTAAAGCATTAAAAGCTCTGCTTGCATTGCCTCTATTATCACCCAGTAGCCTTAGTTGGTTGTATGTCAAAATGTCAAAAATACACTTGATGTTAAGAACCCCAAAGAATAAAAACTACATAAAACTGTCAGAAAGATGAAAACTTCTGAACTCTCTTTCAAATACGTGAAGTAAAATACATGACTTTGAATAGCTTACAGTCAGTCTGTGAGGCCTGTAGCTATCTAGAATCTCCCTCCCTTCTCCCCTTTGATCCTGTTAAAAATTAGAGAATACACCCTACTGTTGAGGTAGGGGAAATAAAAAGAAAACAGCTCAGAAAGTAATAATTGCAAAGGAAATGAATTTCAAAACCCTGAGGAGGACACTTCTTCAAGACCTCCGTACTTGCGGGGAAAAAAACATCATATCCGGGGCACAATTCAATTAGCTTTTCTTCGAAGTGTAGGAAAAGGAGCTCCGGGGAGAAATCTAAAGTTTTGTCCAATAAAAGAAGTTTTCAAGGATGTAATGTTCTAACTGCCCCCTCCTCCCCCACTATTCATTACCACTGCTTACAAGCTTGCCACTCACAAATGCAATCGATCTGCGATTTATACAGACAAAAAATAAATAAAGAAGTAAAATCAAATAAAACAGCACCTTGCTGATGCTGCTGTGACAGACACGCCGGTCACGCTTAGCAGACTGTGCCTGGCAGCTTATCCTTGGCTTTTTCATTGCCTTTTGTCTTTCTTGCCCAGTTATTTGACAGTGATCAGGGCTGATAAATTGTTCAATTAAAGCCACATTAAGAATCCAGAACACACTTGACACACGGCCCCTTGGTATAGGTGTTGTTCAATTACTCTGAAGGACAAGACTCCTTCTTGCTACTGACAATCAACATGTGACTCTCTTCATAAGACAAATGGGTTTGTTTATACAACCTAGCAGGCTAACTGAATGCAAGACTGATGCTTTGGAGTTTCAACAAAGGTAATCCCTGAATTTCCATTACAAATGGAAATGTTCAGCATTTGGTAGAATTTGAGGGTTTTTTTTTTTTTCATGAACCGCGTATTACATTACCGCAAATGTATTCTCCACCAGGCTGGAGAACTGTCTTTAGTTCACCAAGATGTGAAATAGGCGTAAAACATTCAGTAAATATCCCTAACTAGTGTGTATAACTTTCATCTGCATTTTCCAGCTGTATTCCCTGGGCTGACCCTGACCTCTGAACTCTCTAAATTTCAAGATACTTCTCTGCTATTTTTATCAACATCAGGAACAAAAACAACAGTGTTTGGGCTCGTCTGTTCAGCAACCCCCAGTAAATTAAATGCATTACTAATCTTTTTTTTTGGCATGCATTTGCTGTAGGGGTGGGATGGTGAAGAGGGGTGCTGTCTGTTGCCTGGGGAAGGTTTAGCCTTAAATGTTCTCATAAAATTAAGATCCATTGCAATTCAAATCGGACTCACTTGACTTACTGTAGCGTGCCTTAACAACAAAGAAGAAGAAAAAGCAGGGCCATAGCCTGAAGCTACATCTAAACTTTCCAACAGACAAAAGTTACTTCTCAAGGCAGAAGATTACGCTTAAGACAAAAAAGCAATACTGAAAAATTGAAGCGATATTGTACAAACATCAGAGAAATAACTTACTTTGTTATAAAGAACTCCAATTACTTACCATAAACTCTCCATAAAGCTCACTACTACCTTCTACAGACACATTGAAAATAAATACAAAACTACTACAGCACTGTAATACAGGATAGAAAAAAAAACCCAGACATAATTTATGGGAATCTTACAGTGTTTTACTAGCAGCGATTTCCTCTTCCCTTTTCATAAGTAACATTAAACTGTTTAATAGGTATTTCTAGTCTATTGCTTAGGTCTAAAACAAGTGGTGAGCGTTGACCCTTCATCACATCTGGAGAATATGCACAGCAAGTGACTGAAAGCTGCTTGCCTCTATGTTTTCGAATACAAAATGACGTGAGCATTTTGGTCCAAATCTCAACAGAACGGAGGTTCAGTGTTTGATCTGTCTGTTTGGGGGGTCCTGGGTGTGATAGAGTTAGGGGACCTCTACATAAAAAATAAAAAAAACCAATCATCGAGTCCAATCTTGATTCGATAATAGCAAGAGCAAAGAAACTTGACAAAAAGTTAGGAAAAATAAGTTTCCTCTAAAACAAACTCAGCACAAGAGAGCACAGCGGAGAACCTTTTCTTCTTTCTTCTCCCCCCAGCAGACTGAGGTCTACTTGCATGAAGACACCCGGTAGATAAAACGGTCCAGCATTATGGCAGAGTTGAAAAACACATCTTTCCCCAACTCTTACCAAATGTGGTTGCCTTATAATATCTTTCACCTGCTCTCTAAACTCAGATCAGGAATTTTGCGAGGGTTTAGAAAAAGAAAAGTTGCAGGCACTTACTTCAACGGCGTGAGAAAAGTACTTCTGAAACTACCCCCTAGTTGGTTTATGGGGGACAGCTTTTAAACTCCGTGTTCTTTGTAGGTGAGCGGTCGTATTCCTTATGAAAAACAGTTACTTCGCATCTCCGACGTTAGAAAAAAAAAAAAAAAAAAAAACCCCGTTACATCCCACTTTCTTCAGCGGCAGAGCAGTCACTTGTCAACGGAGGGAGCGAGTATAAAATACTGCTATTATTCCCCGTGCGTTTGTATTCCTTTTCCCCCAGATCAGACGCTCCGAGCCAGAATCTCCCCAGTGAAAGAAAAATAAAATACCCTATGATAATCCCTGCGCGACACCGCCGCGCGCGGATCTCCAAATGTCGGCTATATCTCTTTATTGGTGTCTCTCGTTATCTCCGCGTCCCAGGTTTGGGTTCCTTTCTTCCTAAATCCACCTCGTACGGACTGGGGGTGGGGAGACATGAGTCAAATACCCCCCTTCTCCCTCCCCTCTACTGCAGGGAAAAAATACGGAGCCTTGTGCTGCGTTCAATTCCGCCTCATAAACTTCGTCTCTTGACTTCACCTGAATCGTAAAACCCACCACTTGGTGCGTTCAAGCACGTTTAGTCGGAAATCATAACACAATGGGGCCTGTGACGAAGCGAGTAACTTTGGCTGATCTTTATTTTATAAATCTGTGCTGCAATGACAGAATGGAGGGCAGACACAGAGCATTGGCGCAGTCACATAGAGACGTCAGAAGAGAAATTTGGGAATTTTATGAGAATTTAGCCTACTGCAAAATAAGTTGTGAATGTTTTTGTGTTGTTCTTATGATTTTTTTGGTAGGCCTACACACTACTAGGCTAAAGTCATACACTAGAAGAACCTGATTTGCAATTAAAAGTCATCACTATTTTCTGACGTTCTCTAAATAGTTATGCACTTGCATTCAAAGGAGTAAACAGTGTGACCACCTTCCACTGTTAATACCAAGTGCTTTTAGGAAAATCATCTTTAATAGCTAGAAATGGGCTTACTTCATAGTGAAATACACTCTTGGGAATTGGATAATGATATTTTTGCATTTATTGCATTCTAAGCATTTGCATTGCCTTAATATTATATGAATTATGTAACTTGAGCACTGAGAGAGGTGCAAGAAGTCAGTGGTGCAAAAATGTTGGTAGTTGTGCAACATTGCAAGATCTTATGAATCCAGATACTATATGGCTATACTGTATATATGGATGGAATACACGATTTCTTTTAATAATAAAAGCTTAATAGATAAGCTACACAGTGATGTTTAGTGTAGCTTAAACCATTAGCCATTATTCATCCAGTTGCATCATGATTGAGCCCATCACAGAATAGCCTACGTTATAATAATAATAATTATAATAACAACTTTTTTTATATAGCACCTTTAAAAACAGAGTTTACAAATGTGCTTTGACAAACAAAGTTATGCAGTATGTAAGCTCTCTATTCTGCACGTCAGTTAAAATACAATGCTGAAACGAACAGGAATTGTTCTGTGTGACATGATCACAATTTGGAAAAGTTACTTCATTTAAATTGTTTAATGAATATTTATTACTTTTCCGTGGCAACTCTACCATGACATGTCCAGTTCGTCCTTGTTCAAATTTGTATTTCAAAACTAATCAAATTAGCATAAATTGATATAAAAAATAACATTTTTGAGTTACAATGTACAAAACAGCAATAGCAAAACAAACAATTAGCTGTACTAAAAGGCACAATAAAGAAAATACATTTTCAACAGTGTTTCACTCGTCACCCTAATTCTTTCACTTTGCTGTAAGTGAGGAGGGATTTGAACCTGATTTCATCCAATCACAGTGGCATTGAGTTGAAACAGCAATGCTTGTTTGAATATTTGCTGCTACCACCCAGATCTGGAGCCAGCATGCAGCCAAATGTCACTACAACTTTGGCTGAGGCCAGTAAAGGTTTCTTTACTTTGAGATTCTATATTAATCTAAAATCCATTCTGGCTCAGAAGGTAGTGAAAGTGACTGGCTGAATCTTGGATTTACAAGCCATTATGGCCTCTGAACAGAAAAATAAACTTGTCCCTTAGCCCAGCCACAACTGTTCAGCTGAAAAATGCTGGTAGCTGACTATGTCAAAGCACCTTCCTGGAGCATTAAGGCCCATGGTGTATGATGGAAAATTGAAGGAAATGAGATTGAATTAGGCAGTCTTTGAAAGGGGGCTACAATTTGTGAGCCACAGTGCATCAAATGAAAGGCCTCTCCTGCTCAATTGGAGGGAGAGTAGCAATATTTTTTGTGTGAAATGTTCAAGGTATGCACGCAGTAATGGATGGGAACTTTAAAAAGACCCATCTTTGCTGTGTGTTGGCAGAATGCCATCCTAAGCCACAAGCAAACCTCCACTGCCCTCTCTCTGCTCTTTGTTTAAAACCCAGCGTGACATGTAACACACCATAAAGAGGTGTAAGGTGTGTGTGTGTGGGGGGGGGATCTAATCAGTTTAACTGGTAAGTAAAAAACATGCGTTTATGTTACATAGATTTCATCCTTGGCCTCTTATTCACAGTACAGCCCCTTATTTAATCAGGCCGGTAAATCTTAGCGGCAACCCAGAGCTCTCACCACCATTCCCCTGGTGGCGTGAGCCTTAACATGGTAAATTTCACTCGGGTAGGGAAATGCGCTCAGTGGCCGAGGCTAGTGCTTTGGAAGGATAAAAAGAGCACTTACCGCCTGACATGTGCAATCCATAACGGAATAATGAGACTCCTCCACACTAGGAGCTCTCTTCCCCTGCTCTCCCTCTCCACTTTTTGTTTTCCCTGTGAGTGTTCATAAACGCCATGTAAATTCAGAGAGCGGAAGATGTGGCGGGTGCTTGAGGGAAAGCATTTAATTGTTTGCGTCTTGTTACTGAATCCTACAACAGCATGTACTGTGTGAAGATCCTCCAAACGACCAGTGAACCTTGTTGAAACTACTGACCTCCTTCTGTCAGCTGTTATGCGAAGGGTGAAGGTGATGCTCACCAATGTCTGCTTATCACTGTTGTACAGTGGAAAACACTAGCGTGCAAGAAAAAAGCAATTCGGGGAAGGAGAATGCTTTCAAATTATACGGAAGTACAACTACATTATGTATGCAATACAGTTATTTTACCTGATTTTTAAGGATATTGGGTCATTAAAAACAACATTAACCTGATATGAATGTCCATAGAAAGAGGAAAGAAAGTTTCTCCTTCAATATATTACTGCTTCTATTTACAGAAAAAGGAAGCGCTCAATTCAAAAGCCAACAAAAAAGCAGAGTGTTACAAACTTGCCAACACTGCCAAAGTTTAGCTTGTCCAGAATTACATGCATGTTTCCAATTCTTTCTTGCCCCCTTTCCTGTTTTTAACTCCATTTTAGACCAAAAAAGGACAGTTGCTTTTTTCCTTATTGTCTCCCTGCTCTCATCTGTTCATCTATGTCACCTCTAGGGGTTGAGGCACAATCACCTCCGATCGCAGCGGGCCATCGCTCACTCTGTCCCTGGAGGCGACAGCCCACTTACTGCCAGCTCGCGCTCAAATGGAGGACATTTCATCACCCCACCAAAAACACAATTAAAAATACGCACACGCTGCGGCAGCCCTCGAGAGCCAACCCCTGCCGCAAGTTTAGTTACTCTGAGCCGTCCTCACCATCTCAGATATTTACTCTCCCTGAGGTTGAGGGTTTGTCAGCTAAGTTGGAAAGTGCTATGTGGTGTTTTAGTGCAAACAAGACACAGGAAGAAAGAGAGAAAGCCGACCAGCGCTCAGTGTTTAACGTTCTTCTCTCTGAGAGGCATTTGCTGCCTTCGGTGGACACGTAGCTTCAGTTAGCTGATAAGTGGGCTGGAATCTTTTTTTCTCCCTCGAAGCCAAAATGGAGGATAGTGTGCTGGGGTTTGTGGTGATGGGTAATTTGCTTAACACACACACAAAAAACACACACACAGATTCTGTACACACACACAAACAGCAAGCAGGAGCAAAGGCAGACTGACGGCTATTAGAGTGCAACGATGCTCCCTCTTATCTCCCACCACGATAGAGATCTACAAAGCGCTTGAGAAAGATTATGAATTCATTACCTTGATACACAAGTGAGCGCTGCGATAGAAAGGGGTTTGAGAATGGAGATGGAAGCTCGGTGTGTACTGGGAGGGGCAGGGATGGGAATGTACTGAATTACATGCTGCTGGGCAGAGAATAAATCTGCATTTTTAGGAACGGTTGAGCTCCTCAGATGTCATGTTACGTGTGATGCATTTATCCATGAAACACACATGCGTGTATCTGTTTCATTAGAGGTCAGGCATCATGGGGTTCACTGTCTTGCTGAGCTTCACTTCAACACAAAAAAAGATGTGGGCAGTTGCAAGGTTCAAATCTTAGCCTCTAACAAAAGACCACCCTCACACTTGATTTACAGCAATTGAAACAATATCTGTACAGGTTTCATTGCAGCTCAATGCTGACATTAAGTGGAACATTTTTTTATTCTGCTTAATTTCTTCCATTTCTCACTATTTAAAAGTAACCAATAACAATGGCAGTGCAGCATCAGTAACATGTGTTATTATTTATTTTTCTCCCTGAATTGCTCACTCCTCAGAGTGGGACGGACTGCTTTTGAAGCTCAAGGCATTGTGAGCAAAATCCCATTTTTGTGCATCCCAATCTGTCATTAAATGCATCCTGGCATGATCGCATGATAAGAGTCCCACTTAACAAGTCTAACAATAGTCTTTGTGGAGAGGAAATCAGATAAATGCCCAAATTATAGAGTGTATGTGTTAGTATCATGCATTAGAGTCTGTATAACCCTCTTGGAGGACCTTAACAAACACTCACTTACTCCTGCCTTTCTTTCTCCTTCAACTCTTGTGCATTTCTTTTAACCGGCTCACTCTCAATATGGTTTTCTCTCTGAGAATGTTTTCCCTCCAGCTCTGTTGAACTCAACTGACATTTTGAGGTAGGTGAAAGAGTGCAGCTAAATAAACCAAAGAATTTCAGAAGAAAGAGTGAGGACAGAGGGAGACAAAAACACAGACACAGAGGGAGTGTTTTGTATTACTGTGGTTAACTGTGTGTCCTGTGAATCCTGTTAAACTGACAAGTTTTGTTTTATATGGTGCCCACTGTTGCATGTACAGTACATTACAGTCTCCAAGTTGGCATTATTGGACTGAGCGGACAGTTAGTTTAACTGTGAATGTTTCATGTGTTCCCCACTGGTGTATCTCATGTATAGGGTTAGACCAGTATTTGCCTTTTACTACACACTGTATATCAAATAGTCATGTCAATACTTGATGTTGATGTTCCTCCCTCACTACAGCTACTGTATGGATGAGAAGAGTCTGCCAAATCTGCAAGCAAATGAGATTGTATTAATCTATTTCATTTTTTAGAAAATTATTCATTATTTTATTTTCCTGAAAAGAAAATAATGTATCCCACAATTTATCTAGCTTTGAATGGGTAAAAGGGGTATAATTAACTTGAAAGCAGCAAACACAATTCAAAGTAACTTCATTAGTCTGTGTTTAATGTCTAGATGCTGAATTGGAGGCTTTTCCACCATGATAAAGACTACTGGTGTAAACAGAATTCATACCATTTGTGGGATAAAATTGATAAAATGTATCAACATGTTATCAACATAATTTATGTAAAAATATAATTCCTTCGAACAGCCATCTAAAAGTCTCATTGCCTTATTATGTTCAATATTTTTTTGTGCTGCCTTGCTTTTAGTGTGGTAATAAGCACTTTCACTGACTGATAAGTACCTGTAATGGTATATCACCATTTAAATCCATCTTCCAGCAAAGTTAGAAACACATCTTTGATTGTTTAGAGGCCTTACTGAAATAACCCCAGTGTATAGTTTATGCTGTGTGTAGGGGTGTATTTATGCAGTAATATGTCATTACTCTGTGTACATGTTGTGTGTACGTGTACTTTCCTGTGAATATGTCTTTTGTATGCACCTCTGAGTGATTTTTAATGTGCTGTGTATATGTTCAAGCACATGGGCCTTTCAATGTGTGTCATTGTATACAATGTACAGTATGTGTGTACATTTTAGTGCCTTTAATGCTTTCGGGTCACTTTGCACGTGGTGCTGTGTGCAGATATAAGTGTGCCTTTCAGCGAGTGTTTGAGCGCATGGCGTGAGTGCATGTGCATTTCTACACCGCAGAGCGGTGGATGAAGCCAGAGAGGCCACGAGTGATGAGTGATGCCAGAGGTGGTTTTCTACCAACCTCTCCGCTGGCTTGCTGGCTCACTAATGGCCTCCTCAGTGGGTTGGCTGACCGACTTGATGGCTCTCAGTGGCTCCGTCTTCCTTATTTGGTAGCAGTGGGTGGGGGATGGTGGCGGCAGGGTAGTGGATAGGGGGGGCAGTGGTGCTCTGTTTACACACAGGGTCAGGAGGTCAGAGCAACAGAGTGTCATGGAGCAAACACAGATCACTTAAAGACAGTAAGAGAGCGAGCGAGTCATTGCTTCAAGACCGTCAACTGGATGGATCGGGGCAGATTCACCGTGAAAGATTGTGATGGAGTGTGTGTGTGTGTGTGTCAGTGTATGTGTGAGCGAGAGAGAGAGGAGGGTAGATACTTTGGTGAAGCCCGAGGAAAAAGCTTATACAGGTAATTTCCACACATATACACACTCTGGTCTTTCTTTACCCTCTCTTGCTCTCAGGCCCTGGACAGTTGAGGGGAGTCAGTGGGAAGGAAATTAAAGGCAACCATCCTTATAGTTTTGCTCTTGTCCGCTTGACTGCCTGCATGCCTGCCTGCTTGCCTGTCTTCATTCCCTGGGCAATGTTTATGCTGTGCCCTGCCCAGGACAGAATAGATTCGCCCACACAGCACTGTGCTCTCAACCAGAACCTAAGTAGGTCTGGCAAGCCTGAGCCACAGTCCTATTCACTCTCACTCCTCTGGATTAGGCCCTACGGCCTGGGGCAACACAGCGATGACTGCATTAATATACCTAAGATAGCATCTCTCCACCCCACCCTTAAAAAATATATTGCCAAGTATTTTATATTAGGACACATCAGCAGGTTGTTTATTTTCAGCCATCAGCTTCCCCAAAGTTTAGGAGGATAGTTTGCAAACTATTGGGGAAGGGCTGAAGTTTTGCGTGCTGTGTAAAGATGAATTGAAAACTCATTGTTAACATGTTGTCAGAATTGATGGTTGAGCTGCAATTAAGCTTTGATGTGTTCCAAGTTCTAAAGAAACACAATGGAAAATTGTGTCATTATGATACAAAACATAAAACAAAAAGGGGACCTTTACAATGCTTCACATTGCATAGCTTTCCACCATCATTTGGAGGAAAGTGTAATAAGCAAAACATCTTTCATTCCCAAATTCCATGAAATTACATGCGCTGGCATAATCAAATTCATTACCTCCAAACTTGAGGGTCAATTTACATTTCTTTAAATGTCGCTACAAATAACTGGAGCGTATATAATTGAATAATGCTAATTCATTGCTGTGTTTTTGTCTCCTCTCTTTATGATGTATATTAGGGCTGTTGCTAGTACAGAAAGTGCGCTGTGAAGGCACTGCTGTGATGTGGGTGGTGGCAGGTCACAGTGCACATTATCCAGCCTGTCAAACTCCCAGTGCCATGCTACGGATAACACCACTCTGCGAGAATACAGTGCCTCTCGATGCCAGCTGTAAAGATTAGCAGAGGTTTGTTTAATTGTATTGCTAACATCATAGGCACCACTCAAAAACCTGCTGCTCTCTTTTCCATAAAAACTGTCTTTAAAGCTCAGCCAACAGTTGCAGCTGCCTGTTCATTCAGGTGCAAACACAGTAGGGATTTGGCCAAGTCAGGTAAAGAGAAACTCACCCAGCCCCTGTCCTGCAGAGGGAGGCACCTAAATCAGCAACAACTGGTAAACATCAAACTAAAATAGATCTCAAAAAATAAAATTTAAACAGAACATACAGACCAACAACAAACAAATCTTGGTGGGCTGATGAATAAAGGGTTTATTTTCAAAATTTCGTATATCCCAATGCCAAATGTTGATTGTGCAATTTTAAACCAAGTAAGCGTCCGGCCAACTAGTGGCACCTAGAGACCATGTTTCCACTTTAACGCATTCAGACTGAAGTGTTTTGCACCAAACAACTTAACAAGCGACAAATATACCAACTGACTTAAATTGCCATCCTTAGTACCAACCACGCTACTCACTTGTTGGAACAAACAACATCAAACATTATAGTCAATGAAATTTTTTCCAAGTAGATGCTTTTTCCCTCTCTAGAGGTGGATATATCATTTGAAGGCAAAATAAGACTTGCAAATTATACCTGCTGGCAAAGTACAATCTAACACTGATGACCTTTTATCAGTGCACCCCCCAAAGGTATCCTCACTAGAGGCTTAATGGTGGAGTTTGGTCTTTAAAAGACCTGAAGCAGCTCACATTTTTCCGAGGCATGTGAACACGTTTAGACTCATCAACATGTAAAGCATGCAACAGTGTAAGGCACCAATGTTATTTTAATGTGCAATGTTGGTATGCCATTGCTGGCAGAACTGACTTTTTAATGTGCAATGACCTTATTCCTTTATGTGTAATGATTTCACTTTACTTTTTCATTGAACAAAGCTAGGACAACCTGATCAACATATTTTAAATTGCTCGGGAGAGAATCTCCAGTCACAAACAATGTGATGCTTTCTGTGTTGGAGGAAACTTTGGGATACAGATGAATACATCAAACAGGTTTACAGAGGTACAGCTTTTTAAATGAAAGTTTTGAATATTCTCTGAAATTCCTTTGCTGATGTGTAAATGACACACAGTCAGGCAGTAAACTATGTCAGTGGCTCTAATGTAGATGGCCTTCCCTCACTGCTCTTTCAGTTTCCAGCTTGTTGAGCCCATGGTGGAGGGTCCAGATGTGATATCTCGCCTCTCCACCATTTCTGCAGTCAAATGAACCAGGTCGCCGAGGCCTCACTATCATTGCAGCCCAATATGCCAAATACAGCTGTTAATATGAGGCTGGTGGCCTCCGGCGGTGAGGTGACGAGAAGCAGGCCGCCCTCTGCACATGGAGAGGGGATGTCTGGGCCTGTATCTGCTCTGACACCCATTAGCTCACACTCATCCGCAGTTTCTGCATGTCTACATCTCTGCCAGCAGCACTAAGACTCAAGTGATGATATGGAAATGAGATAAGTGTATGCAGTGTATGTAATGACAGTGGAGTCAACTACAGTAGAGATTTCAGCTCGAAATTAAACGATCCACTGAACTGAAGCTGTAGAGATGAGGAGATTTTGCCATACAACCAAGAGTTTTCATTTTGACCTGATGGTGGAATATCTGGATGAATAAGATTAATCTGCACAGACATACAGTGCACACATACAGTATATAGTGGATATTTCATGTAAAATAAAATGGTGGTTTCATTCCAAAATTGATCACTACATAAAAAACAGATCTTTATTGTTTATTATTAAAAGAGACTATTGTATTCTGTGACATGTTACCAGTTTGTTAAATAGGTTGTCTTTTTTTGCTGTTTCTCCTTAACAGCATTACATTTTTGAGACTGAGGATCAAGTCAGTTGAAGTGTATTGTGAGTGATAGATTGATTACAAGACTGTTAAAAGAGACTATAACTAGTCTTGCCAAGGGAGCAGGTTTGCATATGGATGGTAGGGACATGTCCCTTCAAATATTTAGGGAGAATAGAATTGTCACTACCAATAAAGAAGTCATATTGGATCATTCCTATGTGCCGTCCCAGAGACTAAGTTAAATTATTGGCTGAGATACATGTGACTATTGTTTAGCTGTTTCAGAACAATGGACAGCGCTGACACAGATGGAGAGAGAGAGAGAGAGAGAGAGAGAGAGCTGCTAGCCGCAAACAGCCTTCTCTACGCGCTTCCACCTGCTGATTTTGACAGCGAATCATTGATCAATTCAAAACATATTTAGAGCTCTGCTAGTGTTAAGTTCTTATGTGAGAGTTTTGATTAAAGGTGGGGTATGCACTTCTGGAGAAATCCAGTACCATGACAAATACCATGACATAGAGCAACAAAGGACACAGCAAGTAATGTAACTAACGTCAGCTAGGTTATGGGTTAGAAAACTGTCCCTCCAGTTGCTGCTGCGTTGTCGTGTCCCTACCAATGTTGAGACCAAATCTTCCCCCTTGAGTCTTGCTAATGTTGATTTTAATGCTTAGTTCCATCATGTTGTCCAGGACATCTCCGTGAGAGATTTGAGACTATTCAGGTAAAAAAAAAAGTTAAATAAATAAACAAATCATATAATAAGAATTAAAAGTTAATTTCAATTTAGGGAGGCCTAGGATGCTATTTTACAAGGTTGCTAATCTCAAGAGGATGCCAAACGCTGCATACAGTGAAAAAGAAAGTACGTGTGGAAACCTTTTAAAATGAATCTGGACTTAGTAGGAGGTTATGCACCAACGTGGACAGGAGTGAATATGAATGAACTTAGAAAAAGTCAGGCGACTTAGTATATTACTCTTCTAAACTGATGCGTGACCACCAATGTGGTTTGTTGGATGAAAGAATTGCAGAAGTACAGGAGGAGCTTCTCAGTGCCAGCTTGCTGTGGCAGGTAGATGATTGCTCTCTCTTAGCCTCAGCTCAGCTGTCAATATGGATGGATGGGTTTAGCACAGGGAGCACGGAAATATGTGGAGGAAGATGACAGTTTACGATGTGTCATATTATGGTGATCATTAAGAAGGGAAAATAAGGACATTGGACCTGCATTCACCTGCCCATTTCAACCAAATTTCAAAAAACCTTTACACTGTTTTGTGGACGCTTTACCCAAGATTGTTTACAAGAGTGCCACAAAATGTACACAGCATACAGTATGAATTCAATGCAGTGATTTTGGTGACTAAGCAGAGGAATCTATTGTTGAATATGTAAGGCTTTCACTGGGTGGAGTCCGAGGTTGAAGTCCATTAGTGACAGCAAAAATGTATTTATTAGACAAATAGGAGTTATCTGCAGCTTCTCGATTAGGGGGGATAAGATGTTCTGACGTGCTTTGTGAATTACAAGAAGGTAAGTTTTATTTTAACATTAAAAGACTTTGCCTGGTGCATATTTGAATGAAAATTGTTGTTGCAAAAAAAAGTTCAACAATATAGAAGCACACGGTTGCTTCAACTACAACTATTAAGTGCCATCTGCAGTGGTGTGAAACATGAGAAGGACTATGGCTGGGATTGTGCTATACTGTGACTATCAAAAATCTGTAACAAAAGGCAGAGATCGAAAGATGGAAAGGTGGAAGGAAAGAAGGAGAGGCACATGTAGGAGGAATATAGATGGACTGAAAATCACAAAAACATGAGGATTAAGAAAGCATGAATTTGTGGCCCACATTGCAAAATCAGTTTTCATGCAGGGTGTGGAAGTCTTTCTGGAGAACAAAATGATTCTCCTAATATGGCGGTGCACTGTGCAACAAAAATTAGAGGCCCACTTACCACTGGGCTGTTTTCAAAACCTCTTTAGCTTCATATCTTCAGCTGCTCCAGCGGCTTCTTCTTCTTTTACTTGTTCACTTGCACCTTTAAAGTAGATAGAAAAAGGGGGAGAGGGAGAAAAAGAGGGAGAATGAAAGTGAAACATTAATGAAAAGGACTACTAAATGAACTGCTTCTTCAAGTGGTAGATGGGGGAATTCGACAAACGCTGAGATGAGTTTCTCTCTCTCCCTCTCCTCCTTGCCCTGTGTGACCACAGGACGACAGGTCTCGGGTGAAGAGGAGGCTTGCCGCTGATTGCCTGAGAGCAGTGGAGTGCGAATCTGCATGAAATCCCTCCTGGGTTGTTTTTTTTTTTTTTTTGATAATTTTCTCCTTCACGTCTCTAATGAGCCTGGTCCAAATGTGTGTGGGTGTGTGTGCAACAGTGTAGCATGTTTCGATTTTCACTCGTACTGTATCCATAGGTTTATGGTTTCTATAGCAATTTGTGTATATAGAGGGATGTATCCACTAATAATGTTTGAATGTGCATTTATGTTTGTGTTTGGTTTCATTGTGTAATTTTAATTACTTAAATATGAGTGCATACTGTATATCGACACGTATTTTTGTGCGTTAGTACATGTAGTTGTACTTGTGCAAGTTTCTATGCATCTGGAGGGCATGTCTACTGCACCGAAGCCTCAATCTATATTCAGTCGATACTCTGTCAGGTCTGCAGATGTGGGCGACCATGTGTCCACCCTAAGGAGCTTCCACGGAGCAGCTGAGGAAGGTTATCTCCTGTAAAAGGTCAGAGGAGCTCATCATTACCCTGCGCCCAGAGTCCTTCTAGATATGTGAATGTGAATATCATTGCTGGAATGCACAATAGGTTATGATTGATTAATATGGGCACTAACGCTCCTATAGGAGAGATTCCCCAAATGCACTACATGGCTTGTTGTGGTATTGTTGACAAAATAACAGAGTTTTGACTTTGGAATCTAGTTTATGTTGGAAAAACTGAGTTGAAAAACAATATTTATGCAAATCCTGCATACCGAAATCAAATGAATATGCAGATAGACTGCAAATAAGGAGAACATATAATTCATACCAAGTTCAATACAATGTCCATCATATGATCACAAGGCTTGGGCTCACTGTATGTTTTCATGCTTTCATTCTTGAATTTGCCAAAAGCAGCTTAGTGCAGTTAAGTGCTCTGCTTCTTTAAGCAATTCAAATCTAGACGTTTACATCATCTGGGTGTGACGCTGAAACTGAACTTCCACTTGCAGACGCATTTAAAAATAAAATATTAACCATTTATGAAATTAAATTGCTACTTTCTTAAAATGTCTGTGCAAAATTGATGTTAATAAGATAACTTTATCCTGTGTTCTAGGAGGAAAAAGAAATATTTGGCAGCAGAAAGGACACATTTCTACTGACTTCTATCTGTCCTCAGCCTGATGTTATTGACTTCTTTCCTCCTCCCCCTCTCTCTTTGGCTCATGAACTGGGCGCTTCCTGTAGACAGTCTCCCAGCATCCTCTATGGGCATTATTACCTCGACGACCAATGGTCAACATGATCCTTTACTCTGACAGGCCAGTGGGGTCAGTTAGACCCTCGCTGGCCAATCAGTGTCAACCAACAGGCTGGCTGCAGAACGATCCCCTGATACACCGATTGCAGCACAGGGAGAGCAGGGAGTGGATGTGTATGTGTGTGTGTAACAACATGGGTTTGTGAACATGTTACAAAGGGCATACGGGGGCAAATGTAGAACTTATGAAGCTCAATGAAACGGTATGTGTTTGTGAGGGTATGAATGCGAGTATAACAGTGAGTGTGTAAAAAAATTTGCATGGGTTGGGTTTGAAAACAAGTAGGAGAGTTTGCGAACAAATAAAAAAACTGTCTGCAGGTAAACACACGTGTGACTATTACACACATACACTTGAGCATGCATGTTTGTGTGTGTCAGTGAGAGAGATAGGAAAACAAGTGGCCGATTTTGCAATTCTCTCTCCTCCCACACGCCTGGCTGCCAAGACGAGCGTGGGGGAATTTGTTTAATGTACAGCATTTATTCACTGCACACACGCTGTTGCACTACCGCTTCCTCCATCGCATGAGACACTCCCTTGGCTGGGCGAGTCGCCATTAATCAGCCGGAATGAAGGGTTATCTGAACAGCATGGAAGCTGAAACTCATCCTAAATCAACAACTAAGATAGTGGAAATATTGTCCGGCGTCCTCACAATAGCATGCAGGTGAGAGCGTGATGCTCAAACTCTGTCAGTATTGGGTTACGTTATGCTTCGTCCACTCACGTGGAAAGCAGCTCCGGTTTGCTTTCTCATGACCCTGCAACATATTGGCATTGAATTTAGTCACCGTGCTGAGACAGATGGCAGAGCATCATGGTGCATGGCAAATTGGGAAATGAAAACATGCATGCTCAAAAATGCGTTCATGTATTTTCTCTCCAGCAATATGACCACATAGGGTACATTCAGAATAGAAGAACGGGGAAGTTTCACTCACTGAGCATGTACATGAAAAAATATAAGTACAAAAGTAAGAAAACACATGGCTGACCTACTCTTTGCAAATGTCAACGGGTCTGCTACTTGAGAAGTAAAAAACAACAGATTTCAACCTCCAATGATGAAATGTCAACATGATTTCCACCTTGATGTGACAAAAGTAAAGAGATTTTTTCTCTTTGAAAGAAAAACTGTTGCCATGGTAGCACCTGATGTCTTCCTGTCCTGTCCTCACCCTCACCCACCCACCTCCTGACTCTCCGTTGTTCTCCAGGTATAAAAGGATGGATATGCCCTAAAGCAATTAAAAACCAGATCTTCACCAGAGCACTGAGAAGAGAACAGAACAGAAAAGATGACAAGAGAAAGGGGGAAGTCGAGGAAAGGGTGTGCACTGTGCAGCACAGAGAACATGTGAGTGGAAAAGAGGGGAGAGATATGTGAAGTTGAGGTAATCGATAGGAAGGGATGTGTCAGGGAGAAAAACGAGAGAAGGGGGAGGTGGGAGGAGGACGAGGAGAATGAGTTCAGAGAGAGGAGGAGAGGAGGAGTCCAGAAGGGACAAGTTGAGTGAGAGGAAAGCAGTGAGGAAATGACAGGTGAACTCAAGCCAAGGGAAACGATAGAAGAGAAGACAGGTGTGGAGAAGAGAATCTAGGAGGAGAGGTAAGGATGAGCGGAGAGGAAAAGACAAGTGAGGAGATAATGGGGGAGGAGACGAAAGAACGAGCCAAGAAGAAGAGCGAATGGAATAGAGAGGAAATGACAAGTTAAGAAATAAGACCAGAGGAAAAGAGAAAAGGAAGAGAGGAGGGAAGTCAAGAATAGAGAATAAGAGTTCTATAGCACACACTCCTGAAATCATACGCGATAAGAGTTTGACTCCAAATTTAGTTCTATTTTCAAAACAGATAGGTACCTTAAGACTTTAACACAGGATCGCAGACTGGACACAATTTACCTTTGAATGGATTCACAATGTTATTTCAATGTCATGCAGTTGCATTTCATTTTGCTCAGCTGCTCAACATATGCCTGAAACTCTGGATTATACAAATATAGAGCTGTCTGCCCATGCCACAAAAGTGTGCTGAAATGAATCCACTTCCGCTCCAAAACGTGCCAAGTATTTCATCATTCACTCATATTATAGACTACATAATATAAAATCATTTTCAGTTTCATTCATATCACACAGCACACAGCAAGCAGATCTTTCTTCTGGCATACCGCTAAGCATTTCTTTATCTATCAGGAATGTAAGCTTCCTTAACAGTGCAAAAGAGAAATGCACTTGGAATTTACTGAATTAATTTATCTCAACCCTGTGAAAGTACATATACAGTGCCCTGTTTGGTATATTATTTCCTGAAGCACTTTTACTGTGTCTTACAAAAAAGACTGCCTAGGTGGCAATAAGTGTCCTAATAAATAAATAGACAAACGTCATTGGTGGCATTTTTTCAGTATTCGCAATGTAGCTGTCAACAACAACTGTGTGTGCTCTCCTGATATAGTGCCCATGAACAAGTCTCTACCTGATCCCTCACTGTAAGCTGCTCTGGTTTTTAGCATGGTCTAAGTGCCAAAAAATGCAGATGTAAAAGAGAAGAATTAACCTCATGGAAATTACTGTTTCGATTCAAAGCCATGGAGCAAGGCACTAAGGCAGAAGTCAAGGCTCCTTTGGGTTCTCAGAAAGAAATAATGAGACATTCATTGAATAATAACCTCCTTTAGTCATTCAAATGTATTCCAATCTACTCCAGGCAGCATTCTGACCCACAAAATACTGTAAATGACCAAATGTCTACATGTCTTGCTTGTAGTCTTCCTATGTTTTGTACCATTAGATATCTACCCAGCTATACAGGGAATTAATCCATCTGTTAAGGGCCGCGCTCTTCCCACTAGGCTACATAAGCACAAAGTTTGAGAAAATTAGCTTGACAATAGTTTAAAAGGTCTATGGTTTATTATGAAAAGTTAAAAAGTGTTTGGTTATGGTCACTGTAGATATTAAACCTTTACTTAAGCTTCTTTCAGACAGGCAACCCTTAACAATAATCTGAGGCAATTTAACATCTCATCTCTGAATAAGGCTGTATTCAGACCAAATCAGGTATTGCCAAGATTAGCGCAGCATTGTGCGATGGTGTGGGCGTGTTTATTTGTGCCTAACCGCTGTGAAACAATCAGAAAATTACATTTTATTTCACTGATTCACTGCTCGACCACCGCTGCTCGCTCTCTCTCTCAAACACATGGAGACAAACCGAAGGAAGCTTCTTGGTATCACTATTTTGCAGCAAAGACTCTCATAATACCTGTAATAATCTGTTCATGTATAGTATTTCCTGTGTTCATTCATTCCAACTGTGTGAATGAATAAATGAATATCCAGTAAAACTCTTGTCATACAGAATGTGAGAAAATAGGGATTTAAATAGAGTCCCAACATGTCATTCACTGCTTGGGCACTTTTGGATATTACAAAACAGGCAGCAGAATTCGCTATCAAATAACATAAAATGATGAAACTGATATGAAAATGTATCAGTAGTTTCACTGTTAGAAGCAGCAGCGAGCATCCCTCGCACTCACGGTGGTCATTAAGGCTTCAAAAGCAAAATCATTTTTAAAATCCATCAGTGATGCAGCCTGAGAGAAAACACAAAACACTCTTCTTCCTGGCTATCGCAACTTTTTTCACTTCTCTCTCTCTTGCGCACCTGGAGCCAAATATCGCACAAACATGCATTCTGTAAATGTGCATTTATAATCTGAATGAAGCCGTAAGAAATATTAACATAAATGTCACTTATGGCTGAATGACAAATTGCCATCACTTTAAAATAGGTAGAATACGTCAGCAATGTTAAGTATTCTTTGTCTGAAATGTCTGGAGTTATTGTAGAAAAACTAGGAAGAATTTGAATCAAGTTATTTCATCCACCTGTTGTTCAATTAAAAACATTGTGCTGTTTTTCACAAAATGACCACTAACATATCCAACTTATCTTAGGTTTTTCTGGAAAAAACTTTGTGAAAAACCTTTTTGTTAAAGTGTCTCAAATTCACTTAAATTAGCAAGAGTTTCCTTCAAAACCAACGCCACACTCAGCCAGAGTGCCTTTGTCCTGCAATGTCATTATTCTCCACGGCTTCTAGCTAATCCTGTACCTCTATGCTCTGTCAGAGAACCTCCACACACTCAAACACCACAATTTTCAGATGAAACACTCCAGCAATGAGCCACTCCGACTGAAGTTTCATTAGTGGGGCCTGTTTTGTGCAGATAAAGTGCAACGGCATCCATTATAATAACATGCTCTCAGCAGAGCCCCAGTCATAATTACTGCCATGCAACATTTGTTAGAAAGTCTATGAGGTGACCGGTCTGATCTGCACACACAGTAGTAACTTACTTAAGTTTTGGAATAAGTTTATCTTTTTTTGCAGGTGTCAATTGGACATTTGTGTGTGCTTGTTCATTGGTGAGAGTGTCTCTCGGCATGCTGTATATGGTGACTGATATTCAATTAGTCCACCTGTCACCTCTACACAGCTCGGCATTCCAGCGCTCAGTAAATCAGCTCGCCTGACAGCACACAGGTCGATATTAATATTAACGCCACCATAAATAATGTTATTGTAGGCCCTCATGTTAATGGTTCATGATATGATGGGCATGATAAAGTACTGTGCATGTTCAATTGTGAAGGTTTGGGGGTTTAATAGGGAAAGAGAGAGATAGACAGACTAAATTCCCTTCGATGACCTTCGATAGGAACATCGGTGACATTGGGTTGGAAATACGCCCAGGTGGTCACAGCTGTGTTCCCAGGCCTGACTGGCGTGGGTGGGGAGGTTGTGTGTGTGTGTTGGCTGTTGAGACTGGACACAGCAGATTAATTATTATAAATCATCTCCCAGGCCACATGTTTATGGCTGCTACTCAAACTGTTGTCTGACTATCCGGTTTCCATCTCGTACACTGCAGTGTATGCACTGTGTTTTTGTGACAGGCGCGGTCTAGGGTTGAGTAGAAGAATGGCTTTGCTGTGACAATGGCCCATATTTCATTCTGACAGCAAACATATCACTGTGACGTCTTTATGCGACTGCTGCAAATCTCCGTGTTAACCATTGGCTGGAAAGAGATGGCTGTCATCAAACTCAGACCAAGTCTGCTTGTTAATTTGACCTCATGGCCAACACTAGAAAAATTAAATTTAGATGAAATTTACAGAGGACGCATGCATTTGCCTGGCCTGCCCAGCCACATTGTTGAACATATTTCTTCCAAATAACTTCTCTAACTCAGGACACACACTTCTCTACCTGCTGGCCTTTGAGCAGCTCCACTGGGGAAACTCACCAGTAGTTGCTAAGGGACAGAGTATGCTCCTCCACACAGACACAACTGGACTTCCAGCACGCAAATTCAAACTGGTGATGTTATGTCAAAAGTCACACGCTTCTCCGAACCCTCTCTTAGCTGTGGCATAATTTGTGCTCTGAGCACACTCAAAAATTCATGCCTTAAGGGGTTAGCATTATCAACAAAGTATCTGAGCAGTCCAATCATGAAATAATCATAACATTCTAATTCCCATTTCGCATGTCAAGATGTTCCTTCTTTATACAATGTTGAGAAATAAAAAAAAGATTAACAAACATGTTTTGTTATCCCCTCGCAGGCAACAGCTCGCTAATAATTAAATGAATGAATAAATAACTGCGGAGGAATATTAATCAGCTCTCATGCTCATCTGTGAGGTGGCTGATGCACTGCATGCTGATTGGTGGGGAGAGGAGAAGATGGGTGTCCACACACACACACACACACACACACATTCTGGGTCATCCATTATTACAGTCTGCCATTGTGGAGAATTCTAGGAATGATTTCCAAACTGACTTTGGCTTGTGTTATGATGTCACCTCCCATCACTACACACTTACCTACTTGCATGCACACGCACACACACACACACACACACACACATTCTGGGTCATCCAATGTATTATTACAGTCTGCCATTGTGGAAAATTCTGGGAACGATCTCCAAACTGACTTTGGCTTGTGTTATGATGTCACCTCCCATCACTACACACACTTGCATGCACACACACACAAAACCTCCACCAGCCCTGGACTAGGGGTTTTGCAAAGCCCGGATCATCCCCGCTAATCCACACTCATTAAGGATGAACTGCATGATAGCGTGTCACCACCAGCAGCCTCCACGCCCCCCTCCCCATTTACCCCACTTTTACACACATACACACTCACCCCACCACCGTGGTAAGTGGCAGCTTTGATGGTGATTTTAATAAATTACTGCAGATCGTTGCACGCATGTTTGTTACGATCGCTAGAGTAAATAGAATACCTGCCACACCTGTCAGCGCTAATCAGGCCCGGTTAAATTAAGAGCGACATAGCTTTTATTTCACACCAGTGATGACGTGTGTTCAACCAAGGGAAGTTGAGCACTTTTCACTGCATTCTTCGGAGTAGTGTGTCTTCAAACAGAAGAGGAATTCAACATGAGACAAGCAGTGGGGTGACAGAGCTGGCAAAACACTTTACTCTGGTAAAAACTAAAAGGATTCAGAGCTTTAGCAAAACTTCAAATCAATTATTCAAACACTTCCATTGTTTCTCCGGATGGAAGAGAAATAGTTTCTGCACTCAACAGTTTTTACCCAAGGATTATAGCATAAATAGAACGTTCATCCTCAGCGCTCCTCCACATCACTGAGAAGGTCACAGCCGAGTGGAGTCTACCTACAAGCCCCTTGGGCTAAACAAAAAATGCCACACGGATACTTCCCTTCCAGCTCTCTCTCTATGGAGTTCTTAAATAAATTACAGATATGCTATCCTCCCAAGATGTGATCTCTGTTCTCCAGTGCAAATTAAAAATTTAAGCCCATTTAGGTTGATATCCAGTGTAACTTGAAGCAGTGTGGTTGTGTGGGGTGATATCCAACCAGAGTTGTGTCACAGCAGTACTTAGTAGTCATGTTTGTTGCTCTGCGCCCTGCTTTCAGAGAGGAAGCAGAGTGGCCTTGATGTTAGAGAGAATATTGTGTAACTAAAAGGTCACAGGGTTGATCTCACAGCACAACACTGTTTCTATACGCAGCTACGTGTCGTGTCAAAGTGTCAAGACACCAAACTCTAATTTGCTCACTCTGTGTGAATCACTCCATGTGACACCATGAGCCAAAAGCCTAAAATGTAAAATGTGGAACTTCAAAGACTCTACTTTGAGGATAACTGAACTATGTGCCAGTTGTATTTTCAACCAGCCTGCCCTCCTACTCTTCAAAGCCACACACATACTCATAAAGTTCAAACAGTCAACATAGTCACATGAAAATGAGACGTCTTGTAGAAACTTAGGCTTGAGGTGCTCAGCCTGGCTTCTACGAAGATGAGATGGTTTTTTTAACAAATCACTATGAACATCAACACCTGTCAAATGGGTTGGAATTGATGTAATTTTACATTAGGATATCCCACGCTAAACCAAACTTGTTGACACACAACAATATCAAACGGAAACACCTGATCAGCATATCAAATGACCAATAATAAAGCGTCCAAGTGTCAAATCTATAGCTCCAGTGATAATGTTTGCCAGTGAAATACTTTTTAGAAATCAGAAGAAATATGTCAAAATAATTACAGCGAGCTGAACCACTCAAATCAATTAATAAACTAAACAAGTTCTTCTGACGACAAAGGCAGCATGCCAAGAGACACAGGTGAACCACCTATACCTCTAATGCTTGATTATTAAAAATAAATAGACTATTAAATACAACAGAGGATGCCTGGGAGGCTTGCACATCAGCAAACCACATCCTATTTATTTAGTGTTTTAGAGCGGGGCAAGGAGCAAAAAGGCTAATTAGGTGGGAACTCTTTACAAAAACATTATCCAGTAGAACAGGAGACACTGTGTGAAGTAAATGTCCTCCAATCATTAAACAGCAGAGGGCCAAATTAAATTAGTTGTGTATATGTGTGTGCATGTGTGGTGGAGGTGGGGGACCATTTAATAGACCCAACCTCACTATGAACCCAGAGAAAACGCTTTGTCATTTGACCTTCATTAACATCTTCTATTCATTGCTCCAACTCTGGTGATAAATCAGGAAATGGCTCCTATTGTATCCTCCAGTGGTGTGAAGTAAAGCATTCTCCTCTACCTGACTTTCATTAGCTTTTGTCTCTTTAAACAATAAGCGGAGCCTCGATCGAACACATGTTTTAGAAGGTATTTGTCTTGGGGAGGCTTTACTAAAACATTTTTAATGAAATTAAATGAAGAGGTGACCCAGAAAAGATCCACAGAGGAAACACAATCCTGATGTAAAGTCTACTTTAAACATTTTAAAGTAAAGTGAGGAATAAGATTAAGAGCAGCACCTTTAACCTCAGCGTAAAGATAATCATAAAAGATACAAATGGAGCCTGAAGCAGAAAAAAACGGGACAAATACATAGTTCTCTTCTGGAACAGAAGACTTTCCAGAGGGGGGTAGCTTCCCTCCATTGAAGCATTGCTGGATTAACCTAATCAGAAGATTAATCAGACTTGAAACACTGGAGGCTTTGCCGGTGGCCTCTTTATCCGACTATGCTGGGCAGCAGAACTTGGATAGAGAGGAGGGAGATGGCTTTCCCACAAACTCTTTTTTATAGCTGTCTGCTTGCCAAAACACCTCAGAGACAGAGGGGGAAATAGAAGCTCCCAAACTGCCTTTGTTGAACTGGATCCCTTGTGCAAATGTCTAATTATCATTAAGACAAGAGCTTATAAGTTTAGACTTTGAGCTCTACTGGCAGTGTATCATGCAAGACAAGGATGTGACTGAGTGTAGATTTGGTTAGAATAAGCAAGTTAATCTTGAAAAGACGGTGAAAAAAATCTGAAGTCGGCAATAACCCTGTTTATTACAATCAAACAATTTGTCTACATATTTTCAACTGTTTCCTAATTTTGTCTTCCAAGTTTTGAGCCAGCTTCATCCTCAAGTTCACCAGTGAGGTTAGTCAGTTTTTTGCTGTTTCAATTATTTTTGTTAGCTGACAACTTACAAGCAAGCAGATCACTTCAATATAATAACAATTAACATTTCACTCTTCATATAGTTTAAAGCTAGAGTGCGGGACTTTTACATATAAATGAACGAAGGTAACATCAAGCCCTTGACAAGTAGGTTCACACAATGTTGATTAAGACTATCACCACCAGGTAAATCTCTCTGTATTTTGCAGTATATGGAGTTTTAAAATCTGGTGTCTGTGGTGACATTTCCGCACTGGCACACCAGGTGCATTTTTATGCCAACCAGCATTTATTGGTTTGGTTTTGATTTGGTTTGCCCCAGCGGAAGCAGAGAGCAACCCAGAGCCATGGAGAGCTCTGTAATCTGCCATTGCTGTAAAAAAGGTCCAGTGGAAAGAATGTTTATTATTCAGCATTGTTGATTTAGTTTAGTATGATTGTATAGTTTGTGTTAATTGTTTTTTTGTTGTATTGTGTGCAGTCATGCCAATAAAGCCACTTGAATTGAAATTGAACGGAGTTGACTCAACTCTCTCCCTACATGGCTCTGGAGCAAACGTAGCGACGGAGTAGGCTACAGGAACTAGGAGTAAAACAGAAGAAGCATCCAAGAAATGTTTCTGATGCACCACATTAAAAAGAAACTCTGTATTCAGAGAAAGGGTTAGGATTAGGGTCAGGGTCAAAACAAGAAAGTGATCGATGGAGAGGAAAAACAGCGTTAACCATTGGTATAGCTTTAGCTTTTCCTTGCTGGAGAGCACTGAGAGAAGGGACTGAGGGCAGACACAGATGTAATGTTACTGCTCTTGGACTGGTTGGTAAAATATTTTAAGGAGACTATGTAGCTATTACATTTACTCTGCCTAAATAATGGATCATTGTCTTGGAACTGTGGAAATTTCTCTGTATTTCTGTAACTATTTCTGTACACGCGCCTGGGTCGAGCTCACTGTAGGCATATATCATAAGCATGCGTCGACAGCATTTGTGTAATTACTCTCACTGCCAGACGGGGGAGACAAAAGTTCCGCAATCCAGCTTTAAATGGTAAATGCAATCTAACGCCAGTAATTTATACCCATTTAGCTTCTTCAAACTTATCTGAGGAGCATGTTCAACCCAGCAGATACCTGCCCACAATGCCTTACTTGCATTCTAACTCTTAGGGCAGCACTCAGCTGTGAACTCTGCCTCTTTAACACAACGAACATCAGAATATCAGCGACTATTTAAGTGCAATCCTCCTTCCTTGCAGGGATTTAAAGACACGATGAGCGGATTGCCCTCGAAACTGGCAGAAATTAGCTCTTGCTGTGCCATGTTTGCCTGACCCTGTTATAAAGGATCAAATCTGAGAGAAGGCCAGACGCTTTATATTTATTAAGCTTG
Organism: Coreoperca whiteheadi; assembly: GCA_011952105.1. Lineage (NCBI taxonomy): Eukaryota > Metazoa > Chordata > Actinopteri > Centrarchiformes > Sinipercidae > Coreoperca > Coreoperca whiteheadi. The sequence goes on along the minus strand of CM022489.1, from coordinate 11,908,779 downwards.
TGACCACATGTTCATGAGCAGCCCTTGAAAATTTGGCAGACAGAAAAAAGGTATTTGCGGTTGATCTCCATTAAATAAATAAATAAAACTTATTGAATACTTATCTGTCTCCATCTGTCTGCCTTAAATTATGCTGCAACTAATCTCACCACCTAGGTTTAGCAAAGAAAAAATAGGACTGTAGCACATGCCCATGAGAAAAAACAAGAGAAGCCTGCAGTGTGAACAGGGAGGGCATCACTGATCCCAGCTCTCTGGTAGCCAGGTCATCGATTGCAGGATACAGCTGTGATACTTGGCACACCTTTCTGTCTCCAACCACAACTTCGAATCTGTAGCTAACCGTGAGCATTTTTCTTGTTCCTTTTGTCAGTTGACCGAAAAATGCAGAAGGGGGGTGGGGGGAGGAGGGAATCCTACACTGTCCCTACATAATTGTGTGGGAACATCATTTTTCAACCGCAGCTTTGCTTCCCCATCCCCAGGAGGAACATTTCTCAAACAGTAATCATTATGTTATGGAAGTGGCTGCCGGGCAGGGTTGAAAATGCAACACTCCTTGGGGTGCACAGGCACACACACACACACGGGAGACCCACTGAGGGGATCGGGTATGAGTATAAAAAAGTGGGCCCATTTTTTATCTTTTGTACTCCCAAGAGATTTATCGATCCTGGAATCTCATCAAGGCTTTTATGGGAGGGTTAAGTAACACACAGACATCAAAGATCAACTTGTTTTTCTTTCCATCCCTCCTCCACACATGACCTTCCTACACCTACTGTTCTGTTTAAAGATTTGTATCATCCAACATTTAATATGAATACACTTAGAAGAGCATATGTGAGAAAAAAACACTTAAAGCGAGTAGCAGCAGGATTCAGCTAATGACCGTCTGATCAGCCAGTGTTTCATCTTCGCCACATTATCTTAAAATTCAATATTGGGTATTCAAATGCTGAAAAAAAGAATGGGCTGTTGTGTCTAAACTCTCCTGCTATTTACGCATCCAGGTCACACTTAGTTGGTATTCCACTCCTGTTGCTTGTGTCCCCTCTGTGTCTCCTCAATCCCTGCCAAAACAAGCCATAATATATAGAGAGCTGATGCAGAGACATTGATATCTGGCCAAAAATTACAGTTTCACTGTATGTTAGAGGCTTGTCTGTCAATGCACAGCCGGTCTTGTTATTGACTCATCCCTGACAAATTCAGGGATGCTACTGATAACGGCTTGACAAATGGGCCTAACTCTTCCTCCTCCAACAACCAATACATCTCCCTATATCCCCCTGTCGCCCACCTCGATTCTATTATGTGATATGATATCACACCCTGGCTGAGTACAACCAGGAAGTGCTGCTGAGAACAGAAAGGCATTGTGGGTATGATATAGAAATCCTGTGCTCTTGCAAGGAGCATTGAGAGATCCAAAATCTCCAGGCCAAATCTAAAGGGATTAGAAATCATCCCTCTGCTGGACACACCTTTACAACAGAGTCCTTTGGGGCAAGAAATATGGGTGGTCACATGATCAAATAAATCCCATGGTTGACTCAGCTACTAAGTCCACCTTTGGAATTTGGAAATGACAACCAAGGTAAACATACCCAAAACATGGTCAAAGGTGGAACAGAAAGTACTGCAGCTATACAAAATCCAGCTGACAAGTTGACAGTTTGGCTAGTAACCTAAACTTTGAGTTTCATTTGTATTTGCAATTGGTTGGTTTAATTGTTAAACTTAAAAAAGAAAAACAATGTTAAAGAACTCTATTGCAAAGCTGTGTTGAGCAAAGCTCTACAATTAATCTTGCTCATAAAATGTTATTAGTTGGGTAAATATATGAACAAAATGTCCTGCTACATGTGAAAAGGACAACCTGGTCTTTCTATGCAACAGTGACTGAGGAAAAACAGAGTGGTAATCGCTCACTTTACCTTCAAGTATTTTTCCAGTTTATTGGTCTTCAAAGAGGTGACTTTTTCTAACCTTTAAGCACACAGGAAGAAAGGATCGCATACTGGTAAATTTCAACAGCTAAGACAGATAAAAATCATATTTTTCACATAAACATTACACAGTAACTCTAAAGAAATTGCCCCTAGTGGATGAATGTGAGAGTGAATGGTTGTCTGTCTATGTGTCAGCCCTGCGACGAGTTGGCCACTGTCCAGGGTGTACCCTGCCTAAGGCCCGAAGCCACTGGGATAGGCTCCAGTCACCCGCGACCCCTAAACGGGAACAAGCGGTAGAAAATGACTGACTGACTGACATTACACAGTAACTGAAGTAAGTTTTTGTTTGTTTGTTTGGTTTGGTTTGTTAAAATTTAAGGCAAACTTGTCCAAAAAGGTATTTTAGGGTTTACAATGTTGCCTTTGGGATAAAAAAAGGTTTGTCCTACCCCGATTGCTCCAGTGCCAATACAAATCCAGTTCATCGAGTTCAACATTTCCCCTTGTGTGTTCATCCCAACAGAATTAGTTAGCACCTGTCAGAGGCTGCTGGATTCACAATGAAGGAAGCGCTCTGATAGAGGCCTCTTTAGCGACTTTTCACAGACACACACACATACACACACACACACTTAGAAACATACAGTGGAAAATGCAGAGTTGGTGTTTCCATTCAGTTGAATGCTATCATCCCACCAGGGTAGTTTTATTTAGAAACCATTATCACAGTCGGGTAATATAAACACATGTTTGCATAGAGAGGGACTAAGTGCATGCCACATTTATCTCACAGTCACCTGGCTAACTAGGAGATTCATTCAACTCCTTGTGGTTGAACAGGAAAGTGGTAAGTGGTAATAGTAGCAGCTAAAATGAATAGCTACAATATATTACAAAGAGAGCTTTGTTTTTTCATGATACATACACAATAAGAAGAATAATAGCAATTGTACAACTCTTTCTTCAGTACAATGCAATGGTGTAAAGCACGAGGAACAGTGTACATTCAACAATCAGCTATAATATAAAATAATGAGCATTCAACACTTGCAACATATTTTTTTAATAATAATACACCTGTCTTATCGTGTCTCTCCTCAGACTAAGAGGAAAATCTTATGAGTGAAATACAAGCCCTTGCCATTTAGTGGCCAATAAAAAAAGCTGAACTCAACATTTTATATTTTGGTATCTATGTGCAAAATGTGGCAATGGTATTGTTGAAAAAGTGCATTCATGCTGAATTGACCTTCCCTGAAAAAAACACAAAGAAAACCTGTTGTTCATTTTCATATGTAACCATGATGAAACTAAAATCATATGCATCAGCTATTAAGACTTACATATATACTCATGGGTCTCATATCGCCTTTCAGTAGCAACAGACTGGTGGCCCAAAGGCATGACAGCTTTAGGAAGGAGCATGCTAATGTTAGGTGTGGTTTGTGCCTCTTGGTGCTATTTAGCACAGTGTGATGAGAGTTCATCTCCTTCACATCCTGCTCGTCTCTCTGTCTGAGAGCGAGTACAGAAATAGTCTTTGTCACCAACCACACAGTAGGGCACCTTTCACACACCGTGTCCAACATGCCTGGACGGAGGCGCCAATATGTGTGCCAATGTGTGTAGCTTTGCAAGCTACTGAGTGCAGGTCTGTGTGTGCCAGTGGGTTTCTTTTATTATTTTAATAAAATAAAATGCTGTATGTTTGACAAGTAAAAATTTAATCAATTAAATTATTTATTCATTTAATAGAAGGGGGCTTGCTCTGCTCCTTTTGGTATGGTGCAGTATCAACACCATCTGATTTGTCTCTGAAATGGTTGTGTAAGTTCTCATTTTCATAGCATTTCACCAGTGTAATCTGTAATGAGCCAAACTGTGCACAAAACTCAAATGGGAAAACATTTTGCACTGTGCCAGCTCAGTATGGAATGATACACTAGAGCAGAAGAAAAATGATATGTGAGGGTAAAGGAAGCAGCAACAGATAAGAGGATTACTCCATTATTATCTACCCCAGGGCCTGTTACCCCAGAGAAGAGGAACACGGTTAAAAAGGGCAAGACCTTGATTTTTTCCCCTGACATGCTCACATCGTTTGAGCGAGGCAGAGTCGCTACACGACATACAATCCCACTCTGCACGGGGCAAAGACATGTTTTTAGCCCAAGCTCAAATGCAGCATCCTGAGGTGTGACCTTACTCTCCTGTCCAGCCTTCCTCTAACCTTCCTCCAGAGAGACCAGATGGATGGACCTGATATCTGGTTTGGAATTTGAGGTTAAGTGTGGTTTCCACAACCTGGGGATTTTTTTGGGGCAAAATCTTTGCTCTATTATCAGATAAAAACATATTTGCAAAGTTACCTGACATGGACACCTAAGAAGTTAAATCATGCTTATTGAAGGCTAGACAGTTATGCAGTTCATGTCTATCAGAATGATGTCACTGTGAAAGAGTTGTACTAAGTATATAGAAATATTGGCTATTAGGATATGCCAGAGGTTTTCAAACTGTGAGGTGAGTTTAAGGGGGGGCAAGGAGGGAGAGACCTCACATGAAACAAAGGGTGCTTTCACACCTGCCTCATTTAGTTCGGTTGAATCGTACTAGAGTTCGTTTGCCCCTTTGGTGCGGTTCGTTTGCTCAGGTGTGAAAGCAGCAATCGTACTCAAGTGCGCACCAAAAGCGGACATAACAAGCCTAGGTCTCGGTACGCTTTCAAACAAACTCTGGAGCAGTTCATTTGTGGTGAGAACGTGATCCGACCTCGAACCGACCCAACTGCAAAAAATACTGATCATTTTTGGACTATCGGAATATGAGCATGTCAGAGTTAAGAAGAATTAATGCACGCCTCCGCTTGAAGTGACGAGCGATGCGCGCTCGCCATTTGAAGTGTATTTCAAGCCGCATCTGCGTTCATTATAGAAATGTACTGTTTGCATATTGTTGTGTATACAACAAATGTAATAGATTCTGGCCAGGGACAAAACCAGCCCACGCAGTCGTCTCTCGATTGTTCCGTTGTCTCCGTGTTGTTTGCTGGCTTTTCCTCTTTTGTTGGAATTTTCCCGCATGTAAATTCTGACCAATCGAAAAGAAGTTTAGGAAATAAGCCGTGGCCAATGAGTGATGTGGATGTTGCCATGTGACTGCATTTTGGTTCGTTTCAACTGGTTCGGACCAAAGCAATCAGCGTGGTGTGAAAAGGAACAATGTGTAATTGTAGTTTGCTCTTGGTTCTGACGAAATGAACCGAACTAGAGGTGTGAAAGCATCCAAAGATACTGCTTGAGGCGAAAAGCAGCTAAGGACCAACACTTAGTGCCCAATTGGCGCAATTTGCATTAAACATTCATACTCCTACTCAGTCAAATCTAAGTTCTGTCAATTTTGTGTGAGGGGGGGCCCAGAGTGCCAGACTTTAAAAATAAACTAAAATGGATTTTCAACATTTTGACAAAGAATTTCAAATTTTTACTTGTATTTCCTCTACATATGACAAACATTGACTGCTATCATGTATCTATAAAGATGTAATGTCCTCAATTTGATTAAAATATTTACATTATACCAATACATGCAAACACACATGCATAGATTCTCCCTCATTAATGTTGAGATTACACATGCACACACAAAATAAATGCATATCTCGACAGACAACTGTGTTTTGCAGTGTAAACTGAATTGCATTTTTGTGTGGGGGCGAATGAGTCAGGACTCTTTCTTTAGTTAAACATAGACATCAAGAGTGTTGGTGTCTCCACGTCAAGACTGAAGCGATAATTACTGTCATTCAAGCAGAAAGCTCATAGCACAGGCGGGGATTAATGTGTGTTAGCTAGTGACTGTGTCTTTTTAAGATAAATGTACACCAGCTGTCTGCATTTCAGAAAATGAACTGTCTTTTCACTCCAATACAATTGCATTTGCCTCTGGGCCACGTTCATGCCCCAGCCATGAGCACCATGTGTAGTCTTACTGCTCCTTTGAATTTCACTTTTCAACAATTTGCTGATGTTCCTCTCCTGATAAATTTACGAGATAGGAGGAAGAGCTTTACTGGTTTGCTCAAGGACACTTTGAGAGAACATACTGTTGATGGAGGAACATTATCAGTTGTTTAGGCTCCTAACTATCCCCTGAACCATTAACAAACATTTTACATTTGCATTTACCTGCTGTGTGCAGGTGGTGGTTCAATGTGTTTGAATTGATACATTTGCGGCTGCAGGAGCTTTTTTATTATTGCATTTCAAAATATTCAAACAATTAGGACACCCAGTCCCCACATATAAGACATTTGCAACACAAGAGGCCTTTGACACCATGTTGAATGATTATTTAAAATAAGCTCCTCCAAACTAAATCCCAAAGCATCGTTTGTCATTGCCTTCAAAACGAAACATTGTTTTCTGATCTGATGTCCCTATCAACAAGATGATACTATTTGACAGCATCATTACTAATGTCTCATATGACAGTTGGATTTGCCTCCACTGTGGTAAAGGTTTGGCAGTAAAACTACTTTGTAAAGGGTTTCATGGTTAAAAGAAGAACTATTTGGTTAAGGTTAGGGAAAGATTGCTGTCATTGTTTTCAGCATAACCACAACCTTAATCTGACCCTTTTCAAAACTTAACCCCAACGATAGATTAACCCTTGACACTCCTTACATTACTGTCACAATTTAGTATCGGTATGGGACTATGCATGACTAGTGTGACCTATAAAGGTAGTCCCAAAAGGCATTCTTCAGGAAGCAGGATGGCTTTTAGGTGACAGAGCATAACCTTTCACCATATTAGAAGTATCTTGGAGAAAAATATTTCAGTTCCAGTGGTACTATTTATTTTCTTACATTAAAAACTGACTTGGCAGCATATTAAAAGTTGTTGGCGGTCTTGACTCTGAGAATACCATCAGGATAAGTCACACTACTCATGTTGTCATTCAAGCACATTTTTGTTTAAAAACATAAATATTAGGCACGAGCATAAGCTCTGAGGATGGTATAGGTATAGAAAGAAATTAAAATTTAAGAGCTACAAGAGCCCATCTACCCCTGTTGCGAATCTGTTTCCCTACAATGCTCATGTACTGTATGAAAGAGAAGTGCAGGAATACATAAAAGCTTTTCAGTGTAAGAAGGGAGTGACAAGAGAGTGTCATTTTGTGAAAGTTGCCATGTTGTTGCCTTATCTCAAGCAAACCTGCTTCTTCTCTTCCCAACCTTAACAAAAAGACAAATTCAAGCATTTCTACAAAATTTTGTAACAGAAAATAGTAGATGAGGACAAAGATCAGACACTGTTCAAAATGTGGTTAAGTTTCAACCTTCCCATATAAATGTAAATGTGGTTACTCATGATTGAGGGATGTTAAAAGGAGAGGAAAAGCCTGCCGGGTTGGTATTTAAGATCCTTGCTGTGAATAGTGCAGCAGGTGAGGAGTAACTCATTGAAAGCTTGTGAGCTCCTCACGAATGCATAAGTGTAGGCTATCAACAGCGAGGGAAAACACAGAGACGGGAGAGCGGATACATTTGGGAGCAATGTATCGAGGAAAATGGAATTTCCTTTCTCCCTTTTACAAGACGAGTGACCTTTGCCCTCTGGGTGGCTCTTTCCTCCTATTTCTCCATTAGTACATGGAGACAGACAGGCACAACACACACAAAGGCATTTGCAATTTCTTTATAAAGCTGCCCTCTCAATACACACACACAGGCGCTTACTGTCCAACAGTCAATATTTTCTAAAGGATGGCCTCCCTTGAGAACTAGCAGGGAATCTGAGGGGGGCCCTGCAATGAAAGGGCCCGTGATTGCATTCGACCGTAGCCCTTATAAAGATGTCGTACATCAAATGCCAAGAGATAAAAAGCCATCCACGAAGAGTTAATCAGCAGAGTAGCTTTCATGGCCATGCTGCAATTTGTCTCAATATCGTGAAAAGAAGACAGGCTCTCCTAAAAAAAGCACCAATATAAATAAATACAGAGCTTAAATACATACCCGCATTAGTGTTTCATGTAGCTCTGAGTGTGATGGTATCTCAGACTACTCCAAGGCTGCACGTGATGTTCTGCTTTTATCTTACCATTTATCAATACCACCTGACCTTGAGAGTGACCTAGGTGTGTGTGTATAATGGCTTGTTTGTCTGCTTTTGTACACTTGTGTGTCAATGTCTTAGTGCACTGATGTCTCCCCTCCCATTTAGCTGATTCAGTTGGGTTTGAGAGCCTGACCAATTTGCATTCTGAGTCACAGTGGAAATGCCTACAAGAGGCTGTTTAAGCATTTTGCATCCTTGCCACCTCTTACCTGATAGGATACGCTGGTGTGATTCTTATGGAGTGGCACGTTGGGTGAGAATGAGGCTTAATCACGATAGCTGTTAACCCCTGTTTCTGACCTCTCGTACCAGCCACCACATTTCAATCAAGTTAATACGTTGGGCCCACCAATGCCAGTGAAACAGGCAAAAAGATCAATAGAGGAACAAGGTATTTAACCTGGACAAGAGGCTTGCCAAATTCTCCAAAAAGCCCACTGAGCCACTTGAAAGACCTCCGCTTGAATGACGGTTTCAGGGGTTATCCACAATGGAGATTACGGAATCACAATGTCATTTAATTGCAGTTATAATATGGATCATGATACATGTTCAAAATTTCTTTTCAGCACCAAAAAGACATTTTTACAGCTGTTCTTTTCTTAAAATGTTCTGAAAAAATATAATTTAGACATTCTGGATCAAATGAATTTCATTCTACATACATCAGGGAAGCTAACAGTATCAGATTATCTTGGTAATCTTGGCATCCAGGGGCATCATTTCCCAACACATCCTCATACCTAAACGACAGAATAGGTCGATTTCCACACGTGATTAATATTCTGAAATGGTGGCAGTTTGTTTAGATTTAGGCAACAAAACTACTTGGATAGGTTAAGGATAGAGCTTAAGATGTTGAGGTTCTCTTTGGGAGTGACGAGGATGGACAGGATCAGGAACGAGTACATCAGAAGGACAGCTCATGTTAGATGTTTCGGAGATAAAGCCAGAGAGGCCAGATTGATGTGGTTTGGACCTGTTCAGAGGAGAGACTGTGAATATATTGGTAGAAGGATGCTGAGGTTGGAGCTGCCAGGCAGGAGGTCTAGAGGAAGACCAAAGAGGAGATTTATGGATGTAGTGAGAGAGGACATGAAGTTAATTGGTGTGAGTGAAGAGGATGCAGAGGACAGGGTTAGATGGAGGCACATGATTCGCTGTGGCGACCCCTGAAAGGGAACAGCCGAAAGGAAAAGAAGAAAGAAGACTTAAGTCACGTGACATTGGTCACCTAGGTAATGTACTGGACACAAACCTAGGTTTCCCGGGTGAAAGTCCTGTTGACCTATTTGTTTGATCCATCCATCACCCAACCTTCCTCCTCCCTCTTTATTGTGACGTAGATTCCAAACACCAACAGTTTATCAGAAAAATAATTAAATTATATTGTTGTGCCTTTAACTTCACTAACACTAGTAACAAGCCATTTAAGGGAAAGCAATGCTGTGGTGACAATCAGACACTCAAAATGATCTCTTTTGTATTTGAATCAGTTCCAAAATTTTGCAAAAATGATTTATAGCAAATATGTTTTATAGGTAGTCCAACAAAGCATGTGCATTGGCTGTTTTCACCCTTAAATGGTTACCATTTAGAAGAGTTCTTACATTAAAAATACCAAAATGCTACATTTAGAATTATTTAGGTGAAAAGGCAAACGCAATCTTTCGTCACTCTTGTTTTAAAACAATTTTCACCAATAGTCACAGCTAACCTGCTGTGGTAACTAAGTAACTTCTGTTACTTGCATACAGTTAGCATTTGGTATGCTATCCACATTCTAACCTTGTTTCAGCTCTCTTTGGAGCAGTCCATCCACATTGGCAGTGGACAGGCTCGATTATGTTCAAGGCTGAAACATCCTGGGGGTAAAATTCTTCATCTCTACCTGGAAATCTAGACAGTTCTTCCTTTGCTCACAGGACACGTCCACCCAGACCGTCAGCATCAATTGTGTCAGTCTGCATTGACAGAAGCGTCTGTCACCATCCATTTACCTACACAATGAAGGAAGGGCACAGTTCCACTGTAAATACTAGACTTCCTTATGTGGTTATGCTCATACAGACTAAGGCCACAACCTCTGCATTATGTCTAATGCTCTTTTGGGTTACAATGAGCTACATAAATGTATAGGCACTGATACGAAATGCTGGCTGTGGTGCATTTTTGGTGTCTTCCTGTGTAAAGATGTTATCATGTTACATGTCCTGTTGTCACTGAAACATTGGTAACAGATTGCACTGTATCACTATTTACTGTAAGTTTAGTTTTTCTCTCCTCTCTATGCATCATGCCAAATACCTGTAAACACTGATTCTGATTTGATGTTGCAAAATCTGATTCTTCGCACTCACACATAAACATGCACATCCAATCACAGATCCCAAAGGTACTGTGTCCTTGGGAGATCGAAGTTTCGTCGCGCTGTTCATCAGACATCTGCTAAGCGCCTCATCATGAAAGCGCCGAGGTTTATTCCCTTGTGTTGCCTTGCCAAGAACTGGCAGGCGCCAAGAAACCTTCCACTCTGCCACCAAGGTTAGGTGAATGACAACGCTGAGTTACTGAGACACAAGAGAAGGGAGGAGACAGCCATAGAGGGAATATAAACAGGTAGGCTACAGTCACGTCCATCTGTATATTCTTATCCTTTTCGTGTCCTTTTTTTACTTCCATCTTTTTCTAGAATTCCAAGCTGCCTCTTATGTCTCTGTATTTCCCCCTAAGTTTTTGTTTTCTCTGTCTGCAATATTTTCCTCATTGTGACTCTCAAGAACCTCAAAACACAAAAACAATGCTAATCTCTCCGTTCACAATTTCCTCTGCCTTATTTCCTTGTCCCCATCTCTTTCTCTCACTTCAGAAAAGAGGGGAGCTGGCTAATGCTGCCTCTGCATTATTTATCATCAGACAACAACGAGCAACCGGTGCTGCAAATAATCCAAACGAAGGTCAAACAGGAGCATTGGCCAGCCCAGAAACCCAACCCAGCTGTTCTCTACCTTCTCTTAAATTCTGTTCTCATCTTTTAACTAATCTGGAAGAGAGACACAGAGGACAAATGATATGAAAAATGATATGGAAAAAAATATGCACAATATTGGGCAACCCCACTGTAAACAACCTGAGAAATTAATTGCAACAACTAGAGATATGTTGGAGTTGCCAGTACTGATCACTGCTTTGCTGTGGTCAGAAGGCTGCATTTCCCAAAATTGCTGCAGCAGTGTTAAAGTGATCGCTGGCAATCAAGAGCAAAACAAATATCAAATTGCTTGCCATTAGAATGTAGAGTTAGGTGTCTGATGATTCAAATTGATTGCCTATCAGACCATACAGTGACAGAGGACAATCAGCATCATGTCCTATAGATTATTTGCTTTGTTTTTGAATGGGATGTTCGCATTTAGGGCAACTAGCTGATGTTCTTTTCTAAATTGATTTGCAATGCCTGTAGGTGCATGAACGTCCCACCACTATCACAAATAATATGAAGATGTTCAATGGTCAGAGCCACAGTGACACTGCATGAATGGTCATGTGATAGATAAGTTCTACGTAAAGACTGACTGGGAAAGTAGAAAATATGTATCTGATGATATGCATATTTGCCCATCTACTCTATTTCTTTACAAGAGGAGAATTTTCAACATTAAAAGAAGAGGACGACGTAATCAAAGAGGGCATAATTTAGAAGGAGAAGAAAGTGAGAGAGTGAAATACATGATATGTTTCTTGAAGAGACACATTTTGAGATTACTACAAAAGACAAAGTAAATGTGACACGATGGCATATCTGGGTGAGTTATTCAGGAGGGGATTGTGGGCAGACTGATTAAAATTGTTAGAGAAAGCAAACCCGCAAAATCTGGTTTTCACAAAAATGTAGAGGAAAATCAGATTAACCTCTGATATGTTTGTTTACTTTCCTTCATTTTTTTAATTAGAATTTCATGATTATACAAATAAGACAATGCACAAAAGGCTGGGTGAAGTGGAGCGTAAATCAATAGTGTGGTGGTCACATGACTTGTGTCAATTATTAGTTATCAATCATGAATAAAAATGGCTCACTGCTTCTCTTGTCACCATGTGTTCCACTTGTAATAAGTAGCTCTATGTTTACACAACTTGAAACACTGCTTGGGGATGGTCTCCATACTCAACCATTTAGAAATGTGTAGCCATTTCCATCAAACTTCAACATTTAAAAGTGAAAAATAAATCTGCACTGTGGATGGTTTTGCAATGTAGCTTTTGATGACCTCTACATGCAATATTCGTACAACTGCTGCCAAAAGCAGCCTGTTTAAGTCATTTACACAATTGCATAAACTAGCAATTCTCACTTGTTTTTTAGACCTACACTATCAAACTTTACTAAACAGCTGCTGTCATATTTCTGCTTATCATGTTTTAAATCACAGCCACAGCCACTATTTCAATTACACACTATTTGTTTTTAGAAATGCAGCACTTCTTTTGCCAGAAAGAAAGAAATAAATGACACTTACAAATGTGACCCACAATAACCTGGTGTTTTTAAATGAAAATATGAAGAGTCCTGAGGGAGTTCATCGATGAAGAGATGAAAGAGAACTGTTTATTGTTTTAAGATATGTCATACAATTTGGTGAAATGTCTGTACGCACTATAACATGTCTCAAACATCCCTGATTATTTAAACTGTGTTAACTGGGAACTTGGTTCGAGAGCTGAGTTATAATCAACTTTGATTTGTGGGGAAACACTGCCATTTGTGTGGATATTTTCACAACAGCCTAGCTGAGCAAAGCTCACTCAAGGTACCACAAAGGATCAGGTATGCATAATAGCTTTTCACAAAGTCATGCTGTACTGAGATGGCTGAGGGAATAAAATCAACTGCAAGGAAAGGCCAAAGTACAGACAAGACTAGGGCTTAAGCAATAATCAGTAATTGCTGCACATTTCTATCATACATTTCATTTGCACTTGTTGATTAATTCACAAGATCATCAATAAGTGACAATGCACTGAGAATGGACGTGGTCCTCCTTGACAGTGCAATGTCAAAGACTCAATTTTAACTAAACTATATTAAGTTGTGCTACTTCATTTGAATGCAATTCCAATCTCATGCTTCTCCTCTCACACTTGCAAACAGTACACAAATTTAAAAAAAAAAAAAGTAAAGGTCATGAAAATACCCAAAATGTTATAATGAAAATGGGGCCTACTCGGGCACATCTTCAGTTAATCAAACACATTGACTATTAGACAGGTCCCAGGTCTATAATTGTCCCTGTAGAAGGCAGAAAACTGGTATCTGCTCTGCTCTCTAAGGTTGCTTTAGATAAAATCGAGATCAAAAGTCTAGCTAAAGTAAATTCAAGTTTAAGTTGTCCACTTGGTTGTTGGCTCCCATTCTAAAAATCTTTATGTCGTTAGATTACTTTAGAGTTGGCCTATATTCAATGTTTTTACTCATTTGTAATTACCAATGGGAGTGCATTCCCACAGGAGGGATAGTAAAGAAGAATGTCTTGTTCTACAGCCAACAACTTTTTTTAATTGACCTGTTATTCAGATTGATGTCATGGTTACTGCAGATGACAGATAAAAACAATAAAAACCAATAGGAAGACGCACACCATTCCTTTGCTAATTAGTTTCTGTGCTAGCAACAGACACTGGTCAGTAAAATGTGTGGTATGGAGTCAGGTAGGTGGCGTAGTAGCGCATACCAAATACATAAAAGCTAGCATAAACTATGACTTTTATCTTGACCTCAACGTTAACCCACCACTATCAATAATGGACCAAATGCAGCTTGTCTTAATCTAACAATATGCCAGTCTGAATACAACTCTGTCTCCTTTAAATTACATTCATATACAACTTTCTCAAATGCTGCACTAGTTCAGATACTATAGACTCACCAATTTTGCCAACATGAAATCCTGGTGTCTGGAATGTTCAGTGGTAGCAAATAATTGCACACATAAATATACAACATTCATGGGCAATTCAAGCTGCCCCCTAAACAGCAGTGAACTCTTTCCAGAGCTTCCATATAATGTATCATTTTGATGTACTTTAAATAAATGATTCACAGACTGGCAGGGGTGTTGGCAAATGTTGACATGAGTGTGCAGTTTACTGACATCAGGATACGCAATTGCACAAATTATGTGACTAAAGTGCTGCCCTTTTGGACTGTCAGTGCACAGTCTCCCTCTGCAGCTTTAAGAAAGGGAAAGTGCATCCACTGTCTGTGGAATAAATACATGAGGAGCAACACTGAGTGTCCAAAGATGCATGAGCTGTAGGGTTAGCTAGGGATTCCCCAAGGGGTCTCTGGCCTGTTGATAGGCTATAGCCTTTCTGTTGACATCCAGGCCGAAAGACGAGCCATTCATCAAGCCTCAACTCACACTACATGAGGCAGAGGGAGAAAAAAAACCCCAGGATGATTAATGTATTTTCTGTGTGGTCAGTCTCTTTCTTCAGCACACCCACAAGCAGAGGCTCAGATGTACTCTTGCACAAAAATGAATGGACATTTACAAGCATACAAACCTATGCATGTGTTTGCACACAAACAGAAACATGCACACAGACACATATTATCACCACAAGGCTATATTAGTAGATGAAAAATGTTGGAGCTCAACTCTTTTCTTGGCTAACTTTCGTGGTGAATGGAGGGGTATTCACTTAAGAGTGAGACAGCTAGCCTTTATTAATAAATACCCCTGCTGAGCCGACATCAAGCATCACAGCACAATGAGCACACACAGCCATCTGATAAAACTCAACTCACCCAAAATTTCAGCTCATTTGTTTGTCTCAGTTCCTGAGCTGACAGGAACATATGAAGGGCTTAATTGAAAAGAAATGGTTATTTGGAGCACAATTGCTACATCAAATTCAAGTTAATATTTTAGAAATTGAGAAGCTGCATTGTGATAATTATGTTCTCAAAAACACATCACATCCCACGGTAATTTATAGAGAGAAATAAAAAAAAAATAAATCCGAAAAATCGAATCCTGTTATATCATGACAAAAATATTGTGATGTAGGATTTGGCTACTGTATACCACTTTTTATGGTGGAGGTTTTATGTTCAAACCTCTCCCGCAATCCCTCTCCTTAAACACTTCCATTTTACATTTGACGGGGGTCCCGGCGCCTGTAAAATGAAAGCTCCTCTGATTCTTCCCTAATGGTGCTTTTCCAAGCTTTCTAGTCTGTACAACTGAATGAATACAATGGGGATCTGTTCCATTGTGAAAGAACAGGATAGTTTGCCCATTAAAGCTCCACACTCAAGTGGATTCATTTTTGTCTGGCCACAAAGGATGCCGGCAAGCTCATAAGCCGCACATTAATATGACCACAGATCAATGGGGCTGTGAGCAGTCTGAAGGTACTGTTGATGTATTGGCTGGATTTACAGGGCTGCAGAGATGGATATGGGTTAGGGTTGACTGGAAGACCTCACATCCTTTGGTAGTGCTAACTAGTATTATTGATGAGTAGGAACAATTGATGGAAAGAAATAAATTAGATTAAATGTTCTAATTTTAGAGAGTTATTCACTAGAATGAATTGAGTGAAATCTTAAATCTTCATAAGAATGGGTACATATGAACAGACAGAGGACAACATAAGAAATGCTTAATGATGTCAGAGGGCTAGACCAAGCTGTTGAACAAATTTACCATTAGTATCGACAGTGTGGAGCTAATTTGTAAAGATGTAAAACACTGTATCACCTGTGTAACTAATTCTAAATGAAATGTAATGAAACCAAGGGGTCATAAAATTCTTCACATTAACTCTTACATGCTGATAAAAATTTCAGACAGTAGACCTGAACTGAACTGAATTGAAATTCAGTGAAATGACTAAGGTATTATCAAGACCTTACAAGCTATAAAACACAGTTCGTTTAGAACTGCAACATACACATTATTTGATTATACATTTTCAAACACTATCTATAAAAATATCAAGTGAAATACATATTAAATACTTACATGTATGTGAAAATTAACAATACATTGTGTGGAATGACCTGACAGTAAAAAAACTATATTCACAATTAAAATCATGTATAAAAGTATGGCGTAAACAGTGTACATGCATACTTTGGTTTTGAGATTTATAAAGGTGAGTTACACATGTGTCTGCTGTATTGAGTGAGTTGTAAGAGTGAAAAAGGGTGTGCAATTGTGGATGAAATATGCCTCTCTGGGTTGGTTCAGAACAATTGTTAAAACAACCTTGAAACTGCATCAGAAACTATACAAATCAATATAATGACATTTCAAGACTCACTGCGTGGTTTAAAGCAGGGTTTCTTTTTGCAATTAATTCAGTGGAAACAGGTAAATTATCACATTACAAAACATTTTATGACATTTTTTTCTTGCATAAAGAAAAATAAGATTAAGACTAAATACCACATTTAATGACATCCCTTTTGTTTTCTCCCTAGTTTTTCTGTAAACCACTTTCCAGAGATCACCTGTCAATCAAACAGTGCATGTGCTACTTTGACATCTTTTCCTCTGAATTTCCTCTTCTTTCTTTTGTTCATCCACAGTGGATATTTATTTATAAGAAACTTATACATTGTTGTTTCAAGAAAGCTGGAGTGTGGGGCGTGTTTTGAACTGGCACTGAGTTTGACATATAAAAACGAGTAATGGAAAAATATCCAGTGGTACCCGAGTTGGAGTGGTTTTTAGGACCGTTCTGTCTGTTACTCTGTCCATGTCTGGGCGGGGCTCCGCTGGCCCCGGGCCCCTGACTATCAGTCAGGCTGATGTATAGGTCCACAGGGTACAAATGAAACCTGTCACAACAAGGGTAATGATGTCAGAGTCACTATAGCTCACTGCTGAGGGAGTAGAGGAAGGGAGACATGGTGATAGGAAGATGTGGGGAAGAGAAGAGGGTTGAGGAATGAGAAAGGAAAGCAGGGAGAGGGAGATTGAGTTGAAAGTAAAGGAAGAAGCAGGAGAGATGAGGAGGATGGAAAGTAGGGAAGGCAAGAGAGAGAGAAGAAAGAGAACATAGAAGAGAGAAAAGAGAAAAGGGGCCTAAGAATGAGGGCATGGGAGCAGGGACAGACTAGAACGAGGAGAAAGAAGTGCAGGAACAGAGGGATATATGAATGGAGTGTGAGAAAGGAGATGTCGTGAGCAGGGAGGAAGGTATGGGAAGGAGCAAGGGAGAACAAAGAGGTGAGAGACGTTGGAGGACAGTGGAGAAACAGGAGAGCCAGGGAAAGAAGGGGAAAGTAGCTATGGAAAAGAGGGATGGATTTGGATTTGGATTAGTAGAGATGGAGAAAAAATAGGCGTGGGAATAGAGCAGCTTAGCTGTTTGAGCATTAAAGTTCATTTTTGACCTTCAGAACAATATTTGTGCTGGAGGTCCATTGAATAGGTTTTTTTTGGGGTGTGTTTCAGTGGCCCAGAATCTGTCGTTCATATTGATGGGTCAAGAGAGTGACCAAAAAGAAGATTGGTCATTGTTAAGTGGGAAGTCTTTCACACCCTCTACTCCATCTTCTGATAAACCAACAGTGGCAGAAGTGGCTACATTTCTTGTAGCAGCTGAAACCCGCCTCCTCTCTCTCTCTGTGGCTCACATTCTCTCTCTCTCCCTCAATATCACTCCATCTCTCTCTCTGTGTTGCCTCAACCTTTTTCTCTGTCTCTCTTTCATTCTCTCTGTCCTCATCCTCCATTATCATTGACATCATCCTTTCCATCGCGCTCTCTCCACCATCCCACCCCACAAACACGCACACACACACACACTCAGATGCTGCCTGCATCCTCCCTGCCTTCTCCTCTACGGCAATCTCTCTCCATCTCAAGATGTGGCCACTAATGGATTGAAAGTCTTGGAGAAAAAGCAACAGTCATTTAAAGATTAATGTCAGGCCTGGTATTCTGAAGGGCAGTCAGCCCAGCCTCTGTGTATGTGTGTGTGTGTGTGTGTGTGTGTGTGTGTGTGAGATTGTATGTGTGTGTGTGTCCAGTAGAGGATGTGCACATGTCATCTCTGCAAAGATTCCCTCTTCATTATCAGCCATTAGGCAAAGACAGAGAGAGAGAGAGAGAGGAAGCAAGAGAGGGTTAGCTGGCTGGCCCATACAAGCACATATCACAGCTTGTCACTTTCTTCTCAATACCCACTACTAGATGGCCATTAAAACCAAGGACTTTCATCAATTAACATACCACACTTGCGCTTAAGTATGAATATGCTCTTCACTGTCTTTGAAATATGCCTCTTCGCTGCAACAAGCGTCAGCCTTAACCAGTGATTTAATCTTCTATTGAGCCTTAAAGCTGCACTAGGTATGTTTTGTATTAATTTTTACAGCTTCAGCAGAATCTTAAGTATTTTATTTTCAAACTGCTGTGGATTTGTTAATTTTGCTCCAAGTATTTTTTGGAAGGAAATGTTATCCATAAGCAGGAAGTGACACCAGCAACGAATGAGCACTTCAAACCAGAGAGAAGTAGACTAATTGACCTTCTGTCTCCACCACAACAACCACTACGAGGGGGAAATGTACACACATTCTGAGTTCAGTTATGGTTATGAATTCATCCTTTCATGAAGCATCTTAGATCAGATACAAAATGTCTAAATAGCAAGTCAATAGGCTATTTCAACTAGTCTATTACATACTAGAGACTTGTAAATGTTATATACACACTTCAAGTGAGGAAATGGTCAGAGCATTTGTGTTGTTTTCAGTTAAATTCACTTTTTTTCCATACATTAATTTATCCATCCATCCATTATCTAAACTGCTGATCCTGTTTAGGTTCACAAGGGTTGGAGCCAATCCTAGCACACACTGGGTCAGAGGCAGGGTACATCCTGAACAGGTTTCCAGTCTATCACAGGGCAAACAAATATATAGACAGAGTTCACAATTTGGAGCTTCCAATTCAACTAACCTGCATGTCTTTGGACTGTGGGAGGAAACTATCCAGAAGAAACCCACACAGTCATTGTTCACTTGATTTTAAATCGAAAAGTGGGGCTCCAATGTAAGCAGGCAGGGCCATATTTTAATATGACGTAATATCAGAAACAATTTCTCTCTGAGCTTAACATTTCTTGCATCATTTGCAATAAAAGTTAAGTAAGAGTATAAACTGGCAGGGTGGACTTGTGTTTGGAAGTCTAATAACTGGCATATCACATTTTTAGAACAGCCAAAACATCCTTGAGCAAGACACTAAATCCCTGGCTGCTCACTCTGTTTAAATCCTTCTGAATAATAACAGCTGAGAAAATAAAGCTATGCTCTGCTGCAAGGACATGATAAGATCAACATTAAATGTTTCAACCTTTCAACCCATAATTTTCTATGTTTCTATGAGTCCTTGATCAAACAAACCTCTCGATTCATTTAACACATGTTCACGCTGAACATGATTTGCCCACAACTAAGTTAAAATGATAATAATTAGAAATCCACAAGACCTTACATCGGTGGAGTCAAATCTTAGCTTTATCTTAACTGTTAAATGTACTAATACCAAACACAGGAAGAGAAGGGAGTGAAAAACAACAAAAAGTGATTTTCAAAGAAAGAATAATAAAATGACACATCAAATGCTTCTTCTCTTGTATAGGCATACAGTATCACACAAGGGTGCAGTCTCTTCGTTCTTATATGTAGCAGTCAAAGGAGAGATAATTTATGAAGCTCTTGTCCCACAGTGGCTTCACATAAATCAACAGCAGAGAGCCGTATTTATAGTTCTCTATCATTCCAATTCTTCCAGCAGCGGAAATGGAGGATGGACTTGCAAATAAATGTTCTAATACTGAACAGTAAAGTAATCTGAGAGGCAGTCACTTAAAAATAAACATACACAGCTGTGTATCTATTTGTGTATCTATGTATCTACCCTGTTTCAAATAGCAGCTTTTATTTAATTGAGCAACTGCCCCTCGGAATATCTGTGCATGTGCCTGCTGCAGAGAAAGACACTTTGAACATCTGTGGGGTGTGTTTCTGTGAAGCCAGTGAAAGGAGCAGCCCGAGCTCTGCTAAATATTTAATGGGCCTGTCTGATGGTCATAATCACTTTTAAGAACAATAGAGGAAAACAAAGGGCGTCAGTGAAAACCTGCGTCAGAGGTCAAAGCCACATCTCAGGCAGGTTAGAGGGAGGGGAGGGGAGGGGAAGAAGGGATGAAAAAAAGGAGAGGCACTCAAAGGTACAAAAAAATACATGGCACATGACTATCAATGTTCCTGGGTGTTTGTCCCAGGAATGGTATATTGGGTCCCATGACAGGCTGTGCGCTTAAGAGCTATTTTTGGAAGGCAACATACAGAAAGAAGTATGCCTACAACCTGAACAGCAGTGGAATAAGGCTGCGCAGCATGTGAAAAAGCTTCTATTAATTTGTTTTTGCTTTTTGTTGTTAAAATGCTGTGATATATTGTAAATCTTTTGATGTACTATCATTTTTGTAATACATTGTATAAAATATAATACAGTTTGTAATATATACTGTAGATTTCTGGCATAGACATATACTGTTCTTGTTTTTGTATTAACACCACCAGCAACAGATATTGCATGCTCGTATAAAGTGTCACTTCTAATACTGGAAACCACATTTTGCTCTTATCCACAGTGGTATCTTTCCATCCAGTTAGGGTGTAATTTGCCATGGTTTGAAGGTAGCGGCCATAAAGATGTCTGATATCACTTGACATTTGGTTTGTGGCACTTAACATGCCAAAAAATACATTTGAAAAACTCAAAAACTGCGTCACACTTGCTCAAATTCATTTACAGACATGGTTGTTAACAGTTTCATTGAAAACCAAGGTACATTTTCAGTCTGTCAGTCCTGCCTCCAGTCATGGATCAGATTCACTGCTCATGACCACACTGAAAAGGATGAAAACACACAGCATTGAGGTAGGAAGGTATGTTTCAGGTGTTATCTTAACAGATCTATGTGAAAATGTATTACTTTCATTTTCCGGGCTGAAGGGCCTGAACATAGAAAGGACCTACAGAAGTGTCAGTCAAACTAAACTCGTCATGCACTGCAGAGCAGAGGATGAGAGGAGAGAGCTGACGTACAGATAGCTCAGTAATGGGGGAAGAGTTGGTTGTACTCAGGAGTGCCAGAGCTGGGCAGGTTTGATTTTAAAGGTATTCACACAGCCAGAGGGCACTGACATTACTGAGGCAGTATGATGCGATCCATTGTCGTTTATTTATTAACCATTACATAATGAATTATTAAACATGTACATAGACTTGTGAACAATGGAAAATATTTTGTTGAGCTCTCATTAACGTTGTTAACATTGTAAGTGATTTCTAAACAAATACACATAATTTGTTAATGATTATAAAATATCAATTATGTTAAATACAATGTGCAAATTATTTAAAGATGATGTCAGGTTTACTACAGACACAGATACTATCAATAGGCCATAAAACACAATTAAGTGGAATATTTTAGGATTTATGCATTTTCAAATGAGTAAATTCTACTTGTTATGCATTTAAACTGTTATAAATAATCTGTTATGACACATTATCAACATTATTTGTACCTTAGTTTATCAACAGTAAATAAGGTTACTTCATGTGAAGTAAAATGTATTGTACAGACAAATGTAAAAATTATTTGATTTCTTTAGGTTTAGCTAATGATTTATAAACATTAATCACAAATATCATAGTTTTTGTACAAAATGTTAATTAAAGCATATACAAATATCTCTATTTATTTTTATTTGTGGGGGAATTTAATAGTCTTTTGATGAACTTTCACTGTTGTGTTTTCCAAACTGAATCTATATTGTTTAGTTGAGATCTTCATTTCATAATTTACTTTTGAAGTCAGAGTCAAAGAGAAAGCAGCGCATGCAAATACTGTAACTAGACAAGGAGGAAAGAGAAAGGGAGAAACAACAAGGGCAATCAGTGGGGAATGGGATGGGATGTTGAGCTGAAGGAGAGGCAGAAAGAGAGCTTGAGGAAACAGACAGAATGAAGGAGAGAGAAACAGAAGCACAGAGCAAAGAAGGAAGAACTAAAGACACAAAGAAGAGGAATGACGGACAAAGAACAGAAGAGGGAAAAATTAACTCAATTGACATGAAACAGGAGCAGGAAGCCAGATAACCAGAGAGCTTTTTTCTTCGTGTCAATTAAAACAGCACTTTACAAAGGTATACAGGAGGAGGAGAAAAAAGGAGAGGATGTAGTTGAGCTGAGGTTGCGGAGAGGTTGACATTCCAGGTCACCCTGTCCTTCTGCTGTCCATCTTTCTGAGTGTTTTAGAGCTCAGAGCGTAGCTAGCGCTGCTGCACTGAACTGCTAAATGCTGTGACCTAGCCTCCCCCACTAACTCAGTGACTGTAAACGGGGGGGGGGGGGGCTGACATGGGAAGAAAACATGCCTTCCATCTCCAGGAAGATGAATCAAACTGAAGAACGGGACAGCTTTGAAAAATCGGCAGTCCTATTTGGGTTTTGTCAAAGGTCTGACTGATTTATTTGGCGGGTGGTGATGGAAGGGAGTGTTCTCCATTTCCATGTTTCCATTCCAGACAAGAAGGGCAAGCTAAGGGGGATTGGAAGGAAGGAGATTCTGTTTGCTTTTTTTTTTGCTTGTCTGACTCCAGGGCTCAGAGTTGTAAAAAAGAAAAAAAGAAAGGGATGGATGGGGAATGAAAAGGACGGAGTGGAAGGTAAAAGAGGCCAGAAGAGAGATTGAGTAAAGAAAAGTGAGAAGGACAGGGGCAAAAAGTGGGAGAAAGCAGGGAGAAAGCACAAGGGAGGCAGACGGAGAATAAGAAGCAGATAGGTTCACTTCTCATTAGTTCGCCTGCCACACACTATGCCACAAAGCAATGCACCTCCCAAGGACATGAATTAAACAGAGAGCCAACTACCTCAGAGGAAAGCAGCCCTGCCAGCACTTAGCCAGGCCTCATAAACAACCAGCTCGCATTTGTCACTTCCTCTTCACCCAACAAAGCGACAGCAGAAATAAATTACCTTTAAGTAGACCTCGTTCCTCCTCTCCCTCAGCATCCCGTACTTGCCTCAGCAGCTGGTTTGAGCTAATGGCACAAACCGATGGACAAGGAAAAGGTAAAAATCAACAACACAACACAAGGTAGCAGACTGGGGCCTAAAGTTACAGTAGTTATCACAGTGGCATCCAGCATTAAAGTCCCCCTCCCTGTATTTATCCTGCACTGTCATTTAAATAGTTATTTAGGCATTCTGTCTTTATCGAAGGATATTTAAAGAATACAACAGTGGGATTAGCTTGATTTCCTCCATCCACAAACTTGCAAAGTTTGCCCTAATAAAAAACATGTGACTATAAAATGATCAAGAGCAAAAAGCAAATGGAGTGAGGTATATAATGAGAATAATTTGGCAAGGTGCCGTAATTATTGGAAAAATGTTTTCAAGCTACAACCAAAACCAGAAATAAATCACTAAGAAATTAGGAAGGAGAAGCGTAAAGTCAGCTGAAGTGAAACAACATTCTGCATTATTGAGAGATCAATGTCAGAATAAAAACGGCACTGTGTTTAAATAAAACAAGTAGCAAAATTGATATTTCCCTTTATCCCTTTTTGTTTTTTCCTTTCTTTTTTTTTTGGTCAGAGTTTAACTGTCCTGACTTGTCCGACATTGTGTCCTGGTAAGTTTT
Organism: Coreoperca whiteheadi; assembly: GCA_011952105.1. Taxonomy (NCBI): domain Eukaryota; kingdom Metazoa; phylum Chordata; class Actinopteri; order Centrarchiformes; family Sinipercidae; genus Coreoperca; species Coreoperca whiteheadi. The sequence continues at coordinate 11,884,940 of CM022489.1, read as the reverse complement.
TTTTTTTGCAAACTCTTTCTAGATGTTGAACAGAACAACCAAAGGGGTCTCTCCCTTTCAGGAGTGTTCCTCGTAATGACAGCTAAAAAGTAAATTATAGATTTTTCCGTACACTTTGTCTTGGGATGAGAATCACAGTTCAGACAGGGTGTTGTGGGAGTGGGGAGGAAATGCTTGGCTCCCAACCCTACATCTGTGAAAGGTTCCTAAAGAAAGGTAAAGGTCTGACCTGTGCCACGGCTTATGAAAGGAGATCTGAGTAATACACAAGTAATGCTTACCTCCCACCCTCTATCCCCTCGTTTCCTCCAAACCCCTGAGCTCCAACGCATGACTCCATCACCCTTTCTGCTCCTCATCATTAAGTATCTACTCTTCCACAGCTGTGATGCACTCTCCTTTTCGCCTCAAATCTCTGGAAACTCCCTCAAAAAAAACAAGAACAAAAGATGCCGGCTAACCAAATTCCTAACATGCCAGTAATGCCACGGTTTGCACATCTATCGTCGATCATCCAGCACACTGCTGGACAGGAATCACAAAACACAGAGCACCTGGATGCATCAGCCAGAGGGGCCACCCATACACAAGTATTTGTATATGGAACCATTCACTAAGCACTAGTACCTTAGTTAATCAAGTGTGAAACAACACTCCCCCTCGACACAAAAAATAGAAAATGAGGAAGGTTTTTCCCCCCTCTTCTAGCCCCCTTTCTGATTCTCCATTGTAATCGCAGCAAACACCCCTTAGTGTCAGATGTTTGGCTGCGGTCCTCCCATTAAAGGCTGTTATTGAGCTAGCCTCTGGAGAAAACACAGGTTTGTTAATCAAGCGAAGGCAAAACAATTACTAGAATACGATAATCAATGGCTGTGGACAAACAATAAATCTTTGGTGGCTGCTTCAGAGAACGACAAGTGGTGGGAAATAGGGTCCTAGTAAATAAACAGAAACCTGCTGGCATGCTATCGTTAGCTAATGGCTATGCTGCTACACCGTTTAGCTCATCTGATTAGGCTGTTTGACACAGCCAGTTTAATAGCCATTACAAAGTCCTTTTTCCTTTTGTTACTGCATGCCTGCTGAACAACTGCTAGACTTACAGTTCCATTCCTTTGTGGACTTTGAGGTTGCTTCTACTTTTGTTAGCTGTGAGAAATTAATGTTGGTTATTATCCATTAAAAATGTTGGCCTAATGTCTGTCCCAATGTAAGGTAGATAAAAGATAAATACAGAGGGACTACTAAAATGACTCCCACTGTATACTGTACTTATGCAACGTGTACTAAACAAATTAAAGAGGTAGTCTACTTGCAATGGAAATTGCTGCATGAGGTAGAAAAGCTAATATCCAAATTGGGGAAATTTGAGTCCTGTTATGTATCAGCAAAAGCTTTAGAGAGGTCACAAGGGTTAGAGCCCTTGTAAAAATAAGTGTATGCCCTCTCAAAATGTGCCAGACATAATCACTCAAATGAATGATGAAAATTTCAACTCCAGTTGTCTTCCACTGGATCAGAAATCCTGATTTGGCTGCAGGCGATGGGTGGAAAGCCTAGTAGGGTGGTGGGAATTACAGCAATAGGAGGAGAGCTTGATGGTGAACGCCGGGGGACTCAGGTAAGACAAATCTGTCTGGATTTATGAGAACCGTGTGTGAGCTGCTAATAGCAGAATATAGTCTGGGCAAACAGGGGAGTTTATGATGTGTAGCTCAGAGCGTACAGCTTCAGTATGCAGCAAAAAATCATGATATATTCAGCCCTCAAACTATGGAAGAAAGGTGATGAAATCATCTTGTCCAAATCTTCTTGCTTTGTGTGACATCTTGAAACAGGTGTACTGACTTACTTTATGGGTATTATTGCTCAGTTTATAAACTCTACAGAAGAAAAGGGTGAATTAAAGAAAACTATTTGACCGTACTGGAAGGTTTTCTTTGATTTTGTCCAACAAAACATATCACTGAATGCAACACTTCTGTAATTTGTACAGAATTAAAGGTGAGTGTAGCAGCAATAATGATCAACTGCACAGGCAGTCAAGCTGACATCTCTCCACTTAGCACAATAGCAATCATAAATCTGCGATGATCAATAGCTGTTCATGACTTGCTTTAAAAAGGTCTCATCCTCCACCCTCTTCCCATCCATCTATTGCAGCTTCATTTCCAGTCATCTCTTCCTCCCTGTCTCATCTATAATTCTACCTTGTTTCCTCTCATGCTTCCTCACCTCATCTAGCTAATGGCACCCTCCCTACCTTGCTTTCCTTCTTCACCTACTTTGTCCTCTATCCCTACCTCTTTTCCTTAGATCTCTTAAAGTATCTCTCTTCTTTCCTCTATTTCTTGTTTACTCCATCTTTCCTTCTCAAAATCTATTTCATCTACACATTCCTTTCCTTCTCTCTTTCCCCCATTCCTCTCACATCCATATTTATTCATTCTTTTACCCCTTCATGACCCTACATCTCATGTATCCTGCCACACTTCCTCCTCTCCCTCCTTTTCTCCTTCTTTCCCTATCATCCCTTTCTTCTGCCCCTCACTTCATGTCATCTCTCCATCACTCCCTCACCTTCTTTTTCAGTCTTTGTATTCTTTCATAAATTCCTCGCTCTGTTCTGTTTCAGCTCTCTCTTCTTAAAACTGTTTCCATCCCTCCCTCCTGCATCCCTCAGTGTAATTTACCTGCCCTCCATGTTTCTCCCTCTACCTCTCCATCCCTTTCTCTGTCCCTCTTCACATCTCTCTCCAACCAATCCTCTCCTTCCATTTCTTCTTTTCCACCCTCTGTGTCTCCCTTGCTCTCCTGCAATCCGCAGTTCACAGGTTTCCCAGGGCACATTGTTGCATCCCAACGGAAGCTTGCACAGCATTCTGCCATAAATAATTGAAGAGGCCCCACATGGCCAGGCACGCTCAGTCTAAATGGATTATTCTGGGAGAGATCAATGCCGGTCTGTGAGGGTTTTATTAGGGCCTACAGATGAAACGTACAAGGCCATCGCCAATGCTCTCCTCTCTCTGTCTTAATTCTACCCTGCTCTAGTGTGACATTCTCTGCACCTCCTCCTTCTCCTCGTCTGTACCTTTAACCATCCACCCACTCTCGGTGTGGACCCCGCGACACCACAAAAGGTCTATGGCCAACACCTTATAGTGCTTTCCAAGACAGTGTTTGAATCATTCATTCTTTATGATACCTTTGACTATGATGCAGGCTAGTAGTAAACAAACGAGACAGCGTTTCAGCCTTGTCAAGATGCATCATCCTCACAGACCCCCACCAACATCACCAGCCCACACTCACCAGCATGGTGGGAAACATCCGGCAATAACCACTGGAGTTGTCATGGGCATGACAAGGGGAGGTGAAATGCTACCATGACCTTCAAGAGTTACGACCCTTGGGGGCGGGTGGTGGCTGCCCGAGGAGATTTACAGATTTACATCTGTTTCATTCAGAGAGGGGTTTTCTAATTGTCTGCTTTCCGGAAAACATCCTGCCAAGCTAGCAACCATGGCTTGTTAGTTATTCAGATCTACTGGGTTCCACAAAGTAAATAATGAGAAGAATATGGTGCTATTCCCAAACTTAGAGCAGTTCTACTAAAATTCTACTTCATGCACATCAATCAATCAATCAAGTTTATTTGTCACATGTAATCATATATGGTTCACTCACAGTGAAATGTAACCTGTATCCCCATAAATTAACCCTAATCTACATATTTTGTTACACTACAGCAACATTTTTTTCATTAATGTTATCTCCAGAGCATGTAGTAACTCAAAGTTCAGTGCAAGAATTTTTACAATGCGTACAGCTGTAGTAGAGATCAAAGCCACCATTGCAGTCTTTGGATGCTCAAGGTCTAGACATTACACACTGAAAAATGTCTTTGATTTACAAAGTCCTATTAGTGCAAACCAGAGATTTTCAAACTGTGAGGCATGGGGGTGTTGGCATCATGTGAGGCAAAGCAGTGAGGTGAAAGGCAATTAAAGTAGATATTAAGGTAACGTTAGCTAACCTACCCTTAGCGCCTAACTGCTTCAATTTGCGTCAAAATTCATACTCCTTCTCAGTCAGAACCTAAACACACAGACATGATACATATATTTTTAGAGACAGCGTGACTTACACTTTCCAATGATAATAGTATCGCTGATGTCCACTGCGAATAAACTTACATAAATCCACTTAGAAACCAGACAACCACACAATTGTCTCCGGTTTCATGTCGTTCATGGAAGATGTGAAAGTTTTAATAGATAATAATAGAGAAATTGCACAGATTGTAGTTTGTCCTACAGTTCCCCCCTCCCAGTGATATGTCCCGTCTGACTGTGTATTTTAAACTACACTTGAACACATTATTTCTCAGGTTCTCTAAACACACACATTACCGCTGTGATTATCCTTCTGTAAAGAGCCTTTAAACGCTTAACATGCTGCTTTAACCTGAACTAAGACTCCCTCAGTGATTATGATGTGTTCTACTCACCTGTGAAACTGAACCCTGACCAGGCTACGTGTTTCCTTCCACTATACGCACTTTTGTGATTACTGTGAAAACAACATAATGAAACCTTCCAAGCAGGGAATAGAGGTGTGCAAGATACTTGGTCTTCTTCTCCTTTCTGGGAATGTTGGTGAAATCCTGAATTACTCCAGGATCACCCATCTTCCATCTTCTCCCTTCCTGACATCTTGAGGTGTACCAGGAAAATGTGTACACATCAAAGCCATTAAAGTGTCAAGCTACATGGTGGGCTCAAACCAGGTCAGAACATTCATGGAAAACTTGTGAATAGTGCATTTTTTGCCCTCATTCTGGCAGTCAAGACTTCCTCTAAAGAGTATATCTTACCTATTTGAAATGACAAACCATTGTAAAAGACACAAGGACAATTTCTTCCCTCTGCGGTTAGAATATTCCAGCACTCATTTGCATATGGATTTGAGGACCATATGCTTCCTGACAAGATTTACTGTACAATATGGCACCGTTGGACAGAAGGCTGAGCACAAAAATTCTCTGTCACATTATACAACACCTCCTTTGCTTTTCTTTAATGATTAACTGAATCTAAATGACCTCTTTAGTGCCAACCACTGGAGTTTTGGTTACAGGTGTCAATCTTTCACTGGTTTTATTTACCCTGACCGTAACTTCTATTAAAAAACAAATTACTTTGGTGTGTTTGCATGTGGCTCAAGGGGTGGAGGTGAGCATGGGATGGGATGGGATACTCTGAAATTGACATTTTGCTACTTAGAATTTCAAATTCTGCCACAGGCAGGGGAAAAACATGAGACAGAAAAATAGCCCGCTGTTTATGTGGAGGTGACAACTAACAAGCGCTATCCTGGTAATTAGACTGCCGCAGTGCACATGGGCGAAGCTCTCATAAAGTGTGCTTATGATTAAATATTTTCTTTTCTCTCTCTCTCTCTCTCTCTCTCTCTCTCTCTCTCTCTCTCTCTCTCGCTCTCGCTTCTGTCTCCTCTGGCTTTATGTGTTTGGGTCCCCTTAAACAGCTCTGCCAGCCATCCGCATCCATTTCCATTTTGACTGCATTAATGACATGGCTACACACTTAGGCTTGGTGGCCTGTAATGAGACTGCAGAACGTGACTTATAGCTCATCTTGTAAATGTAATGAAAGACTATGTGCGTGTGCAACAAGGTGTATGTCTGTCACTATGAGCATTTGCAATGTGTGCCGACCCTCTCTCAGAAGCCTGAGTCTTTGCTGCACAGCTGGTGACAGATGAGCATGATTGAAGTGCATTTCTGCAGGAGAAAACAACGAATGCTTGGGCATTCCATCCAATCATCAATGTCATACATAGAGACAGGCTGATTGATTGATGTCAAGTTAAGAAATTTACACTGTGAAAAGCTAACCTGGCTCGTCTCCATTACCAAGAGCCACCTCACTAAAAGGTGACCTACAAGCCTACAACGTATGACGCTCTGCACTCCAATCATTAAATAGGCTTCATAATTGAAGCTTCGTCATTTCAAGCTGGTGAGAGTACAGTGCAATATGGAAGGTGTGAAAAAGAGAGAGCACATCCAAAAAAAACGAAACCCACTTGGCTGGACCCAAACCTAATATTTCAACTTGCAACTTAGATACCTGAGCCACTAAGCTTCTATCTTTAAGGTATCAAACCCCTGAGGGTTTCTTTGATGAAATGGTAACTTGAGCCTGACAGAACTTTAATAATTTGTATTATAATTATTATTTCTTTAAGAAATTTTGACTAGTAAAGAACTTTAAAGTCTACACTGGCTCCATTCAAATCTTAGAAGAACTTAAAATTAACCACTACTTTTCAGAGTGTGTGGTCTCTATGTATGCCCAACACCAACACGGGATTGCTCCATGAACAAATGCTGGGTGAGGAGATGCTTCATAAAACGTGTCCAGCAATAGCTGTCCTTCCACAGGCCTGTCTGTTAAGTGAGTGACTCCGTCCTGTTGTAGTGATCATGGGGTGGCACCACATCTTAATATCAATAGCAGGACTGGAGCATACAGACACATCTGTGCTGAAGAGGGGATAAGAATTATAATTTAAACTGAAATATTAACAACTTACAAATAGTAGCCTAAAATCCCAATGGTGCTATCGTGCATAAAAAGATTTAACATCTCAAAGACAAGCAGACAGTGAATGCAAATCTCTGTGTCTGTCTTTATGTGTTAAGCTTTATACACCAACTCATGCATTACATCATTTGTTTCATCACTGTGATTCAGCTCCACATATTTTAATGTCTTCCTTGCAGGAGGCCAAAGTTTCTACTGTTACTGAAAAAAATATGCATGAAATTTGAAAAAGGCAAAGCTCAAGAAGGATATGATTGGTTGCCAGAATAAATCTGTGGTAGCATAAGTCTGAATATAATTTAGAAAGGACTGTGAACTATTTTCAGAGAGGTTGGGTGCAAGCCCGGGTGTGTGCTCCCTCTCATACAAATCCATTGGTAGATGCTGCCTGCTCTGATGCCCCTTGGGAATTCTGCTGTGTGCATGTGTTGAGGGGGGGTGGGTCACTCCAAATTTCTCATGTGACGGGGCATAACAGGGAATTGTAATACACAGTAACATCATAAATTTGATTACATTACATTGCACTGCAAGCCTGTAAGCCATTTCCAGGCACCATAAAAAGCTATAACTAAGTTACCACGGGTACAAAGAAAAATGAATAAAGCCATTTTCTTTTAACAACCCGGGCGCTGGCGAGATATTGTTTTCTCCTTTGGCTTTTATGAGCCTTGCAGACGCGCGATGCGCTCAATTCGATCGAAACAGGAGACGAAACAAGATAGAAAATGCCCAACTTCGGGAAAAAATAGACTAGATTGTTATGAGGTAAATGTTTCAACACATACCTCCTAAAAAAGGTGTTGTTATATCCTCATCAGATATCAGCAATCTCATCTAATGGATATCCGAATGATGTAGAATGCACGGATTTTATAGAAATAATGGACACACATAGGGCTCTACCGCATCTTTTAAAACTTTATATTTAATTTTTTTGTCTAATGCAGCCTTTTTATGCGGGAGCAGATCTGTGCGAAATGTCGAAGAACCATAATGAAGCAGGTAAAGCAAAAATAAAGACAGTAAAAGCAGAGGGATTTTAAAACAATAACCAATTTGAAAGTTTGAAACTGAAACATTCTTGAGCTGTTTTTTATATTTCTCACTGGACATAAAACAACATCAAATGAATCACAAGTATCCACGGAAGTCTCCATACAGAATCGAATTTAACTCGGGAGTTTCCAATATTCAACAAGGGCATCACCAGTAGGCTACCTAGAAAAAGTGTCATTGCCGTGCTGCTCCACCTCGGTGGGGCTGTGGAAAGCTGGAGTGGCGCACCTCGAAATACTCCTGTCGACACGCCATTGACAACGTGATGCGCAAAGGCAATTCCTGTCAAGGGGTGTAGACCAACAGTACAGTAGTCTACTCTCAAAAGTAACATGTATACCATAGACTTTAGCATCACATCAAACAACCGGTCCGCACACACACGAAGAGGGAGGCTGGCAACTGCAATATGCCTATCGAAAATAGCATTTCCAGTTGATGCCTGCAGGAAAAATTGAATGTTTCATGTTCATCTCTGTTCATATTCTAACGCAAAGCATCTGGCAGTTGACTTGGCTAATGAAGCACCCCCCTGTGGAGATGCACTTGTTAGATGGAGCACCCCCCCCCACCACACACACACTCACACACACACCCACCCACCCTCCACACACACACACACACACACACACACACACGCACACCTCCGCCCGAATAAAAAGATGATTCAGAAATATGCGTTATGCTCCAAAGCTATACAGCACATACAAGTGCAAGAATAAATCTCGAAAATCTTCGTTCTTCTCTCTGCTACAGAACCACTCAGGTTTATTTTATTTGGGAAATTGGAAATTTTAATTAACTCTCAGTGGGGGAATGAAAGGGAAACCGTGCGACCGTTGTTCAGAATGATGGATATCCGTCGTACCTAAGCAGCAGTTATGCTCTGCTCACCAGCAGCAGCTTTGCTGTGGCAGAGTCGGGTCTCTGAGTCCGGGACTATCGAGCATCTTCATCGCAAAGCTCAGTGCAAGCTTGAACAAGCCTCTTTGCATTATTCTGAAATGATGCTTTGGGCACTTGTCTGCGTGTCTGTGCAGGTGTTAAGACGGCAGAATAACGCACGGCTCGTGCGCTCCGACACCAAATGCCACAAGCCTAATTTCTATGTAAGCGTTTAGACAATGACAAAGCCGTGATTCAAATTACCAGCACTTAAAAAATTACGTGGCAGAAAAAAGTAGCCGAACAGAGTCAGGAAAGAAAGAGACGGGGAAGTGTGCCTACCTTTTTGACAGACTCGGAGTTTCTCTTTCTTTCTTCTCAGCTTATAAACCCTCACATCTTCATGATTAAAACAAGCAATAATCCCCGGGTTTGCGTTAAATGTGTGCGTCCCTGCGGCGGGTCTAGTGAGGAGCGGTTCACAGGTCCCTCTGCCGGGTTAAATAATGTTTTTAAAATCCACCCCAAGAGCGCAGGTTGCTCAGGACGCGTCTTGGTACGGCAAGAGGAGTCGCTCCCTCAGCAGCAGCCGCCGTGCGCAATTGGAGAAACCAGAGCTCTGTCCGCGCAGGGAAACTGAGGGAATGATGTCATGCGTCCGGCCCTCCCTCTCCAGCCACCCTTTAAATCACGGCTCTCTCCATCTTCTCTCCCCCTTCTTCTCATCGCCCCCCTCTTTCTTTATGGCACGTTGTTTTAACATTTGCACTGAAAAAAATACAAATATAGACCTATATACTCTTATAGTAGTGATTATTTAAATTTTGATTTGGGGAGATATTACTTTACCTCAATAGAATACAATAATCTTAATGTTTCCAGAATTTAAACGAACCATATATGTTATCACAACAATCTGTCATTTGTTTGTTGAGCGGTGGAAACATTCATTCCATATGTTTAAATTAAGTTTAAAGACACAAGGCTGTATATCTTGCTTTGGAGGATATGTTTTTGCAGTGCTCCACTTAACGTGATGAAGTCATACCGTTCCCCCACGCCTCACTGAAGGTATCGTCCAGTAGCATCGTCAGCCTGCCTTTACCCGGGATAAGAGGAGGAGTATGGAAGCATGAAACAGACCAATGCATACTGCGCACTGAGTAACGGCATCCCCCCCCCGCTGCCCGGTGCAGCCGGCGCATCTTATGATAAAGATAAAGCATAATATCGTTTTATCAGAGTTATAGGTGAGGTTCACTGTGCATAGCATATACTACACTGCAAATAAAAAAGTGTTTGAACAACTCATTTGAGCTAGTTTTGAGTAGTTATGACATGCCATTGTTGTTAGTGGACCTATGGATGGATTTCATTTGCCCAGTCCTCAATATGTTTTAAGTTTTGTCATGATGATTTTGTCCTTACTTTCATAAAATACTGATAGAACTGGTAAAACAATTGAAAATAAGGGATCACCTTGCTGTGATTTATTTTTTCCTGAGGAATGAATTAATCAAGACCAAAAAAATAATGAAATCAACATGTTTATAAAATCATTGAAGATGTACATTTTGCTAGGTCAGTGAAGAGCTTATTTCAACTGGCATATTTAAAGTATCTTCAATGCATTTAAATTCCTCACACTGGATGAGCAAGATATAAGGTATTTTCTGCATTCTGACTTTGCTGCTGGCTGCTTGCTGAAAAAAAACTGAAAGAAAAAGAGTGCGAGGGCATTTAATCAATCAACTTCAGCTGCAGGTTTTACCTAATCAAATCCTTAAAGTGGCAGGACTGCTTTCCTACTCTATATATTGGCCACATATGCTCTCACAGGGACATGCCCATTGCTGGAGATTGGCCATTCATGCTTCCCCTTATTGCATGGACTTGTTACTTAAGGTAGACACTTAGCAGCAAGTTGAAAAGATTTATCTGTTGGTTTATACTGGAAAACACAGGTGGTGTGTTAAATAAATTATTGTCGTTTATCAGACCATCCTTGCATCCATATATCCCATCAAAATATTTTGCATTCCCACTTATCTGTATTTATGTTATGAGGTGGGGGGTGGACAGAAGACAGATATAAAGGACAGGTCACTGACTTGCCAATACATAACAGGGCAAACACACAAAACCATTCACAGACACATTCACACCTGTGGAAACCAATGAGTCAAAGTTAGGGATTGTCATATTGAACTGACATGAGCTACAATTTTGGCAATGATGAAAAGCCTGGTTTGTATGGGCTCAAAAATGATAAAAGATGTGTATGGACCTTTAAAGATGGCAGACCTAAAACGATGTACGCGTCATGGTTTAAAAAAGACACAGGGATGCATAAACTTCAGAACTGGAAAGCACCCCACAAGAGCCAACAATTTCATATTTTGTGGCCCCACCAGGGATCAGACTCCTAACCGTGGAAGTGTTAAAGCCATTCTCTACCTACTACTGAGTTAGACAGGACCATGCGTGACCTTTAAACCAAACTAAAGCATTTAAGTCCCCTGGACTAATAATTTGATTGTCCTTTGCCTGTCTTTTCTGATAATTGGGCATTCCTTTGATAATGTGTGGTCATGGTGGTAAGGTTGCATCAGTTATTGAGAGCCAAAAGTCAACAGGGTAAGCAGCAGTGAGTTTAGTAAGTGAGCTTGTTGTCACAATATTGCAGGTTCTAATATACTGTATGTATCTGAAAATGTATGTCCAGCTGACTCTTGTTACGTAAAAGTGTACCTTTGCTGTGTTCTCATAACTTATTTCATGTTGTAAACTAATTTGTAGTCCATCTACATCTGAATTCACTAACAAAGACCACACCAATAAAGATATAGATTTATAATAGTTTATTGTATATTAAGGATGGAGGAGAGCCAAGATGATGTAGGAGGGATGGAGGGTCCAGAGGGAGGGATGAAGAGATTGAGGGATGGGGGTGCAGGTAGAGGGATGAAGGGATAAGGGGGAAGGGTGAGGGATGAATAGTCGAGATGATGGGTCGAAACTCTGAGTGGGGGAGCTGTCTCTTCATGTGCTCTGATTCGGATAGGGCCCCCATAAAGGAACTTCAAATGGAAAGATGTGCCTGGGCGTTTCTGATGTCATTCAGATCATTGCAGATGTAGGTAAGGTGTGCTGGAGAAGACCAGCATAATTTTGATGATGTGTTCAGGGATTGCCTGCCTGGAAGAGGTGGAGGCGGAAATTATGCGGAAGGAATACCTTGAGTATAGCTCGGGGTTTTTTCAGATCTGGAAACCAGAAGCATGTGGCCACTTTATCTGTCTCTGAGATGAACAGAGGGTCTGAGGGGGGAGCTTGACTGCCTAGTCTTAAGTTTATGTAGTCACGTATAAATTCATATGGAATCAGGTATGAGTCTAAACAGTCGAAAGAGGTAGATGGGTGGAGGTAGACCATATTAGTTGGTCTTGCTGCATTTGAGGTGGAAGATTAGAGTGTTGGAAAAATGGATGGAAATGTCAGACATAGTTGCCTGTCAAAATGGATGGTAGTTGAGCGTAGAAGTGGTGAACTCTGAGCAGCTCAGAAAGCTGAAGAATGCCAGTAGGAATGTGGATTCTAAGACTTTGTCCATGTACGGGACTGTGGGGACAGTTCTGTTGCAGCAGGCAAGAAGATCTGAAGTGAGTGGGAAATGTTTTGGTATAGGATGTGGTTCAGCCTAATGGAGACCTGAACTTTAATTGACCTGCTGATGTGTGAGTGGGACAAGGCTGGACATGGTGCCCTTAGGGATGGTTTTACAAAGAAGTTAATTCCACTGATATAGACCTGCATGGTGGAAAATTTTTAACTTGACAATGCGATGGGTGAATGCGATAAAGCTAGAGAGAGTCAGGACATCAAGTGAAAGGAAAGAACGGCTGTGGAAGGAATGGCAAGCTTTGAAGCAGTTCCATCTGGTCAGGATGGGATGGTCGGATGATGAACTGGTTCTGGGCCAAAACAAGGGTGAGCCTCCACATAAACTGCATTATATCTAGACAATATTGGCATCCTTTCTTAATGATTATGTATGACAGTGCTGTTGTCGGAGTAGATGGCGATGATTTTCTTAGACTATTGGTGCACCCAAAGAATGGCTGCTATAATGAGTTGGTACATCTTGAAGATGGTGGAAGAAGGAGTGAGAGATGAGAATTTGGGCGGTCATTAGGCTGAGAACGCCCTGCTGCAATAGTAGCCCCCAAAGCCAACAGAAGTGGCTACATTTGTGAACAGCTGGATGTCTTCTGGCTTTGGTGATGTGGTCATCATAAAAGGAGATACCATTCCAGGAGGAAAGGAACTGGTTACAGTTTTAGCTCCATCTTGCATGCTTCATCCAATGTAATGTAGTCGTGGAGAGATGGAACAGAGGTGACTATAGAAAGGAAGTGTGACAAGAAGGATCTACCTTGAGATATGATACTGATGGTGTAATTGAGGTGGCCTAGAAGTGAGAGATGTTAGCATTTGGTGCATCTGTGAAGCAGCACGAAACGTGAGTAAGGAAATCAGGTGGATTTTCTTCGCATTCAGAGATGCTTGGAGTGAGACGGAGTCAGGGTGATGCAAATAAATTCCAGGGATGTGGTGGGGCCTTCCAGAGATAGCAACTCCAAGTTTGTGAAATGCGAAAGTCAGCGTATTAAGACCATATGGTGGGAGAGAAGAAAGCAGCGTGATGGTGAGAAAGTCATCTAGGAGATGGATGACATATGGGCGAATATTTTCGCGCTGCTCTTGCAGAATGGGATGGTCCAATGCACAGGTTGCAATTCAAGGAAGAATGAGCTGCAAAATTGCGGCAATACAGCTCAGGATCTAGTGCCCCCCAGTATTTTCCTTGGTTTTATTGCTGTAGGCATCTGGCAGCATAAGCTGAAAAGAGAATGTAGTAAGTGTAGAGTCTGTTGCCACCAAACTGTAAGGCCAGAAGATGTTAGGAGATGGAGAGGTCTCTAATATTTCTGGAATTTTCTGATCTTCTTTAAATAGATTGCTATCTGACAGGTTGAGAAGGAGCTCCTTGTCCATGATTTAAGGTAAGAGGTTTCTCCACTAGTGTTTTACAGGTCATGTGAAAACTGAGTCAAAGGGGAAGGGAACAGATAAGGTGTGCTTAAATACTTTTGAGCAAAAATGTGAGGTGCCTGAGGCGTGGTCTTTGTTCCCGAACTAAGTTATAAAACTTAATTTATCTGAGTTGTTGTTAAGAAAGTGGAATATAGTATATGTAATATAAATTCTCTTTTCTTCATTCAGGAATATGTATAACAAAATTAGAAAAAAGGAAAGTTGCATATTTAGCAGATTCCAGATTTGCTACACTTCTCCTTCACTGGTGGCATTTAAAGATGTGACATTACTGTAACTTAAATTGCTAAATTTCCATACATTCAATTTCGGTAATCATAGAGACCAATCAATAAAACAGTTGACATAATATTCTTTGGGTAAAATGTCTGTTGCAACCTTGTCGTGGTGCCAAGGTGGATGAATCAGAAAGAAACTCAGTAATGAAAAAAGCCAGCTATTACAAAGCATTAATAGAAGCAATGTGTCTCAGCTGCAGTAACCTTTTTCAGGGTTACAGTGTTAACAAAGAAAAAGGCTACAGCTGAAATCCATTGGTTTCTAATATAAATGTTTCTCAGATAATCTCAGAGTGAGAGGAGCAGAATCATTTCATTTGTATTGTGCCTTGAGTCAATTAACTTGACAATCTCAAAATCATAGTAAAGGCCTATCACATTCACACAAGTTGTACACCATTTCACAAACCCCACTTTGCTGTTAATTTAATGTAATAGAACTAATTTTACCTAAGCAGGAAAAAAAATAAAAAAGGCAGACTACAGTAAAATAATATTAGCACCCTGAGAATGTCATTTCCTGTATGACTAAAGGCTATCAGGTTATTGTTACTGTTGGGACCACTAACCACTGTATTACAGGGAAAGGTGATAAGTATAAAAGTACTGGGGCTGATATGTTCCCGTTTCCTGATAAAATTGCACCTATACTTGGACCTTATGCCTGGTGTTTGCTCGAGCCTGTGTCCCTCTCAGCTGTCCTTCAGTCTAAATACAGATAAGGGAAGTGGTCCACCCACTCTTCTTTAAAAACAAGAGACTGCACTTGTCTTTAATTATCTCATAGCATCTCTCGGCTCTTCCGATTTCATTCCTTCTTTTTCCCATCACCTACTTCCATTGTATTAATCATCCTTTTTTCTTCTTCTCCAACTTTGCCCTGCTCAGTTGACCTTGCTTCCCCCTAACTCCTTTTTCCCCTCATTACTATGTCCACCCATGTGTGGGAAACACGTCAGTCAGAGTGGCTGAATGAGTAGTATAATTAGAGGAAAAGTAGTGGTCTGTCACCTTAGGCTGAGCACCAGCAATCAAGAGCCACTGACTTCAAGAAATGTCGGACAAGGTCATTCATTGATTGGCAATTGTACAAGTGTTACTTAGTCTACATGATATGCTAAAAGAGCTTTGACTTAGATTAGGGATAAAGGTAATGCACTACAGTGGCGTTTACTGCATCAAAGGAGAGCCAAGTTACAATTACAGTTCAATTTTTCAATGTGCTGTATCTACTACATGTGCACTTAAAATGTACTCCAGCTTAACAATGAACATTTTCATAAATGTCTTATATTTTTTTATATTGTATTGTGTTGTATTTTGTCTACATTGTCTGTAATACAACATATGCCTCATAGATTTATAATGAAAAAAATATTTAAAAAATACTTTTCCAATCTATTAGAAATATCATTCAGTATTCCAAGGGCATGAATAAAATGTTTTAAATATCTGTATGTAATCTTTAAAGCCTCTGTTGATCATAACATAAAGATATTTTTTAAGATATGTTATATTTTTAAATGAAGCATTAATAACGAAAAGGCTAAATGAAGAACGATTGACTTGTTTCAACTGTGATCAGTGTCTCCTTTTCTTTCTTTTGCTCTTTTAGTTGATAGCACACAGTTTCTTACACATTGTTAAATTAAAATATGTGAACTCTCTTGTCAATCTGTAGATCAGCACAGGGAATATGACTTTCATAGATTTACAATATTTATTCACTGAAAAGAACAGTACAAAAGCATTAAACATTCACACTCTGCTATACTTTATAATATATAATACAAATAAAAAAATCTTAAGAGGGAAAATGTGATTATGACCCAGATATTTACAGTTCTGGCCTAGACTAGCTTGACTCAAAATGTGAGTAACTTCTATGTCTTCTGTGCAATTTAGTGATTACAGGGCAATTACAGGGTCCACATGTTGCAGTGTCCTTGAGCAAAATTCTGAGCGCAAAGTTGCTCCCGATGGGCAGGCCAATGCCTTGCATGGCAGCTCGACTGCCAATTCTGTGTGAATGGGTGAATTAGAGGCAAAAATTATAAAGAGCTTTGTCCATTAAGGTAGAAATGCGCTTTATAAATGCAGTCCATTTACGGCCTGTTACTTACAATGCCAGACTTTATAGCTCAATTCCCCACAGGTCACCACACTAAAGTGGCACTTCTCTTACTGAGCAGTGCTTTGGATAAAGTGTCCCCCGA
The DNA here is from genome assembly GCA_011952105.1 of Coreoperca whiteheadi. Taxonomy (NCBI): domain Eukaryota; kingdom Metazoa; phylum Chordata; class Actinopteri; order Centrarchiformes; family Sinipercidae; genus Coreoperca; species Coreoperca whiteheadi. The sequence goes on along the minus strand of CM022489.1, from coordinate 11,868,749 downwards.
ATGGCTTATGCACTTTACAGCTGTTTGGATGGCTCTTGATTAGCTGTTCACATTAACTAAGGGTGAACCATCTCAGTAATATATAAAGCATCATTCACTTGTACATTCGATGAATGAATCAATCAATCAACCTTAATATAGTACATCTTATGCAGATAAATGGGACATTTCTATACCTGTCTACACCATATGATAATTGATCTGTGATCAAAGAAATAGTGTCCTATATTTTTTAATGCATGGGTCCTCTAAAATTTAAATCTGTTTCATGGTTTGCATTAATGTCAACACCTAATATTTAAAATAAACTAAGAGCGTCTGTATTAAACACGTTGAAAATTACATAGGATTGTAGCCATTAAGATCATTACATGCTTAGAGAACTTTGCACCACTCAAACCCCTTTTCCACCAGAATGGATTGTTGTTGGATTAAAAACAACATTTGATTCACAGCCTTTCAATTACCATGGGCCATACTGGATTTTCAAAATGCTAGAATAGCATTGGGACATTATGGCACCTAGAGCAGAAAGAGATAGCACCTGTACACCTCCTGAGTATTCCCATTTACATGAACAGATACAGGGTCAAAGAGAATGTGCCTATACTTAAGGAGCTAAACATTTAAACATTTATAAAGATATTTGTTAACATCCTCAGTAGCTCTTTGCCCATTTACCCTAAGTTTTGTTATCCAACAAACTAACTAGCAGGCTAATTTTGCAATTCAAAAGGAATAATGAAAAGAATAAAGTGAATTTCACAGCTTCTTGCATTAGGGCATGGGCTGTTTGAGAAGCCCAGATCTCTCTTCCTATAACATCTGAAATTGTAACCATTTCTCTTTCAACTAGCTTTGAAAGGTATTGGAAAAATTCACTGGCAGTGCATCATGCGGGCAGTAAAAATGGGACTCCATGGTTGAATTACATACAGAAAAACCGTTGGAGTGACAGTGACACAAAATTGAATGTTTTTTAAATAATGCATTTTCATTTAATCAGAGAAGAATAGAAAGAGTACAATTATGTCTGTGTTTGTGTTGGGGGTATGGTATACATTTGGATAATTGCTATTATATTTGTGTTAGAGGGATACTACAGACACAGCTTTTGAGGTTAGATTATTTGTTACCATGGCAATCAAAGTAAGCCCCATAAGCACAGCAACAACAGTCTCAACAGTAAAAAGATCTTAGGCTATGAAGTTCAATGAGTAGAACATTGCGTGAACGCTACAATACCAGGGTAGAGTGTTTGATTTTCTGTGACATTTAGCAGGAAGAGAATGACTCTATAACTCTGAATTTACAGCAGAAGCAACACTTCAGCATCATGTAGGCCCTTTACAAGCAACCATTCCTTCAAATCCAGATTGACCCTGGCTTTTATTTTAAAATTCAAACTTCAGCTCAATGTTAACCAACCACCATTATTTAGAAGTAAACCTCTGAATGGGTAAGTGAAGTTTTACCATTATTATATCACCAAAATTGTCGTAGAATTTTAGTGCAATCTATAAAATCAGAAAAAGGGGAGGGAGAGGTATACAACTGTTTTATTTTGGTTTTGTGTTTCCATATTTTTTGTTTAGTAATTGAATCAGTTCATCCTAATATCCTTTCAGCGGCAGCTGAGTAGAGCTGTGCTGCTGAAAGGACTTTAGGAAAGCACAGCAACCAGCTAAACTGTCTTCACCCAGGTGATTAATATTAGAAATACAACTACTGATCTGTTCAATGCTCTTGTTCTCAAACAATTGTCTGTAACATTGGCAGGTTCATGATGTTTAAACAGTCATGCAAGATAAGTGTATTTATACAGCACTCTTCAACTACAAAGAATCATTTTTCCAATAAAACAACATTTGAAAATGTTAGCCCATTTACACCTGGCATTAAAATACAATCTGTACATGGATACGATAGGGTCACGTTACGTGGGTAGGTAACTTAACACCACTTCTTCCTGCTAGCTAAAGCAAGCTTGGCAAATGCTACAAGTGGGCGGGCACAACTGAGACACCGAGAACACATTTTAATACCAGGTGTAAATGCGAATGGTCATGGATGGTGACTTGAATACCAGCCTATGGTGTTTACTGTACAAATAGAAGTGTATCTGGTCAGTGAGGCAGAAGACTAAAAATGCTTCAGAAATGCTTCAGAAAACAGTGTCTTTCTGGATTGAGCTTAACAGGGTTAGATATCCGCTCCCATTAAAACTATCCATCTACCCAAGTTTATTCCCTCATGTTACTGTAAGGTGGAACCGATAGAAACCACCCACCAAATGACATAATGCTGTGGCATAAGCAAAAATGTTGCCTTTGCCTATGGAGAAAGTCAGTGACTAGGTAACATGACAGTGTGAAGAGTGCATGTCGTGACAACAGCGAATGGAAATAGAAGCAATGCTGTACAGAGTGATAAATTGTCTATAACACAGACTTATAATGGTTGTGTGATAGTGCTGGTGTATACAGGACCCATTGAGAGGCACTTGGCTCATTAGGTTGAGGCATTGAGGGGATGAGTGGGTGTGTGAGCGGGTGAGTATATGACACGACAAGGCTTTGATGGTGCTGACAGGTAGAGAGCTCATTCTCCTGCTCTTCCCCTGTCATCATTCCCTCTTTTCACTTCTCACACATTCTCTCACTCATGATAAACTCACTACCAGCTGTATTATTATTCCCCATTCGGTGTCTTCACTGTTTCACTCTGTCTAAGCTCTCTCTGCTTCCTGACTCGGTCTCTTTTCTGCTGCATCTCCTCATTTGCTTCTTCTTCTCACTTTTTCTTAGTTGTTGCCTTCTCCCCCTCGCTGTGCTCTGCGTGGATATCTATAGCAACAGCCTGACAGGACATTCAGGTGGGCGAAGGTGTGAACATCCTTTAGGAAAAAACAAAACCCATAATAGATTATATCTCCTTAAATACAGGATCCTCACAAGGTGGGCTTGTCATCATAGCAATTTAGAGGATATTTAAATTATAGCCTGGTTAAAATAGTTCTGAGTGGGCTCGTTTGGATTCATAATGTACTAACAAGCGGAAAATAGTGTGGATCAGCAATCTGCACCCACAGTGGCTCGTTGCTGTATTTGGTCCTGTCTACCAGTTACACATGATTTTAAAAAGTGCTGTTATGGTTATACTTCTGGTTATTTTTTATCTTCATGTTTGTAAGATAGACACAAATAGATTTGTGAGTGCACAGATATAGTACTGTATATCTACACACAACCCCACTCACACATCCAGTCAGAGTTAGTTTTAATGAAGAATAAAGAGTCTGTGAAGGCTTATTAGGTACATTTTATTTAACTTTGGCTTCTTCCACTTTTCCTATCGATTGTTATTAATCTAATGTTTCTATATATATATATATGTATATAACTTTTCTGTCTATGTGTCAGCCCTGCGACGAGTTGGCCACTGTCCAGGGTGTACCCCGCCTAAGGCCCAAAGTCACTGGGATAAGCTCCAGTTACCCGCGACCCCTAACGGGAATAAGCGGTAGCAAATGACTGACTGACTGACTGACTGTATATAACTTTTAACTGTTGGTTACCACTGCCATATCCATAAGGCTGACATGGTTCATGCTTTCTCTGCAGGATGGGGCAATCTGTGCATCTACAATAGCAAATGGTATGGGTCAGACTTTTTCTGGGACCAGGCATGATTGAAAAATCCCAACAAAAAACAGTCCCACATAGACCTCTACTCTGTAGAAGCTTGTTCTACTTGAGTTTGTATTTACATAAATTATGTGATATTAGTTTGGGCTTTCATTCTGAATTTATGTCCCCCCAAAACAGACAAAACCAAGTGTAACAAATATAACCCTAACCCTTAAATCTGACACACATGCCTGCCTGTATTTAGTTATTAGGAACAAATGCAACAGATGTACTGTGTTGTATATAATTTGTTAATTTGGGCATTTAAATCAGGGTAAAACAGTTCAACAAATAAATGGATAAAACACATTCAGGGTATTTAGACTAGAGTACACAGTGATCACCAGTTAAGTTGTATATTGTATTTCACAGTTAAACTGTGATATTTTACAGCAGGTACAAACCATTCATCAATTAACTTTTCCAACAGGCTTGTTTTGTTGAAATTCAAGACCATTAAAAATGTGTTTTGGTAGAGCTCGATGTCACAGAGTATGGTGATACCAACATTTAATGATAATGTCATAAATACAAAATATATTTCAGAAAATTAACAAATTATATTCAATTGGTGCATTAATCCAAATTGCAGTTCCATGGCTGCAAACACTGGGAATGAAACCTTTAACCCTGACAGTTGTAGTGCCATGCTCCACTGAACAAAAAACAGGAGCCACCCTGAACTACTTTAATATTATGCAGAGAAGCTTTATATATTTATACAGGACCACCAAAAAAAAAAAGAAAAAAGCAAGCAGTGAGTCAGCGAGTCAGACTGCAACTCATCAGTACATTATCACCCAACCTTTGCCTTCCCTCTTCGCTCCACTATAGCCTCCAAAACAGCATTCCTCTCACACCAGCGCTGTGATAAGATCTGACTTAACCTTGGCGAGGTGCATCACCTCCAACAATAACACTACCTTGTCACAACCACAGAGCATCACCTCAAGGGGATAAGGGTACCATTAAGAGAGGAAATAAGCTTAACAGATAAGGGCAGATTTAAGTTTTGGGCTTGCATGTAGCATGCAGTGTTTAGTTCAGCATCATTTGCTTCTCACGGGTTCTTTTTGAATGTTAAAGCAATACAAAAAAACAGGTTGCTACGAAAGGGACTGAATATTTTAAATTTATTGTCCGGTGGCCCTGTCAGTCACATGTATGAAAGGAGAAAAAATAGTAAAATTCACAATTAGAATTTTAGTATTTAGTCAATTTTAACTTTGAGGATCATATAAGCAACATTTCTGTGTGCCACATTATTAGTTGCAGCATTTAGCAGATATGATATGATGAACTAAATATTTAAGGTATTGAATATATTTTTCATTATTAAACATTCTTTATCATAAATTTGGACCATTAGTCTTTCTTTGAAGAACTCCCAGCTTTTCAACTTTCACTAACAATTCCTAGTACATGCTTTATTACTGGGTCTGACAAGTAATGATGAAGGGGGATGGGCTATTATTCAAGGCTTTAATAACAGATGAAATCCTGAGAAATTTAAAATTAAATGAATCCCCTTTAGCAGGTATCGTAATTAAAAGTTAATGGAAAAATTGTCAGTACAGCTACAGCAGTTACATTACAACACATAATAATTCACTTTAGGACGCCAGAGGTCATATTACAGCCTTCTGGTGGTGTTTGGGGTCTGAATCAGTGAAACGTGTGATGGGAGGTGCCCACTTGATATCACAGTGATAAACCAGTGCTCGCTACTCAACATTAAAGCTATGTGCCAGATAGTCATAAATTGTGCCATTTTTTTGTTTCCCAGTATAATGACATAACATACAAAATAAAATTGCTACTGTAGTGTACACTTTCCAGCAGCTATTTCTGCTCTTTTTCTCCAAACAAGCAAAGACAGGTCAGTTACCAATGTTTTGCCAGAAGCCGCTTACTTTGTTGATAGCTGAGAGGTTGTGACTGAGGTTAAGATGACTACTGACAAAGAGATATGTGTACTTTTTAAAAGAATGGGAACTGACGCCTGTGTGCGCTTAAACTGTGATAGCACAAGATAAGGCGGCCAGGCTGCTGATAACATCTGATGCTGGAAATAGATTTCACTTATGAAAAAAGATACAGAACTCTGTGCGTAAACAGAATGAGGAACAAAAGGGACTGGAAAAGCAGCGTATTGTGGGGAATGTTGAGAAGGTTGAGAATTTGCACTATTAAAAAATGGCCACCTTAATAAAATCCAGATATTTATCATAGTTGAACGACACTAAATGTAATATAAGAATAGTGAAGACAGGGTTACCAATCACATAAATGTGCCAGTTTTACTATGTTAAAATACTCTGCCATACAAATGGTATATTCTAATCCAGAGGGGGGAATGAAGGTTTATGATTTGTCCAAACACAACAAAAGGTTGTTATCAGAAGGTGGATATTGATATGTTAAAACAAGACCCCAACTGGGCTGATTTAACTCGTGTTATTTACACTGCTATCAGTTACTCGTTATCCATATTTTCATGGAGTTCGGTCTCTTTTGGCTTAGCCTGGTAGGATATCTTTCTGCAGATAATCAGGTGGAGGCACCTCGACACTCTTGTTGTTGTTGCTTGTGCTGATACCTGAACCTGGACACATGCGCACACTGGTCTTAATTTGGAAAACACAAATTATGAATAAATAATAGAGTAGTGGACTTGTTAAGACAACAAGTTCTAGACAACTAGAAGCTTACTAATCTTTGACCTGGGAAGACAAGGAGAACAGAAAGCGTGAAAGCGACTGGATTATCAAGTTAAAATGTATTCTAAGTGTTATGTGGAATTAACAACATTACCTACAGATCTGCACTTTCTCTTCACCGAAGTTTCTCCCTTTCTCTCTCTCTTATACAAATTGTACACTTGCAATCCTTTAGGGAGGTGGTTGTGGTGAAAAAGAAGTGCCTTTAGAGGCCTATTATCCACAGCGTCTGCAATGTTGATATGGGGGTATTTAACTTGAGCTTCTCCCTCTGCCTCTATCTGTCTTCATCTGTCTCACTCTGTCTGTGCTTCCCAGTGTTTGCGTTTGTGTCAACAATCATTAATCATCTGTAGCCGTTACAACAAATGCTCTGGGACACTTTGAGTTAGGTAGAGCTTTGACAAGCACACAACAGCATGCATGCATGTCTACAAACACATATACAGTATGCACAAGTTACTGTAACACACATACACACACACGCTCACACATACACCATAACACACCTTAGCTACTTACCCTAAACATAAACACCTGAACATTAATTGACTTTTAACAGTGACATTTATTAAAATTTAATCCAAACACACACACGCACACATACACACACACTTACATGTCTCACCACATGGCATGTTCTCAACACACGTTTTTTTCCCTTTACTGCACTCTTTCTGACATACACACATTGTTGTATGCTATGTGAGAATAGCTGTAGTGCAACTCAGAGTATTATCACCTCAGAAATGTTTGATATGTACAGTACACTGGTAAGTCACCAAACTATGGATGGTGTTTTACTTTTTACATTTCCCTTCAATATAACGGGATATATCTGACATGCTTAAAAGGTATAGGAAACTTGATCTAATATCATGTTATTTTCTATATGTTTAAATCTTATGTACTGTACATGCATTAGGGCAGGGGTATTACTATTTTAATGTAAATATAATTAAGAAGGCCACATAAATAATGCAAATGACCTCAAGACGCCACATAACAGCAAATGGTTGTCGTTGCTAGGCAACAGTGGCTGGTTAGCAATGGCAAACATGAAGATGAAAACACGCTTGTGGTTTGACAACAGCTTTATTGTGACAAACAACTTTACTGTAACCAATGGCACAGAGCCATATACACTGTAGTTCTATAGTTGAGCCAGAGGAACAGAACACCTCAGCGCAGGAAGAAACCGAAAACTGATCATTATGTTTACTGAAGTTTAGATGAATGCTAACAGTGCATGGAAATTAGCAATGGGACCATTGATTAACCACAACAAATGTAACGACAAAACATCTGCACCATGTCACCATTTACCGATACACGTCAACCAAAACAGCAGCAGAAGTGTTCTCTATCCTCTTCTGCTTCACACAAGTCTTGTTTCTTCATTATGATGAATTGGCTGAACTTGCGGCAGCAGACTACATCAAGACTGTGAACAGTGTATCATCATCTGTGTGGAGCTGTGTGTGAACGAGAGGGAGAGAGAAAGAAAAAGAAAGGGAGAGCATTCTGACATTATAATATTCTTTTAGTTGTTGGCTAAGACTGAAACTTGGCTCAGATCTGAATGTGATGCCTGTTGTGCAAACATTTATAATATGTAGATGATAGTCAAATGGTGATACACGTCTAATGTGTATATAAATTGCTGCATAATTTTGTGGCAGAGGTAGGCCTTTCAACCTTTGCCAACACTTCTGTCTTTATCCATTAAATGTGTTAATTTTATAAATTAAATTTTGATTTTAAATGACTGTTTATAATTTCAACATCATCTTGTGGCCCCATATGTTACTGATCTCCAGTGTATTTGTTGGCCTGTGTGTAGTGCTCTCTGGATATCCCAAGTTCTCAACTAGATTGTAATGCTGATTCCTCTCTGACGCTGTTGACTAGTTCATTCTGTGTGACCTATTTCTTTCTTTCTAAGACACACATTCATAAAAGCCTTTCTTTAATTCCAATCCATATCTTTGATTACCATCCCTGTGTTGCGTTTGCTGTGTTATCTTTTAATCCTCTGTTGATAATTCACTTTTGAATAGCATTTTAGATTTTATATTATTTTCCTTGTCAACCTGCTTGTGGTTTCTTAACTTGTGGTGTTTTCTTTTCATTAAGTTATTGTTTAATTTCCTTGGATTTCCCCATGTTGCATTTTTATTTAAATTCCTCTGGATAACATTCTTCTTTAAAATAACCTTTTATAACCATTTCTTGTGTTGTGATATTTTAATGTGTTCTTTTGTTTTATTCATTCTGTTTTATTATTTTCTTGTATGCCTGTAATGCACCTTGTGACTTGTTTCAAGAAACATGCTGTAAACATTAAAGCTACTATACATATCTAACATCCTGATGCAAATGTTGGTAAAGTCGTCTACAGTGAGATGTCATCTACACAAGTAACATGATCTATAATTTACATGAAGTCTACTCTTTTCAGAGATGTTGTTTTCCAAATGTTCTTTTGTTATACTGTATGAACAAATGTTGCTCCTGGCAATATAAAATGTATGCATGTATAAAATGTTAAATATCTTCAAACATTATAAAGCTTTTATTGTAAAGACTATAGGGGTAAACTAACCATTGGAGACTGTTGTAGTAGTTTTTTCTCTTTATTGGTTGTTTTGATTGCCACTTTACTTCTTACATGCTATACTTATCCAAATAATGTAAAGTTGTGAAAGCACAAAAGCAGCATAAAATACATGATTTTTCTGTCTGGAGCTACAGACTGCTACCTACTATAATTGGAGCCTCTCTTTTTGCCCACATGTGACCCACAAGCCAAATTACTTTCAGTGCATAAAGGCAGAGGTTTGGTCTTATCGTGGAGGTCTTGGTTTGATTCTCAGAGGAATTTTCAAGTTGTCAAATAAGTTACTGTCATGCCTTCAGCTGCCTACCATGTAAATATCCACTCACGTCTACACAGACACTGCTTTCCCAACATTTGTCATACTAGTCCCCATCAAACCTTCTAATCCTGCCCAGTCTGACTCTTACTCTGGTGAGGCCTGTTGAACCCGGAGGCCAAACTTCTGACATCACATCAGATGGCTGATGTGACCCCATGTCCCACCACTGACCCGGCAGACCTGCCTTATTACACGACTGCCATGTTAGTGCCAATTGAAAGTGGCAGCAGAGCCTGTTGCAGAATCCTAATCACAGTGTATAATTGGCGGCTGGTTCAGTGTGCATGTCTGGGGTGTGCGTGTAATACAAAAAGTGTGCATGGCAGAGTGTTAACATCTAAGGGTAGAAATATAATGAGTTTGATTGACTTTGAGTGTGTGTGTGTGATAGCTAGAAATAACAGTGAACAGGGGCACATTATTTGACAGACACAGAGCTTAGAGACTTTTGAAAACTAGTGCCTAGTCAGAACCTACAGATGCATAATGGGGCTGCAGGTTGAGTTAATTAAATAAAATGCTGTATGTGAGTCACAGTACTGCTTGTAGTGAGAATTGTAGCAACAGCAGCATAGCAGAGCGCAAAAGAGTGAGCAGAGCTTGACAGTTTAAATAGACACATTGGATATGTAGAACACAGAGGATTTCAAGTGTGAGTGTGGCAAATTTGACCTATCTGCCCGAACTGGCTGTAGGCCTCACTCTATTTGTTTGCTTGTTACCCAAATGTAAGAATGGTTTGTATGGTTATACTCCATTGGCAGCATCATAGGGATCTTAACCGTTAGCAATCCAATAATTTGAATAAACTATGTTTTTTTAAAGATAATCTTTTTTTTTGTCATTTCTACTTCATTAGATAATCACAGTAGAGAGAGACAGGAAAGGCAGGGGAAGTAGAGGGGATGACGTTCAGCAAAGGGCCCAGGCCAGATTCTAACCTGGGATGCTGTCGTAAGGACTCAGCCTTGATATGTGATACACACTTTAAATCAATGAATACTTTATGATTCACACATTATTCTGGAGAACAACATTTGGGAGGATCATTATCTATGTATTTTAATTGAAAAAAACGACAGTGTGATTTAAAGTGCTCATAGAGTGTATCTAATTAAATTCAATTTTATTTATATCGCCCAATATCACAAATCACAATATTGCCTCAAAAGGCTTTACAATCTGTAACACACGACACCCTCTGTCCTTAGACCCTCAATTCGATTAAGGAAAAACTACCCAAAAAAAGCCATTTAACAGGGAAAAAATGATAGAAACCTCAGGAAGAGCAGCCCCAGGTGGAGCCCAACAAGCAGGACCCGAGCCACTAGCCCCCTCCACCATAGACACAGCAGCACTGCCCCAGCAGATCGTCACAGTCACAGATCCAGACTCCACAGCTCCGGAGGCAGAAATACCTGCTGAAAGTGACAATAAGAGAGAAGAGAGGGACGAGAAAGCACTAAACTACGGGAGTGAGTAGAAGTCGAGTTAGTAACATGCACTTATGGGATGAGAATGTATGCGGATGGAGAGGAGGAGAGAGGGTGCATCCTGGAAAGTCCGCCGGCAGTCTAGGCCTATGGCAGCATAACTAAGGGATGGTTCAGGACTCACCTGAGCCAGCCCTAACTATAAGCTTTATCAAAGAGGAAGGTCTTTACCCTACTATTAAATGTGGAGATGGTGTCTGCCTCCGGAACCCAAACTGGGATTTTTTGCTTTATGTAAAGCAACAATTCTTGATCGCATCCTCTGTGCTAGCGATACTATGGATTGACTTGAAGAGGGCCATACACATGAGACGTCCAAAGAATATGACAGTGCTAAAGCAGTTCTACCAGCTTTTCAACTGCCATTTTGAATGTTGAATGACTGTGTTCAATAAAAACATGAAAGATCAGAATTTTTTGTGTAATTATTTTTAGACACATTATGTTTGTCCATACCCTTGACTTAGATGAAGATCACATCACATTTTATGACAAATTAATTCAGAAAACCATGAAATTCCAAAAGGTTCACATACTTTTTCTTGCCACTATAGATTTTATTTCCAGATTGGTGGTTATGTGGCTACATCTATCTCAGGTGCATCCAGCTCATCTATAGAAAGAAGTAAACATAAAAGATAAGGTTAGAGCAAGTCTTACTCTATTAGATATAGAGATTCAAAATGATCATGACTAGATATTACAAAAGTAACGGCAAAATGTGTTTACTTTATTTCTGAGAGATGTGTGATAGCGCAGCGGAATAGTCATGTGCCCTCACCTGAACTGGGTCTGACATCAGTGTTTTATAGTTAGTAATTCATCAGTATTCATCGCAAGTGAATATCTGCCTCTATAAACTATCACATTACATAATATTTTCTGGATGATATTGATATCTCATAGCAGAGTTTAATATTCACAAGTTGCAGAGGAGTGACTCCTCCACTCTTTATCTCATGCCAATTGTCTTTAAATAAACCCTCTGAAGTGAAGAAAACATAAGGTGAACCTTAAGGTGACCAGTGGAAAAAGGACAAATCCACTGCTAAAAATATAATCAAGACAAAGCATGCTAACGGGGGGCTGAAATGTTTTTGTTCTTTTTTTTTCTTAAGCATATAAAGATACAAAGATAGAAAAGAAAGTTGAAATGACCCAAATTCAATAGCCTAACAACCAAAACTAGGGTGAAAAATGTCTGACTGCTATCAACTTAAAGAGCTGAAGCCTCTTTTTCTGTTTAATATAACATACCAATTTATTCTCATATCCATGGAGAATGGAGGTAAAAATTATATGTTTGTGAGCAGCCATACACACTCAGTCACATGCATTCATAGGTCAGAAAGTTCTTATGATATCAAGTGAATGAATCAACTTCACTGTAGTTTTTACTTGTCGGTTGGAGGAGTTAAATGTGATAAGGAGGATGGTGCATGGGTTTGAGGCAAAGGATGAACAGAAGGACAGGGGGGATGGATGATTCAAATATATATGTAGAGTATGTATGTATGTATGTATTTATGTACTCGTCCTGCGGGGACTAAATGGAGGCTGGTGTATAAATATGGAATGCCATTTTATTCAATATTAAATAAATAAATGCATAAATATGCCTATGAAATAAATAAATGAACAATATGGTTAAATAAATAAATAGGTTCATATTTCACTGGACTTTTATTTCATAATGCCACATTTATTTATTTCATGATACTAGTATTTCATAATGCCACATTTATTTATTTCATGATACTAGTATTTCATAATGCCACATTTCCATTTGTTTTATTCAAATGAAGGGGGCACAGTTATCTCACAGAGCTGTATTTATGTATTTATTTAATGTTGAATAAAATGGCAACCCATATATAAACACATAATTAATGACAATAGCAAAACACAGTTTTAATATAAAATGTGACTTCATAGGAGAAGATATAATTGCTTACAAATACTGTACATTAATAAGCACTTAATATCTTACATTTGCTTATAACTACATTATAGTATGTTATAAACCTTTTATCAAATCTTTATAAATTGATTATGAATGTAAAATGGGGGGCTTAAAGTAAAGTGTGCCCTTTAATATTTAACTATTGTAAATGTGTAAATGTTTAAACGTATGAGCCTTTTTAAAAATTAATATATTCTCTTGTTGTTGTGATGGAAGGAGAATTAGGTATGGGCTCTGAGGTGCTTTTAATGTGAATGAGCTGTCGAATTATTTATTCATGCCTTGATTACCAAGGTTTTGCAAACAAGAAAGAAACGACACATTTAAAAATCTCACAATTTCGTGCCGCTTAGACAAGGAAACTCAAGCTGTATAAAAGCATCTCATCTCAAAATAGAAAAAGTGAAAATCTTGTAAATCTATGCAGATGAGACAAAGAAACTCAAGTGGCTCATATCAAAATAGAAAAACATCAGATCTGAAAATACATTATCAACAATATGCATTTAACAAACTGGAGACACAACAATGAAATTAGAACTCTAACGCAAGGCCAAATGTTAACCATTTATGCTGTCTCTACTTTAGCTATTAAAAAATAATGGTGCATAGCCATTCCTCCACAGGTCCGTGTTACCACGTATAGAACATAAAGTTTATTTGCCATAACAAGAAAATACAGGACGAAGAGAAAGAACGGTCTAGTTTACTTTCTTTCCCAGGGAAGTCAGGTGTTTAAGGTCTGAAGGAAACATCACCCAGGTTGAATAAGATGACACAGCAATGAGGAAACCCACTGAAACAGAAAATATATAGAATAAAGAATAGCATGATAATTCTGCATCGGTTAGGGCTACAGCTATCGATTATTTTAGCAATTGATTATTCTACCGATTATCCTATCGATTAATCGAGTAATTGAATAAGAAAATACTATTAAAGAGCAATAGTAAATAAGCAAAAGAGAAAATAAGACAGGTCTCTTAAAATTAACAACTAATTGGTTTCCTTTTAAGAAAAATCTAAATTACATATATGAATATTATATGTCAAAACTAAACCCATGAAAGGCATGAAAGATCAGAATTTTTTGTGTAATTATTTTTAGACACATTATGTTTGTCCATACCCTTGACTTAGATGAAGATCACATCACATTTTATGACAAATTAATTCAGAAAACCATGAAATTCCAAAAGGTTCACCACATCTTTTTTGCCACTGTATATTAGCAACAAAATCTTTACTGTTCTTGTAATCACTACCCATACACAAACCTAAAGGTCAGGAAGGTTCTTTGCTTTCAGTCCACATAAAGTGCTTCACATACACATAAAACATTTAGGAGGGTGGCACTGATGGATCTAACACAGAGAACACAATGGCAAGCAGAAAATCCTCAAAAGTGAACAACTTGACTCCTTTCTTTGAGACATATCTGACATGTTGGTGGATTTGCTCCGGTTCTCCCTCAGATATTGGATGCCTGCAATGAATCCTTTCATCCTGCAGCATTATCATAACACTGTATTTCAGCACAGCGCATCAGATAGGGGATGCTAAGGTGAATTTTGCCAGCCAGCTGGTGAACTTGTATGTGTCGGGTTCACTGAGAGGATGAAATACAATCCAGGAAGTCCAGTTTGAAGGCTCATAACGGCATAGCAATTTATTCTCTTATGAGGCAATAACTTGCTCCTCCATCTCCTCGAGTCTTTGGATACACACTGTCTTCTAAATTTCAAAAATCAAGGGTCAGTGATTTTCACATCCACTTTGGTTCCAAATGCAATGGTTGATAGTTGTGGTGTTTATGATGCAAACAGGTAAAATACTAGCAAAATGTCAGTCAGTCAGTCATTTTCTACCACTTTTTCCCGTTGGGGGTCGCGGGTGACTGTAGCCTATCGCGGTGGCTTTGGGCCTTAGGCGGGGTACACCCTGGACAGTGGCCAACTCGTCGCAGGGCACTAGCAAAATGTTTTAAATCTATTTCATATGCCTCAATCCGATTTTAGAGTTTAGTCACGGTTGAGAGGAAGGCGTGAGGAGTCACGTGTAAATTTTCTAAAGGAGGATTTTATTTTCCCGAATACTGAAGAAAACAATTTACAAAATATACAACAAAGTTCTGGGCCCATAAAAGTGGTCAACTAAACAGAATTTAACTCAGGTTATGCTGACTTAACATAAATTGAATAATAATCTGGTGATGGAGGCATGTGGTTGAATTGCCGTTCTTCTGTTTTATTTTGGATTTTTGTAAATCATGTCATATATGTTGCTTTTTAACATGTTGTGATTTTGTGCAGCTGCTACCTTGGTCAGGTCTCTCTTTTGAAAGAGATTTTATATATCAATGGGACTTCTTGTTAAATAAAGGTAAAATAATAACAAAAAAAGACTAGACAAACCTACATGTGACAAAGACAAAACCGACCTAACAACTGAACACAGAGAGTAACATAATGGCTGATCAGACCATTTTCGAAATGGTCACAAAGATAAACACTACTAACTAAACTACAACTAAAACAAAGCAGGACATTAGTGCAACAGTATAACTAGTTTAGTAATTAACCAAAATATAGCACTGACAAACCAATTTACTCTAAAGAAATGAAAAAACTATTTAAACTAGAAGTCCTAAACCCCCCATCATGTGGCAGACACTTGGTTTAGTTCAATTGGCCATTTCCTGTATTTACCTTCTTTGCTTCCGGTTCCCATCTTTTGCTCCAGCCATACAAGGTGTACTTATGCTAATGTGTCTCCGTGCTTCGAGGATGCGAGAGAGAGATGCGAGGAAAAGACGCGAGGACGGAGGAGCTGAAGCTGCTGAGAAATCCATGGTTCCATAGTGTCAGTCTTATGTCATGTCAGTTACTTATGACAGTCAAACCGACTGGTACAAATGTCCACAGAACAACTTATTTAAGAACAATTTCAAAACCTTACAGTATCTTTCATAGAGAGAGATATAGAGAGAGAAATGAAAATCTCTTATAGGCCTATAAAAGTCTAACATATACAAAAAGCCTTTATTCATTTATATATGTAAATTGTTTAATACAGCCAATTATTAGTAGTATTATTACTATCGTTGATTTTAATAATCTATTAAATTAGGATTTCTTCTAATCTTCTAATTTTTGTACAAATCAGTGTTATGTGTTATGCTTTCTTAGGCTATTTATTTACTTGAATTATTGTCATCTGCACAATAATACACCACATAGCTTTGTAAAAATATGAGTATGTCGATTGTATTGTAAAATATACCAAACAAAAACAAACTGCTGCTTTGTGTAATGCCACAAGATTTTGCAATAAAATCAACCCATATATTCTAAAGTGTTAGTTTTATCATGCACAATGTGACGGCGGATTATATTGCATCTCACTGTGTAACTGTGTTCTAGTATATTATCTGAGGTGCTGCATTTAAGCTATATGTCATACCACTTGATAAAAGACTTCCGCTTAGAATACACCTTTCTTGGCTCTAAGCTCCTCCAGAAGCCTCCTTTCTCCTCGCTCCCCATCTCCGCGAAGTGCATTTAAGGGATTGGAAGATCCTCCATGATGGTGGAGGGGAAACAATTTGTGAGTCACGGGAGGAGAGAGGACGCGAGAAAGCATAAGTTAGCGTAATGAAAAGCACCCATGATGTCCCTCCAGCAGCACACCCTCAGCACTGGCAACAATTACTTGTTACTTATGTTAAACATATCTAATAACTAAATTAAAGTTAAATTAAAGTCATAGAGTGTGACTGTACAGAAGATAAATAAATCTGTGTCACAAATAGAAACTAATATACTGCCAACAATGCTAAATAAACTATGAATTTGATGTATGAAACAAAAATTTGTGTAATCATTTATCTGTTTACTGACATATGTGCAATGTGAACTTATTGTGCATAAGGTCAAACTAAATAAGTAAATTAATTAAGTGTAAACTATAAAGAAAACTAAGGTGAGTGCAAGAGGGTTACTGACATTCAAACCAGCTGTATGGCAGCAGGTGCAGTCATCATAATGGGGAAAACTATGCCCTTTGAGAAGACACCTACACAATGGTTGGAGGCTTGATGGTTTAGTCAGACGTTGAATAGTGAAGTGACTGCCTTTCTTTTTGTTACAAGTCAATAACGAACATCATTATAAAACAACACTGTCTAGAACAGTTTGTTTTCCACAAATGGATTTATTTTTTAATGTATACTTATTACATTCTTGTAAATTGTACCCATCTGTGATGACTAAAGTGGTTTGTGTATTATATTGCTTTGAAACTGTCCATGCAAATTGTTATGCAAAGCAATCCATTTTTGGCACGACTCATCTCAGGTTGCTTTGACTTTCTGCACAGCTCCACAACTCATTGTTATCCCTGAATATGATTTCAGAGCATAGTGGAGACACAAGGGCCGAGTGTGTTTGGGCTATCGCCACAGTCTATTTTACACCTCACTAGCTTTGGATGAACCCATAAAATTACTGTATTGGGCCTTAGCCTGGTAGACCGGGCACCAGCAATGCGCGCTGGCGCTTCATTGCTGTTGAAACTCATATAAATTCATGCCATCTTCTCTTCTTTTTGTCATGAGAAAACAGGAACCTTTCTGTTGCCTTATCAACGAAATACCCTGGATATCTTAGTTTCCCTAACTGAAAAAGAGCCTTTGCCATTTAGAGTATATATAGTATATATATTGTGTTTCGATGGACCATTATCCATCCAACAAGCGCAATTTCAAATCCAAAACAGGTGGCAAGAATGGACAGCATCAAGGAGGAAAATATGTTGGAAAGAGGCTGCGCTAATGATGTTTGATGCAAATTTGATGGACATGCACCAAGAGGGTGGAGGGGGGTGAGATAGAGGCATAGTTAGGAACATCACAAACAGCTGATTTATGCATGCAATGCTAATTAGCTGCTCTATTTTTTCTCATTTACTTGCCACCTGAGATGTCCTTGGGCAAGAAAAATAAACAATTACACACACATACACAGCCATCCTCTAAACTTCCAACTGGAGTTTGTGGTTCCATTGGGAAGCTGAGGTAAGGAACCTGTGGGCTGGTTTAATATTAACTGTTGCTACTTTAATCCTGATACTGCAGACTATGGTCACCCAATGGAATTTTATAGGACGTTTCCACCGCATGAACTTCCGCAGGGGACCAAGAACCTTTTAAGGAACTTAGGAACTTTACCTGCTTTTCCACTGAAAGAAACTAGAGACTAAATTTAGTTACTGTAGGATAGTTCAAGGTGGAAAAAATACCTTTGTTCCAGAGGTAGTATTTTCCAGTGTTGCAGGAAATATTGAGGCTTGCAGGGCTGAGCATCGCTGATTGGTCAAACTTTGACTCTCCGGCTGCTTCAACATGTGTGTGTAGATTTTATTCACAAAGGAAGTATAGTGACTATCAATATTAGGACAAGGGGCTGCCATTTGTTGTAATGTTCTGTTCTGAGATCATAGGGAGTGGCGATAGAGAGAGTTAGTGAGTGAATAAGAGAGAGGTGTGGTGATGTGAGAACAAGGCGAGTGAAGGAGAGAAATGAACTTTAATTTACTAAAAGTTTCATTGTGGTAACACTGGAAAGCAGAAGTAAATAATCATCAAGCACTCTACAGATATTGTGGAGACACACACTCTACAGTTATTAAAGAGCAATAGTAAATATGCAAAGGGAAAATAACAATGGTCTCATAAAATGAACAACTAATTGGTTTCCGTTTTAGAAAAATCACATTGTATTGCTTAAATTACATACAATAAAATTATCTGTCAAAACGTAAATGCAAAAACAAAAACCTTTTTCTTTAAAAAAGGTATATATACTTAAGCTTTAAAACAACAATTTTCAACCTCGCTACAGCTCAGGCATAACGTAAGCCTTTACTGTCTTCTTTGTGACATTTGTATGAGGCAAAAATTAGTGGACAGGAACTGTGACTATTATACCAATAACATGAATCAAGCTCATGCTTTCACAAATTGACCGTAGCATTTTTTTTTTGTGGTTATCTTCTTGAGCAAAACCTAACTAACTTAAGTACATCATAACTATTCACCATATTGATTTACGTAACTAGGCATCACATAAAGTCATCAAATTATATAGCCTACATTCTTTACTAGCCTTCATATACCTTGTGTGGTCCGGTCTGTGGACTGAATGTGTAGACTGGATGCTTTCTGCTGAGATGCTGAAGCATAGACGTCGTGCTATTGTGCTAGGCTAGTTTGGTTTTATAATAGAGAGAGTACAGAGTTTTCGTGGACACTTTCTGTTGCTTTCTCTGGCCTGTCTTTTCTCTGCACCCCTCGCTATTTTCGCTCTCCTCCTCCTTTTTGTAACCCACGCTGTCAAATCACACCAAAGAAGCTCTGAGCCATCTCAGATCACATACAGTGTAAGTGCTTACAGAGTACACTTTATATAGTTATATGGATTAAACAAAGATTTGATGCAAATCATTTGCATCGAGGAGTTTTAGTAACCGAGTAACTCGAGGAACCGTTTAAGCCCTAGTGTTGGTGTTTTAATAATATGTGAAAATTGGGTTTCAAATGCCATCATTTTCTTTTAAATTGTCCTACGGCCAGTCTGTCTAATCTTCATGGGTCTTCAGATGTGGTGGAAACGCAAACAGGAATGCACAAAAGGCATCATTTAGTTCCTGTTGTTATAGTTCCTGGAACTTTTTGGTTGAAAAGGGATAATAGGGAATGAATACCAGTGGTACCAGTTTGCAAGTGTGATATACATCATACAGGTTTCTTTCCCTGCAGGGACTTTTAAAAGGTTTAATCTGAAAATGAATGTAATCTTCTTAAAGGGTGCAAAAGCTTTGCTCTGAATGTCAACAAGACGTGTGGATGAGATCTTACTTTATATGTTTTATTATGGTTCTGGGGGAATTCATGGATTAAGGATTAATGGTAAAATCTTTCCCTAAAATCTCTATCCAAGAGGGGCACATATTATTACCTTGAAATCTGTGGGTATTTTTTAAGATCCCCTCTCATGAATCTGTCAAAAAGATTTATGTTGAAGATACATCTGTCGATTGTTTGCTCCCTCAGCAGGTAACTCTTCTGATGTTTTGATGCACCTACTGTCAAATCTTTGAATAAGGTTGACTCAAATGTCAAATTGAGGAGCATTACAAATTATTTTTCAACATATTGCCAAAGAGATATCTCAGTCAGACACAAAAGAACACACAATGCATGAGAAAAAGACTAGTTGGTGTTAAAACTATTTGTAAAAACACATGAACGGTGGCAGTTTATAATCTCTCTTGATAAATTACCTGAGTCAAAACAGCCTAAAATGAATAGAGAAATAAAATTATATAAATGGAGACTGTGAGAAACAGACATTTGGAGAGTTTATTGTTTAATTAACTAGTCCTGATGTGCTCATTGAATCAAAATCCAATTATTGCTGGCTTTATGTACAAGACAAACATCCAAAGCCAGAATTTAGTCAATGCTAAAATAAATCACTATGCATCCCACCCATTATGCTACCTATCAATTAACCTATCCAGTGATTACTTTGCAATGCTTTGGAAATGTAGACATACTTCTGATATGTCATTATTGTGTTTATGACCGCCAATTAATTGGTTCAAAAACAGTGTTATGGTGACCATCAATCCTCTTGGCCTTTTGACCTCCTTCTCTAAAAAGTGAATGATGACTACAAGCCACTGTTAAATCCAAACACCATTCCTTTATCTTTGTTCAATAAAAATGCACTTTGCTTTGATTAGAAGAAAGTGTAAAAGGACACAACAGAAAAATGGACAGACCACACAGCCACCCTTTTGCATTTCTTTCTAGTGAGCACGTGAGTGAGGGATGAAGTATTGTCTTAAAACGAATGGCTTGTAATTACAGCACCCTCACTTCTTGGCAGCCGTCCTCTGACAGCCTTCTAATGGATTCTGCACCAGCGCTCCGGCAAACACCTGTCGGCCCCCGGATAGAGAGAGCACGGCCTGCCTCGTCTTTTTATATTTCAGTCATTATTTCATTACTCATGCTGTGCTTACATTCTGTCTCGCCTCAGGCACCCCCTAAGCACCCCACTACCATCACCACCCACACATACACACATGCAAAAACACATACTCCTGTATGTTTTGAGTAAAGAACAAGTATGATATGAAAAATTAATGAAGGAGCAGTCACTAACGCTGACATTGTAAGTTATGCAAAGACAGGAAGTGTGTATAGGGGAGGAATGATTGATGAATACACACACAGGAAGAACGGTGAGGGACAGAAGAAAAAAAGGGAGATGTAAGAGAGGAAGAAGTGCGTGGCTTAATTTAAGCCACAAGTGTGAGTCATGACACAGCAAGACGAAAGCAAAACAGCAGTAAATGTATTTAAAGGTTACCAAATTTTGTGAGACAGGATCCCTCTACCCTAAATTTATGTGTGCCTTACATATACTGGCAGTCTATTGAGTTCAGTTAAGGTAAGTTTCCAACTTCTATGATTGATGGCTATGTGTACGTTAATGACAAATTGGAGGATATAGCTCTTTTGTCATCTGCTGCAACAATGTAAATAAAAGTGTTCCTGTACTTTTCCTTTCACACCTCCTCCCTCCCTTTGGTTATTAGAACAATACATACATGCATAACTGTTTAAATGACTGATGCATCCATGAATGTTTAAGTCAAAGCTAAATAATACTGGTAAATATAATTGAAATCAGAAGGTTGCTAGCTAGCTAGAAAGTTAAATTAGATCCCACTCTGAGTAAACCCCTTCAGATCTGTGCAAACATTGAGTTGATACATCACTTATATGTCTTGATTGCCTAATGTGCAGTTTTCCTATTTTTGATATTGTGGCATTGATCACTTCACAACTCAGTGTGTACTTTATTTATTATTAAGCTTTCCCCAATGGGAAACTTGCAGTATAACCACACCGAAGCTACAGTGGTCACGAAGTAGAACAGAGTAGAGTTCAGAGGCACAAACAAAAAAAACCCATTCAGGCTTTCAAGATTAAACAGAATCAATGATTTCTTCTTCGATTCCCTTCTTTTAACTTTTGATATTGGGTGGAACACATCCTCCCGCCTCGCCTAGACACACACAAACAC
The DNA here is from genome assembly GCA_011952105.1 of Coreoperca whiteheadi. Lineage (NCBI taxonomy): Eukaryota > Metazoa > Chordata > Actinopteri > Centrarchiformes > Sinipercidae > Coreoperca > Coreoperca whiteheadi. Next base: position 11,846,787 of record CM022489.1, on the reverse strand, counting down.
GTTTGTTTCTCTATCCCAATGGGGGACAGTCATTTACATAATGCTTTCCTTAGCCCCTTACCCTAAACCTAACCATCACAACCAAGTGCCTAACACTAACACTTACCATAACACTAACCTTAACCCAATTGTAACGTTTACCCTAAAACCAAGTCTTAACCCTCAAAAACCAGTCTCTACCCATAGGGACCTCAATTTATGTCCCTACAGTGACCCATGGGTCTGTGTGCATTCAGGTTTAAGTCCCCACCGGGATATAAGAACATGAAAAACACACACACCCCAACTGGGTATACCGAGTTAAACCTTTTCCAGCAATGGGGATGTCAGTACTGTAAAGGACTTTCTGTGTGTTTCTTGCTTTTAAGTTGCCATAAATCAATGGAACACACTTCCAACAGGGCATGGATTTTAAAACATGTTCATGTCACAGCAAACTTGTAGACATTTGAGGGCGTGTGTGTGTTGTGTGGGTGTGTGTGATGTGGAGGGTATATTTATTTATAAAAGGTGAAGTGACGGGGGTACATTTTTTTAATGATGTGGAAATGTGTATATTCATAACCTTGTAATTGATATTTTGCTCAATCGTGAATTTAGTAACTGTTTATTTTATTGTTTGTTCTATCTCCCGGTGCAATGCATCTCTCCTTGTTATATACAGGGTTAATGTTTTATTGTGCAGTGTCCCTGTTCTAATAAATTAAATGAATAAAAAATAAAATAAATAAATGGTACTGAATGGATCAGACAAAAGATGTACATTATTTGAAAATAGTAATGCCTAAAAATACTGATGATACTGATGGAATTAGTCCTATTTCATACTCATACTTTCACTAAAGCAGCTCTGTAATGACATTTACACTGTTTTAGCCAATCAGGGTGGACCCACTGATCCCTCTAGAAACAGCCATTCTACAGTACTAACCTGGCATCTGCTTTTTTTCAGCTAGTTAGCTAGACAATTTCTTTAATAAACGTTGGCTGTGTCTCCTCTTCTTCAATGCAATACTACCACTAGTACCCCATTCTAACTGTGGTTTTGGTTTCACATTTAGTTATTGAATTTGACAAGGCTAACTAAAGAGCTACTATGTGGCCCTTTGGCCAAGCCTGTACATACAAATTTCAATGTGCTGCTCTGCAGGAGTGGGCATGCTAGAGTTTCGTCTCAGAAGAATCTCCTGTGCCCTGTGTTACAAAGTGTAACCTTTGTCAAAATATTTATTTCATTACTTTTTACTGTGTAAGCTTTAATCTAGAGAAACATTGATGTTAGTAGTTAGATTTTACCTTCTGCTATAAAACACTGAAATGGTTGAAAATGATGTATATTTTTGAACCACACAGTGAAGAATTACAAGAAAAATAAAGTATATCAGCATTTTCACTGACTTGGCAATAAAATCACTTGCATTCCAATCAGATGTGGGAAGTATTTTGATGAAAAAGAAAGGCAACATTGTGTCAGTGTAAATGAAACTCATTATAGCATTTCATACAAACAAAATTAGTTTTCATAAAGCAATACAGGTGTGCTGGAGGTGGTAACTGGTGTCCATGGTTACCAAAGATATAAAATTCAGATGAATACCATAATAACGTGTCCAGTTAACTCAACTCAACTCAGCTTTATTTGTACAGCACCTTTCATACAAACATGTAGCCCAAGGTGCTTTACATAGTAAACATAAACAAACAACAAACCCCCCAAAAATAACAAAAAACAAAGAGAAAAAATTTTGTAATACATACAGACTAAAATCTACAGCAATAAAACAATACAATAAAAAGTTAAATGTCAACATGAAACTCGATAAAAAGAAATTATAATAAACACCAAAGATAAAACAACTTTACTCCAAATTGAACCAGATTATAAAGATGAGTCTTTAATTTCCTTTTTCAAAAAATATTGTAATTATTGTATAATCACCTGAAAATGAGTACTTGTGTTTTCATTAGCTTAGAATGAGCCGTTTATAGCCAGTCCCCTTCCACGGAGGTCGCCATGTTCCACTGCCATGTTTCTACAGTAGCCTGGAACGGACAAACCAAACACTGGCTCTAGATTGGGCCGGTTGCATTTTTTGCATGTTTTGCAGCCAACGTAGTTTCTCCTACAGGCTTGGAAGGCGGTGATACGAGCGGTATTCAAATAATTGCAAACTGCTATTTCATGTGATTTATTCACTAATTAAAAACATACTTATAATTATTATTATATATATTATATTGCATTTATATAATAGCTCCTCATTCTACACACTGGACCTTTTTAAGGGAACTACTAGAACCAAATTCTTAAGCATATCAGAAAATCATTTGGATGTTTGCTGATTTCTTCTCACTTTTCCTGGTTCTCGTAAGAACTGTGGCAACAGCGTTCTGAATCTACTGCAGTTGTTTAATGGTATTTTGAGAAGACAAGATATGACTATTTCTTGCTATTTGCTTTGGATAATAAATTCAAACCTGAGTTGAGAGTTAAGACATTATCTCTCTTATAATTAAGAGTATACATTTTCATTTACTAAAAAACACTATCAGAAATGTAAGATAATGCAACCGCAGGGGGGCACAAGCCAGTGTCTTCATGTGCCAGTCCCAAGTCTGGATAAATGCAGAGGGTTGTGTCAGGAAGGGCATCCGACGTAAAACACATGCCAAACTAAAAATGCGAATCACGACAATGACTTCCATACCGGATCGGTCGGGGCCCGGGTTAACAACGACCGCCACCGGTGCTGGTGACCTACAGGGTACCGGTGGAAATTGGATTACTGTTGGTCGAAGACGAAGAAGGAGAGGAGGAAGGTGTGTTCGTAGGCAGAGAGAGAAGAGGAAAGCTAAGAATGTAGGACTGACAGTAGGGACTTTGAATGTTGGAACTATGACAGGGAAGGCTAGAGAGTTGATTGACATGATGCAGAGAAGGAAGGTGGACATACTGTGTGTCCAGGAGACCAGGTGGAAAGGTAGCAAGGCTAGAAGCTTAGGAGCAGGGTTCAAGTTGTTCTTCCATGGGTCGGATAGGAAGAGAAATGGAGTAGGAGTTATCCTGAAAGAGGAGTTTGTGAGGAATGTTCTTGAGGTGAAAAGAGTGTCAGACAGGTTGATGAGCCTGAAGCTGGAAATTGAAGGGGTGATGTTCAATGTTGTGAGTGGTTATGCCCCACAGGTAGGATGTGAGTTAGAAGAGAAGGAGAAATTCTGGAGTGAGTTAGATGAAGTGATGCAGAGCATCCCCAGAGGTGAGAGAGTGGTGATTGGTGCAGATTTCAACGGGCATGTAGGTGAAGGGAACAGAGGTGATGAGAATGTGATGGGCAGGTTTGGTCTTCAGGACAGGAACGCAGAAGGACAGATGGTGGTAGACTTTGCAAAGAGGATGGAAATGGCTGTAGTGAACACTTTCTTCCAGAAGAGGCAGGAACATAGGGTGACATATAAGAGCGGAGGGAGAAGCACTCAGGTGGACTACATCTTGTGTAGACGTTGTAATCTGAAAGAGACCAGTGACTGTAAAGTAGTGGTAGGGGAGAGTGTAGCCAGACAACACAGGATGGTAGTGTGTAAAATGACTCTGGTGGTGAGGAAGATGAAGAGGACAAAGGCAGAGCAGAGGACGAAGTGGTGGAAGTTGAAAAAGGAAGAATGTTGTTTAGTTTTCAGGGAGGAGCTGAGACAGACTCTGGGTGGTCAGGAAGTGCTCCCAGATGACTGGACCACTACAGCTAATGTGATCAGGGAGACAGGTAGGAGGGCACTCGGTGTGTCATCTGGAAAGAGGAAAGTGGACAAGGAGACTTGGTGGTGGAACCAGGAAGTTCAGGAGTGTATACAGAGAAAGAGGTTAGCAAAGAAGAAGTGGGACACTGAGAGGACTGAAGAGAGTAGACAGGAGTACAGGGAGATGCAGCGTCAGGTGAAGGTAGAGGTGGCAAAGGCCAAACAAAGAGCATATGAGGACTTGTATGCTAGGTTGGATACTAAAGAGGGAGAGGTGGATTTGTACAGGTTGGCCAGACAAAGAGATAGAGATGGGAAGGATGTGCAGCAGGTTAGGGTGATTAAAGATAAGGATGGAAATGTATTGACAGGTGCCAGGAGTGTG
>CM022489.1:11752947-11842642 GCA_011952105.1 Coreoperca whiteheadi | reverse complement strand
GACTATCAGAAATGTAAGATATGGTAAATGAGTGTTTCAGGGCCAACACACTGTATTTGTATTCATCTATTTTCCTAGATTGGAATTAATAGAACAACCTTTAAAACCACAACACTGTCATGAATGAAGTTTTTGCTTCTGTTATGACTGCACTGTGTTTAGACTTGAGCCATAGTAAGTAAAATATATAGAAACGAATTACATCCTAATTCGCCAGATGCCAGAGTAACGTTTATTATAAAACTTGCACAGTACAAACTGCCACTACATTTGTGGTATTCTAAGACTTGTTTTCATTGTTTGATTGTGGAAGGTGATTGAGTGAAAACATTTTCTTTGACGTTAAGATAATTTGTTGTGCTGATTATTAAGATTTTTTGCTAAATTGCTGATGATAGGAAACATATGTGTTTGGGTGCTGTGTGTCAAAAGGCCAACAGGAAGTGCAGGAAGCATGAAGCTTGGTAATTTGTGTCTGTGTGTTGTGTGCTCAGAGTTCAAAAGGAAGTGGTGATAAATGTCTCTAAGCTGATGAGTGTGGTTTAAACTGATGCCTCAAATATAAGAAAAAAAACCTTTGAGTGAGCAAAATAGAGAAAGCCAGTATTGACCAGTTGTCAGGCAAAATACTAGGGGATAGGTCGCAACGTGACGTGGGGTAAATGTTTTACTGTTTAGAAGGTTTTTCTCTAGGGCTGGATGAAGATGACGTCGCCATGCAGTGGACCAACAGTGGAAGCTAAGCCGACATCCATGGCCACTCCCCCACCTGTTATAGACCAATTAGATAATTGCACATTTCCATTTAAAACCTTGTGGATTGTTAAGCTAGGCGTCGCTCTCTTGGGGTGAGGGGTTGTGCACTGCGACTTCCTGAACTGAGCGAGAGATCCATCTACATGCATAATTTTTGATCTTCTAATTGTAATAAATAATTGTTAAATTGAGAATGAAGTTTCAGTTCATTTTCTGTCTTGCAAATAAAAAAAACACGCTCGCAAATTGATATCACAACTCCTTCATCATTAACCTCTCTTTTGACATCCCTAGCCACTGCCTTACCCACCACACTCCCTCTATCACTCGGTCTCTTTGCTTCCAAATATCATAATAGACCTTCATGGTGACTTCTGGAAAAATCTTATAATAGGGTTTTGTACAAGAGTCAATTGTGCAAACGATCAAGTCAGACTCATGACCACTGAGTTAAAGGCACTCTGGAGTTTTTGACCACTAATACTGCAAATGAGCATTTTTGAAAAGTGGGTCCCGGTTTTGTTAGAGGATGTGCTCATGCGTGACTCAATACACTTTCCTACCAATAGTTTCACATTATTCCACTGATCTACAAAATGGCTGCAATGTGCCAGCAAAGGCAGGGAAGAAAAAACCCGTAAGTAAACATCGATATAAACAATGTAGATTTCAAAATATTCAGAAAATCAGCTTTGCAAATATTTTATGAGGAAGAAAATGCATTCATCACGTTTGTTAGACCTTGAGGAGAAAAAGCGCATTTTGGTGAGTAGCACTGAATGTAAATAGAAAATTTTTTCGTTAAAAAGAACACTTCACAGGGCACCATTAAAGCCATTTTAACTTGTCATGTTACCATAGCATTACCTGTAGACAGGTGTCCAAGTGTCATTACAACATAAAGGAATTGAGCAGTAAACTGCATGTATCACAAAGATGAGATGGGTTTATGTTCACCGTACCAACAGGGAAACATTTCTTACAGTAGAGTAGATAATTAGCCACATGCATCGAGTGACGTAATTGTTACCGGCGCCAGCCCTAGGGGAAGCTGGGCGGTAGCAAACTGGCACACAGCTAAGGTTAGACTGTGTAGCCTAAAGGTGTGGTGTAGCTGTGGAAAGGCGAGGTGGAGACACGTTAGTCTTGCCACAGCTTGTTTAATTCTGACAATCATTCAACTGTCTCATTCTTACAAAAATAAATTAATAAAAAGTTAAAGGACAATAAATAATTTAACACATATTTGGTAAGACAGTAAAATAATATCTAACTTGACTAAAAACAATAAACCATAAAGTGCAAACAAAAATACATACAGTCTATTACAGTAATAAACATCAACATATACACTCACTACATTGCAACAAAAGTGCATTAACTAACACCATTTTACATTTCTACCTTTCTCCTACACTTTAACTACATACACACACAAGCGGGTCAGCAACATAAAACAAAACGGGCCAGCGAGTGGCGGCAAAACGGTCTCTAAAACGCTGAACAGTCTGCTTGGCGGTTGCCTTAACTTGAATTTATGTAACATTTATAATTAAAACACTCTCAACTCGTATGTTACTAAGCACTTGAGAAAATTGTATCACTTAAATAAGGCTTTAAATACGTGATTAGCTTCGACATTGGTACTGAACATGGCGGACTTGTGGTGAAAACGAGACGACATGAAACAGTAACAAAAATACACTTTACCTAGAAACCAAACTCTCTAAAACATTTACCGTTTGTGCAAAACCTTTACACAGCAATCCAAATAATTTTTGTAACCAAGTCTGAGTTAATTAAATAACTTTTCTTGTCATACCTGTGGAGAGGCGAGGCGGAGACACGTTAGTCTTGCCACAGCTTGTTTAATTCTGAAGCTGCGCGTGCGCTGCGTCCCTCTCATCCCCACAGTAGCGCTTACCGCACCCTCTAGTGGTTTGGATGTACCCAAAGTAAAAGACACATTAGAAAAATAAAAAAAAAATAGAGGGGGTGTCTTGTTTCTTCATGAAACGTTATATGTAGCGTTTTTCAAACTAATACATAATCCTATCCCTGGATTTTAACAACATGGTGAATCATTTGCCCAGAAGCCGGTGAGAAAAAATACGTGGTTTGAACAGCTCACTCCCTTACTGCGACCTTATGGCTAGTTTAATGAGTAGAACAACAGGTTGCCAATCTGTATGATCACACACACACACACACACACAAAATGCACTTTAATTGAAAAAAAATCTGCAATAAAATCAACAAATAACTTTTTTTAAAACAACAAAGCTTTTTACAAATCACTCCTTTTATTGTAGCATGTGAATCCCAAGAGCACTCTTTTCTTTATCTTTGAAGACCCATATTTTGTGATGAAACATGTAATGAGATATCTTAAATTGTGGCGTTTGGGTTACAAATGTGTTTTACAAATTTAGAGTGCACATCATAATGACGTTGCCCCCTTAGGCATGTCTGTGGCAGACAGTCATTTGCTGGTAATTCATTCTTGGCAACTATTATTTGCTGTAAATATGGATGACGGATTAATTTAAGGAGCTCTCTGTACATCCCCTTCAGGTGCAGGGATTTTGTTGTGCTCATAGCATGGAACCTTCGTGGTTTCTATCAATGTGCAAGAAGGTATATGTTGAGTATGTAGCAAACATTACCAAACTCATTAGTGTTGAACTGCCAGAAAAAAAAATAACCATTTCGTCTGTCAATAAGCACAGGTGGCATAGGTACTCATACAGTAGGTGTGTTTTTGTCTGCATAGAAGTATACATTCATATTTATTTCTGTGCATGTGTGTGTATATGCTACAACAAAACTGCTGAATAATTTGTATTTAGTCGAGAGTTATACACTGTATTGCATAAACCAATCTCCTTTAATTCTGTTTAAAATAATACTCAAATAAAGTATTATCTGTAACATCCAGTTGTCATTAAGTCATTGTGATGATTTACTGAAACTGTAGAAGAACATCATTGTTCCCATGGACTGGGACAAAAAATCGGCCATGGCATTTTCGTCCCAGACCATTCCCCACTATCAATCAAACACCACCCACAAGTACACCATTTTGAGTTGTATGACATGGAGAATGTATTGTTGCATATAGTTTGCCAATTGGTGTCTGATTGAGCTATATTCAAGTCTGATGTCCATTTGTCTATTGGTATTTAAACAGTATTGACATGGTGAGAAAAGATTTTGTAAATCTCTGATAATATTTTTTGGGTGGGAATGAGCATTTAGATATAAGGGAAGAGTGAAGTAATGGAAGTAATGGATATCAATTTTCCTTTTTATAGTCTCTTTCAACTGTATGTACTAGTAGTGACAGTGATGGGGTAAGATGTGTTTGTTTGAGAAGATCAAAGGTCATGATGAAAGCTGCCCCTGAAGAGGTACCCCAGGCTGGTTACTCCTCTCCATTTCCACGCAGGGAAGTAGATTTTTCCACCACGCAGTGAGAGTGGTATTTATGGTGTTAAATTTGAAGCAGCTATGGGTCTTGACTGATTTATCTATGACTGCAATGTGCTGAATCAGGAGATCCTTACAGATGGTCTATTCAATATCAAGCCAGGCAGAATTGGAGTTGTTTGAGCAGTGTTAAATATACAGAAGCTGGTGGGAGAAAAACCAGTGGTAAAAATTTGGTGAACTTGGGCTTTTTGCTTTTCTAGTAAAATGTATTCATTTTTGAATTTAGAGAGGAGAACAAGCCCAGGGGTGGATTTACTGGGGTCATGGCAAATACAATTATTTAAGGAACATTTTTAATTTTGATGGTGGAAATGTGGCCAGTTAAAGAGGGTGGGAGTTTGGCTTTAAGACTGGAACCTGTAATTTTATCACTTATGCACCTGGATCAGACTGGTTTCATCAAAGGGATACACTCTGAAAACATACGAAGATTATTCAACATAATCCATCTATATAAAACCAAAAAAGGTACAAATATTAAACTTTGGATGTTGAAAAGGCTTTTTGGCAGGGTAGGGTGGCCCACTCTTCATGTCCTTAAACCATTTTGCCTTTGGCCTCAACTTCATCAACTGGATTAAAATTCTATATAACACACCCACAGCATCTGTAATAACCAATGGACTAATATCTAGATCATTCAGCCTAAACAGAGTTACTAGACAAGGATGCCCATTATCACCATTACATTTTGCACTTTTCATAGAACCACACCTCACCCATTAGACAGAGGGACAGCATTTCAGGCATTAAAACCAACTCACACTATCATAAAATCAGTCTATACGCTGATGACATCTTGTTATATCTAACAAATCCCTCAACCTCCCTTCTGTCAGTCCACAATCTGATTAACACCTTTGGCAAGATTTCTGGTTTCTCCATCAACTGGTCTAAATCAGAGATTCTGCCTTAGCCATTTTGACTGGGATGCTGAGGTTGGGGATCTATCCTATAACCACACAACTGATATATTCAAACTCAATTGTATCCTATTACTACATAGTATCAAAGAAGACTTGGATAGATGGAAAAAACTCCCACTCTCTTTAATTGGCTGCATTTACACCATTATTATGATCAGTGGTGGAATGTAGATAAGTACATTTACTTAAGTACTGTACTTAGGAACAAAAGGTACAGGAACAAAACAGGTACTTGTACCTTACTTGAGTATTTCCATTTAATGCAACTTTCTACTTCTACTCCAATACATCTCAGAGGCAAATATTTAGTCACTAGTTATTTTTCAGATTACAATTTTTCATACCCTTCCTGTGCACTTAAAACAATGTATCTCCATTTTTTTATTTTGAATTTGAATGTTTGTGATAAACTGAAGGATTAAGTTCCTTTATGGGTTGGGAAAATTATACTACTTCTTAAAATAATATATTTAATCCCCCCTTGGATTAGCTGGAAAATGCATTATCACAAAGGTGAAAGCAGGGCTGTTTTAGAGACACATGCTTCTCACAGGACAGCAATGCTACAGACATATGATGATTTTATAGAATATGATGCATTATTGTAGATTAAACTACCCAATAGCATATAAAGTAGGTAAATTTAGCTCAGCCTTTAACACCTACAGCAGTAATACAAATCGTTAAACATCATATACACTAGTAAAACACTTGCAGGACCATTGTACTGCAAAATGAGTACTTTTGATACTTTAAGTAAATTTTGCTGATAATCCTTACATACCTTTACTTAATTAAGGTTTTGAATGCAGCTCTTTTATGTATTGATACTTTTACATAAGTAAAGGCTCTGAATACTTCTTCCACCACTGATTATGATGCTATTTGGACCTAGGTAAATCACTGCTTGGCCAGTTGAAGTTGAACATCAACATTAGGGAACTAGGCTAGGTTACAAAAACAATGCCCAACAGTAGCTGACACATGCTACTCCCTGCTTACCACTCTCTTCCTGCTCAGTCAGTTTTTTTGCTTCCCTGTCACACTGCTTGTCACTCCTCCTTCCACCTGTTGCTGCATAATAAGTAACAACGCTGGTTACTGTTGCAGCCCCTGCAGCACACACATAATTTGTGCACATTTGGCGGCATTCGCATCTAGATTATTCATTTTATTGACCCACAACTTCTCCGCACCTCACTTCTTTCGTGTTTGCTCATCGATCTTGACACTTGACAAAGACACCATCCTTCATCCACAGATGCCGTCAGATGCTGGATGCCTACTGGGGCCTACCCAGTAAGAGATGTGATTGGTCCAGTCTAATATCGTTGTACAATGTGAACCAATGTGCTGCTCCCCCTGCTTTATGGGCTGGTCATTGACAAAAATATATAAGCCCCCAAGGTGCGTCCCACCAGGAAAATGCCCGGTATGCCAGATTACCAGTCCAGCCCTATGGTCCAGCCTTGAACTCCTGGCCTCTACATACGATTTGCATTGGGTGGTACCAGGTCAAATTTGGCAGGTATTATGCTGTTTTTGATTTATGATATGATTCCAGCACAAACGGAGCTAAAGCTTTCAGAGTTTTTCACAATGTCAGATGGTGAGAGGAGTGAAAGGCCAGTAGGAAAGTCACTTCACACACATTTATCTTCTTTAGTAAACATAAAGGCAGAAACAGCATGAAAGAGTAACATGTAGTTGAGACATTTGGTTTATGGTAATTATACAGAGAAAAACTGAGTTACCAGTTTATTAGGTACATTTGTTAGATTGTAATTTGATCCAATCATACAGCAGTTCTGAGATCACAAACTATTATGTCCAAATATAATATATATATATTTCCCTCATAAAAAGTGATAACTAATTAAGCCTTTAATCAGAATTTTACAGTGAAAAATGGTGGTAATATCAGGTATGGTATTTTCTGAAATATGTTTAAACATGCAGCAATGTGGAATGACACAGTAAAATGAATTTGCATTTGCCAACACATCTACATATATTGACACACAAACATATATGAACTTGTACGAAACTCACCAATATACTTAAACATTCATATGCCTACACAAAGGGACACACACATAAACCTTCAAACCTACACACATACAGCACATACTCCTAATAGAAATGTGTGCACACTCACATTTAAAGAAATGTACTCTTGCGCTTTCCTTTCTTTCACTTTGTCCTGCTTTCACCTCCAAGGCACAATCATCATCTCTAATCCATTCCCTTACATTAAGTGATGCTTCTTCCTCCACTTGGCCTCTAGCGCTCACTGCACTAGCTGTTGACAGCACCGTTGTTTTCCTCAGAAAACCCCCTCCCGGTCACAGCAGGGAGATGGAAAAGAAAAAGAGAAAGATCCCTCTGGCACCTCTTGGAAGATATCCTCAGTTTTTGTTTCCCCCCTTTAAGACAGGCTTCTTTTAAAGCTTTTGTTTGGGGAATGCCATTGAACAAAACAAACAAGTTCTGCTGGCACCCCTGCCTTTGGAGTTGAGCTATTTCGAGCAACAGATCAGATTTGGGGGCTTTGTATGGGTTCTTAGAAATTTTGGTTGGGTTTATTAACAGTAGCAGAGTATGGCACACTTAAGTAGAAAAATATGACATTTAACTATGGTACAAATATAGATAAAATACAGATGAAGTGACCATAGAGTAAAATGCTTTTTTAAATATTAACAATGGGTGGTCATAGTGAAATGAAATTAACCATGCAAATGTTGTCACATGGACTGGATGTTGTTTCGATATATGATGGCCTGCACTAGTGGGATGCAGTAGGATTGTGATCCTAAAATGACATGGGATACATTTACTCCAATGCAAAACTGTCCTCACGAGAAGAATTACAACATTTGGGTTGCCATTGCACAAATTATGACTGACCTCTGGAGTAAAAGAAAAGTTGTATGAAGTTGTTAAGTTAAACAGTTAACAGTCTTGATCAGTCTTAGAGGCATAGGCAGGTGGATGATAGGGTAGTGTTTGGCAAGCTACTTGGAAATTGTAGTGAGCTGAGCTGTCTGTTTCTGTACATTAAATTAAGCTTCACTACACTGAAGCTACCCCCAGATAAATTTCGCAAACTAAGCTTCAGCAACATGGCAAAAGTAGCTTAACTCCATAGAGGCAATTTTGTTTTACATTGAATCAACTTCATTCTAAGTCAATGCTATCTCACTGATCAATAAAACTGTCCATAAACTGTGCATTCTGCTCTCACTGGTCCAAAACCAACAACACTTAATTTGATTCACTTTCTGCCAACTTAAAGTGAAAAAGTTGTAGCTAGCTAGTGGTTAGCTGTTGACAAGCTGCTGGCTGGTGCTTGCAGACTGCGCTGAATTGTTACGGTTTGCTTATTTGGCAATCACGTGGATCCATCAACTCAAGCTAATGTGTCTCTATTCCCCTGAAGCAGAGATGTCGTAGGAATCAGCCAAAGGATTGGTACGATGTCATCGTCATACATCATACAAGTGCTTCTGTTGGCTACATGTACAGTATCCGTTCAGCATCCTTAGCAGTTTTATTTCAGACCATAGCAGAAAGCTCCGTTGTGCCTGACCTTCAGATAGCATCATCATTGTAGGATGAAATGTCATACATTAAATTGTATGAAAAGTATTATTTGACTTAACCATTCATATACTGCATTGTCTTCCAGTATACCTCCAAACTCTGTTACAATTAATGTTAAAGTAATCCTGTAGTCAAGTTACAGAAATAAAAAATCCTACTAGGAACATTAAATGAAAACTGCCATCCATAATCCAAGATCTCATTTGTAAACAATAACCCTATGCTGCCGTGGCAACGTATGATGGTCCTACATTTGATTTGTATCTGTTGCTATTGTATCCACAATACAATGGCGCAGCAATACATGTCCCTAGCAGGTACCAGGAATTAAACCACTTCATCCCAGCCTCACGTGTTCCTCTGTTTAGATGATACAGTAGTTTTCAAGCTTTTGAAACAATAGAAGTTGTTGCCTCAGCACTGAAAGTGTAATATTTTAAGCTCCATATTCTGCTCATTTTCCTGTCATCCTGCATCTCACTTGTGATGCTAACAAATAATCCATTAGTGTTATTATGTTATTGAGGCGTTCCAGCCAAACAGGCCTTAGGGACTCATATGTACTGTGAATACAATTGCTTTCAGTGTTTTGCTGTGAGCTATTTGCATAATACATTTAAAAGAAGATGCAGCCTGTGTGATTCATTTCAAGTTTCATAATGAAATAAAATAATCGTGGTGGATTATATACTTCTCAGCAATAGGGCGTAATTATCTGAAACATAAAACTAAAAAGGCGTTTTGTATTAAAAGAAACACATCTTTTATCTGCCATGGTTTAATTTTTTTAAATGACCCAGATTTAATTTTTTAATGGTTACTGAGTTGTGGTTGAGTAAGGAGGACCATTTTAAAGTCAATCCTCCCATTTTTTCTCTTATTAAAGCCAACAAAGTAGGGGTGGGAGTGTTAGCCATTACCTATAAGAATTATTACATTTGTGCAACTACACTGTTTGAAATTTTGTATTTAGTTTTGTAGGTTTCTTTAAAATCTGTTCAGACCTTATTTTAGCTTGTTTTGTCATTATCATAAGTGTGGATTAGAAAAGGAGATAAGGAAAAATGGGATGTCCGATTGCAGTATGCTACCTCAGTATGCCAACCAAATCAATATGTAATGTCCTGCAAGGTAAGATACAAAGTAGTACAGCTTTCAGAATATGGGTTACATGCCATGTGAGCACACTCCATCTAGAAGGGTGAAACAGTGTACGATATACAGTATGTTCTGTGGTGTATTGGTCTTTGCCTTGCCCGTTTGTCAGCTTCTCCATGCTCAGCTCAGGTGCAACAGACCTCTAGGAGACTGGTTGGCTGCTGAGCCTCAAACAAATACATGAACTGCAGATTAGCCACAATTAATTTGAATTACCTTTGAGATACCTTAGTATACTAAGCAATCATTGAAGATACTATTTCAGCAAGCTGCACTAAGATAAGCTATTGCAGCTCTCATAAGTTTACACTCTTAAAATAGGTCTGGTATTTTTTGTTTTTCCACCCACTTGAATAGTGAGTGGATCCAAAAGCCCAATATGGAATTTTTGAGTCTGTGCCAAAGAGACAGGTGGGTGATGGCACGTTCTCCAGGTCTACTGGCCATGAAAATACATTTAGCAGTTTGCACGATTGCACGACAAAGTCCACGATTTGATCAAAACAACACTGACTAGTATAAGAGCACATAATTACTTCAAATTAAAGTACTTAAATTAAAGTATTGTAAGTATTTTATTGACAAAATGGCCTTTTTACAAACTCAACTATGTATATATGTTAGTTAACAAAGCAATAAGCCAATTCTTTCTGAACAGCAAGATGAAAAGGCAAGGGTAAAAACCCACAACCCCCTTGTCTTTGACTTGGCTCTAACAGTTCCTCTCTAATTCACCATCATGTCAATCCTGGTGTAACTTTCTGGTGAAGAAAAGAGTTGTCAAGAACAATTGGGTCAGGTGATAAGTCTTTATTCAGCTTTTGCTAATCTCATCTTTAATCTAGCTGCTTTCTGTACAAAATCAAAGAAAGGCTTCCAGTTAAGCCATGGACAGAAATAGCCCATTTGCTCCAGACCTTTTAGCATTGTGGGACCTCACACTAGGCAGCAGACCAGACAGACATGGATTAGCAGAGCATGAATTATTTATTGTAACTCAGCATGGACTAAGTGCAAAGTTCAAGAATTATGATCCAATCAGATAAATATGTGTAAAATAGACATTTTTCTTGATCCAGGAAGGATTTCTTCAATATACATGCTTTCTGTAAACTGCCCCTTTACATTTATCTATGTACAGACTCACGAGCTTGCTAGTATAACCAGAGTCCACCGGGGTAGTTGTCAAATGGAGACCATGACAATTGCTATTCTTGCTGAAGATGAATGCATGAGCAAGTTTCTCAAAATCTTGTATGGACACAAATAAATAAACTGCTGAAGCCAACATCTAAGTCTATAGCCTGTGAGCAATAACTTTGAGTCTTTTCCTCTTCTTGCCCAATAGAATTATGTTTGCCTTATCTTTAATTTAAGTAATTTTGTCCAACATGTTTAATCATCAGAGTCTGCAGGACCACAGTCTTTTGGTGAAAGAGTTAAATAAATCGTCAACAATCGGAAGTAGTCTTATTTTCTTTCTCAACATATAAGTGGAATTATAGTGGCTCAAGAAATTACCATGTTAAAGATTGGTCATCAAACAGAGACATGAGTACTGCAGAGGTGGTGCAAAACTGTTTAAGTTGTAGGCTCTGTTGTTGGGGAGGTTTAATTTTATGCTGTGTCTGCAATCATGCCAGTAGTGGATAGAAGAAATTCTCAGGGATCTTTTTGCGGTCTCATCTCGCCAGTTCCCAATGGAATTAGTTTTTCCTCAAATTCTGGAGAGCACTATTACTGACCATTTTATTGCCAAGGAGCATCACTCCTGTGTCTTAGCAATCTTGTTGTACATTATCAAGTAATTATTGTGGTTCCATAGTTGTTCCTAGTGTCCATGAACTTATAGATTCATGGGTTCTAGCTGGTGGATCCACAAGTTGCAAGCACTACAATTCTCTTTTAGAAGTATGTGATGGGGGTGATATCTTGCTGCTAGTTTGCCTCAGTTGATTAATTGCAAGGTTTCAAGGTATCACGGTGGTGTGAGGAGAGCAACGGAGAAAGGACCCAAATGCAGACAACTAGGCAGACTGGGACAGGTCAGGGATTTATTGCAAAAGTGAAGTATAGGCTTACAGGTAGATACAGAAAGGTAGGCTCAGGTACAACATTACATTAAGTTAGTTGATGCTTTGTGGAGGATTAATCTGCAGGTGCAGGTTGTTGCGATGATGTTGGCAGCGAAAGACAGTTGGTCATCCAGTATCACACCCAGTCTGAGCCAGGGACCCCACAGCGTTCTCGACGATTATTGAGATGTCAGCGAGACACATAGATGCCTTCCCTGGAAGGAAGAGCAGCTCAACCTTGTCGATGTTGAGCTTCAGGTGGTGAGCAGACATCCACTGAGATGTCAGCGAGACACACAGATTCATGCTGCCACCTGTGTTTCAGACCAGGGAAGAGACAGAATTAGGGTGTGTGTGTCATCTGTGAATAACAGAGCCAAGCAATTCTAAAATCCTAAACTGTATTATGAATGAGTTCTCTTTACCTTGCACTGTCTTCAGATTACTTCACCACAACCCTAGGTGCAGTTTGTAATCAGATTAAGGTCAACTAACAGCACAAGAACAGTGCACAATTAGACTTAATGAATAGTTGACCAACAGAGCACAGTCAAGCAGAGAAAATGCCTATTTATAAAGTAAATATATTCATCCTAAACATAGCAGTCTAGCAGAAAATTAACCCCAGAAGTACAGTGTCTGAGCAGGGATCAGGTTCAGCTCTGGTTTTTCACAAGAAAAAGAACAAAGATACATGACAACTTTGACGATATGGCACGGAATGAGAGGAAAAGTGGCTGGTTAAATATCGGCAGGGCTGATGGGTGGGGAAGGTCAGGTGACTGGGGCTGAAGGGAAAGGGGTTACTGTAGGACAAGAGGGAGTGGTTGGAGTCAGAGGCCCATTTGTAATCTCCACCCTAAAGCGTGAACCCTCATTGACTTAGTTGACCTTAGGTGACTTAGTCACCTGGTAAGTTTTTGAGTCCAAGAGGCTGCGAGAAAATTGATTAAAAAAATCATCTGAGCTGGAGAAATGTTTCTTCAAATTCTGTCAGCATATCATTGCAACAATGCAATTCAACAGAGGAGAAAAAGCTTGACACTTCCTGTTCACTGAAATTCAAATAATTTCCATCACTTTCTCTATTGGATCACTACCCAGCTCTACAAGTCCACCTAACCTCTTTTTCTCTGTGGTTTACAGAGGGGCCTCCTCTCCCCATCTTTGCTGTCAGCTGCCGGTCACCCATTTTTTAGTCTCCAGTTGCCCTATCATTATGCCACCACTGCCTATGCTTCTGCCATTATGAATCGCATAATCCAGCATGCCCAGACCTTTACATGCAAAGCACACATACATCCATCATGCAGCCAAGTGTTGATGGTGGGAGGTTTATGGATTAAAAAGTGCCACTAACCCTTGATCTAATACTGAAGAGGGATTGAAAAGGTTTGTAGAGATTAACATAAACATGTTTCCTGAAGTATTGCTGGTTTGTTGCCCCACTCCCTGAAGAGAATACTTTGAACTTTTTTTCTTTACTTGACACAAAGGGGAGAAATGCATGTAGCTATTCTGCTCTATATGATGAAAATATGCAGTAATGCAATGTTGATGCAGGGTAGGTGAAAGCTATAATTACTCCCAATATATTACGAGATTGCTGGATAACTTCTACATCCATCCAATTCCATTCCATTGACATTGAGGGGTTGTGAGGGTGGGGGGTGGGGGTGTGTGTAACTGAGGGTTGAAATAATTGCCCTTGAAAGGAGGCGAATGTTCTTCATTTGAACAGAGAGCGTGTTGTTCGCTGAACCATGTAAAGATCCTGCCACCATCCTAGAACTACCACACTAATAATTACATTCTGCTTTCATCAAGATCTCTCACATTTGGGGAGTGTTACGACGTGAGGCAGAGCCGACAAAAGAAAGCTGGGGCCTGCAGAGGGAGAATAGCAGTGCTTAGACAGATTGCAGCTGTAGAAAGTTCATGCACTGCTAGACTCAATTATAAACTACCCTAGAAAATCCTGCTTGCTGAGAAAAAAGGATGTAAATTGTGTTTACTGTCGACTTGTCGAGTAAACACCATTTAAAGCTATGCCATGTATGTTGTTCATCATTCTGTCTGCAGACTATCACACACAAGCTGGTACTTTCATAATTACCTCTGAATTATGTTTACTAGCCTTTGATTGATTTGATCAATTTCCTAACTGAGAATGAATATTGCTTATATAACGGAAAATTGGTAGAAAACATAACCTCACATCATGTTTTCATTTCCCTTTAAGAACACCTTAGTGTATGTAACTGGGGAGCAGGTTCTGAAATCACTACTGATCCTCCCTCAGTTAACTCTGCATCACAGAAATAATAAACGCATTAGGCAGACGTGTACACACGTTCATTACAAATTCTTCACAGGAGATTTTTCTACTCAATGAAATAAAAAGAAAGACTAATGATGATTTATTAGGATTTAGATCTTTTGACATTTTCATGGATGGAGCAGCTGAGGGCAAAACCTGGTCTTAATTGCACTTTCCTTACGAGCCATGTATATTCAAAATAGTCTGAACTATTTATAGTCTTTTTTTCCCCAACAATTTGCCTCACCATTTTCATTTAAAAGATTACACCTTGTTTTTGTTATATATATATATATATATTAGGGCTGTCAAAATGAACGCGTTAATAACGCGTTAACGCAAATTCATTTTAACAGCACTAATTTTATTAAGGTGCGATTAATGCAGCGCACATTTTCAGTTTGATCCGTGGCCTAGTCCTTAGTTGGAGAAATTGAGAGCAGCCACAGATGGATGCAGCAGCAAACAGAAATGGGGAAAGAAAAGGACTAACATTAACATTACTTTTCTGAAACAAGTGACGTTATATAGCCTACATAAGCTGCCATTTTTTCTCTTTAACTTTTATTAGACTTCAGGTCGAAATAAAAGAAAAGGGCGTTTTTACATTGAGTTTGCTGTAGTCCAAGTCCGAGCACGACAGTTCACGGTTTCCCCCGCAGCACTGGCCAACTCGATTCTGTTTAACCCTGGTGCATTTGTCTGCATCTCACATGACAGCTTTCACATGACCAATTTTTCATGCGAACTGTGCCCTATTCTGAACTAAACTGCCAGTGTAAATACTGCCTTAATTTATATTCTTCAAAAGAAAAAAATCACTGCTTATTCCGAATTTTTAAGCTTATGCTTAAGAGATATGAACAAGTTATTTGAAAAACATCTATGACCTTTGATACTTGTCTAGACTTCATGCTCTGAGTGTGGTTTCACTAATAATACATTTGCATAAAGCATGTGTATTTGTCCATACCCATGTTGATTAGAGTATTAAAAACTTGAAAAATATAAATTCAAGGTACATTTAGAACTGAACTAAAAATGTGCGATTAAGTTGTGATTAATCGCGAGTTAACTCATGACAATCATGCGATTTATCACGATTAAATATTTTAATCGATTGACAGCACTAATATATATATATATATACACACACACACTATATACTATGTGTGTGTTATTGTTTAGTTATTTATAAGGTTTGTAGAGATTGAACCTTTTGGTCAATAGACAATTCCTCTCACTCCTCGCTACTTGCAGCCAAGGAACTCGCAGTAAATGACCTGCTGTATCAAGACTTCTAGAGATGAAGGCAATGTGTGCCTGAAAAACAGATGAAAGGAGGGTTAATGGTGATATGAGAGGAGGATAGAGACAGAAAAGAAATGTAGAAGATGAAAAGAGTCTGGTAAATAAGGGCAGTATAGGAAATGAATAAGTGAAACGGGGGGGGTATCTGGATTAAACTAAAAAACTAGACAGGCTGGGCTGAGAGAGGTTAGGACTAAAAGATTAGGCCTAGAAGCTAAAGCGGGATTCAGGGACAGAATCACAACAACTTTAAGGGATAATATGAATGTTTTCATCTTAGGGCATTAACTGTATTGGTTTCTTGCTCCTTATCCTTATTTTATGAAGTTTCCACCCTAACACTTGTAATCACTCTTGCTCAGCTATATCTGAAGCTGAGGTTGAGTGGCATCTTCCACTGATGCCGAGGAAGCAGATGAGGAATCCAGGCAATTTGTAAAACAACGCTGATATTTTGATAAAATTTTGTCTGCTGCACACTTACCATCACTTGCAGTTGTTGTTGCTCTGACCGCCTCAACTTTCAGCTATCAGCCTTTATAACCACAATCCAGCTCACTGTTCATGCTTACAGTAATAGAGCACAGCCATGTCCTCCCTGGATATGGTTTGACACACAATCAGTTGTTGCAAAACTGTAACCTTTATAAAGTGCTCAACGGGTTTGTACTGTAATGCTATGTGGTAACTGTCATGCATAAAGTGCATGGATAAAGCTATGAATCTAGTGACAATAGGAATATGTCCTGCTTTTTGGATCTTTACATTGCAGATATTGTTTCCTCAAGGTCTTAATAATGATTTGCTACTTAATGTGATTCTGTGAACGATTAAAATAAAAGAGAGATGACACAAATAAATAGAGGCAAAGAATACAAAGATTTGTCAGTTTAATGTTTGACATGGTTTGATGATTAAAATGCTTCAGAATATTTACATTAGACTGATGGAGGGTCTAACATGATAAAGACCATATAGAAGTGATCAATGTCACCGATGGGCACTTTTAGCAATATCTCTTGTAGGACCATAACAATCAATTATTTTTACCAGTTGCCTGTGTGATCCTAATGAGCCCCATTTTCACGCTTTACTGTTTAAGCAACACAGGGAACTGAACCCCAACCTTGACTATGTTACTGCCATGTTGTATTTATTGAGCCTCACAGCAGACCTGGCCAAATGAATGTAGGTGTCACATAAATATCAAACTAAATAAATAAACCAAATATTTAAATAAATGAATACATAGATGATGCAGACATCTCATTTTCAGAAACATGGTGGGCGAGGCGGTGTTCATTTTGGCAGCTATTTTAGATTTAGTCTTTAGACAAAAATGCTTATTAGTTTTAGTCACATTTTAGTCATTTTAATCCTTCATAGGTTAAACGAAAATGTTTTAGTTGACGGAAAGTCAATAAATTTTAGTTGACTATTAGTCTAAGTGTTTTCTCTCTTTAAATTAAACTAATTTATTAAACATCACGTGGATGGCCCAAGAGCAGGACAGGGGTGGAGTAGAAGACCAAGCGTGTACAGCCCAAGAGCCGGACAGATGGGCAGAGCAGGTCCAGAAGGCGACCAGGAGGCAGGACCAAAGGGCTGATGCTACGCCATGGACCCGCCCTTTAATGAAAACTCACAAGATTCACAATATAGCATCATTAATGTCTTAAGGCTTTTCTGCCAAAATGTGAAGTAGATGTGGTCAACCGGCTAGGAGGAGTAAGTCAAAGTATAAAATGAGTCATTACCCTTTGCCAGTAGGTAGTCCTATGACTATAAGTGAATTTTGGCATGTATGTGTTTTCAGGGCGGGACCCTTATCAAACCTGTGAAGTTTGGAGCAGATTTGTCCATTTACACTAGAAGTTAAAGAAAATTCCAGTTACTTGGCAAAACATCAAAATTTGACGCCACGGACACATCCTTAAACGAAAACTCACACTTAGCACAACTGTTAATCAACAAGGTCATTAGCTGATCCGATTAATTGTCATGGAGGAATTCGTTAAAGGACAGAGCCTTTAAATGGCAAAAAATGGCCTAAAACTGCACATTCAATCCTAAATGGCTGACTTCCTGTTGGGTTTAGGGTATGGCTTCAACATGCTTTTTTTGTAAGTCTTTGGATGATATATGGTAAATCTAGGTTAAACGTAGTGCAGGGGCTACTTTGATGAAGGATAACTTCCTGCTGCCAGTGGGTGACATTATGACTAATATTTGACCATGTACACTGAAGTTACAACAACTTCTTGTGTCATAGCGAAACATCAATATTTGACACCACGCCATGGACACGCCATTCAACGAAAACTCACAGGCTTCACAATATAGCATCATCAATGTCTTAAGGCTTATAAGACAGTTGTGAGGTGGCTGTGGACAACCTGCTAGAAGAAGTAAATCCCAACGTAAAACATTTCCTGTAGCCAGTAGGTAGCACTGTGACTTTGAGTTAATATTGGCATATGGATGTGTTCAGGGCAGGACTGTTTTCCAACATGTAAAATTTTGTGCAGATATGAACATTTACACTGTAGTTACAACTTTCTGTTGCATGGTGAATCATCAATTTTTAACGGCATGCCACAGACATGCCCTAAGGCAAAAACTCACAGATAGCACAACTTTTCATCGCACAAGACCCATGTGTGCAAAGTTTGTTGAGTTTTCAATAATATTTAGGCTGCCAAAATGTGCTTCATTTGGAAGAAAAAAGAAGTCCTTGGATTTCAATAGGGTCCTCGCACTTTTCATGTTCAGGCCCTAATAAACGTGCAGGCTATCAAAGTTACAGCAGTAACACATGATTCATACAGACACATTATGAATCAGGTCTGCAAAGCCAACATGGTTGTTCCCCGAATGTTTAACTCAATTAATAGGAAAATATATGATACAGCAATTCACTTGTCCGACCAAAAAGTTTACTTGTCCCGGACAAGGTATAATTGTCAAGCTCTTCATGTTTCACTCACAAGCTTTGAAGCTAATGAACTGATGTTAGCTAACACAATAACCCAGCCAAAGTTAGCCAGGAAGCCAGGTTCATTCATTAATTTATTAATGAAAACTGAAAACCTTTCTGTGAGTAAAATTGGCTTTCAGCCAGTGATGGCTTGCTGGAAAATTTGCCACAAGTTGACATAGCATACTGCCCAGTAACACTGACTTAAAATTAGCTAATGCATATGTTTAGTTAACATTACGACGACATTACGAGTTGGTGACTTCAGGTGTCTCTTCAGGTTGGTTGCATTCTTCCCACCTAAGTTGTAGCCAAAGTGTGTCTCTCCACGACATGTTACTATAGTGCATTGTGTTTTTCTTTCTGCCAAATTATAAATAAAGTGTGTCCATACTGTGTCTAACTATTCTTTTATTCTAATGTTGTCAGTAACTGTTGTCGATTTGGTAAAGCATTTGTATTCATCTTGTCAAAGAAAACAAAACATACATTTCATCATAGTTTTTATTGTTAAACGATCTATTTTTAGCTCGTCAATGTCTCGTCTTCGTCATGGAAAAAAGATCGTTGACGAACATTTAATGCCATAGTTTTTCTGGTGCTCTTGTAATGTTTTTAATATTCAACAAGATTGCGAGACAAGTAATGTTTTTTCGGAATCAACTTGAACTTGTAGTGCTTGTTAATCAAATCACCCATGAAAGCATTGCCAAGGAAGGCAACCGGAAATTGGAGTTAGTCTTCAAATCTCCCTGAATATTGATCCCGGTTTCCATTTACACTTGACCATGACACATACAGAAAATGTTCCTGAACATTTCAGGGATAGACTCTTTGTGTGAAAGGGGTTTATGGGTTTGATTTGTTTGAAATTGGCCTAAAAAGATATGAGGGAAAAAAGGGGAGAAAAATGCCTTATTTTGATGTTACGGACGTGAGGATAGGTTTAAAGGTGATGCTGTTAAACCTACAGTAAATCCTCTCTTGCCTTCAGGACATGTGAAATAAAAAATTACAAGAATGGCTTCTATTTTAATGGGGGGTTGTAATGTGGCCCTAAAGTATCGTGGATAGCACAGAATCCATTTATGTTTCTCAATTTGGTGGATTTTTGGCATATGATGTCTTTTATTTTTTATTATATATAGAAAAAATTGGCACAAGTTTTCAGCCATTGTTTGTTGTAGTCCAAAAAGCTGCATGCTTGTTATCTAATTTAAAAAAAGTGGTATGGGTAATTGACACACACTTTGTTGGCAAATATGTATTTGGTAGGCATGGAAGCCATAATGCCATGCTATTGATCATCAAAGGCAAACATCTGATAATGTGCTTTCAAAACACAGATTTAAATATTACCCATAAAAACAATGCAATAATGAAATCAAACTGTAGATGAATATGGGACGGATCATGCCATCTGAGAGAAATGATGCAAGTTTTGACCAATCGAGGGACATTAGCAGTCTAAGCAACGCCTAACACAATAAGAATCTGAAGCCCTCCACAAAGTTGCTGATTGCATTATAGGATGGCTATGCAGCTGGCAGCTGCTTCCTGACAATATGATGATGATGGAAAACTCTCGTAGCTCCACTTCAAAATAGTCAATTAAGGGAAATGAAATTGTGTGATGTCTGTTGCAGCACAGATGATGAAGGCGAAGATGACAAACTGAGACTACAGCAGAAATTCTCCTGCTGGTTCAAATTGACCAATGTCTTCCATTTAGGTTTTTATTAACCCTTGTTAAAACTTAATCTGTGTATGAAGCTTTTTATAAGCACGTAATGCATGATTATACTTTGGAAGCGTATGTGGTTAAAAACACTAATGATAATTACATTTGGCTATTTAGAGAATGTTTATGCAATGATATTACTCTATCAGGTTGATTAACTGGAATTAGGCTACTGCAAAATATCCTTTTCAGAGAGTAATTGATAAACATTAAACTGACCATTTGTATCACTTTTAAAGTTTTAAATTATAGGAGGGTGTGGCACACATGCAGTTATTTTGGCAATGCACCATTTGCAAATCACAGCTACGCACACATGGGAGCTGCTTCCTAACACTACACTATTTAAATGATGACTACAGTGGAGACATTGTTCTGTTTATTCTTGTCTTCTATGACTTACTATTGTTTGGAGTTTAATATAGTAACACACTCAGCATCCATTCATTGCAATTGTAATGGTTCTGGGAGAACAGAGACTCAAAAGCAGAGAAAAGCATAGGACACTGAGTAAAGTTCAAAAGGCAGTCTTTACTGAAGAGCCAGGAAGTCAGTCCAAGGTAGGCAAACAAATCAGACAGGGAGCAGGCAAAATCCAGTCATCCAAGAATCAAGGCAAAGTCCAAAAAACAAAGATACAAACACTAGGAATGCTGGAGAGCAATGAACACACAGGGTAGACCAAAGACAATCTGGCAAAGAGCAGTGAACACAGGAAGGTATATAAGGGGTTTGCTGAGAGAGGACCCAGGGGCAGGTTATAGGGCACAGGTGTGGGTGATTAAGGCAGGAACGACACAAGGGCAGGAACTGAAATGACAGGAGAGGTTAGTCTATGAAAACAAAACAGGAAACACAATGGACAAGCTTAACGGAATATACAGCAATAGCTTGGTCTCATGGTAAGCAAAACATTGGTCAAGTTAAAATTATTTTTTTATTTATTTCAGGGATGTATGTATTTGAATGCATCTCTGTTTGTGTGTTCATGTATGTACCGACAAAAAAGCCATAGCTAAAGATCCAAAACTACCTTGGTATTTATCTGACTTGTCATACCTGGTTCTCAGACAGCAGTGTACATTCACAGAATATAGTGATAATACTGTATTCAGTACTGTATCACAGTCCTGCATCTATTTTCCACAATATTCCCTACAGAACGTTTACTAGGTCTGCTGTCCTATGTATATTGTGCATACAATTAAAAAAATTATATATACTGTATATCCCTTCCACCATACACAGAAACATATCTACCACCATACATTTTTTAAAACGGCTTTATTTTTATTTTTTTCCTTCTTGGAACTTGGCTTTTTTAAATTTATATGAAATTCATCTAGATATTTATTTTGTGTAATGCACAAAATTGCTCCATAAATAAATTTGACTTTATTCCCATTCTGTGTAGCTTGGAATATATCAGTGATAAGTAGCCTACCACAATCCTTTGCTTGCACATGCAGGCACATACTGTATGCTCTCACACACAGACACATACTCTTGGACCTTGTCTGTAGCCTTCCTCTATAGAAGTAAGTGAAAGAGGTCTAATTGGTTGCATTGCTTGCTCCCACATCTTCATGGTCATTCAAGCGATCTTGTTCCATGAAGGATAAGGGGTATAGAGCTGCACTAGATGTACAGAGAGAGACAGATAGACAAGTAGAGGGACAAAGAGACAAAAACTCCTATCAAGACAAGTGAGGTTCATGTCACTAAAATCGGAGTCTGTGTGGCATGACAGAATTGGCACAATAAAAATAATATATATATATATGTGTGTGCTACCAGTCATTTTGTAAGAGACTATATATGTGTGTCTGTGTATATATACATATATATATATATATATATATACACACACACATATAGTCTCTTACAAAATGATTGGTTGCACACAATTCAAACAAGTATTTTTTAAGTTTAAAACCAATTTGTGGACAAATTATGACCCACCTTAAAAAAACTAAAAAATAAATAAATATGTTATCAGTATTCCTTTTGCAAACATGTCTGTACCAAGCAGCCACAACCTAAATACAGGTCTCAAAAATCTCTTCAGAGACTCCTTAGAGATCCTAAAGAGCCAACCTGTCTTTCAGTCCATGTAAACAGCTTAACCTGAATTAGACCAAAAGCTTTTCCACTTTCAATGACCAAAAGCTGTTCCACTTGTCATTTCTGCGTTGGTCTGAAGTGATTTCAGATTTTGCTCCATTAAACTAATTGCTGACTAAAACAGAGTGCTCATGTCTGCCAAAGGCCCCGTGGATCCCAGGGGCTCTCTTGAGCGGTGCAGCTGACATTGAGTGCTGCTCAGTGGGTCTGGGGCTCCATCTGTGCCAGCTTCTCCCACTGGGTGCTTTGTACCCAGCCGACCCCCCACTCCCCCAACCCCAGTGCTGGAGTACTATATGTCTGACTCCCCCCTGACAGCCTGTTACACTGAGGAAACACATGAGCATGGTCTTAGAAAGACTAACACAGATGCACATGTGTACATACACACGTACATTCTATAGACTAATGAGCCAGATAATTTATGTCTTGCATGTCGCAGCAACACTGCATTGACTGTGGCTGTGCAATCAAAGTGAACACAGCTTCACTGATTGTAAAAACACAGAAATGAGGATGTTATTCAGTGTCAAAAGGCCAGTCTGAAACTGGTTATACCATAGGCTTTTTGGAGAAAAATACTACTTTTGTTTGACCACAGGAGCCTTAGCTTGCATTGCCTTTCATATTTTACTGGCCTTTGACTGTAAATCAACAAACTTGCAATGAATGCCATCATTTCAATTCAATTCAATTTTATTTATATAGCCCAATATCACAAATCACATTTGCCTCAAAGGACTTCACAATCTGTAACATACGACACCCTCTGTCCTTAGACCCTCGATTCGAATAAGGAAAAACTACCCCAAAAAAAAAACCCTTTTAACAGGGAAAAAAAATTATAGAAACCTCAGGAAGAGCAACAGAGGAGGGATCCCTCTCCCAGGACGGACAGACATGCAATAGATGTCGTAAGTACAGAATAGAATCATAGCATAAAAATCATAACACATACAATTATGATGCAATGGCAAAATTTTTGTGTATATATAATTATGTTGAAAAGTGTGGGATGTAAAACATAAGGGAAGATGATGGGTCCAGACAGACAACTGAGCAGCTCCAGGTGGAGCCCAATGAGCAGGACCCGAGCCACTCGTCCCCTGCACCATAGACACAGAAGCACTGCCCCAGCAGGTCGCCATAGTCACAGATCCAGATACATCTCCAGATTTCTTGCTTTGTAACCATATGAAATACATAAAGAAGTGGAATTCCTGTCTTTGCAGTCAGGAAACTCCAGTATGTAGAGTATGGTTTTAGACGGAGCATGAGGATTCCATGGATTTAATTAAAATTAAAATGACTTCATGGAGCAGAGACTTGTGGACCAGGCATCATTTAAAACTGAGTTAAATTATATTTTAAAGTTCGTATATAACAAACATACAAATCCTTGGACATTTAACATGATGATTACTGTAATTTAGATATAGAAACATGCAATCACAAGTATGCACACACTCATCAACAGTCTTCATAAAATAAATAAATAAATAAATCCTTTGACTCACTTGGATAGTCAGTTATATAACTACTTTGTATGTGCATGTGCATGTCTGCAATATATAGACACACAAACTCAAGCATACAAACGCACACAGCACAATTTACACAAGTGCAAAAATACACAAAGCCTGTAAGATTCGGCAACTGTGCAACTAGAGTCTCTGATTAAATTTGGCATAAATATGCTGACTCCTTGGGAGTTAATTGGTATTTCCCAATCTTATTATGACTGCCTCCAATCTGTTTCTCAAGCAGGTACTTTAAAACCAAAACCTGCATAGAGTTTGTAAAGACACATTTTAAATTTGCAGCCTGGTGACCGCTCAAGTTTATCTTTTTTAAGTAAGTGAGTCATCTCCAACAGAGATGAAACAATGGTGTTTGCCAATTGAGCCAGGTGTTCATGTTTAAACAAGGGCTTACATAAGAGGCACCCCTCAATGGCAGCCGTGGGAGAGAGAGACAGAAAGAGAGGGGGGGTAAGAGAGAAAGACACAACATAATGTGTAACAGAGATGGTGTTCCAGTTTCAAAGTAAATTTGTAGTTATTTAGAAAATCATTATCATTATGGGTGTGGTTAATGTCCAATAATTTACCATGATTGATCAGGGTTATCATTACCTCTTCTGTTATGCTCACTCTATAAGCTTGTTGTTGCAAAACCTGGGTGTTGAGTCTTAGACACACCAGCGCCAAGCTATTTTTACTCCAGTCAGTTTTGAGAGTTAATAAATAGTTGAGCTGTCTAACATCTTTGGCCAGTTCAGTGAAGTTTCTGTGCTGGGTTATCCTGTTTTGGTTTGACCTCAGAAAAGATCTATAGGATATCTTAAAACATTAAAGTGGCTGTTCTTTCTACCATGACACACATACTTATTGTCATGTCTATAGAGGCAAGAATTTTTAATATTGAGAGGAACAGCTTAGTAGGGGTGGGCTATACTGCAAAATTCGTTTTCAATCCGATACTAATACAGTGCCAGAATCACCGATGTTGATAATGATACCAATAGTTTTTATTATCTAAAGCAGGTTATGTACTTTCATGTAGGGCAGAGCAGTGTGTCATGATTCATGAGGCAAAAAGGTTATATTCAGCCATTTTCATATTTCAGGTTTGAGGTATATTCATTTTTTCAATTCGATTAAAATAATTAATTTAGACAAGTTTCAGTGGGCTGAATAAATTAGGCAAATTAAGTCTGCCATATTTAATAAGTCTACTGAAGTAACAGCTAATAATGACCAATTACAGTTTGAAAATGTAACAATGCTGAAGATCCTATAGGACTATATACCTGGATATTCCTAAAGACTCCACCAGTGAATTCTGACACTGTGTCAGTCTGTTTTTTTGTTATGTGTTTAAATACATTTGTGGTGTTGCCACAGTAGTGAACAGCCTTCCTACACACATTGCAGTTCACAGCGTTTTCATTCACAGCTGTGTAATATCTCCAAATGATACTCCTCTTTAGTTCAGCCATCGTTGCAATATACATCGTCTTAAACTAGTCATGGTGCGCTTCGTGGTGCACACACGTATGTTGTATTAGTGCACAAAACACAATGACAACAGTGGCGAAGCAAAGAGTACATGCACTACGATGTGTTCATGAAAACGGAATAGTTTGCTGTTCTACTCTTCAAGCGATCTTGAAGAGAAATACAAATAGGTACAAAATAGGTATCGATCCAATTGATGCTAGAATCAGTCTTCAAAAGCGGGACGTAGTATTTGTAGTATCGATATTTTGGTATCGATCTGCCCACCACTACAGTTTAGTGACAGTTAACAGGACAGCAATCACTTTTACTTACTCCAAAGCTGGTTTTATCATAAAGGATAGGACCTGGCATGAAGCCTTTTTACAAACACTTACATTATCATTATCATGTGTGATTGACACCAACACTGACATGTTTGAGAAGCCTTCTACTCCACTCCTTTCAAACAAAGTGAGATATTAGGGCAATATGAGGCAAAAACAGTCTTTATCGGGCACGTAGATCTAGTTCCCGACCTGGGGAGCGGCAAAGTCAGTCCCATGGTTCTCTCTTTGGCACAGTAAAGGTCGGCAGAACAGCTGGGAAACTCTGACAGCTGGGAACCACCTCAGTCTCTGGCAGGCCCCAGATGTTCCTCTCTCCCCTTTTCTGTCCAGCTCTTTCCCTCGTCTCTTTTCTCGTTCACCATCTATATCTCTCCACAGCGTGGAAAAAACTGGCATAGCTGCGTTCCACTTGTGAAAGGACTGTTTTTGCCAATTACTACTCTTGCCTTCGCACCCTTATTCTAGATGTAGCCAATCTTGTGTGAAGATGTCAGAATGACGCAAATTAGCAAGTCTGGATAGCAGGATAGTGCGGATCTGTCATTTTTATTTGTCATTATTAAGAAATGTTTTGACTTCTTCATATTAGATGCATGATAACACAAGATTCACGATTTGGAAGATGATACATTTATATTATTCTATTACATTACCAAAGGAGACAAACAAATCAATGCTGTCTTATTAAATTAACCTATAGTGAGAACACAGTTTGAATTTTGTTGTGGAAATGGAACCAGAACTTATATTGTCAAAAAATCAACCTGCGGTTTGCCTTTACCTTTAACTTTTAATTGAAGTCAACAATTCAAACTGTGGATAAATGACCAACAGTGAATTACTGGATCGTAATCTGGGTGGGGGACCAAAGTGTAATGATGCAATACAGATATTTGTAATTTGTGGTTATTGTCTTAACTAAAGAGGTCTTTTGCATTCAGAGATGAGAATTTACAGTATAAACACACAGACTGCAGAAAGCACAGCATGTTATACAACACTGCAACTGCCAGTTTATACAGACCAACCCTAAAGCTAAGTGCCATTTACACCGGTATCTATGTTTTGACTTACTTTGAAAGCATAATTTTATAATGGATACCCTGCTATGCTGACACAGTTTTACCCTCTTTTGTAACAAAACAGATTACATTTTCAAAAGGGTAATGTAAAACCGCTCCTGTGCCAATGATAGAAGACCCACTGGTCATTCAATATACATCTGCTGTGGTAATACAATATGAATCAAACAATTGAGCTACAATATCTCCTTTAAAATCTCCACACAGTTTCCGAGTGCTAAATATACATTGTGTTTTGGAGTCTGTTAACCCTGAAACATTTAGGGAGACTTTTTTAGCTTGGGAGTCCTCCCAGGAATCATGCCTAATCAAGTGACATTTAAATATCGGATTTTCATTGATTTGACCTTAATGTCCTGACAAAAACTACCTCTTTGGGACTCTGCACAATAAAGAAGATTGATCACACAGCCCATGGCTATGATAGTTTGGTGAGCATCAAGTAGGGTTCTTACACAGCTTAAGAAAGTCATAAAAGTTAAGTCTACTCCCCAAACAACCCCAGTGTACCCCCACTCTACACTAGCGGAAAAAGAGTGCATACTCCGCTCCAATTACAGCAGTGCAGCAGAACTCTGACATGGACTGGAGTAATACAAATGGTTTATTCCCAGAATGACAGTTCAGGGGGATCTTGAGGAACTTGGTTATGGTTCTCACAAGGGAATCCAGATAGGCAAGCAGACTGGTTGACGGTGATGCAGGGCCGGCAGGAAGACGCCGACTGGCAGACAGGCTGGTTAATGGTGGAGCAGGGCAGGCAGGCAGGTGGATAATGTCACTAGGCAAGACAAACCAGCAGGGAACACAGGAGAAGGTGAACCTGAGACACAGGGAGACCACAAATAGAACAAGAACAAGTTGACCACATAGGTGACTGCACAATCTGGCAAAGATTGGAGAGGAGAGCCAGGGATTTTTACTGCAGGAGGCTGCTGATTGGATGAGTCCCAGGTGTGTGGGTGCATAGGCGGCAGGAGCTTGATGAAAGAGTTGCAGTTGTGCAGAGTGAGTTGGCCAGCCACGTCCGGACATGTGTATACACACATCCACAAACACAGACATACAGATAGAACAACCAGGGGACAGACAGGAGACACAAGGGTAGGGAGAACAACTGGAGACATGAGGAATGAGAGGGAGGCAAAGCCAGACCATGAAAGATACAAGACAGAATCCCACTTATTGCATAATGAGAAATTTTATTTGTAAATCACACATGTGTAACTCGTGTGTATTACACAACAAACATAACAGCAGACAAAATACAGCACAATCAGTACAGTGCATTCATTAGTTAAAATTGCATTTTTTTTCACAATAAAATAAATAATGAAGAAATACAATGAATCCTACTAGTACATGGATGCAAAATAATATTCTCTTGCACAAATACTATATATTCTGTTTTAGCTGTGATCTACAATTTGTATTTATTGGTCAGAGAAAATATATTCCCAGTATCAGAAATCCACAAATCATCTGCAAAATTAAATCACCCCTTCTTTTGGTAGAAGGCTAACTGAACACCAAACTAAATCCAGATCCTGTCATTGCAAATCTTACCACACAAACAAATGGGTAAAACTATGCCCTTTGATTGGCTTTTTGATTTAAAGAACAACAAAGCTATGTTAGTGATAGGATGATCAGCTTTGCTTTGCAGAATGGCATGCTGTTCTGGATTTCAGTCATCTCAGGTAGGTACTGTAGGCAGCTCTTCAACATGGGTGACAATTGCTTTCACCAACTGTTGCTTTAACACCTCTGCATTGAAAGATTAGACATACTGTACACAAGTCTAGAATACCAACTTGGTAAACAAAAGACAAAAAAAAAGCTTTTCACATTATTTGGTTTCCATTAAGAAAATGGAGACATAAGGAGTCAGCATTTTGATAATATTTTTCATCTGTGATTTTTTTCTACTTTTCAACAGGATGTTTACCTACTGTGAAAGCTTCAATGACTTTGAGTAACTACATATTGACACTTTATATTTGACTCATACATTCTGACTTCATAGTTGATGAAATTAACCAAATATAATTCAACTGTACTTTGTGCCTGTTATGAGATGTACCATTATTAGTTGCTGAAGGTATCAGTCAGGTGTGATAAAATTGCTTTTGAAAGGTAATCTATGAAAAGACCTGGTGTGAGACAGGCTAAGGTGTGGGTGGCGTCTGGCCATGTAGGCAACGGGAGGCAATCCAAAGCAGAGAAAATGACATGTATACCCAGTCATAAAAAACATTTCTAGTCTCCTTCTTAGCTCTTTTTTCCAATGTTTTATGCATAATCAGTTTAGAGGGGCATGAGTATTCTATTTTAAAGATGCTACAATTTGGCAGTTGTGCTTCACGCACTGGTTTCTCATAATGTTAGGTGTATTCTTAGCCCTTGTTTCCAATGTAATATGCATAATCAATTTAGAGGTGCATGGGTATTTTTTTGTAAAGATGCTAAAATTTGGCAGTTGTGCTTCATCGCACTGGTTTCTCATAATGTTGGAGGAATTCTAAAAATTATTGTTCTATTGAGCTTGTGTGTCATTTTTAAAAAGAGCATCTGCAATTTTTTTCCTTTATTCCTTTAATTTGTTCACAAAAATATAACAGGTAGCATACCCTATGTTTATCAGAGCTTGTTCTATTAAAAAACTCTACCGATTTCAGCTTGGGATAAGATTAGGGGGGAACCAACCAGACAAATTGTGGGTTCTAAAACCAAAACAATGAGCTCAAAGATGCCATAAAGCTCTTTAGAACTGAGTGGAACGTTGGGTGATCATTTTCTCATTACACATATTCATGTGCATTTAAAATTTATAGTGTCCTATGTTACCTTGCTAGCCAAAGTTTAAAAATATTGATGTTATAGAAATTGCATAGGTAATACTAGTTTACTATACATTGAGCAAATACATAATTGTAAGCACTCCCATTTCTGCTCTGGCTTTTCCAAGTTGGAATTAATAGACATTGACCTACCAGTTGATAATTTCTGACTTCTGAATGGACTGCAGCTTAAGCTCATCTTCAGTGACCAGGCCAGTTGTGTGACCTCCCCCTAAGAAATGGATCCATAAGGAGGAAGAGTGGGGCAAGAATACAAAGAAGAAAGAGAAAGAGAAAGAGCTGTGAGTGTGGCATAGCAGCTAATCATGCTAAAGCTATACACTCACTCAATCTGTACATCCATCTGCCTCTTCGCCTGCTTCGTCCCTCTCTCTGTCTGACTCTCTCTTACTCTCCATTTCTCTCCTCTCAGCTCATCTTTTATTCTCACCCATTATAGTCTCCCTCTTTCTCACCCTTTGTTGATTTCTCACCTCTAACCTTCTGCAGAAAAGTGTTATTTGTCACACACAAGCAGCAACGTCAACTCAATTCTCTTTACATTTGCAATACCCTACCTATAATATCACAACACAGCTCACCTTCTATGTCCTCACAGCATTTGTCCACTTTCCACCTTTTTACAATATAAATATTTTATACTTAAGGTAGATTTTCACATAATTCATGTCACATTTTCAGCGTGTTATTAGAGATTACAGCTTTCCTAAAAATGCTGTAATCTCTAATTTAATGCGCCACACTGTTTAAATTTCACTTCATCTCAATAACACCTCCCCTCCCCTCACCTGTCCTGACTTCACCTCACATCTCTGTCTGTCCTCTGTCCATTGCCCCACCAATACCTATCCGGAACACCCACTGAGAATTTATCCAATCATCTCTTCCCAGCTCTGTCCCTCCAGTGACTGCCGGATGTCCACAGCGGGAGGTTGTCAGGGCCAATCAGCTCCAGTGGTGATGGGAAAGGTATAGACTTAACCTGCAGGACTGCGAGCTTTACCTTGCCACAATACTGAGACAGGCATGCCTAAACAGCCAGGCAGCCCAGTGTGACTGAAGGCTGACGATGTCATATGTTGCTACATGGCAACAAGCTAGCTAACTAGTTATCTGCTAGAGAGTGTTAAGTTGAAATGTGGTGAATTGGTTTACCAGGGGCAGGATAAATTATGTTTGTGTGTGGAATGCAATGTATGTGTGGAGTGTTTTGATAGTTTTGCTGATTCAAGTTTTTGCAGCAATATGGCGAGAAAAGAATTATTTTTGCATGAAATGTAACAGTTTTTGATACTCTTTGCTATGGAAACAAATTGGTCAGTAATAAAAACATATTGAAGTTAGAAATATGAGGACTGGACAGACCCATTTTCTAGTGGATTAGATTGAAGAAAGCGCAGAATTTTGTGCAGATAAGGAAGATATCAACAAGGAAATCATAACTTAAGCATTTTTATTGGGTTTTCAGTTTTAAGTTGTGATACGTTTTCTTTGTGAGTATTGAGGAGTATATGATGTATACATGGGGGTTTTGATTACATTTCTGTTTTTGTGCATGCTGTGTGTATGTGCACAGTATATACAGACTATTCACACCAGCATTCAGAGGTGTTAGGGACAATACAAGCCACTCCCTTGCAAATCAGTTTCCAATAGCAACCAAACCTACGTGCTTCATCCTCTTACATGGTTTCATATTGGTATTATTTATATCACTGTACTTTTATTGGACCCACATGGGCATTTGCAGTGTATCATTATTTGTTTAATCGCTTTGTTATATTTCAAGTGAATGTGTTCCACTGTAATAAAGGAGGCATTAAACTGAGAGGCTCATATTTAATGACTTACAGTAAAGTGAGCAGTTAGGGCTTCTAACTAACTGACTTACTGCAGTAGGGATCAAACCTGTGATCTTTCAGTTATGTCACAGCTCCTCTTCATATTATATTTACATGCATACAAAAATGGTGATGGAGATTTTGATGCAACTAATGTAATAATTTGAACAAGGCACGTTCTATTCAGTCACCATACGCAACATTATTCACCAATGTTCAGGACTTATTTGCAGTAATAGTGTTTCTACTATTAATAGACTCATAGTAGACATCTGTACACATTACTGTCATATATTTAGGTATGATCAGACTGTGTATCATGTACTTGGTGGTTGTACTAATTGGTCCGTTAATTTCTTGACATTTGAATGTTCACATGTCACTTGTAAACAGTAAGGAATCACATTGTTGTCATATTTCATTATTGTGTGCATATAAACATAGCCAGTGACAAAAGTGACAGTTTTTGCTGAATAAACAAATAATCCAACCTCAAGTTGCAACTCAATGACTCCTTCATTTAATGGCTCGTTATATTAAAGAGTTTTTATTTTGGCTGTGTGATCTTTTAATTACTGCGACTTTGTTTGCCTCTATAATTAGATTGAAACAGATGTTATTTTGAGGTAGGAAAATGATAGAACAGCAAATCACTCAAATTCATATTTTGTATTCTGCAGCAATAAAATGTGTGATCCATTTCTTCTTTTCTATCTAGCACTTTGGTGGAGGAAAAGAAATCCTGAAAGAAAGAGATTGGAAATTTTTTTCTCCTCCTTCTCTGAAGTAACTACAATGGCCCCCCTGCCTTGTTCTATCCCGAGAGTGTCCTGAAACCCAATGAATAACACCCCGATATTTTCAGTCCAACACACTCAAGTCACACTGAGTACAAAAAAAGGGAAAAAATAAAGCCTCCTTTTTCATCTTGCCAGAAAAATAGCATTTGTGGCCTCCATTTTACTCCCAATTTCCCCATATCTTTCATTTCAGGGAGAACTTGCTTTTGTGAGGTCTATCAACCTTCTAGTCTGAAGCCATGGAGCCTCTGTGGTGTCCCTGCATGACCTCTTCACACTAAGTGAAACCACATCACATCCAGTACATGATGCATTAATGTGAAGACACATTAATTGCATCAGCTGGGTGCATTTGAACTATTTTGATTACTGGTTTGCAATGTACAACCACTTTTGCTATAGCAAAAAGCATACCCCTGTGGTGTTCTACATGTTGTCTACATGAAAAAAGTCCTCTTTACAGTTTCAACATTTATTTCATAAATGTGATAGTGGTGCAGAAGAATTCTAACTTAATAGGCTGTATCATGCCACACCTAGCTCCTAGAGAGAGAGTAAATAAAACAGTCAAGATGGCACACCAAGTAACTTTATAGCCCAAGTCAGTAAATAATTGCAGAGATATGGATACAAACATAGAAATCGCAGGGGGATCGGAGGGCGGGGACCGTTGCCCCCCACCCCAAAAAAATTGAAAACAACGCTGTGTGTTGTAAATAATATAATTATATATACTTAAAATAACTGTAAGCAGTAAAACAATACAAACGCAAACGGGGGGAAAATGCGTTTTAAGTTTAGAAATAGTTTGAGTCCCCCCCTGCCTCACAGTGGCTTGGTCCACTGTCTGCTTTTTGCCATTATGTCACCTACACACAAGGTGTTCAGTATAGGGATACACACAAGTCTGGTGGGAGAGAACAAAGCTCAAACCGCTTCAGCAGTTGTGGAATTCTGGTAAGTAGGCTTTAAAGTTTATTTTATTCACTTAAAAAATTGCATGAAGTGAATAATACAGATAATGCTGAGTCATTAATAAATTATTCATGACATAAAAATGATGATAACGATGTATTTTTCCATGAGCCCACTATGTTAGAGATTATAACGTTACCTAGCTTGGTAGCTTGTTTAATAGCTTGTTGGATAGCAACGTGGCGATAAGCCTATGTGTGAACTGATATTAGGCTAATATTGTAGATCTATCATTGTGTTGGGTTTTCCTCAATATGATATTAAGTGGAAGATCAATGGGTTTGCTGCACTAGAATATCAATAGTAGTAAGGTTTTCCACTGGGTACACATATCTATACAAGTACAATTTTGGCTGTATTATTTGTGTCCCCTTCAAAATTTCCTTTTGAGAAATTGTATGTTTATTGCCTCCCCCAACTGATGACATTTACGCCTATGGATACCAAGTTTACAATGATAAATGTGTGGTTCTAAAATGAACAGTAGATAAAAATACTACCTAAATAAATACATATATTTCTATATTAATGAACACTATCAAAATTTCTATGGTCTATAAAACAGTTTATATAAACTATAAAAAGAAGATAAAAGTAAATCAAAAGTAAATTCAAAGATAACACAAAAGAGAATGTGAAAATGCAACAAAATCAAATGTGCTCCCCACATCTACTACTTTATCTGAGATTAAGGATGCTTTCCTAGTTAGGTGACACATCATAGGATTCATGCATGTTGTTTCAATCCCTCACTATGATTTTGATGGGAATCCCACAAAGTCCCTGAGACATCTGTATTTTAAATCACATTTGGTAATTTTACATATTGGAAACCCCAGATTGGATCGAGAGTTAATGGTTGAGATATTAAGGACAGCAGACAAATTAAAAATAATAATTCCTTCATTCTGAAAAGGACTACTGCCTGTACATGTAAAAACATTGGGGGTTGGTTTTAGCCGTTGAAGGGAAAATTAAGAAATAATGTATTCATAGCTGTAACACAAACATTTGATACCACCCACAATGTGGGAAGACAAAATAAGTGCTGTGCAGAACGACAGTGGAGGGGTGTCAGGGAAGAGGCTGGAGAGTGTGAGTGTGTGTAGGACGAACAGGCACTAACAGATAGACATACAAAATGGGCGATTAGTGGTGTGTGTCTGGGTTGTGAGAGTGAGCAACAAATGGACAAACTTAAAGTGTGTGAGGGAGGTGTAGGTTGTCACAGATGGATGACTAAAGGGAAGGAACAGAAAAAAGGTGGTGGATAGGAGGCGGGTGAGAAGTGAAATGTAAGAGCAGGCATGAATGGATGGCTGGATAGAGGAAGGAAAAAAGACAGGAAAAGACAGATGTCCAGTTGGCTAAGAAACAGATTTTTGATTTCGTGAAAGGACCTAAATGCAAATATGCATGCAAGATCAAACCCATTTAAAGAAGTGTGTCTCAGTGTGACAAAAGTAAGCCCAAAACATTGTTTAAGCCATTAGTTGTCTTGCAGCTGTGCTAATCAGGATTTTATGTAAAAATGCTCCAGCAGCATAAATCACAAAGTGAGGCTATAGCAGTCAAGGAAACCCATTAAATCCTCTAAATGACTAAATGACACCCCATTGATTAGCCCAGTTTGCACAACTGCATTACAGGTGTTTGTTATGGACACTAGTAGAACTAGTGGATAAGCCACCATTTCACTAAATGTATGTACAGCAGATGCTCAGAGACAAGTACAAGAAGTGATTTTACCAACAGTCCGATAATAAAACTCATTATCACTCCTGGGACACCAGTGCATATGGTTTGTGCAGATGTGACCATGTGAAACATCTGGCATGTAAATATTATATGTGTTAGGAGGTATGGAATCATGAGAACACAGGTGAAAACACTGGCCAAATGAAAGTCAAAATAGCTTTTTACCATCTACAACAGTATGAAGGGGAAATAAAAGATGTCTGAAATCTCACAAAAGTGACCAGCCTCTTTAAAGGAGAGTACTGTAAATTTAGTCATTGGAAAGAAGCCACCTTTCCTAATGAATGCTTTTAAACACTCTTCAAATGCACAAACAACCCTATAAATATTCCTCAAATGCGCATGTCAACATATCATATCATTACTAAGTGCACTGTCCACTTCTAGTCAATTATAGTCTGCTCCAAACTGCATGATCAATTTTGACGTCTGTGAATTGGCTTGACATTTATAGTGGCAGTCTGCAACAACCATGAAAATAAAGAGAATAGCCACTGGATTTTGATGTAAAACTAACTGCGCTGTAGTACTTGCCTTCTCTTTCACTCTCTCTCATGTCACAATAGAGTCTGAGTGAAAAAGGTGTCTCATGCTACCTTGATGAACACCAACTTTGACAAGGAAGAGCAGGTTGGATTTTCTTTATTCAGTGTCTATCCAATCAAACTTTCTGTTCCTGCCACCTTGGCATCATTCACACTCATATGTTAGAAATCCAAGAAGTGGATTTTCTTAAATCAGTCAGTCCATTGTTCAGTATAGGGATACTGGCATTAAACGTGCCCTTCAAAATCTAAATGTGACAAGTGAATCTTTCCAACTACCAGCAACAGCACATACACTTAATCAAGAAATTTCCAGTTGGAATGTGCTTGAGGATTTTTTGTCATTTCCTTTCATAATGAGCCATATGACTGTTCCAATAACAACACATACCTGTGTAAATGTTTTCCGATTTTGCAACTCTTTGGTTAAGGTATTTCACAATTTAGTCAACTAAAACTGCTTGGTTATTGAAAGTTCATGGTTCACCTTCGTGGTTACAAGAAACAACCTGGACTGCTAATAGGAGACGGACTGCAAAACACCATCATACGCGTTGTACCCCCCAAAAATTGACCCCCTCACCCTCCCTGTAGACCTTTTTCAGCAGTACAACAATGTCACCCTACTTCCGCTACTGGGAAAGTCGTTTTTATTTGCACATCCCCAAAAGGTAACTTGTCAGCACAATGTAAACATAGGCTGTTTTAAACATTTGAACAAATGACAAATGCTATGTTTCATTCTGTCAAATATAAAAACAGCTGGTGCTCACCCATATACTGTCGCACTGGCAACACCTTATTGCTTCAATGTTTGAAAAGAATTTGGCAAAAGTCAATTGAAAAACAAATCTTGAGCCATGAATTATCATTTGCTGCCTCTGCCTGAACAGGAAACTAACCAAAGGTGCTGGCATTTTCAAACTAGCAATCAAATTATGTTTAATGTTTCATGATAATTTGAACATGCATTTGAACATGAAGTATCCTCCAATACTGTGATAAAGTCTTAAATTCAAACAGTCGCTCAGTTTTTCATTTCACTTGATCTATCCAAAGTACCGCACACCGGGAATATTTGATTGTCATCCCAAAACAAACTGATGACAGGACATTCAGTATGACAAGCATTTAGTTAGTTATCAGGTTATCAGTTGTAAAGTGTTTTACTTAAATAAGAGATGGTAGGAATGTTCTCTCCTCATCTGGGGACTCCTCTTTTCATATTTATGTAGGTAATCAGTCTGATGGCATGAAAAATCAGCAACTTCACAGGATATCGTGGATTGGTAGCTCACACCATGATGTAATTGAATACTGGCAAAGATGATGCAGGGACAACAGAACCTTGCACTCATGCTGTAGAGTTTGTGATTTTACACAGGTTATTCATGTGTAGCCATGGACTTCTCTGTGCTTGCATTTTATGCAAATATTAGATTATGTCAAATACAGATGCTCAGGCACCATGGTTTAAGAAAAGTCCTAACTGACTATTTACTGTCCCAAGGAAGAGAGGA
This sequence comes from Coreoperca whiteheadi, assembly GCA_011952105.1. Classification (NCBI taxonomy): domain Eukaryota; kingdom Metazoa; phylum Chordata; class Actinopteri; order Centrarchiformes; family Sinipercidae; genus Coreoperca; species Coreoperca whiteheadi. The sequence goes on along the minus strand of CM022489.1, from coordinate 11,805,425 downwards.
GCTTTTCAGCGGGCGCCTCGTCTGCTGTGATATCTGTCAACATGCTGAAGGGCCGCTATAAGGCGTCCTCTGGGATCCCTCAGGTGGAGAATGCCAAATTCTCCCTGTCAGGCTAGTATAAATATTTCCTTTGTGTTTATTGTACATTATGCAAGGGCTGTAACATGTGTTGGGCTGGTTTTTTTGCTGGTTTTTGTTTTGTTGTTTCAGTCTGTCTGGTTAAGGCAATGCTGTGTAGTTACTCCACCTGTCTGGTCTGGTTGTGCTTCACTGAAAAGATGAAAAGCTGGTTTGCATGTAGACCAGTTTCTTCTTCTTGTCTTTCTTTATACAAGAGGCTGTCAGATCTCTGCGCAAAATGGATTTTGTCAGTTTTGTGTTTACTAGCTCATATACAGAAGTTATAGAAGAATACGCAAGAGTAATTTTTTTGAATTGTTAAAATCCGCCATCCCATCCTCCAAGCAGCACTTATTTCATTAAAAAACTATTTTATCTCAAATGCTAAAGTAGGCTATCAAAGAGGGCTATCAAAATAAGGGGAAAAGACAAGGTTACAATGGCATCATCTGATATCGACAGATATTAAATCTGTTTTGAAATCATATATAGTACAATCTAAAACTACCGCAGTGCTCTCTCCTGATCAAGTCAAATCAAGTTTAATGTCACATACACAATCATATTCAGTACAACACATATTGAAATTTGCTCTCTGCATTTAACCCTATGAGGAACAGTGGGCAGCCACTGTACACCACCCGGGGACCAATGTCAGTTCCAGGTGCCAAGGGCACTGACAGGAGAATTAACCTAACATACATGTTTTTGACGGTGGGGGAAACCGGAATGCCCAGATGAAAGCCACGTCAAAACGAAAAAACTACATGCAAACTCCACACAGAAAGGCCAAGAAATCGAACCCAGGACCTTCTTGCTGTGAGGCCACAGTGCAAACCACTTATCCATCGTGCTGCCCTGATGTGTTCTGTTTTAGGTGTGTTTCTATTCACATTCTTATTCGATGACCGCTTGGGATGAAAGATGATATGATGGTCACAGTTTGTGTCATGATACAATTTTTTCAACAGTGTATAACATATAAGAGCATACATAATTTGTCTTCTGAGGTTAAGAGTACATTAGTTAGTCATGCTTTTGTTTGGGATATTCATGCCTCATAACATGTCACAATTTGTTCATTCTGACTATCCATAGCACCATGCAGGCCAGGCACTGATAGGATGATCTGCGTGAGTAAACAAACATGCTTGGCTGCACAGAGTGTTGGGATGCCTGTCTCAGGGTCTGAGTACACATGATATGACCTGGCCTTTGGACCTTGCCAGTACCCCTTGGCCTGGCTACCTGCTGTGCCCTCTATGCCACCTCTTGCTTAAAACGAGATGGATCAGGATAGAGGCAGAGGCAGTCAATATAGTGGCATTGTTTGACTGTCAGCCACGATGAAATGACAGGGTTTCACCTGGGCCTGCAGACTTGACATCAGGAGGCGCAGTGCATTACAGCATTACCTCATCCTCTAACAGTACCTACTGACCATGACCAAACCGGAAAGAGAAAGTCTTCTAAGCAAATTTCAGTCTAATTCAATGCATGTGTGTAAATATTTATGTAGAATCAGCTCATGGCAGTGCTAAAAGAGAACTCCAAATACTTGAGATGATCTGGGATACCTTTGTAAATATTGTTGTACAGTTTGTAAATGTACTGTATGTCTTGGAAGGAGTAGGGGTGAACCGTTCGCTTTTTTACATTTTGTCCAGTTCATTTTGACACAAGAAGGTAGGTTTTGTTGATTTTATGAAAAAAAAGACTCATATCTTGTTCTCACTTCATCTTTGCTGCCTATTTCTACAACCCTCCTGAAGTCACTGTAACCGCAATATTAATGCTGAATCACATCACCATATGTTGCCCTTTTCCAAAAGAGTCACACTAGTAACATTAACAGGATGTCTGTTTTTAGCAGGAAGTGGACACTTTCTAATATTGATAGAGGAGGTTTGTCCCAGGTGAGCTGTGGAGGACTGGTAGATTTAGCTGACATTACAGTCCATCTAGTAGGTAGAGCCATTCACCCTTACAGCATTATATAAAGAATAAAATGATTTATACTTAAAATCTGTATGGGTGACAGTTTGTCAGAGGGACAGGAAATGTTATTTTCAGCTCCTCCGCATCAGCATTGAGGGGTCCCTGTAGAGCATCATGTATGCAATATCACAGTGATTTTTTTTGTCCTGCTTTTTTTAAATAGCAGTCTTCTTGTTCGTCCTGGATATAATACTGCTTTTCTTTTTTCACCTTTGTTGAGTTTGATATAGATATTTTTCACTTTTGTTGACAATCAGAAAAGAACACGTTGAAAACGAGTGGGCTTTTTTTTCCTTTACATGACAAACACTGGTCTGTATTGATATTAGAATTATTGTCAGCAACACAGCTATTTGCCAAGGATTTTTATCTGTGCTCATGATTGCTCATAATCGTAATTCTACGAGCACAGGGGAGCCCACTAATAGGTAATACGACTTACCATTCTCGTTGGGTTACATATGTAATCATAGTTCTCTGAATGAAAGAGGTTATCTCTTCAGCTTGAGGTAGCTCCAGGACCCTCTCCATCAAAATAATAACCAGGGAGTTTTAGGTGTTCAGCCACCTCACAGTTATTCTGTTATTTTTCACATCACCTGACCCCTGTGAATATATTAAATATGTAAATGTATGGAGAGGTTTTTTCTTTGCTCAGAGAGCTATGGTTATGTATATGACCTTCTATTATACTATTGACACTTCTTTAGCTCTCTTCACTTTGTGAGCAGGTAGAGTTGCAGCACAAACTGATGGTCTACCTGTGCTCCCTTTCAAAACAGTTTTTTCTTAATTAATTTAGAAATAATAAAGAGATCAGGGTGACAGTAAACGACATCACCTCCATAATATTTAGTTTAATGGTATCTATTCATTGCACCACACAGCAGAACATAATAATGTTAGGCCTATAAATACGAAATCACCTATGTGCAAAATAAACACTGACTTTGAATGTCCAAATGAATAATCATTGCAATAATGATGTTGAGTTGGTCTAAGCTGTAAAATGCCAGTGACCAGACAAAGTCAGGGCAGTTTATTTAGGAACACTAACCACACACTACACTTGTTTTGGCCAATGAGACTCTCACAATTGAGATGTCAGCCCTTTCAGAAAATAGACTGAGGTGTTTCTAATTAGTGAATGAACCTTTGGCTCCATTTAGCTCTTGTTCTGATGGTTGACAGGTCAAATAGAGAATCCTACTAAACACTCTCTTAAAATTGCTGAAACAAGTAAATCAATGATCCTCTCAGATAAATACCTTTCCTCCTGTCACAGATTCTTATTTGTAATTTATGACAAAGTTGAATAAGTGCCCACCGACTAAGTTCTTTAAGAAGACCAGACCTCCATCACTGTCAAGCAGCTAATACATAGCATGTTTTTGTTACAGTATAAGTATGCCATTTGAATGACACTTATATTTAGATCTTCAACTCAGCGGTTTTGCGGCTGAAAGATATAGATGCTCACAGCAGCTGTTTGTTTGTTACAGTGACAGGGCATGTGGCAGGCCCCTGTCGAAAACAGAGGCTTGCTTATTGACTTATGAAAAGGCATTTCACATGCCTACGGGCTGGCACGGTTGGATCGTCCAGGTATAGTGAAAGTGCACTATATTAGGAGTATGGTGGCCTCAACAGCTCTCTATGCTGGATAGGTGGCAGGACAGCACACCTGTCTTCACCTTCCCCCATTTAGAAAAATTCTTTTTACCTCCATCCTGTTTTATTTTTTTACCTAGCACTTCTCTCTGTTTCAGCTTACTGATACTGACACATTATGACTGAAACCTGCTCCTCTCACTATTAGCCAGTGGCCTATAATATTAACAATGTAGGTTAAGTCTTTCGTTACAGTACGGAGTTGGTTTGTACACTGCCACTTATTTTAAGCTGGGAAGTGTCAAGACAAAAACAGCTGTCTTTTGGCCTGCATGACCATATATTCTTGACTTAACTTCTTCTTCTTTTCCTTTCAGCTGTTCCCTTTCAGGGGTCACCACAGCAAATCATGTGCCTCCATCTAACCCTGTCCTCTGCACCAATTAACTTCATGTCCTCTCGCACTACATCCACACATTTTTGGTCTTCCAGACCTCCTGCCTGGCAGCTCCAACCTCAGCAGCCTTCTACCAATATATTCACAGTCTCTCCTCTGAACATGTCCAAACCACCTCAATCTGGCCTCTCTGACTTTATCTCCGAAACATCTAACATGAGCTGTCCCTCTGATGTACTCATTCCTGATTCGGTCCATCCTTGTCACTCCCAAAGAGAACCTCAACATCTTAAGCTCTGCTACCTCCAGCTCTGCCTCTTGTCTTTTCTTCAGTGCCACTGTCTCTAAGCTGTACAACATCGCTGGTCTCACCACCGTCTTGAACACCTTTCCTTTCATTCTTGCTGATAGTCTTTTATCACACAACACACCTAACACTTTTCTCCACCCGTTCCAACCTGCTTGCACTCACTCTCCAAGATCTTGTTAAACAAACTAGACAGAAACTCTACTGCCACCTCTCCTAGACACTTCCATAGGTATGTCATCAGGACCAACTGCCTTTCCACTCTTCATCCTCTTCAACGTCCTCCTCACTTCACTCTTGCTAATCTTTGCTACTTCCTGCTCCACACCAGTCACCTCTTCTACTCTTCGTTCCCTTTCATTTTCCTCATTCATCAACTCCTCAAAGTACTCCTTCCATCTTCCCATCACACTCCTGGCACCAGTCAATACATTTCCATCCTTATCTTTAATCACCCTAACCTGCTGCACATCTTTCCCATCTCTATCTCTTTGTCTGGCCAACCTGTACAAATCCACCTCTCCCTCTTTAGTATCCAACCTAGCATACAAGTCCTCATATGCTCTTTGTTTGGCCTTTGCCACCTCTACATTCACCTTACGCTGCATTTCCCTGTACTACTGTCTACTCTCTTCAGTCCTCTCAGTGTCCCACTTCTTCTTTGCTAACCTCTTTCTCTGTATACACTCTTGAACTTCTTTGTCCACTTTCCTCTTTACAAATGACACACCGAGTGCCCTCCTACCCGTCTCCCTGATCACATTAGCTGTAGTGGTCCAGTCATCTGGGAGCACTTCCTGACCACCCAGAGTCTGTCTCAGCTCCTCCCTGAAAACTACACAACATTCTGCTCTGCCTTTGTCCTCTTCATCTTCCTCACCACCAGAGTAATTTTACACACTACCATCCTGTGTTGTCTGGCTACACTCTCCCCTACCACTACTTTACAGTCACTGGTCTCTTTCAGATCACAACATCTACACAAGCTGTAGTCCACCTGAGTGCTTATACCTCCGCTCTTATATGTCACCCTATGTTGCTGCCTCTTCTGGAAGAAAGTGTTCACTACAGCCATTTCCATCCTCTTTGCTAAGTCTACCACCATCTGTCCTTCTGCGTTCCTGTCCTGAAGACCAAACCTGCCCATCACATTCTCATCACCTCTGTTCCCTTTACCCGCATGCCCATTGAAATCTGCACCAATCACCACTCTCTCACCTCTGGGGATGCTCTGCATCACTTCATCTAACTCACTCCAGAATTTCTCCTTCTCTTCTAACTCACATCCTACCTGTGGGGCATAACCACTCATAACATTGAACATCACCCCTTCAATTTCCAGCTTCAGGCTCATCAACTTGTCTGATACTCTTTCCTCACAAACTCTTCTTTCAGGATAACTCCTACTCCGTTTCTCTTCCTATCTGACCCATGGTAGAACAACTTGAACCCTGCTCCTAAGCTTCTAGCCTTGCTACCTTTCCACCTGGTCTCCTGGACATTCAGTATGTCCACCTTCCTTCTCTGCATCATGTCAATCAACTCTCTAGCCTTCCCTGTCATAGTCCCAACATTCAAAGTCCCTACTCCCTTAAAGTCCCTTAAGATTCTCCAGTTGATTCAGAACGCTGCAGCACGTGTTCTGACAGGAACTAGGAAAAGAGATCATATTTCTCCAATATTATCTTCTCTGCACTGGCTCCTTGTGAAATCCAGAATAGAATTTAAAATCCTTCTCCTCACCTATAAAGCACTTAATGGTCAGGCACCGTCGTATCTTACAGAGCTCATAGTGCCTTATTATCCCACTAGAACACTGCGCTCTCAGAATGCAGGGTTTCTTGTGGTTCCTAGAGTATCCAAAAGTAGAATGGGAGCCAGAGCCTTTAGCTATCAAGCTCCTCTCCTGTGGAATCAGATCCCACTTCGGGTTCGGGAGGCAGACACCATCTCCTCATTTAAGAATAGGCTAAAGACTTTTCTCTTTGATAAAGCTTATAGTTAGGGCTGGCTCAGGAGAGTCCTGAACCATCCCTTAGTTATGCTGCTATAGGCCTAGACTGTCGGGGGACTTTACATGATGCACCTCTCTCTCTTCACCTCTGTCCTCCTCTCCATCCGTATGCATTCTCATCCCATAAATGCATGTCACTAACTTGACTTCTTCCCTCTCCCGGAGTTTTGTGCTTTGTCGTCCGTCTCTTCTTTCTTAGTGTCACTTTCAGCAGGTATTTCAGTGTCCGGAGATGTATCTGGATCTGTGACTATGGCGACCTGCTGGGGCAGTGTTGCTGTGTCTATGGTGCAGGGGACGAGTGGCTCGGGTCCTGCTCGTTGGGCTCCACCTGGAGCTGCTCGGTTGTCTGTCTGGACCCATCATCTTCCCTTATGTTTTACCACCTAAACATTTCTAACATAATAATACATATATATATACAACAATTGTGCCATCATGGCTGTATACGTTATAGTTTTGATGCTATAAATCTATTCTGTACTTACGACATCTATTGCATGTCTGTCCGTCCTGGGAGAGGGATCCCTCCTCTGTTGCTCTTCCTGAGGTTTCTAACATTTTTTTTCCCCTGTTAAAAGGGTTTTTTTGGGTAGTTTTTCCTTAATCGAATCGAGGGTCTAAGGACAGAGGGTGTCGTATGTTACAGATTGTGAAGCCCTTTGAGGCAAATGTGATTTGTGATACTGGGCTATATAAATAAAATTGAATTGAATTGAATTGAATAGAATACTCTTAGTCCTACATTCTTAGCTTTCCTCTTCTCTCTTTGCCTACGAACACACCTTCCTCCTCTCCTTCTTCGTCTTCGACCAACAGTAGTCCAATTTCCACCGGTACCCTGTTGGCATGTGTTTTACGTCGGTTGCCCTTCCTGATACAACCCTCTGCATTTATCCAGACTTGGGACTGGCACAAGAAGACACTGGCTTGTGCCCCCCTGCAGTTGCATTTGACTTTATCTTAGAACAAAATATCTAATTTGAAGGTTTAGATTTTTATTTGCATGACTTCATTTTTTTTTACCTGTCACACATATATAACAATAGTGCCTCAAATGATTTACATCCCATTCAGTGATACAATAAAAAAAAATAGTCTCAAAATAATCATTAGACCTAACACCCTTCTTTGATGATGAATATAATATAAACCAGAATAGCACATATATTTCTACAGCAATCATTACATATCTGCTGGGTACAGACAAAATGATGTAAACACTTCATGAGAATAAAGGACTACCTTTGAAGTAACTATCATTGTTTGTAAAATGTGTCATCAGAGGTGATATTTTCACATTGTTAATAAACAAGTACACAAAGTACAACAGATATTGATCATTGATGTACAATTAGAACTGGAGTCAGTATTAGAGGTGGGGTTCCATTCAATTCTGTGAAAGTTGCTCAGTGGCACATGAATCCAAAAAAGCGATTACCCAGATGAATGCATGGGCCGTTTCAGCCCATAGAGCATGCACACCAGAGACTTCTACTGGCTGGTCCGGCTAACTTCTAGTTTAGCCCTACATAACTTGAATGGGGATAAAATGATTTAATCTTGCAGCTCTTCTAGACTTTCCAAATGTTATCGGACCATATAAGACCTGATAGTGAATAACTTTGCGGGGGTTGTAACCAGTAGGTGATTTGAGTGGGGATGCCATCCCCCTTGTTAGTAAAATGACCAAAATTCGTCCCCCTTGTTAACCTACTCAAAAGTGATGCTCTGTGCTTTGTCTCGTAGTGGTGTTTCACAGTGCTGCCACGGTCTCGGACCATATGAAACATACTGGTTTTAAACTCTCTGTGGGAAGAGTAAACATGTAAGAATCTGCCCATTCTAGATTAAAAGCTCTGTTTTTCTGCTTTCTACTTTTCAGAGCACGCTGTGTGAAATTATTTCTCCAACTTTTCTCGTCTCTATTCTCCCTGTGTCCTTACTCAATGACTCAACTCGGAGCCGCTAAACCAGAGCCGTAAAGGCTAGAAAAGCTGCAGCAATTAAAATATAAACCGCACATCAAGAATGAATAATTCTCAACAAATTATTTATATCCTCTACAGCAGAGGCTGGGTCAGAAATGAACAGAGGCCGAGCAAAAGTGCCCACTTATATTTCTTTTTTTGTTCTCACTTGTTATTTTTTCAAATGAAACAAATCTTTGTGCCGCAAATTCAATGTTAATTTGACAATATAATGTAATAATTACAAATAATTTCAGAATTTCCCCTAATGGCCCTAAAAATCAGTTCAAGGTGCTTCTGAAAAAAGGGGGTTCTCCCACTGGGCCATCCCCCCTGTTAAATATTAACAAACTGCCTACTGGTTGTGACACTCAAAAACACAGTTTGGCCACCAAAGGACATTGTCATGACAGAGCCAGCTTACTAAATATTAGTTGATATGGTGGCTTAGTGGTTAGCACACATACTGCCAATTTGAAAGTCAAAACCAGGGCTATCTAGAAACAAGAATAACTATTCTTATTTGTTATTTAAATACCTAGTATTAAGTATTAATTGGCTTCTAATTAAATTAATTACACTAAACAAGAAGAGACTTTTTAATCTTATTTTTAGACTTCTGGTAGGTGGACATCCTGACTTATCAAGTGAAAATCACATACTGCACTGGCAGGCAGATTTCCTTAGAATGAATACTATAATGTTTTCACTTAAATGAGACCGGGCATTTTTGCAGTGTACCAACAGTGTAGGCTCATTTCCTGAAATAACAAAGAAGGTGGAGAGTCAGCTTTTGATGCAGTGTAGCCCTTTCGTGTCAAAACTGTTCCACAGCACTAACGTAGTCCCTGATGTGACAGTATGTAACCTATGAAAGTACTTTGATGTGCTCCTGAATGAATTATCTTCTGCGTTAGCACACCCATGAATTCCAGCTGTGCTCTACCCCTGTAGGAGAATCCCCCTATTCCTAAATCCCTGTTAGATTCCCTGTGAATATTTTATGAAATTGAATGGAGCTGTGGCACCACATTAAAATTAATGTCATGTTTGTGTCTGCTGCATATTTTCATCCAAATGATTGTAATGGAAATGATCATGTGCCTGAGCCTGCATATAAAAAGAAAAGCTGCTCCTCAGCTAAGTGTCTGGGATGCTAATAGGGAGATGTTTTATGGCCTGAGACATACAGAGGAGAGCAAGGGAGGTGTAATGGCAGAATATGCTACACTCTCTGTGGAGCAGACACCTGGCTCATTCTCCGCATCTATTTCTCTTGTTTTGTGATTCAAACCTGGCTGACTTTGGAATTTATGGGAATAGTTTGCTTTGGGTACATTGCACCAAATGCAAATGTGAACACCAGCATTCCATGAAAATAAAAGTTAGCCATGTTTCCAGCCACAACAAATTTCAACTGAATTTTCAGGAAACTTGCAAAAGAAAACGCAAATGAATATGCATTTCCATCCATTATCGTTATGTCAATATTAGAAACTGGTCGAGAGTTCTCCAGCTGAGTGCCATTAAACTATTGTAGAGGAAGAGGGCTCCATAAGATGATGTAATTAACGGACCACCAGTCAAACCACAAACTGTGGAAAACTGTAGAAGACATAATGGAAATATGGCATTTATAGTTGTTTCATGTGTTAATTTGAGAAACATTGCATCTTCTGTCCACACAGATCTGATGTTTGCATCTGCCTACTTGTATTTTTTGTTTAGTAAAGCTTGAGTGACAAATAAGTCAGATGCTTCTTGTATGTCAGAATCAATTTGCTAAGTGTTTTTCCATTGTGCATTGTCGCATCAACTTCTCCAGTTTACCCAAGGGAAAAAACCTTTTGGACTTTTTTCAAATTTACAAGGTTTCCACTTCCAGTGTTTCAGGTTGGGTGGGAATGATAACTAATTAATTTGTATGAAGTTGATGATCAATGCATGTATTGGTAAGTTGAACTTAAAGTATATTGGTCCAATTTGTTGGATGACACTATAGTTTTTCCAGAGCTGAAATTCTCAGTGAGAACTACACAGATTGGCTCTTGCTAAACGAAACATACTTTAGATCAAGCTGACAAAGACACTGCTAGCTGCCTCCAATAACAAATTACTTAAATGCCGGTTGGCTACATTTACGAAATTGGGCTTCATCAAGTCATGTCAAGTCATGTCATAGCTTAGTCAACTGTTGCATAATGATGCTACTGTAATTCAAACCCATGTGTGATTCTTTCAGCTAGATAACACAATTGATAAAGTGGTTACAACTTTTCACAAAGGAGAATCAAACGTATCAGTCATGAATCAAGGAAGTTAAAAACTGGATTTGTTATCTCACATGAGTTGTTGCATGCTTGTCTGAGATAACGGGCGAGTGTGGTTGATCTGATGGGAAACCAGTCAATCAATAAATTCTATGCCCATCGTCACTCACCCAAGCCCATCTTTTTTCATATTTCAATAATGTGGGACAAACTGAACATGGATGGTCCACATGAGTAGAGAAAAACAAAACTTTCATTCAAGCACCACACTTTTGATAAGGTATTTTAGATCATCTTCATATTCCACTGGCTTCCCATCAAGCTGTCTTCTGGTTTTGCTTTCATTACGATTAATATTGGATTTTTGTTTTTAATGCTAGAGCACATTACTTGAACAGGAAAAATACCTAAAGCTTTCTGGTCAATAAAAAATATTTTTATAGCAAAGAGAACAAGAGCTGGAATAGTAACCAACAATGTGCTTTACTTTATGCTTGTGATAATGTGTTAATATGTAGCGTATTTTGGCAGAAAAACCTTTAATAATGTCAATTTCCAACTCAAATTTGCAAACACAGTCAGATCACTAATGAACAAACAAAAGAAAGCCCCACCCACCCCAATGCACATCACCATGCTAATTGTACTCCCTTGGAGACGCTGCTAAACTTTCTAGCAAAGTGGGAAGGCATGTTCAGCGATGACAACCATATGGCTGTTATTATTGAATGAATACACAGTAGCGCCTCATTAAACACAAACTCAACAGAGTCTTTTGTCACTGCAGCTAACAGAGGCTGCCTGTCTGGTGCATCATGGGTCCTGGCCGGGTGGGTCTGTGCTGCAAAAGGCCTCCCCTGGCACACTGCTGCTCCAAAACAGATGGGAGTATGTACATGTGGGCAGAGACATGTCATGGCATGCAAACATTTAACGTTATCATGCTCATGATAATAGTAATAATAAAAAATTATGAGCAGCAGATTCAGATACCATGCTATACAAAGTGCCTTTGGGCATTTATTGATTTATTTTTTACATAAGTCCTCCGACATGCGACTATGCGAAGGCCAGCTGTCTCTTTTCAGGTAACTGTTCAGTGTTTTGTTCAAGGACACCTGAGGAAAAGAAACAACAACCATGTGGCATGGTAAAAGATCCTTGAGCAAGGAAATATACAGTAGCAGTTATTGTACATACTTTCTATGTTCCCAGGGTCCTGCACTCTCAGGGTCCTATGTTCCTGGGCTCAATATCCTCTTATTAAGAGACATTAAGGAGACCTTTCAAAGGGTTTTATGTTCTCAGCAATGTTTTTTCCCTGGGTCAATATGTTGAAATTACCCACCTACAGCTTAAAGCCTACTGATGTTATACTGCTTGAAACTTAGGCCACCACATTTGCAGGCAAGACACATTTCTTGACTGAAAACACTGATAGCTCCACAGTGACAGAACAAATTTTTACCACTCAAACATTTGAAACGTTCTTTTGCAATGTGAATTGAGAAGATAGCCCTTACCAATCTCTTGCAATGTTAATTTATATCAAGAGACACGTTCAAAACTTATCACAAGGCTAGATCAACTCAGAACAGAAGAAGAGCAACAGAACACCTTTGAGAAGACGTAACTCTGGAATTGTACAACGGAACTTCACGAGGTTCAACTTACCTTGATTGTGACGCTCCTCTTTCAATCCAAAAATTTGAAACTCTATGATAATACTGTAAATCTTTTAAATCACTGGGAAGACAGATGCAAAGCATGCATTTTATTAAGGGAATATAAAGCTGGGGAACATAAGGATGACCCTGTTTTCTTCTCCATGTTGATGCTCTTTGTTCAAGGCCTCGTTAGCTGAAAGGCACTTCACCTGGTGTTGGCAGCTTAGGTAATTAGAGCCTTCCAAAGCCCAACACTTCAGCTAGAGAGTGTGTGCAAGTGAGGGGCACCCTCACTGCTAATACCCTCTTCAAAGTCTAAACAACTGTTTTGTGTTTCCATTGCTTTACTCCCTCTATTCTCTTTATTCCATGGTTTAAGGTTTAAGCTAGTTAATTGTTTTAACAAGTTAAGGTGCAGCAGACTGCTCCTGAATTATTTGTGACTCTAGAGGAATTTACATTTTTTTAAAGTTTTAAATCAAGACATCAGTTTGGAAGTGTTTCTTTCCTCCTTCAAAACCTTTATGCAATGGGACAAGAGCTTTGTACCATGTATGGCATCCTTAAGTGAGTGGCGACCAAGCCACTAAGAACATGACAAATATCAATATTGAATATTGATCTGTTATGGATGACCTTAAAGGGCTACTTCAATCAAAAGCATTGTAAACAAACACGATGTATAATCTGAATATAATGACGTTATAAAATATTCTATGCTCAGCTGTAGTGACTTATACAGTATGAGTATATTAACCTAGGAAGTTTTATTCTAACGTGTTGGCAACAGATAATAATGAAGTCCTTACTTTTCAGCTGAAAGGACGCTGCAGTTCCACTATATTCAAGTCTGCACCCCTTTATTTGAAAGAGAAATACAGAGGAGATAGAATTTTTAACCTCGCCTTTGTGAGGCACACAGCCACATAGCCTGAAATCTGGCAGTACATGACTCAGAGTCTTGTTTTGACTTTCAGGTTCAGTTATTTCCCACAGCTTAAAGCATAGCCAAAATTAGACCTTTCCTCTTTTTAGTTGAAAAAAGTAATCCGTAACTTTACATCACCTTAACCATCTTAAACATCCTGGAATCACCTTAATCATCTTCAACATGTATTGTACATTACCTGGTAGACCTACAGTACAGTATGCAAAGCAGCTGATTAATTATCATGCTTACTTATTCTGACTTAGCCACCTAGGATTGTTGTGTATTCCACACATACCTAAACCATTAAAATCATAACAGCGTAACAGGAGTAATAATTATGGATGTCTTTAATATTTGAAATGCATCTAGGTTAACTGACCAGGCAACATAGCACAGTAATCAAAGTGCCTCATTTTTAAATTACTTGCATTCCCACAATAATGAATGGTCTTTGATAGCTGTGAAATAAGATGTTTACATACCTCATGTGCATGAGGTTTAAAATACCCAGAGCGTATTCAGCATTTCAGTTTTTTATTGGAAAATGTCTGTAGCAAAGGTTTTTGTTTACAATGTGTTTGAGGTTTAGAAAAGAAGGTGTTTTCCAGGTCAGAAATAAAACTGATCATACTGTCAGTTAGGAATTTCAGCCATATCATACATATATCTTAATGATCTATGCATCTTTAGTTGAAACTGCAGTTTTGCACTGGCCTGTTGAAAAGCCTGTCAAGCATAAACTGGGTACTGCCCAAATGTGTTGAACCCAGTCTCATGGCAGTTTGTGAAATAGTCATGAAATTGAATCTATAGACCATGAACATGAATTTTCCATTTCGTGACACTCAGCATGACTTTCAAACTACTAGAGACGAATGCAGCATAAAGAGCGAGAAAGTCAGCGTAAGGAGGATGTTGGGGCGGATGGATGGATCAAACACAAGACTTTAACCAAAAACAGAACTTTCACGCAGGAGATGGGGTTTGATTCCATTTTTGAAACCAGTAGTCAGTGTTGATTGTTTTAAGAACATAGCCTATTTATTCTAAGCCAAACCAAGTAATTTTGGTGCCTAAACCTAACAAAATTAGTCAACTTTGATTGTTTTAAGGAAGTATTTATTCTAAACCATGATCCTTTTCTAAACCTAACCAAGTAGTTTTGATGCCTAAAGTTAACCAAACTGCGACTGTCACGTGAACTGTTTGTTAGCATAATCATTTTTTTGCATAATTGCATAATTATTATTACTAACTTGTCTGGAAAAAAGAAACGTGGTGCAGGAATGAAAGATACTTCCAATTGAAATCCATTAGTTTTATAGTCGTGCTGAGTGTCACAAAAAAAATACTAAACTTTGACTTTGAGTCAAAACTGTCATCTATTCAGTGTCCAACCAACTGTGAAATGTGGTCACAATCTCCTCTTCTGTTCCTGTGTTATGGTGTAGGATGGCCCAAAAAATGTTTCCAGGACATTATGATGTCACAATAAAGGTGACCTTTGACCTTTTGGGTAAAAAATGTCATCACTTCGTCATTGTATCCCATGAAACATCTTTGTGAAATATTGTCATAATCACCGCATCAATTATTGAGTTATTGCCAAAAACGTGTTTGTCAAGGTCATTTTGACGTCACAGTGACCTTGACCTTCGAGCCATAAGTGTCACCAAGTCATTTATTGACCAATGGTGAAATATTTTCATCAATTCTTGAGTTAACCATTGACCTCTGACAACCACATTCTAATCAGTTCATCCTTGAATCCAAGTGGACATTTGGGCCAAATTTGAAGAAATGAAAGGGACATGAGTTTGTTATCGAATGTGTTTTGATTTCCATTTGTAGTCCGAGTAGTATTGAAAAATCATGGTTGAGCGGGGTTTGGTTTGCATGCAGGTAAACAGTTAGCTGAGAGCTGATGGGGTTCAGAGATGGCTAATCAGACTGTAAACAATGACTGGCGGACGAAAGAGGAAGTCTTGGCCCAGATATCCGTTATACATCATCCGGATGTCCACTGGCTACACCGGAAGCCCCCAAACATTGGCTGTTATCCCCAGAAGCTAATTCGTCATTAGATGATAGCCGATGGGTTCTGAGATTGATCGATAGACAGTAGGAGCAGAGTTGCATGATTTTGCATGGGCTGAGGAGCTGCTTTTTAAAAGTCTGAGTCTCAGTGTTGTCTGTCTCTCTACAAGCACCTTCCAATACCATTCTATCCTATGAGCATAACCCTTGATAATCTATACTGCACACGGGCAAAATGCCCTGTGCTATAACCCTGTGCTGAACTCCGATAGACTTTTGTGGAGAACACCAGCTCAGAGTATTTGGTTGGAGGTTAAGTAAAGTAAAAAGAAATTACTGAATTATGAGCAACAGTCCAGTGTTCTCTTTGATTGGTCCAGTCTGAACTTTGCCTTTGAATTATCTTTTATAAGCACAAGGAACTGCTATCAGATGTCAACATCCATCTCCTTCTAACCATAAATCCTTGTATTTTAAGGACATTGTATTTTCATCCTACTCTGTTCTCGTTCCTAATGACCCTCACCACAGCTCTCTTGAGTACTACCTAAATTTATTTTCTTGGTGTGAATTTGCCTAATGGTACATGCATGGAGTTGAGGTGCTGAGGATTTGAATGTAACTAATATCCCCGGGTCATGTTTCATTTATTGTCTATTTCCCCTCTGAATCCTATCGCACATACTTTGTAATCATAAGACAAAGATGGCCATTTAAGGTCCCAATCTGCAAGTGCACTCTAGAATAGAACTCACTTCTGGATTTGTTTGTGTCATATCATTGTATACTGTAACTCTTTGATATTGACAGTGACAGTTAAATGTTTTACTTTATTTAGAAAATGACATTATTAAAGACAAAAACATGAAATAAATTAGACTGGTGGTTTGGCATTAACTGGGATTTGGATGTTGATCAAAATGAGGGCTTTTATTAATTATATTATAAATATTGTAAGGGGTGTGTGGCAGTTTGTTGAAAGTAGAGTGTGTTTCTTTTCTTTACCGGAGCCATAGCACACATTCGGATCCAGGAAGGAATTCCAACAGGGCAATCTGAATACAGTCAACTGCCTCTACATCCCTAGTGCATTATTTACACCTGCATTTACATTTTTGTTTTCATACGCTAACTTAAAATATGAGTCATCTGGTGCCCTGCCAACTCAAAGTTGATGGATTTGTCACTAATTTAAATAAAAATCCACAATAGCTATTTTTATACATTTCTAATTTATTTCTTCTTTCTCTTCGAAATTTCTTTTTTCTGTTTTTTCAGTTTCTGTTTGTTTTTTCTACCAGTTTATTTTCACACCCTTATTTTGGTTCCCTTGGTTTGGAATAAAGAATAAAAAGAGCCATTATTATCTGTCTGGTCTTCACACTGACTTATTAGATGTACTCTTTCATTGGACAGTTTTGGTGATTGCATTGTCAGCACTACATGGATTTGTTGGGGAATTCTGTAACAGGCAGCACTGTTCTTTGTAAATGATTTCTTTATTCATGTTTTTGATGGTCATAAAGAGCTCATATTGAAATAGTTGTTATAAACATTACAGTATTACTCAAGTCTGCAACTGGGCATTTCTGTAGACCTTTTGGGGTAGCACTATTTGAAGGTGGGTGTATAAGGCTGACATGACACCTGTCATGTATGTGAAGGAGTCTTTATGAAAGTTTATGACATGAGTCATTGTCAAAACATGGCATGTCTCATGTCATGTCAACATCAAGTCATGAGACCATTATAATTTTGTTATGAATAATTCCCTTGACCTTAAGTGGAACCATTTGGACTTGTTATAAAGAGGTCATTAATGTTATAAAGCCAGTTTGACGACAGAGTACAGTATCAAGGTGATTTATGGAGATTTCTGATTCCTCTATTTCTTGCAATTGCCACAGCATGTTTTTTGTTTTTAAAATAGTACTGATTTCCACCATGGCAGAGTTTATATTTGATTAACATGTGGTCTCTGTGAAGGCACTTAAGCACCAAATTTCTTTAAACAGTCAAACCAAGGATCACTCAGATTGTTAGTTTTTTTGTGTTGAAGGCGTATCACTCCAACCGTGTTGTAATTGATGTTGTAATATTTCCAATTTGCAGAAAACTGCATTTTCAGTTACCTTACCTGTTCTCCAAGCAGACATTCCTAATTATCTATTTTTGGAATGACAAGCAGAGAGAGTCAGGGAGTGAGAGGCAAAGGGGCATGCTGTATTCCTTCATTCTACCGCCTCACTCATGCATGTACTGTGTCTGTGTGTTAGGCAAATAAGCCAATTTCTACTTGCAGTGAAGATATAGAAGTTTTGAAGTGAATGATGATTGCTCTTAACCTTTGATTGGTTTATTTTGTCTGTTTTAGTTATTTTGTGCCATTTTCTTAATGACAAAATATTCACAGATTTTTTAATCTAATGTCTTTGCTGTTGCAGCGACCCATTCATTTTTGGAATTATTAGTATCCTCTAATCTAATGGAGGTATATTTTAATCTTCCTTAGCTAGCCCATGACTGGAAGGTCATCTGTTTGAAGATCACTATGGGGCGAGTGAATGAGTAAAAATGGGAGTGTGTGTACAACAGTCACTGCATACAAATGTGCTATACTTGCTGCAGCTTCAGAGATGTAAATCGAAGCAATAAACTGGAAAAGGAAGGTGGGCTGCTCTGTGAAGAATTCCAGATGAGCCAGCGAGCCTATTCACACTTTGGAGGCTAAAGCTAATGCAGTTATTAATTTTATCAGAAGAAAGATCTAGCAACACACGCTAGTGCATAAGGATTCATACAGAAGTGGTGTAATCAACCAGATATTTGGAAAACTACTGAATGAATGTTTGGAACACACAGATGGACAGTGGTGAAATGGAGTGTGCTGCAGGCATGCTTTGAGAACTTTCTGGGGGCATCATAAGCTTTTCCAACATGAAACTTATCTTAAAAGAACATCGTAAATGGTATGAATTTAAGCTTACTATAGCCACTTTTGAGGATGAAACTGCCAACTTTTTTTACCAGTCACTTTTCAAGCCCACAGGGGGCGAGTCTTTCATACTACAAAATACATTTTTAATAAACTGGAGGACATGCTTTTTTCTCTCTGATTTCACAGACTAACAGACATGTATTTGACATTTTGCAGTATATTGTCAAACTCAAACATATTTGCTACAAATATTTTGATGAATTTTAGAATCTAGTAACAATTGGTCATAATGTGAAATGCATCCTTTCTGTAATATGCATTTCATACTTTTGCAAAAATGGTCATTTAGAACTGCAATGTTAAGGTGCAAATTTAGTAAACATCTCTTTTGCAAGTTTAGCAGTCATTTAAGAACCTCACACATAATAATACAGGTACAACCTTTTTTTGTGAGGTTCTTATGAATGATGATGAAATAACAGTACCAAGCTGATGAATAAAACAAGCTCATGACTATGATTATTACAGTCACACTGAATGAAGAAAACTGTGTTTGTTTCCTATTATAACCATGTTGGTCAAAAATGTCTGCTCCCTGTACTTTGCTGTGCAGCCCTGCATAAAAAAACATTCATAACAAAGCATATGTTATGTCACCTTGACTGGTAGCAGGTGAATTTGATATATGATCTTTGTACAAGAGGTCAGCTTTCACTTCTGGCATTATTCATATTCTCCGATGCAAAACAACCTTCTGTGTTGCACAGTACATGCACAGGCAAGCTACAAAGCATAAATATTCATGGAAAAGTGTCTACAATGTGTTAAAGCTTACCTTTAGTCAAACTTGCAACAGACATCTAAATTTACCTGTTGCATAGTAATTACATTTAAATAGCCAACTAAAGAAAATCTTTGAAACAATCAGTGAGAGACTGTGGGTGAAACATACATCAACTTAGATTGACAGTAAGGCAGGTAATTGTACAGAAAGAGATAGTATTCAATAGACAGATAGACAGACAGACAGACAGACAAACACACAGGAAGGAAGGAAGCCAGATAGAAAGGAAATCAGACATAAAAAAGATTTAATTAACACATGAGCTGACAACACAGTGCTTCCTTTTCTGCATGCTGACCTTCAAAGATTGGACGCAGACTTGCTCGGATCAGGCCATGCAGCGCAAAACCCCACTGGATCCCCTAATGATCTAGCTAATCAGGTTAAAAAATGTTTTTAAATAAGCCCTGTAATTTATTCAAATATTCAATGCACATTCCTCATTTCATTTAAAATAATGAGAGACAAGGAGAGAAGGGCAGAGGGAGGGAGCATTAGAGACAGTGCAAGAGTGAGAGAGAGCAGCTAAAGAAAAGAGGAAGAGAATGAATCAGAGAGGACAAAATGTAATTTGTCAGCCTATTCAGACAGCCAATGCCTGAAATGAGAATTAACAGAGAACGCAGAAGACTGTTCTTTAATTGGACAAGGCCACTCTTGACATTTTCAAGCCAAAATTCGGCGACGATGATGGGAGAGAATGTGTCATTACTACAAATTATTCTCTCCATCGCCAGTGCTGATGAGCAGATTGACAAAGCCTTTTTTATTTTTTCACCATATTTGCATTATCTTTTATCTGGACTGTTCTGTCAATTTAAAATAATGCTCAACAATTCTCACTCAAGGCTGAGTAGACATACACCCATATGAAGCACTGAATATTTTTTATTTCACTTTGTTATTTGACGTCACATGGCACCATTTAACTTCATAAAGATTCCTGAAAATGTGAGTCTTAGTACTTCTAAAATTTGCTGTGGACTTCAATAGGAAAGCTGATGTAAATTCAAGTTGGATTTATGTAAGAAAAGAGATGATTTAATTTTTGGAAAGCCTAGCACAGCAAAATACACCAGTGGCAACCATGGAGTCAAGATGAAGATATTTTCCCCAAGCAATGGTGCTTTTTGTTTTCTAAGTCACCTGGAGGCTTCGAGTATGATGCCCAACTAAAATTATGTCCCTTATATTTTGCGTATGCACCCAATTAAAATATATACTCTACACTTACGTGGGACTATGGAACAAACAAGAAACAACTCAACTGGATTTCCAGTAAACTGCTTTGCATCTAGAACTTTGTGACCACTCACAAAAGCATAGTTCACCACATGTTTTAACAGCTTTCCAAATCTTCTGTTTGAGTGCGTCTAAACCGTCTGCTGGACTGTAAACCGTAAACATTATAAAATGTATGTGTATGAAGCAGTGCAATAGTGAAAAACATAATGCAAGCTCAGCAAAATGCAGGGGCAAATCAAGGTTCAGAGCAAAAAAAAAACAACCTGTAATCCACATGGCTCCATAACTAGATTTTTCACCTACACACTCACATACTCTTTCAGGTAGTCAGAGAAGGAACATTTCCTGCAGATTAAGAGGACCTGAAACCCAAATAATGGGTCTCATTTGGGGTTTACGAGCTTGCCAAATGAAGTGACTGCTGGCTCAAAGAGTGTTCAGCACAGCCTAAAATGCAGAGTTTGTTCAGAGGACTGAAGTTTGGCATGTTAAGGATTTTTTTTAAAGGCATGTCCCATTTAGTTCTTTTTTGTGGGTTTTTTTTGTTACCTTAATACTAAGTAATGTGTTGATCCTGTCTGAGTATTTGTGTAGGGTTTATGTGCTTTTATATGCACAGAAATATTTTGTGACATATGTAACAACAGATACATACATGGTCTTACACACACACCTTTCAGTGTTAAGCACAAACTGATGTAAAACAGAAGAAAATAATACAAGAGACAACAATAAGCCAAAACTTAACCACAAATGGTTAACTGTCAACAACAATACATTGCATGTGGGTGTGAGTGTGACTGGATGCTGAAATTACAATCCGAACTACACACTTAACCATAAAAAACCAAACACACTCAGGGCCAGGGAGAGGACATGAGTGTCCCAAAACTGTACTACTGAACTGTACTGATGGAATAGGTTGGGACACAGCAACTCTGCTTGGCTCATCTTCCTCCATCCTCAGTCAGTTGGAGTCAGGGAGAGAAAACTACTGGACAGCTAACACACCAAAGCAGTCAATAATAAAAGCAGCTTGAAAATGTCAGAGTGAAATACACATGCACATAGTTCAATACTACAATGAACATGGTAAACTCCTTGTCATGTTCAAGAATCTACCAGGCTCAGCACAGGAGGACACACAACTCTACACATAAGATTTGCCATGACTCCTCTACAAGTGTAAGTGTTTGGTGCTGACCACTTTTTTTGCTGGAGACAGCTGCCTGTTGCAGCTGAAAACAACGCTAGGAGAGCAGTGAGAGTGAACCGAAGTTGAGGGCTGGACAGTTAAACAATGAGCTAAAACTCATATTAAAGCTCCATAAATCCAAGGGGAGCTGTACATTCAGGTGATCATATTCTGTAGGTTAATCGCTATGAGTGACCCCTTTCACGCAAACATTGTTTTCACATTGCATTTACATTTGCATTTAATCATTTATTAGACGCTTTTATCCAAAGCGACTTACATATGAGGAAGACAATGGAAGCAATCATAACAACACAAGGTAACAAAAAACATAAGTGTATCAAAAACTAGTCTGATTAAACCCCAGCACAGTACATAAAGCTAAGGATAGGAAGGGTGACATTGTTGTCATTTGATATATTTGAAAATATCAGTTATAACTGATGTTATGGGGTCAGTAGAGGGCAGTCAACTTCATCATTACGACATTTAATTGAATATATAAAAATAAGTAACAAAAAAAATGCAGTTTCTTATTTCAGCAAAAAAAGTTTTTGAGTCAGGACATAAAATTAAGTTAGAAATCCGTTTAAACTTCCGTGCTCCTTTTTACAAATCTGTCTCTAATCTAGTCTTAAATATTGGCTATCTGAACAGTTTAACTGGATTACTTAGAGGATTAGGTGCCTTGCTCAAGGCAGAGTTTGACTTCCCCACAGTGGATTTGCCCAGCAGGGATCCAGCCCAAAACAAACACATATAGAGTATCAGTGTATATCTATACAGTATACGTATATATATTCATTACAAAACATACAATACAACAATATACTGCATACCTGATACTGAGCTGACCATTTTTATTGCAAACATTAGCTGTTGTGAATTTTTGTGTTGTTTAATGTATGAGTATTGAGAATATATGTAACTGTGAATCTTTATGAGCCTGACTTGATGATGGAGGCCTAAAGAAAGTGGTCTGTTACCATGAGGCCACCCTTTAGAAACCCTAGACCAGAGAGTCACTCTCCATCAACAATACTGCTGTCAAGGTGCCCTTATGCAAAAACATATAAACATTTTGAGCTATGGGCTGCATGTTTGGGCTGTAAATTCTCGTGTTATGACACACATGTACAGTATATCTGCAGAAAGCTGATTGGTTTTCAGTTCATTTTCTCATATCTGTATCATACAGTGGGGCTTTAATGTGCCACAAGGGCATATAATGGTGACAGTTTATAAAATTGTAATAATTTTATTAAATGTCATATTGTACACATACTGTAGTTTACTACATATGAGATTTTCTAAATTTTGAAGTGTGTCTTTATAAAAAGACTGATGACCAATCTCCTTCAGGTCAGTTATCACTCCTAATATACTTTGTTTTTATTTATTTTCCAATTATTTTCAACTCATTAAGACTGAGATCCAGATTCCTTCCCTCCATAGTAGGCTGTTACAGTCTTAGCTGCGTATTACATAACCGCACATCCAAACATGAAGTGTGGGGTTACAATTCTTGCCTCTCGGTCAGAAATCCTGCTGGTTAAATTGAATTAATCTGTCCACATACAGGCATGGATGATATGCTCTCTCTCTCTTTTTGCAGTGAAACCAGCCTCTCTTTCTCTTTCTCGATCTTCGTTGCCTGAACCGGCCTCTGAGGCATCACGTGTTGACGTTGAACCCAATCAAGATTGGTCTAAGTTGTTACAGAGATTCAGAGGCCGTCACGCTGGAGGCGTTCCCCATAGCGTCAGCTGATGCAGCGTCTCGTTCCCTATCAGGGAACCATGGTTACCTACGTAACCTGGTACGTTTCTTTCAAGCAGAAGAACTTTTCATATGATTTCACTTAGGTTACTTCAAAGGGGCGTGTTTTTATAAAGCATACTGGTACTTTAGGTAGCTCAAAGTCTGCACAAATTATGCATTCCATGTGATAACATAATCCAGTTTCTTGGAACATAAAGAAGTGGGATAGGGGAAATTATATGTGTTTTTTTAATAACCCCTTTATTTTCAAGGTTTCGATATTTAACACAAAATCTTAACTTGTGCAATGTGAATATGAATACGTATCACATTTCGGCTACTCTCAACTTTTCCTGTTATATTTAGAATTTAGCAAGCCAGACTCCATTCAGAAAACCTGTTACTTTTGCGCAAGGTACATATTTCATTAAATATGACTGAAAGGGTATACAAAATGGGAAGAAATCTTCACTTATACAGTTTATATAGCACACAATTCACTGACCTCCTAATGCACTATGACTGTGGCACTATCTTGTGTTTTCTGTGAAGTAATATTTTTATTTGTGCAATGCTTATGTCTTTGCTTCTCTTTATTTATTTGATAACTACTACTGTAATGCATCACTGTTATAAAAAATTCCATATGACATTGAATTAGTTATAGATGCTAAATTCTTGTAAATATCAAAATCACAATCACATAGTTTTCTATCTGTTTTACCTTACCCCTCATGCTTAAGTTGCATTTCTTGCCATGCTCCTTATATGACATGCCTAAATATGCATCATAATAATAATATTCTCAAATAATTCAAGTTATCTAGTTTTAATTTAATCTCAATTTAAGTTTGAATAAATCTTACGATATTACTATTACGATAGAGTATCATACAACCGGTCACTATGTATTTTCCTCCCTGTTTTCTCCATCTGTTTTATTTTCCTACAGTCCACAGTTCCACCCATATTCATGTAAGCCATATTTAGCAAGAAACTGGTACTGTAAAAGCTGAGATCACACTACCATACCTACCATTAATGGAATACAATACATTTTTCTGTGAATGTACTCGTAATTTACATGCTCAAAAATGACTGATTGGAGCTTTGAATGTATTTCTTCTCCTGCCTTTCTCCATCCTGTTAAAACATTATTAAACCTTTTCTCTCTCCCTGTGCCCACATATCTCTGTCCTTCTTCCCCCCACTCTGCAAGGGCTGAGTGGACAGCGCTGCACCTGCACACACACACCCTGATTTAGCCAGACTCAAACACCCACTTGCTTAGTTGTGGGACTTAATAATCATATACCAAATATTTAGACACCAAAAAGCATTAAACCACTTGCCAGCATGTAGTGAATCTACTGGTATATGTGGGGCTTGCAGACTTTGATCGTGACAAAGGAGGTGCCCTTTCCCAATATGGGAGGTTCAGTGTCCTGTTCCAGAAGGATCAGGTACCAACTAAGCCCTGGTAATGCCTGTTTTGTGTTTGGACAAAAAATTGCTAATGCTGTTTACTTTGATGATATTGTTCCCTCTTAAATAAAATTAATCTCACACTCACTTCATCAGATTTTACCTTTGTTTACACTTCAGGTGGAGGAGGGCCAGATATTTACCCCAGGCTTGTCAAGTGCCCACTGTACAATACTAAAGCTGCACTTCAAACAAGGTATTTTAAGTCACTTTGTGTGTCTGAAAAACACATTCTTGAAAAAGGCAACTGAAGATAATTTATCATTTTTTATTTATCTCGATCACAATGTTTGCAAGTACTGATATCAAGTCTATTCATTTTATATTTACATGATCACTTGTATTTGTCTATGAGACAAAAATGTATTATAAATTTAGTGAAAACAGCTGTCATTCTTACAGCGCCTTATAAACAGCAACAACATGATACACATACCTGACACGACAACATACTGGAATCATTTTTCTTGTTCAGGAAACATGATGAATAGCACCTATGTAGAAATGTGTTGAAATTTGATGAATGGAGGACACTTAGAGTTGAATTACATACATGATACCTTTAGAACACTCATATATTTAACATGTATGGGGTTTCCCCCCCTTTATCCATACTACTCTTATAATTCATTGTTCTCACTATAGGCCATTTTCACATCAGATATTTAAACAGCAAGCTGGACAATCACAGGTGTAGTTAATACCATTAATAATGGCTGTGGCAGGGCTCTGGTGTTGTGTGTGCTGGCTCACTGTGTAGTTTACTGGGGAAGGTAAAGCACTTAAATGGAATGGAGCCATCATTAATGCTATTAATTACAGCTGTGCTTTTCCTGCTACAACAAGTCAAAATGTCTGCTGTGAATTAGGTCCACTGGGTGATGATGTGCCATCCATAAACAGTCCCTTCAACAGAAGCCTCAGTGAATTACTGCTTAGGTAGATTTCCACTTTTGAGGGGCTAAGGGGTGTTAAATTAACATCCTCTCCAGGTGTTTACACAGGAATGATGAGCTCTTACATCAGATTTATCTGCACTGAGTAGTTAACCATGTTGTAATTTAGTGTGGTATCATATCAGTGAATTATTTGCTCTGTTGAGAAGCAATGTACTTGGGACTGGTTGAGTGTTAAGTAATTGTGCTGTAGAGTATGTCAGGAAATACATGTTTTCCCTTCACATAATGGCAGAAGGTGCGAGTTAAGGTACGAAGTGTCTTTTTCTTTGTGGTCATTCTCTGGAATTTATGTAATTGGATCCTGTGTTAAATTATTTTGTTCTGTGACTGACTGAGGGTTATTTAGATTTTTGTAGGTTTCTATAACAAGTCAAGCTCATCATATATAAATAAATAAAATAGAATTGAATATGTTTTTTACTTTGAACAAATTACCTTTTCTGAGTTTTGTTGGTTGGGAGGGTGCACTAAATTCAGGTCAAACACTTAAAACAGCCTGTGAAAAACTACTTCTTGCGGTTGTGTGAATAATACCTGCCTCTTTTATCAGCAAAGGCAGAAAAAAATTATAATTTTTATACCACCACAAAAAGCCTTAATGCTCACTCACACCAGAAAGTGACACAGTTAAATTCATTCACACGTCCTTGCAAAATAGGTGGTGATGGAAATTTGGTGACATAGTGAGTATTTACTAGTCTGAGGCCGCGTTCAGACCATTTAGTTCTGTGTAAAAAATATCAGCCCCCTCAATCATTTGAATGAGGCCAGTCCAGTGACCCAGCAAGGGTGCAAACACAGAGACCTGCAGCCAAAAAGAAGGCAGGATTGTCCTGCAACGAGGTTTAACCTGGCTCACCTTTTGCTGGACTGCAACGCAAAGTCATCTGTCAAGATATTGCAGTGGCCAATCAAAAACATGCATGCATACATTCCTGGTACATTTATTTGTAATATGAAGATATGTACTTCTAAAGTTTACCTTATCATAGTCATGCCAAAAGATAAAATAGTTAACTTTCTTGATCAGATCCTGGATCAGATTTCATCATCTCACAGGTACCTCAGGCAATATCCCCCCACTAATGCAGCCCCTTGCATTGTTTTAAGGCAGTGCTATATTCGGTCTGATCACCAGCTAAATTGGCCTCTCCATTCTAAAGTCAGCACTTATTTTTCTTTTTCCTTCCCTCTTTTCTCTCTCTCTCTTATCCTCACACATACAACTCCCATACACACACACATACACCTACGTAGGATGTAGAAAATCGAAATGTAAAATCTCAGTTTTACTCAGGTACCTCCTGATAATGACTCAATCACTGTATTTCTTTCTTTTTTTGGTTGTTGTTTCTCTTTCTTGCCTTGTCATGTATCATAAGTGTCTTCCTTTTATTCACTTGTCTTGCACTATTAATCAACAAAAAAAGGTCAGAACATTCCTGACAGTTTGCAATTGGTCAATAATGACAATTTGCATGTCAAAGTTCACCAAAATCTAACTCTGTTTGAACATGCCATGCAGATGTACTTTGCCTTCAAAATAAAATAAACTGATTTTGGTGACTCCATTGAAAGAAATTGATTTTAGTCTGAATAGCTGCTGTTATAGATGCTCCTTTCACAAAAATCTACATGGCAAGCCCCTTCAAATCAGCGACCTTTTTTCTTACCTGCAATTGATATCTGGTAAGTGGTTAGTGACAGTGTACTAGTAGTACTAGCCCCAAAAGGATCACCACAATATCAATCGAACCTCTGGTTTACTGATTTCCCACTCATCTACAGCAACCATTGTACAATTGAGGTGAAAGAAAATATTAATACTTAGCAAGATACATGCCAGCCAACTATTCAGGATACACGATACCTCAGGCTCACTGGAGTGAACACTAATAACGCTTGAATCATCTTAAATTGCACCACACTCTCTAAACTTCCCCTATGGAGCAGCGCTTGGTCATATTAATATCCATATAAACAAGCAGCAACCCAAAAGTAGTGACTCTTTACTCATTTAGATAAGGATTCATTCAGGATTCATTCATTAGGGGCGGCCGTGGCTTGGTGGCAGAATGGTTGCCTGCCAATCGGGAGGTCAGCGGTTTGATCCCCCAGCCATGCGTCGAAGCATCCTTGAGCAAGATACTGAACCCCAAAATGCTCCCAAAGCTTGGTGGCTTCGGTTTGTGAATGTTCTCATATGTAAGTCGCTTTGGATAAAAGCGTCTGCTAAATGTAAATGTAGGAAGTGCATTTTTAAACTGTTAATAAATTAGAGATAATACTGTGAGTCCTGAAATTAGTTAACATCTGATGAATCCAGCCAGCACCCACTGCAGGCCAAGAATCTGCTGGCTGTAATGAGATGAGCATCAAGTATACTAGTTTTCAGTACCTGAATGGATCACTGACCAGCAGCACTCCTCCACCAAGCTGAGCCAAATTTGAGTTTTCATTATACAGGTCACGTGCCAATGATACTGGGTACTGTCAGTCAGTCAAAGCTCTGAAGGGAAAAACATAGTCACCACCCACACTGTTAAATGTAAGCCAAACTATTTCATAGCAAATAAAACACTGTAAACAGTCAATTTGTCTACAATGGATTAAGGTTGTAATTACTTCCATTGTGATTATGATGGTGTGTGGTTTCTTGGTGAAGTGGGCAGAGGAAAGTAACTAGCCAGGATTAGCTGTTGTTGGACTAGAAGGTTGATTTAAATCTAGCACTACATACTATTACCAACTAGGTATATATCAAACTTGACAACACCAAACCATCTGAAACAATTTGGTCCCCCCCAACAGTTTCACAGAACTGTATGTGTTGGTTTGTTGGCCTCATTCTTAAATGAATAGATCATTATTGTATCAAACAGGTGTTATGACTCGCTTCCCCCTGTCATCTCATCATTGTCAATGAGTTTTTCTCTTTTGGATTGGTTCCTAGTTATGCTGAATGAGTTTACATCCAACCTGGCCTTGATACAACAGTCTGTCCGAAGTGCTGGAAAACATCCAGGTTATTTCTTGGGTCAAAAAATATTGAAAACAGCTAATGTAAATTGTTAAGGGTATGTGTATGTACAGTATATACCCTCAACAATGTATATATATACTGTATATATGCTGAATGTACACTTTACATTTATTAAAATAGCATTACAGGATTGAGTATGTTATTCCTACAGTGGTGTAAAACTGAACCCTCAACTACAAAGCTACAGTGTCTACAAATTGCATGACCTGGAGATTTGAATTCCTAACCCTACCAGTATTGCCATTTTCTAGCCATTGAGTAGAGCTTAGTATGCCATTTGGTGTTATTATTTGCATTTTAATGCTCCTGTTTGTCAATGCAATGACCCTTACTAAGCCGGTTTGATCCCAGCTGGTCCCCTGTTGATGTATATGCGATCAGAATGACAGGTCTGCTGAGGTGATTGCCAGCATGTCCTCTCCAGTCTGCTGATTCATTTATTGATGCTCAACCTGTGGTTGCTGGCTATTCCGGCCAAAGTTTGCAGTGGCTCTAAAGAACAGTGGCACACTTTCATTAGGACATCAGCTGCACTCACAGCTGGAACATGCGGCCAGTGTCTCTCAGCATCCCATTCATCTCACTGGCTCTTTGTTGTTTCAAGCTTCGGAATTGCATACTATTTCTAATGAGGTGATGAAGCACAAGGTTGTTTTGTGGAAATATATTGAGGAAATGATTCTAACAATAGGTTGGAGCCAATACATCACTTAGGAGCAGAAATTCCTCTCCTCACTCTACAAATAACATTCTCTCTGGGAATAAAGGCTTCATTGTGTGCACTCTCACTTTGCAATCCTTCTTTGCTTCAGCCAACATAGGAGTCTCTGCATGAATGTTGTTGAGGAGCATACAATTATATCAGGATAAGGGGAAACACTTAAAATAATGAACTGCTAATAAGACATGCGTAAATGTAGAGTTCATGATGAATTTATGAGTTGATGTGGAATTAATGAATAGCTCATCATCTATCATATCATGGTTTATCAGTTTTTAATATCTTAATAATAGATCAGTACCTAATTAGTATTCATAGACTAGTTTAGCTAAAAAAAAAAATCTAAACATTGAGTTCTGGGACAAGAAACATTTCTCTTTCCTTTGTGCAAATCAGTTGTATTGAGAGCAAATTGCACATTTCCTGCAATTCATGTGTGTTTCTAAATGCAGGGAAAGTGTCGTCACACTGCTTGTGATTTTACTTTTGCTTCTCTATTTGCGGTGCACTTCTAAATGCAGTGCATGTGTCATGAAATTTGTACATGGTGAATTTGTTTTCTCTGCTTGTGTTTCCTCAAGGTGCATTAGACATTCTCAGTAATCTTAGAACTAATTGTGAGAGGAAGTGTGCAAGCCTAACTATGTCTCTTAATGTCATGAAGCAACTGCCCCAAAGGTCTCACTGCAGTTTTTTCCATTCTACCTACTCATCCCGTGACATTTAGAAGACAACAGCCAAACATTTCGCTTCGGCCAACAGACACAATTCATTCACAATAGTGGATTGAATTAAAAGACATGTAAAGAAATGCTGAACAAAGCATTTTGACTGTAGTAGTACAATTATTTTTTTCACCTTCAACAACTACAGCTCCCATGAGACTAGATGCAGGCATGCTGACAAAAAAGTCATGGCAGATGTAAATGGGGTGATGACAATGAGGTGTTTCAAAATCTCATTAGCAGGTATAACAACAGAAACCCATTAAGCTATACAGTATAACATGAGCAGAATACTCCAGTATCATGTTTCATCTTTTCATAGAGATCAGTGACAAAAATGCTGTACAGAGTGGGCTACACGGGAGTGAAGTGGGACTTGTGTATCTATAGAATGTAGGACAGAATAAGTTTTAATTAAGTGATCAACAGCATTGTTACAGTGCTCACACAAATATGTAGGTGTAAGACAAACAGGTTTCGCAAAATGATGCTCGAACACCTAAGCAGCCATGTTGGGAGACCGTGTTGGTAATTTTAATGGAACTAGGTACTACAGACACTGTGAACAACTTTTATTATATAATAAAAAATAAGCCATAAATGAAAGCATTCTTATGTTGTTTCTTAAAATGGTGTGACATAAACAATAGAATATCAGATTCGGTATAAAGTCTGGTTTAGAAATATTGACTGTTGAGTCTCAGCTTATTTTAAAGTGGAGAGAGTTTTGGAAAGAGGCCCTTCATATCATTAAGTTATTCACTGGCTTATTTTGGCCTACTGCTTCCCTCGCAGGGCCACTGGGGCTGTATTGTGGACAGAACAATGTGATGACAGGGCTGTCCTTTGGGAACATCTAATTAGTTCCACTAGGGGAGCAAAGCAGCACCGCACCGTGCCCTGATATTTGGCTTGTGCAGTCAGCGGAAAGATAGCCACAGGGCCCACTTTAATTGCAAAAATGCCACCAGAATGTATGTCTGCAACTTCACCTGTCCCTGATCATGAGACCACAAGGGAGTGCCCATCTTTCTGCATGTGCGTCAACACACACAGCATCAGTGTGCATTCATGTGTGCAACTGTTTGAACCTCAGTCTGTATGAATATGCACCTGTGAGTGTGTGAATGTGCCTGTGTGGGCCTCTTACTCATCCACTCACACTAATCAGTATTTCCTTATTGATTTCCACAACCCACTAGAACACAAGTGGGGCTTGATTCAACTGGAACTCGGATCAGCTTGTTCAGGGGGCTCTTTAGTTTATCCTTTTTCAACATGTTCCCTTGGAGGGGAACTCAAACTTGACCAAAATAGATATTTTTTCCACCACAGTTGTGTCAGAATTGAATTCTCTCTGTGAAGTTGTAACTTATTTTTGCAATAGGCAATGTTACAATTAACTGAAATACCTTGCAAATAATATATAGATGGTGTTTCATTTTCAAGATTGTATCAATAAGCTTTACCCAGACACATTTCACCTATCTCTTACAAGGGAGAAACCTCTTGCAAAAGAGATCTAGTCCAAAAGCTGGGAGTTATAGAAATCATTGACCAGAGAATGTGTTGAATAGCACTGAGTCCAAAGGTAAGAGCAAAGACATCTCAAAATGGCTGGAAAAACGTGTGGCCTTCTAAACTGGGCCTTTGTCAAAACAGCAAAAAGCTGTACAAACATCAGACAGAGATACTAAGAAAAGCAAAGCAAATGCAATGTCGTCACTCCATACATTGTATTGAGTTTAAGCAATTTAGGAGAATCTTCAAAATAACACAGCATCTGTGTTTTGTTTTGTTTTTTAAACCATAATCAAACTTAAACAGACATGTATTAACCAACCACTGTAATTGGTAATGCACACACACAATTACAGTAGGTTGATGAATTCAGGAAATATCACAACAATGTACACCGTGATTCTGATGACTTTAGTTAGACATCTGACTTTGATGACATGTAAATTCAGGAATGTTGCATATGAGGTGACTTTATTGAGCTGTGAGTACAGTTGAGTTTCACATTGTGCTTTTAGATATAAAATGACTGGATCTCCATACAGTAGGCAAAAGATACCAGTAGTATATGTACTTATTAATTGATTTGTCAAACAATGGAGGTGGCAAGCTGCTGACATAATAAGAGGAAAAAGTTGATGTTAGTTTTAAAATGCAAGATCAGTTGTCTGTGTTGTGTGTGTGTGTGTGCCGATATGAGGAGTTGAACATTTCTGCAGTGCATGAATAAAAAATGTTTCCAAATTCTTGGGAGCAGTGAATTATTGAGGAGGCAGTAACGAGGCAGACTCAGGAGCCAGGTGTGGGGTTTCAGAAAGGTGTTTGTGTGTGGTGTGTGTGTGCACATGCAAACAAGAGGGAAATAGAGAGAGAGTAAGGAAAGGGATTAGTGAGCATTAGGTTGACATTAGGTTGGTCAACACCAGCTTCAAACATAGCATAAAGAAAAATGTTTTCTAATAAGAAGAAAGAAACATATCTACAGGTGACTCCCTCTCTCTGTATATAAACACATATACTCACACACTCTGCTATATACTGTACACAATAGCAGTGGGAATCCTGGTGAGGGAAGGACACAAATAGCATGAGAGACTGAAAATATGTGGATTAAAGAGACAGGTCTTACAGAACAAAAGCAGTGAAACTGAGAAACAAAAGGACTGTAAGGTAGAACAAGAGGATAGAAAAATCAATTGAAAGAGAAACTGAAAGAGATCAAACAAATGACTCAAACATTTATAACACAAATAAAAGAAATTTGAAAATTAGGGGGCATATAAAAGAAGAGAGTAAGGGAGAGTGGACAAAGAAAGTGCGACCAAGGCCTATAATTCGCAGGCATCTTGAAATGGAGCATTATTTCTGAGAGAGCAATGAAATTGTTCACTCAGCTGATCAGTATCAGTTGACTCCTGTACTTGACAGTCACATTCAAACAAATCACCCATGTCATTTAACCAGCCACTGAAAATAATCTTTTTTATCTGACAAGCTCTCAATCTCACTTGTGTGAGCCACTGCTCACAGCCAGCGCTTCCTTTACGTTGGATCTGCAGCTACTTAGGCTTTCACTCATCCTTCAATTTATAATGAATAATAAATAATCACTAATATCTTATTGATAACATTTCATGCCAGTGATTCAAATATAATAATGTTGATTCAATACTGTTATACTGAACAAACTATGTGGATGTACAACAAACCAGTTACTGATGCTTGAATGACCGCAGGGTGTAGAAGAGCATACGTATTTCCCTTATTTGGTCACAAGTGGCTCTTAGCAGCCTACATTTGACATGAACAAACAAAAAGAAAACAGACTCCTAGAGAAGGGTTTTACTCTTAAAAACAACTATCAACTTTCAAAACGTTAAACACTCAGTCTGTTTAGCACGGGATAACACAAGTAGCAGAAGCTTTGTTTATATGAGTCACTTGGACTCACTAACAGGCTAATCTCCAAATTACTTGTTATATCTTTGAGAAAGTGGCCAGACCAGGCCAAAAGCAGACACGGAACATGGACATGGAAGATTAAGGATTAAAAAGTGGTTTTCTCTATCAGTGATCAGACTTACATTCAGTAACATTCAGGTAGGCACATAGAATAAAGCAAACAAGAATGCAATACGACTTTCAATACTACAGAAACATTAGCAGTCTGGCCAAATACTCCTGAGGTACACTACCTTCTACACATACTGAGGAACTAAAAAATAAATGAGGTAGTGCTGTGGGGGCTTGTGGCTGATCAAAAAGACAGTCAGATGATCTACAGAGGTGCTGGGAAATTTGCTGAAGGCATCTAGTCGACAGGTGTGATACAACTGGTAAAGTATGAAGACACATCTCTTCGACAGCATACAGTGTGCTGTCAAAGTGTCCTTGAGCAGGACAATCAAACCCCTGTCTGTCAGGGCTCTTCTCTCTAATCCCACATGTCAGTACATGTAAGAGCCATGTGTTTGACAGCACGACACTTGTGGATTTGTGTCACCTAAAAAATTCGGTCATGCAAAGAAGCTAATTCAGGTCAGAAATCTTGAAATGAAGATTTTTTTTCAAACCTATGTAAAACGGCAAAATCTGTAACCAACTGTAATTTTTCAGCAGACAGCCTGGAATAACCTTTATTGACATGAAAAAGTGACACCTACACCCTCAAATTATTGATATATGAAAAATATAAATAACTTATCATACCCTTTGAGGAGGAGAGGTTAAAAGCACATATTTGAAGATTTTTTTTTCTCAGAAAAAAACTGAGCCAACTATCAAAACGTCAAGGCATCCTTTTGAGATCTGTTTTCCTCATGCTTATTCCCTACGGTTGCCGGTTTCGATTACGGTTTGCTGCATTTTGCTTTGGTATAATAGAAGCATGCCACCAAACACAATTTGGTATTGATTCATTTTTAGAAAGTGTAGCCAGAATTACATGTTGCTCTCTGCATGCTGTTCTCCTACACTAACAGACCACACTTCTTTCATCATGGAAAACCAAACGGTGCTGAGACAGCAGCTAAGACTGTGCAAGTGCCATGGCAAGCCTATACAATAATGTCAACACTACGTTAAGAAGTGATTGAAAGGGGAGAAAACACACACTCATATTGAATAAGTCACATTGCTCGGTACATATGTAGGCTGTTAGAGTTAACTACAAAGCCCAGAGTCAGCAGGAAAAAAGGCTACTTTCCCACTAGGCAACATGAAATGCCTCAGAATATTTATTGGGGCCCACGGGGAACTATCTAGCAGCTGGCAAAGTCAAACAGCTCACCTAAAGGAGCCAGGTCAGTACAAGTTCAGCCATACTGACAAAACCCCTCCCTTCTCAAGAAGCAGGTTAGCTCATAGGGGACTAGCTTGTATAACTCAAATAGCTGAATGTAAACTGTGTTATGATCAAAGACAACATTAACAAATCACTTTTCCATGACCCCTCACTGAAAATACATATTGAGGACAGCCACAGATGACAAAAATATGAACAAGAAAGGAGAAAAGGGATTTTTCCTGAGAAGGCAAGCCCTTTTGTAATGTTGACCTGACTGAGATCAATACTAAAGCCACAATGTATATGAAGGAGCCCTATATATTGACATAATAGTACTGGCACTGCTGTGATGAGTCCGTATAGCCACAAGGCTGCTCTCAATCGAGTACAATAACGTACAGAATAATATAATTGCAACTGGTAGAAGATAGAAATCAAAATCACAATTGCAAGTTCTAACAGTAATAATTAGTTAAGGGGCAACTTGGAGGAAGTGTAGAGGGATGGCTCATTTCCAAAGTAATTTTTATTTATCATTTTACAGCACAAGGTTGTACAACAAAATTAATTTGTAGTTCCTTTATGCACCACACATTGAACATAGCAGATAATTACATTTGTATTAGAATAGAGTAACATATAAAATAAAACAATTTATTCAGTTATTTAACTACATATATATATATACGTATTACACTCAGGAAATAATTTAGCATTTTTTGAATTCGCATCTGGTGAATGTAAAGAGCAGATAGAGATAGTGATGATAATGTGTTTTTCATCTTCAAATAAAAAGCTCGACATTTGGGAAACAGTGTCTGTCCACTTTGCCTGCATTTGAGCACCAAGCATTATCGATGTAAACACAACATCCTTTCATCTTGCCAGAGACTTGCGCACAGAGTCAGCCCAGAACACGGTCCATCCGTTGAGTGCTTAAATTCTGACTTTTACAACAGCAAATATCTAATTTACCCACATGGACAATCATCTAATCAAATCTCAAAAGTGAAGCTCATCTCCACTGGTTATGTGGCCCTAATCCAGATGCCTGGTGTGCTAGTTGCTAGGCTAAGTGTGTGAAATACCAGATGTCGATCTGTGCAGTGTTAACTCATAATAAAGTAAAAAATTAGAGGTGTTTTTTACTTAGGCTAGCTGGGGAAAGAATCATTTGCTTGTTTATTCCAGATGGGATGAAATAATGAGTCACCGGATTTCCTTAGTAAGACTAATGTTGCCCTGAGAGGGCTCTACTCCCACTTTGATTTAATTAATCCCAAATCCTAAATTGTTTCTTTAAATATTTCCTATTATTATTATCCGTCTGTATTTAAAATTCCATGTAACTGACACTCAAATGAACCAAAAAGCAATAAACGTATTTGTGTATGTGTTTGACAGGAGTGTGTGAGTATTTTACCACTTCTTTCAATTTATCATATGTGATTAAAGTAATCATTTTTATTTGAACCGATTCCTGCTTTTCTATAATCTATTGGATCATGGTGCAATACAATACGCACTACATCAGTGAAACAGCAAGAGGCTGAAAGAGCAAGTCCTCCAAGTTAAACTACAAAATACATTGTTGGTCCATGCCTTCCAGAACAACACAGCTGTTCAGGAACTGATGCCCGTATCAGAAGGATAAAATCTTCCCAAAGTGTTACAAATCACTTTTGAAAAATAAACAAGTTTTATGATGTGGCAACATTATAGGTAAGGTTTGGTTAGGTTTAGGGAAAAATCATGGGTTTTTTAGTTAAAATTAGTACTTTGTTCTGTGACGAGTTGGCCACTGTCCAGGGTGTACCCCGCGTAAGGCCCAAAGTCACTGGGCTAGGCTCCAGTCACCCGCGACCCCTAACGGGAACAAGCGGTAGAAAATGACTGACTGACTGACTGACTGACTGACTGAGTACTTTGTTAAGGCTAGGGAAGCTTCACTGTGGTTACATTAACATCCACATGGTTATTGTTAAGGTTTGGCAACAATCATGGCCATAGCCTAATATCAAAACAATGTTGAAATACAAAGAGCTCTTTAAGTGTCATGTTTATTTAAACCCATCCATCTGCCCCAACCAATTCCCAATGTGGACTAGTTGCTCTACAATAACTTCAGCTGATTTCAGCCTTTGCTCCCGTAATAATCACTGCAGCAACTGTCGTTTCGCACTTGCTGAAGTGATTGATTCTGTTGTTTTTCTTGTGAGGAAAGACTTTTCAAAGAAACAGAAGCACAAAACATCATCCATGACCACTTGTTATCACATGACTGAAGTTCCATACTTAAGTCACATGACGACACTAATTCCACTCTCTGAAGAAAGCTGTTGACAATGGTTGAAAGCGCTAGAAAAAGTTCTGGAAAAAAGCTAGTCAGTAAATCTTGAGTTAAAGATTTAGCACTTTCTCGCATTAACTACCCATGTCTAGGTCTCTCTATGGAAATGTTTTCTTGTACAGTGCAAGTGCATTTTACAGTTCTGGTTTGAAAAATTTAGAAGATTACCTCCATCCATCCATCCATCTTCTTCCGCTTATCCAAAGAATACCTGAGTATTTAGTATGAGTAACAAAAAAAGTACCCATATCATAAATAATTTTATGGTACTGACTAAGATTCAAAACAATCACAGTTGAGTTATCAGTCTAGATATGACAGCTAGTAAACATCACACTCAGCAGCATTGCATTAAATACAACATTAATAACTTTAACAGCATTCCCAGCATTTTTATCAGGCTGTCTATATCTTTGTCTAACTCACTTGAATGTAGACCCCTGTTGTTGGCTCATAAACCAATGCCCACTTCAATACTACTGTTCACCAGCTCAGCTCCTTTGAAAGGCACACATCATCAATATTACTTATTCTCTTTTGAAGCGGTCCACTAAAGTAATTCTACTTTGATCAGTGAAACACTGTATTACTGTATTTATGCTGTTATTTGAAGCATTGGGCTCACAGCCTTATTGTTTCTGTTGGGGCCAAAAAGTACCTGTCAAGTTACACAAGAAATGCCCCAATTTGATTCTGAGTATTTATACAGTTGACTGACTTTCTACAGATTGGTGACAGATTAAAGGAAAAACCATCACAAGCTAGTAAAGGCCATCAAGAGCTACCAAAACAGTTTCAATGCTCCTTGGCATTGGTTCTGCAAGTCCCTAACTATACTGGAGGGAAAAACACCATTCTTCCCAAAGAAAATTCCCTTGTTTTATGTTTTAATGACAGTGGTAGATCGCGCCATCTAACACACCAGTCCCATATTTCCCTTAAATGTTCAGTTGAGTTGAGATCAGTCTATCTACCTATTAGTGGTGCAATGGATCATCATTGATCCGTGATCCGTTCGGATCAATATCTTTGGTTCGGCAGACACGCGGATTGATTTCTGAAATAAAAAAGTTGTGAGCATGTTCAGTCCACTCACACGGCGAGCGGAGGAACGGAGAAGCTCGAACGCCCCGCGTCATTTATATCCCCTTTGTGGGAGCATTTTGGCTTCCCTGTCAAATATATTGATGAAGAAAAGAGGTTAGTGGATAAAACCGTGACGGTGTGTAGGCACTGTGGCACAAGAAAGCCTTAAGACAGTGGAAACACATGAAGCATGGCCACGCATTTGAAGAGACATCACCCCAGTGTTTTTTTTGCTGATCCGAAAAACGATCCGATCCGTGACTCTGAGAATTTTGATCCGATGCAACCCCAACTACCTATCCATACGGCCGTCAGTCTGTCGCCTACCTGCTGTACCTACCTATATCTACTAGGACTCGACCCATATTGATCAAATTACTATTATTAATGTTTTACCTATATACTCAATGGCACAATTTGGAATAAATAGGTTATCTGGGTTCCATATAATTATACTAAGAATAGTGACAAACATTAATAACAATATAATCATTTCAAGTTCAACCAAACCAGGCAACAGTTCAGTCAAATAGGTCGTTAATTTTCTAATTAATGAGAACAAACATAAGAAGCATGTCAACATAGGGAAACAAGTTATCGTGCACTGATGTATTATATTTTTTTATATCAGTGTGAGAATAAATGTGAAAATCACAACATAGATTTTAGGTCATATTTACCCTTATTACCTAGCTAGCCACCTAATTTTTATTGGTTTCAGCTTTTTACCCCCTTTTTGCATTCATTATGGAGGAGACATTACATGAAAAACAATTAACTAAAATATTGTGCTTTCAATACACATCTACATCTATTCACTAAGATAATCTATACATGCATTCAAATTCTACATAAATTTACTCTCACATACTGAATGCAAAATGAAATAAATAAATGATGTGAATAATAAATAAAAAGAATGTATACAGAGGAGAACCCAAGATAAGCACATTGGTGTGCTATGCTTTAGCCAAAACATTAAAATAAAATTTATTACTGCAATTTATTTAAATTTAAAAAAAGTATTGTATTGTATTCTCCTATAATCCTACTAATAACTTAGTATACTCTTTACCCCTGCCCTCCCATCAAAGCAACATATCATTTGAACTTGACTGAAGGCTAGCTGCTTTAGATGTTGTTTGAACTCATCTGGTAAATTCCCAGCATCTCCTGCATCCTCCACTTTCTGGTGCACCACCTGGCAGGTAGCATCAGCTATCTGGACTGTATGGCAGCTTGCCAAGGCCAAGCACATTAATAGAGTCAAAGTTTGATGTGTTAATGTGTTCCACTGCCAACATAAAGAGCACTGCAGAGCAAGCCCAGAGAATGACAGACATAAAGAGAATGAGAGGGGGAGGATGGCAGAGAATGACAAAACCAGGGAGAAAAGAAAACAGTAAGGGGTTGAATGAAATGGGAAGAGAGAGGCATGTTGAAATTAGTGAGAGAAAGCGATTGCAAGAACAATTGATAATGAGAGAGGGTGAAGTAGAAATGGAGAGGGAGAAATACAAATAAGACATTTTCGGAGAAAATGAGAGGACGCACAGTTAAAGTGAGAGGGAAGAGAGAAGGAGATGAAGGATGCATGGTGAGGGAAGTGATCCATCCACAACAGTGTTGTGAGTCAGATATTTTTCTTTTAAATTAGTTAAGATGAGGATTGTGATTACGGACTCACACGGGTCTTTAAACAGCTGTTCTCTCCTTGCTCTTCCAGAAAGCATTAACACAGCCTTTACAGCACCCTAACCTTGAGGTGCTATTTTTACAGTGACTCTAATTGACAACTGTAGACTGTATTTAGCTCATTTAAGGCTTTGCTGGAGAAGCAGCCACTGAGCTCATCTCTAACCACCGCTCTCTTATAGACATTACACTTGTGGAAACTGGCATGTCTTTGACAGCGATATTAATTTACACATCATTTTCCAGTGAATAAATGAACAGGATTATGCACTTCATGTAGAGCAGAGGCGTGTGGAAAATAAAAATGCTTCTCAAATAGCATGTACCCTGTGTATTGTCTTTTCTGCAGAGTTAATGGAAAAATGTATTGTGTCTCATTTTTGACAGATGCAAATCATCAGAGTGCAGCCCACATCAGCTTCCCATAAGCAATTACAATTTTGTGGCCAGACCTTTGACTTGGCACCCTCTGCCGTGTTGATTAATTCTAATTTTAAGACAATGATGAGGCTGCCACCAAATCAATGTGTCAGTGTTAATTGGAGTTTCTTAGCTTTCGTGTTAATTTGCCCCCTCCGGCTCTAATTGGGTGCTGACAGGTTATGCATCTATCTGCGGCTCAGAAACCCGGATGATGTTGACTTATTCTTGGTTGGAAGTTGCTCATGAAGTGCCCTAGGGTTACAGTAATGGTAAAGAGTGCTTGTGAAATAGAATTTCATAGTTCATTGTTGGATGAAAAATACATAACAATCTAGTCACTTTAGCTGCATTTTCTGTACATTGTGCATCAGTTATGGACTTTTCATTATTTATTGGACGAAGGAGATGATACATTGGTAAGCACTGGGAAGGAACTGTTTTATTTTAGGGTTGTTTTTTATGTCTTAAACAGATTGACTAGCTGACTGACTTAACTCCTCAATGCTGAAACATGAGGCATGTTTAACACATTTAACAAGTACACTCAAATTTCTCCTTTTTTCACATCCACTGTCCACCATGCCCTAAAAGGTGAGGGTGCAAATGAGAAGGCATTCACTGACTGATGTGGACACTTATTTGCTAAGTTATAATGCAGGAAACACACTTGCTGGAATGTTAGTACATCAGTACGAACAATACAAAAAGTACATACTGGCTGAGTACTCTTGATTATGCTTTCTGACTGTTCTAAAACACACTGTGGGAGAGGTAGTTTGTTCGGTAGGCAGTAGGTGATTTGTTCATTTTTAATAAGGGGGAGGCTCAAAGGGAGCACTCCAAACGACACTTTTCTACTCATCACTTTGATCATGAAGATGACAATACTCTATATGTACAGTATAGGCTACGATATAGTATAAGAGAGTATAAGTTAAGAGAATGTTTTTAAATCCAAGATAAAACTGACAGAAGGGCGGTACTGAGAGAAAAAGACACAATTACGCCTGCTACTTCAGCTATTGTAAATGCTATTGTATGCCATGAGATACAATTCCTTTGCACGTTTTAAATAATTAGTGGCCATGAGAAACTAATTAGTTTTTCTGTCTTATCAGTATTTAATTGAAAGGAATTAACAAATAATTTGGATTGAAGAAGAGGTACAAATGTCTGTCATCAGCATAGAATGAGAGGAAATTACAAGTTATCTATAGGACTTAAGTTTAACATGTTAATTACAAACAGAGCAGTGTCAAAATCGAACCTAAGATTAATCTGCAAGGGGCCCTGGAGCATAAATACAGGGTCCCTATTCAGCCCCATGATTCCTCCCGCTTTGTGTGCATTGTGTACAGTATTCCTATGCAAATCATAATACATGCTCCCAGGTTTTCTGTGTGGTAATATAATTAAACACAAACTTTAATTTAGGAATGTTGCATTGTGTGTGTGTAGTGCATTGTTGCAAACTAAGATATAATTGATCATAATGCCACAAACCAATGTCCACAAAGTGATCTTGGGGCTTTAATGGGGCCATGGGGGTCTGAGGCCTAGGGACACTTGCCAAACTCAGCTTTAGGGAACCTGCAGACTGCAAACATTGACAGCTGAACTGGAGATGTTATAGCCATCTGCATAAATATGATGAATAAGATATA
This sequence comes from Coreoperca whiteheadi, assembly GCA_011952105.1. Taxonomy (NCBI): domain Eukaryota; kingdom Metazoa; phylum Chordata; class Actinopteri; order Centrarchiformes; family Sinipercidae; genus Coreoperca; species Coreoperca whiteheadi. The sequence goes on along the minus strand of CM022489.1, from coordinate 11,763,165 downwards.
CAGCCATACATACTGTCATAAGCAGGTCCAACAACACGCAAACAATCAGCTGCATCACAAGCATCAAAATGTCTTATGTTTGTACAGAAATTAAACAGTTTAATGCAATGAGGACAGTCATTAATTCCTTCCATTCAAATTTCTTGGCATGAAGTACATTCACAGAACATGAAACAGTAGTGTCTTAACTTCAATTTACTACAGCTAGTACTTTGCATTCTCATTGTATTTCCAGTGTCCAAGGTGATGAGGCAATAATGCCTCCAATATCAAGACAAACAGGTGCAGGTTTAAAGCAGCTTCCATGCAACCTTTAGGAGTGCTGATAACAGAATTATGAGACTAATCAAGAGGATCATACTTCACTCCCATCTGAACAGTGTGCAACAAATAAAATCCTATCAGCCTGACCTTTGTAGGAGCAGGTAGCGGTAGAATGTAGAAAAATTTAATTCTCAACTCCTGAGTGGACGATTACAGAGGCAATAAAGAAGCTTGTTCATCAGATACAGGCGGAAATATTAAAATTTGACATTTGAATCAGGATGTTTTACATTTGCAGAGGAGTGTCCAGCGCCTTTGGTGTGGTGATGATGCATGGAATACTAAATGACCAAACAGGTACTGTTAAACAAGGCCAACATGTCTGCTAATTTCCCTGGTTAAAGAGCACAGATGAACAGCTCGATGAAACACTGCTGGTTTTAGTTTGAGTTCAAAACAATGTTCTCATTACCACAGTACACAAAGGCCTAAATAGAATCTCCCCATGTTTTGACAGAATTGCCTAGCAAATTGTACTCATTTCATAGAGTTCGCATGCAACCCATTCTACCCACTTGGCTGAAGAACCATTGAAGCTCCACTGCAGCTTGAATTGAATGTGTTTTTTTTTCAGTTTAGTTTAAATCATATCACCATAGTTCCACAAGGGTTAATATCGCTAGGGTTCTTTACTATGACTTCTTCAAATTTGTTGAGCTAGCAGAAGTATTAAATGCCATTTTGAGAATATGAACTTGTTGTGATCCTTACCTCTTATTTTTCTGAAAATGTGTTATTAGCCTATTGGGATAATTTAATTTTCATGTTTCAGTGTGATTAAACTTGTTTCAAACATCCTCTGAAGTGAAAATCTTGAAACAAAGGGATATTCATTATAGAGATAATACAATTTGTTTGGCGAAAACTAAATGAACTTTCTTTTTTTGGCATTTCTTCGTTATTGGACAGTGATAGTAGAGAAAGACAGGAAAGGCAGACGGAGAGAGAGTGGATGACATGCAGCAAAGGCCCCGGGCCAGATTTGAACCCGGGCTGCTGCAGTAAGGACTAGAGATACCGGGGTACCAAAATGAGCTCTTAAAATAACTGTAAACTTAATATTGTCACACTTACAAACATTTTAGAAAGAATTTAACAAGGTTTAAGGTGAAATATGTTTCAGTTTGCATGTCTTAAACATAAAAATGATCAATACATTTATTTATAGGACACTTGGAAGCAGAATTAGCTGTAAACAACATTAATATATCAACACATTTAATTGTTGTGGGGAACAGGTTAGCAACCATGGCCTATTTACACATCAAGCAGACATGCAGCAACATTAGCATTCATTTGGAGTCGTGATTCTGTTCACCCCTATTGTTACTCGTGTTTGGCATCCACCAGCTCTTAAGTGGACTATATGGCTCTTTAGCTTATAAATGCTTACAAACTATTCCCTAACTTTGTCTACTGTTTTGCTGGGCTGGTAACGTCCATTGGATTTTATCAGAGCCTTTTCTTTGCTACTTGAACCACAACACTGAAGTTGCTGCTGTAAAATAAAAATAGTGAACTGCAAGACGCTAACGTGCTCTGTAGAGCTGAGAGGAAATGTAGGTGTAGGTCAGGTGATGATTCTCTGTAGGTGATGAGCTCTACCAGTACCCTACTACCAACTTTAACTTACATAGGGATTTGATTCATTGGTAGGGTAGAAATTGTATTAATGCAGCATGTAGTATTTCATTAGCCTTACTCACTTGTTGCAAGTTCTCTAGGGGACAGAGCCAAGTTGTAGCAAAGAAACATGGATGTGACATGTTTTGTGTTTGTCGTTTCTTATACAGACATTTTGTCTGTGATTTAATGCACAAAGGGTGACCGGTACACTACGCAGAGCAATTTTAATACTTATGTTGCATTATTTAACTTCAAATACATGCTTATTCTGTCTCCTTTTCCATCGCGTCTTTTGTTTGTTTTTTCCCCTCTGTATCCATCTTTTTGTTTCTCTGACTTTCTGTCACGGTCTCTATGATAGACTCTAAAAGAGCCATCATAGAGACAGTGACAGAAAGTCAGAGACACAATCTAAACACTGCCAGGAAGCAGCAGGTTGGCCCTTTGAAGATAAAGAGATGCACCATGGGTATTCCTATAAACACCATATCCTAGACTGATGCGAGATGTAGCGAGAGCTTTCTTGATGTATGGCAACGCTGTAACATCGCAAGTAATTGCGATCTCTGGGAAATTATACTCCACGCCAATAAAACAATGTAATTATGGGAAGGTAGCGTGGGCTTTTGTTAACTTAAGTATGGTGCATGACAAAAACAAATTTAATGAATGCATGTCTTCTGTTTGATTCCAGTTGCTGACCTGAGCTTAAAATGCTGGCACAAAGCAATCAGGAGAGTGTAATTGTAATCACCGTTTGGCTTAAAAACTATGATACATATGTAATGATGTTGAATGACGTGACAACTTCCACCTTCACGTGAAAATTGACTATCTAGCTCAATGCTTCATTTAGACTCGAGCCACTAAGTAGTATTAAGGCCCGGAGTGTCCGTAACAAATAAGCCCACTTGAGCAAGGCCATACAGCCATTAGGTCAGAACCATACGACCTTACAAAATCATTCTACTGGATGCAGCTTCATTTGGGGTTCAAATCATGTTTGTGCTGCATTATGGATGGGACTCCCTGCATACACAGAGCAATCACTTTAAGAAGAATATTTGTTGACTACGCACAGCATGTTGGTGACAAGGCCACCAAATGTATATTTTGACTACTGCTCAATTTAAAGCATCGTGTCTATAAATGAGTGGCCTCCTAAAGGCTCACCTTTTCAGTAATTGCAACTTACTTTTAATAGATATTTGTTTTATTCATGATTTGAAATCCTGTGTACAGTCTAACTGATCCATTAATTTCTTACTTCAGAGGAGGAGACACCAGAGAGAGGTGGCAACATCTCCTTTGCAAAAGGAAACAATTGATTTTATAGTTAATGTAGTCAGTTTTGAAAAAGACCATCACTACCAATGCCACTGAAATGACTGAGCTTAAGACTACCAGTTACTCAATGTATATGACACTTATACCACAATAACATACAGAGCCCTGAAAAAGGACAAAAAACAATTCATATTGAGACCAGAAAATGCTATTGCGTGGTCACAACATAAAATTTGTTAGCACGGTTTCATTTGTGGTCACGAGATAATATTTAGTTTGCTCGTTTTAATTAACTTCTGGCCACGAGATAAGTGTAGGCCTAGAGAGAACTCTCTTCCTGAGGTTTCTAAGAATTAGAAGGTTTTTTTAGGGTAGTTTTTCCCTTAGTCGAATTGAGGGTCAAAGGACAGATGGTGTCGTATGTTGTACAGATTGTAAAGGCCTTTGAGGAAAAGTGTGATTTGAGATATTGGCTATATAAATAAAATTGAAAAATTAAAAGGGCTTAAACAGCTGATTTGGAAAGATCTCTCGCCATTGCCTTCATGACAGGAGGAAAAGGCCACAGACTGTTACTGTCTGTGTAGTGCTGCAAGGAGGGGTCAGACTCAAACTTCCAGCCATAGATGGTTTGGTACAGGAACAGAACATCATACATTCACCATTACTAAACTAAGAACAGACCAGGAATGCAGGGAAGTGAGAACAATATAAAGGAAGTGCTACTGACAAGGACAAGGTGCAGGGAATCTGGTGAGAGTGGGACTGATAATCACTGCCTGAGTTCAGGTGTGGACTGGGAGAACCAAGGTGAGAACTGTGACATCACCTTCCCCCCTTGCACTGTAGATGTAACAGGGGAGGGGGGGTGGAAGCCCTGGAGACCTACACACAGGTGAAGGGGAAGGTGCAGACAGGTACGGCGGTCTCCAGGGCAGAACTAGGAGCTCAGGTTGCCATGGTGGGTCAGGGGCCACATCCACATGTTCCCTACCCCTGAGTACATAGTTAACCCCCCCAAACAAGATTTTGGGAGTTTCAGGGGTGGCAGGAAGGGCTCGTGGGGATCTGGAGCAGTATCTGGCTCCAGGAGGAAGGCTGGAGCTGGCTTGGTCCAGAAGTCCATGAGCCAGCATTCCTCCTTTACCGGAAGCCCCGACTTGGCAGCTGCCGTCTTGACTGGTGACTTTGGTGAAGCTGCAGCCACCTTCCTTTTTGGTGTCGGCGTAGGCAGAACAGAACGGCGAGACCCACTGGAGGGATCCGTGAAAGAGACTGGCTGTGGTCGAACTGACCAGGCCGCAGGTATTTCTGAGGGGACCGGACGAGGAAGACATTTTTTCTGGAACCTCTTCAGTCTTGAAGTTGGAACCGTTTGGGAATAGGATTAGATTGATTGACTCGATTAGGGAAAAGGAACAGTCAGGTTTACTATATTGAGTTGTGTCCTGCCCCATCGGAGAACATGCATTTAGCAGGGCATCTGGCCAGTCCAATACATAAGCAAGCTTATGAAACTTTTCCATTACCAGCTCAACTCGCTTTTCGCTCTGTTTGCCATTACAGAAAGTACCTCCACAATAGTACCTGGTCGTCATAGCGACGCCGCAGAAAACTGCCGCCACACGCACAGGACAATGGAGGAAATAGAGTGTATGCCGTTTTTGATCGTCAGAATGTGGCTGTTTCTCACAGCAAGAAGACAAACATCGTTTCTTTTGACCACGGCATATTCTTCAGAATTGCCATAATAGTAATCGGTATATCACGTAATCACTGACTAAGCTATTTAAAAATGGCGGGGTTATTCAGGATCCAATCAGCAGTCTGCTGTGTTTTCACCTGACATTTTAGTATCGCCTCAGCTCGCTTGGAACCTCGCTGTAGGTGGTACAAAAAAAAAAAAAAAACGTACAGGTACAACTTTCACACAGTGGAAAACTAAACCAAGTCGAGCTGAGGCGCGCTAGTACTGTTTAATGGAAAAGTGCCATTAGTAAACTCCATGTACCTCTCCAGCAGGCGACAGCCCTGCTGCAGCCTCCACAGCTGACCCTCCACTGAAACATATTTCTTTGGGAGCCCTGGAGAGATTGGGTCCATGGAAATCACCAGCTTGGTAAAAGTCCTTGCCGTCTTTGGGTCCGTTCTTCCGTTACCGTCAGCGTAGTGCAGCAAGGAGGAGGAGTCAGACTCAGACTTCCAGCCGTAGATGGGTTTATTTTGCACAGGAACCAAACATCATACCAACATACAACATTACTAAACTAAGAATGGACTGGAAGTGAGACCAATATAAAGGGAGTGCTACTGACGAGGACCAGGTGCAGGGAATCTGGGAAGAGTGGGAGTGATAATCACCGATTGGGTTCAGGTGCGGGACTGGGAGGATCAAGGAAGACTAGAAAGGTCTCCCCTGTGACACAGGCAGGGCTTAACGTTTAATATTGAATCTTCTCTTATTCCCCTTATTTTACGCCTCACAGCAAATCAGGTATATATTTTGACTGTAAATAGTCATATACTAAGGGAGTGCTTGTGACCGCTTCCTCCCCAGTGCTGAATCGTGACAGATAATGCCATTCTGAATATTAAGTAGCCATGTGCTTCTGAGAGCATGGGCTATTATTATTCAGAATTTCAGTGTCAAACTCCCTCTAGCTGTAAACCATAAACAGTTGTTTATCTTCTAACACGGCTCACGGTGTAGCCAGTTTTTCTGATTACAGTGGAAACGTAGTGTTACAGTAGCTATCCGCTCCCAGCTCTGTATATCTTATGTGGTCAGTGTAACCTGGTGGTTATTCTTGTGGTTCCAGAACGCATGAGCACATCACAGGAGAGGCTTCTCCCGCTGACAGCTCAGTAGGCTACTACACTTTTTAGTGATAGGCCAGCATTTGTGGGTTTCAGCCCTGAATGGGATCGCTTGGAAAGCTGTTAGAAGATAAACAACAGTTTATGGTTCACAGCTAGAAGGAGTTTAAGAATGAAATTCTATAATTATATTAATAAGTCATGCTCTTATAAGGACATGGATGCTTAAAATTCAGAATGACGTCATCTGTTGCGTTTCAGTAATGGGGAGGAAGCGATCACAAGTGCTCCATTAGTAGATTATTTAGAGTCAAAATGTGTACTTGCTAAGCTGTGAGCCGTGAAGTAAGAGAAAAAAAGAATGACAGAAGAGATTAGTTAAGTTAAGTTAAATGGTACACATGGCTGCGGCCTTTTCCTCCCGTCATGAAGGCGATGGAGAGAGATCTGTCTTTGCATATCAGATGTTTAAGCCCTTTAAGTGGTTCTCTCTATAAACACTTATCTCGTGGTCACAAGTTAATTAAAATGAGGGAACGAAATATTGTCTCCTGGCCACAAATGAATTAAAACGTGGGAACAAATATCTTGTGGCCATGCAATAGCATTTTGTGGCCTCAATATCAATTTTTTTTTTCTCTGTGTCCCTTCCGGGGGTCTGTGATAACACAGTTATTTTGAATATTTTTTTTTTAAATCCTGCATCCAGAGTGCCCTCATTTTCTCCTTAAAAAAATCTAGAGCGCAGTGCATAATATGTTAATAGTTACTAAAGAATAGCTTTCTCATTGTATACATAAAAAGTTTGTAGAAATCGTTTCTAAAAATGAACATGAGACTGAATACAATAGAGACCTGAGGGAGAGCGCCTCACTCCGACATGTTTGAATACAGAGCACAGCTTAAGGCCAAACAGCAGCTATTAAAAGCTTTCCTCCCTCACCTGATGTGCAGCATCAGTACTTCCACTGCAGCCCGGGAAGCTTAAAAGAATGCCCACTGATTGCTCTAAGCTTAGAGTGTGCGTCTGTGTGTACAGTAGATGTACACAAACACACTGGTTGGGTTGTGTGGAAGTGCGATGGAGCAAAGCAGTCTTATTTAGCCCTGAGGTGTGAGTTGAGGCCTAGCAGCTACAGATGGGGAAATGACTTGAAGCACCTGGACACAATGTCAATATTGGAAAAAGTCCAAGCATGGTCCAAGGGTAATATCCTATTTAACCATAGGATGCTGTATATGACCAGTGTAGGGTCTGTGGATGCATGGTTCAACTGGTACACTTAAAAGTCTTTCTTAACAGATCTTATTTTGATAAATAACGTAATACTTAATAATCAGACTGAGTATGTGTGATAATATGGAAATATTCTCCATGATATTAATCTATATTTAACAAGTTTTACAAAGCCCACTCATTTGTCATGCCAAGCAATACAAAATTAAAGTTTGATAACCATCTGAAGTTCAGGACTAGCAGAATGGTGGCACGCCAGTAATTAAATTGAAGGTTGTTTTGAGAAATATAGAAAAATGAAAGTCATGGTCCTTTAATAAGCGTGCACATGAACTCTAGAAAAACTGATTTCCAACATAATTACATTTTGTAATTAGGAAAGGGCTTCTGCCCAGATGCATTGGACATGCTTTTTCAAGACAGATTTTTTACACAATAAAGAGTGGGCTGATGGGTATTCTTAGTGATTCTGAAGATACTTGAGGTCATTTCAGATTGAATAATGAATTGTAAGAAAAAAAAAAGGAGCGGTAAACATCAAGCTTAGATTGAAATTTAATACCCTCTATCAAATGAACTTTTCATTAAAAACTCTTTTGTTTGTCTCCAGGGTGGGTCTGACAGCATCTACTTAATGCTGCTAATCTTGTGACCAGCTTTAGATGGGTATGTCTATTAAAAAGCTTGTTGGCTATTGATTTTTACCACATCTGATTGGACCGTGGATAGTCACCCCCTTTCACTTCCTCTGCCAAGTAGGTAAGACTGGCAGAGTGAAGGGGAGGAGAAGGGAATGGAGGAAGGGGGGTAATTGAGCCTGTCAAGTACGATGTGGAGGAGTTGAAGAGGGAGGAGGAAGAGGGTAGGTGGAGGACAAGGGTAGTTGATAATCAGACAGAATGCTACTTCAGACAGCTCTGTGCTGCAGACCCGATCAATAACTAGATATGTCAAGTTAAGTTGTAACGCCATAGAATGGAGGCAGCGACAGGAGTGAGAGGAATTGAAAGGTTCAGGGGCCTAACATAAGAATAAGAATATATGAGTAAGAATAATAATAAGAAAAAGAACCCATTGGCGAGAGGCAGTAAACATTAAAATATCCCAGATCGATGAAGTCAAGATCAGCTCTTTAAAGACAGGCGATGGAAAGTACTGATACTTCAAAAAATGCTCAGTCAAAGATTCTGGAATTCCTTTTTCACTTTCCTTCCATCAAAAACCCAAAGTCATATGCATCCTCATTACTCAATGTGATTGAATGAGGAGAGTTCTACAGTGAGTGAACAATTTAGAATGTATGGAATTACTGCTTATGTCCCTTCACAGTCACAGTGTACTGCCTTGTTAAAAATGTGCAAAGATGGGAGAAACACAAATAATTTAGCTCAATCATGAGACAAAACAAATGCTTCAATACGACCTTGTATAAAGATATAAGTTTCGCAGGGGAAGTGTAACCACTTTGTTATTTGTAGTAATGTGACTGAGATGTACCTGAAAATAAACATTATTTTATGCTCTTAAAGGACCATTCCAGTGTTTTGTCCATTTCAATCTATTTATTGCACATCACATAACCTCTGTTTTTCTTTATTTTCTATTTTCAACATTTTTTCACATAATCTGTGTTTTACAATTTACACAGCATGCTGCTGTGTAGTGCTTTAGATGCTGAATGTGTTTTCCTACCCCACAGCCAATAGTTTCAGTTAACTTTATTACAGATATCACTGACTTGACACTTGATTGAGTCAGGCAATCACTCACAGTGAACTACTTGTCTGCTTTTATTTTAGTCAAAATTATGTTTATTATCATATGATTTTATATACGTTTTTGATGTTCACAACCCAAACTGTTGCAGTAGAGCTCCTTAGTACCAAAAAGCTGGATGTGTGTGTGCAGCTGAATATATGTGATGCAGGGCATTGTTGTTCCAGGTTCCATTCTGCTGCATATTGCAGGATACACGCAGGGATGATTTAATGTCACCTCTTCATGAGACATCTACTGGCATTTTCCACATCTGCAAATCCTCAGAAGCAACCCATAAACATAGTCCCTTTGGTACCAATCATCAGTCTCATCTTCCTTTCACTCATCTAAAATACACTTGTGCATCCCCATCTGACCCGTAAGCATCTGATCATCCCCATGGCCTACACTCAGCTGGAGGTTCCACTGTTCGTACACAGTCTGAGTGCTTTGCTCTGCCCTGCATGAAGGGAGAGCCAAGTCACCTATCTGCTGTTGTGCACAAAATTTGAGATGACAGGTTAAGTGGCTTACCTGCCCTCTGGGCCTGCCAATACAAGAAAGCAGGGCCTACAGACATCTTAGATGGTCATATGTCTTGCATGTGAGGGTGGAGGTAAGATGAGGTAAATGTGGTAAGGTGTAAATGGGGAAATAAATCAACAATCTTTTCACATGTTGTCACCAACATGCTATAGTAAAAATGGTAGAGTTTAATGTAGAGATTGTTATGTCTTCTAACCTCAAGGTTGTTATTATCCAGCTAACAGGGTGAAATGTCATTGCCCAACCAACTAACTGTAAAGCACTTACATTATACACTATGTTGGCACTGTCAACAACACTGTCAAGCATTTGACCAGATAACCCACTAAACATTTTGCCATACTACAACATGGTTAGTTTAGTATATAGTAAGATTAGTATATCATATATCAAACATTAGAGATTTTACCTTTTAAATGTTGGGTTAGAGATAGAGAAGAAATGGAATGGACAGCAGTGAGAATTAGTCTGTGACCCTGTGTATACATGCCCGAAAGTGGATTTTCAATGATATTTGGAATGTTCCCCTCCTAGAACCGCCACCTTACTGTGGTGGAGGGGTTTGCGTGCCTGAATGAACCTAGGAGCTATGTTGTCTGGGGCTATTGCCCCTGGTAGGGTCT
>CM022489.1:11713960-11752922 GCA_011952105.1 Coreoperca whiteheadi | reverse complement strand
GTGAACAATGTCAGAAAGACATGAAACAAAAATGCAGTGAACCTAACTGTGGTGGAAAGACCCGTGCAAAAACATGACAATTATCATCTATTTTTTTTTAATTCAGGTTGGCTTGCCATTTACCTGGGCCTTAGGCTACATACTTCAAAGTACACATCTCATGGTGTGCCAGGTGCCAGGGTATGAGCTTGACCGATGGAGCAGGAAGAAAAAATTATGCTGACTCAAGGTGAAAGGTTGCATATTGTAAAGAGAAAGATAATAGTGTTTTGATTTGTAACATAGTTAGTTGTGGAAGCTATGCTCATATAAAGAGATTTTGAATTCCAGAGAGAAAGTAACGTGAAAGTGGAGCAGAAGTTGAAGAGGAGACGTTGACGCAGGTTGTCAGGATGCCCAATCGATTTCACACCTGGATGGACATGCTCCCCTTTCCTTGATACAAGCCAACTACATTGACCCACAGTGGTGATATCATACCCTAACCACTCTGCCGGCCAAACTGAACTGAACTTTAAGCCTCTTCTACCCAAAGGTGGAAAGAAGATCTCATTACATCTAGTAGTATGTTTATATAGATATATATTAAATTTATCATCAGCATTTACAGAAAACCGTTATATGAAGCATATTCAAACAGTATTATTCTTGACAGTATGGGAATTATTATGCATTTGTTCCTGTTTCCTTTGGGTAAGGCTTTCTTGTTTTACTAAATAAAAATTATATTTTAAACTCAAAGTTTAAAAAGTAATTCCCAGCCGTTGGTTGGTTCATTTCAAAAGATGTTACAGCTTTTGAGCCAACCAACAAATTATGGGTTGATAATGCACCAACCAAAATACACATATACTGTGTCTCAAATCATGTTCTTCCTTACTTACACTTACTATTTTGATTGCATAAGTACATTCACAATGACAATTATGGCAAAATACAGTGCACTATGAGTACCTGGATAGTGTACTCATAATTGTCAAAAAACTGAGTTTGGACACTTCTCACCCTCTATCGTCATCATTTTGGCTACGTAGCGGAATGAGAGTGGTTGCAGTTGCTCCGGTGAACACTGCACTATACAAATGTAAGTTATACATGTGTCAAATTTTCCACAAAGTACCACTATACTATGGCAGCGTATGAGGGACATAATCCAAATGATAATGTAAACTATCAAATGAAATGAAATGAAATGAAAATGGGGCGGCTGTGGCTTGGTGGCAGATTGGTTGTCTACCAATTGGAAGGTTGATGGTTCGATCCCCCAGGTATGTGTTGAAATATCCTTGAGCAAGATACTGAACCCTGTGCCTTCGGTGTGTTCTCCTATGTAAGTCGCTTTGGATAAAAGCGTCTGCTAAATGTAAATGTAATCTTTGGATGTTTTGCCTGCTGATAAAAGAAAAAAGTGCATTCTTGAAGATATAAAAGCATGGACAACCTTTTCTAAGTCTGCAGAAGAAAGGAAAATTATGTACTCAATATTATAATAATAAAAATCCAATTTTCTTTTTCATATACTTGTATGCGCTTTCGATAACTATATTAAAATGAAAATGGAAAAGCTGTTTGACATTTAATTTTCAAAGTGGTAGCCCACAGTGGACAATATTCAAAGGTTAATTCAAATTTGAAAATGAAAATGAAATGTAAAGAATGTAACCTGATTTTCCATTTATGCAAGAAATATTTAAGTCAAACTGAAAATGTAACTGCAATTTTCTAACAATTTGAAAATTAAAATTAAAACTGTATTTAACATTGTATTGTCAAAGAATCGACCTGCTGTACAACGGACAATATTCATATGCAATAAGCCAAACAGTGCCCCCAGTGTATTACATTTAAATGTACATGTCACCATGCTCTTTTGGGTTCTAAATTAAAATAAAATGTCCTCCCATTGTATAGCAGGTTAAGTTTTAAAATACAATGTCAAATAATGTATTAATTTTCAAATTGTTAGAATATTGCATTTACATTGTGACTTATATATTGCTTGCATAAATGGAAAATCAGGTTACATTCTTTTTTTATATTGTCCACTATACAGCTGTGTACCACCTATACAAGTTCTGTATGTGAAAATGAAAATGAGTCATGTTTTTGCAGTAAGACAAGAAAACTTACTAAATTAAGTTATTTACAACAAAGTTCTTAGTAGTAGTGAAAAGTTAGTACATGTATCAACCATACTTTCTTTAAGCAGTTTTCTATAGAAATATAGTCTCACTTTGACACAGGTAAAGCACAACTGAAGCAGCAATATATCTGCTTTTTTACTCTTAATAGTTTCTTAAACCCTTCCCTTCTTTGAACCCCTATAATCGCACAGACCTGCTATACTGCATAGCAACTGACTGTGGAAACTGACACTGGTGCACTTAATGGCTTGTGATGCACCTCATAGTTCTTTGCTTGTGCTGGATCTCGACCGCAGGCAAAACAGTAAAGCAAACACATAGATGAGGCATTTGTCTGCAGCCCCTCCTGGATTGTGTGACAGGCAACAGCGGTGGGGAGATTCCATCAATGTGACAGGCTGCTTCTTGCAGGAGAAGAGTTAATTGCTGTGGGACCGGAGCAGTCTTCAACATCCATCAACAAACCTCCTTCCAGCTTTGTGGGGTTGGAGGTTGGGTGAAGCATTGAGAGGGAGGGGATACAAGACAGGGCTATAGAGGGCAGAGAGATGTGGGAAACATCTGATTTCCTTTGACATCTCGGGCAAATAACCTTCAAAACAAAACACTGCTGCTGAACTATCGTCCATTGTGTGCAAGTTTGGATTTCAGCCTGAGCCACATACTCCAAACAGGCAAATTACAAGGCAACTACAAAAATTATACTGTAGATCCATTATGTCAACAAATGTGCCCATGAAACCATGCGTCAAAATGTCAGCTTGACAATATGATAATCAATTTTTAAAACTTCAGCCTTTGCTAGTTAGTCATCAACACTTGTGATTGCAGATGATTGTGGCTTACTAAGATATAAATTCTGTCTCAGTGAAATTCATTGGCACATGCTTGTAATAAAGGGCAATTAAAATAATTATTAGTAATATTATTAGTTTTGGCATATTTGGTTTTAATTATGGCAACAATAAGCAGACCAAAGATGTATTTTAATCCAAAACATTCATTTACATTTACATTTAGCAGACACTTTTATCCAAAGTGACTTACGTATAAGGAAGACAATGGAAGCAATTATTACAACACAAGATAACCAAAAGCATAAGTGCATCACAAAAACTAGTCTGATTAAAGCCCAGCACAGTATACAAAGCTAAGGATAGGAAGGGTTTTTTTTTTGTTTTTGTTTATTTTATTGAGAAGAAGTTAGTGATTGTCAGTTAGGTGTTGATGGAAGAGATTCGTTTTCAGGTGCTTTTTAAAGGTGGCTACAGAATCTGCTGATCTTGTAGGAGCAGGCAGATCATTCCACCAATGTGGAACGGATCCAGAGAAGGTGTGCGAGAGTGATTTTTTTCTTTTTTGGCATGACGTTGTTCATTTGCAGAGCGCAGGGAACTGGCAGGAACATAGGTCTGTATTAGCAAGCGAAGATATGATGGTGCAGAACCAGTGGTGGTATTGTAGGTCATGAGCATCGCTTTGAACTTGATGTGGGCGACAACAGGGAGCCAGTGTAACCTAATGAAGAGAGGAGTTACGTGCGCTCTCTTCGGTTCATTGAAGACCACTCTTGCCGCCATTTTCTGGATCATCTGCAGAGGTTTGGTTGTGCATGCAGGGAATCCAGCCAGCAGCACGTTGCTATAGTCCAGACTGGAAAAGACAAGAGCCTGGACTAAAACTTGTGTAGACTGCTCAGATAGGAAAGGTCTGATTTTCCTGATGTTGTAGAGGATGAATCTACAGGTGGTGCTGGCGACATGGCTTTAGAAGTTTAGCTGATCATCAATTACCACTCCCAGATTTCTGGCCGTGCTGGACGGCATAATGGTCGATGAGCCTAGTTGAATAGAGAGGTGGTGGTGAATCTTTGGATTGGCCGGGATCACAAGCATTTCCGTTTTGTCGAGGTTCAGCTGCAGGTGATGGTCCTTCGTCCAAAGCGAGATGTCACTCAGGCATGCCGAGATGTAAGCAGAGATAGTTGAATCGTCAGGTTGAAATGTCAAGTGGAGCTGCATGTCATAGGAAAAGCCATGCTTCTGAATGACTGAGCCGAGAGATGTCATGTAGATGGAGAAGAGTAGCGGTCCAAGCACCAAGCCCTGTGGCACCCCTGTAGTGAGATGTTGGGACTCAGAGACCTCGTCTCTTCAGGATACTCTGAATGACCTACCCGAGAGGTATGATTTGAACCATTGCAACGCGATTCCAGAGACACCCATAGCACTGAGAGAGGACAGGAGGATGTGGTGAGTAACTGTGTCAAAGGCCGCAGACAGATCCAGTAAGATAAGTACAGATGACTTGGATGTCGCCTTTGTCAGTCTCAGGGCTTCCACAACTGAGAGCAGCGTGGTGTCCATGGAATGGCCGCTCTTGAAACCAGACTGGTTGCGGTCCCCGGAGATTGTTCTCTGTGAGAAAGGAAGAGAGCTGGTTGAACACAATTCGCTCCAGAGCTTTGGCTATGAAGGGAAGGAGGGAAACCGGTCTGTAGTTTTCTAATAGTGTCGGACTGAGAGTGGCTTTCTTCAGTAGCGGTGTGATATGGGCTTCTTTGAAAGCAGTTGGCTTCTACTCAGTGGTGAGAGATGAGTTGATGATGTGGGTCAGAGCAGGGACAACAGGTGGAGAGATGGCCTGAAGGAGATGGGTGGGGATGGGATCCAGCGGGCAGGTGGTAGGGTCGTTAGAATGAATGACCTTGGAAACGTGAGCTTCAGATAAAGGAGAGAAGGAGTGGAGCAGACACATATCTGGGATTCGTGCGAGGCCGCCAGGTGGCGGCGCAGAGAATTGACTGCTAATGGCGGTTGTTTTCCTTACAAAGAAAGACGCAACGTCATCAGCTGTTAAATCCGATGAAGGCGGGGGAGCAGGTGGTGAAAGGAGAGAAGAGTAGGTTTTAAAGAGAGTGCGCGAGTCAGGTGAGTAGTTGATCTTTGAGTGGTAGTAGTCCGTTTTTGCAGAGGTGACATCAGCTGAGAAATTAGAGAGGAGAGACTGGTAGAGACAGAGGTCAGCGGGATCTTTTGATTTACGTCATTTTCTCTCAGCTGACCGGAGGCTGGCACGATGCTCGCGTAGAACATCAGATAGCCAGGGGGCAGACGAGGATGTATGGGCTGGTCTAGATGTGAAAGGGCAGACGTTGTCCAAGCAGGATGTGAGAGTGGAACACAGAGTGTCAGTGGTGCTTTCTGTGTTCAAGAGAGAGAGCTCCTCAGAGGGAGGGAGCGCCTCGGACACAGCAGAGGAAAAGCGCGAGGGAGCAAGCGTACGCAGGTTGCATCGGAAAGTGACCAGCAGTAGAACACTTGCAGCATCTGGAGGAGTTAGGTCGAGAGTGACGAAGAAATTATCTGACGTGTGCAGTGGGATGACCTGAGCGTAATGAGTGGAGCAATACCATGTGTAGATAAGATCTAGTTGATTACCAGACTTGTGGGTTGCTGATGTGGAAACCCACTCAAGGTCAAATGATGCAGCCAGGATGATGAAGTCCGCAGCCTGTGGTTTTTCAAGGTGGATGTTGAAGTCCCCAAGTACCACCAGAGGAGTGCCATCTTCAGGCAAGGATGAAAGGAGCACATCCAACTCCTCCAAGAAAGGTCCAAGCTGACCTGGGGGGAGATAGATGACTACAAAGTGACTCTTAACAGGGTGGGTGATAGTAACAGCATGAAACTCGAAGGAGCTGTTGTCACACAAGGATGATCGCTGTTTGAACTTCCATCCATTAGGAATAAGCAGGCCGGTTCCACCACCCCTGCTTGCGATGCGAGGACTGTGGGAGAAAGTGTGATTATGGGAGAGGGCTGTGGGAGTAGCAGAATCCTCAGGTTTGATCCACGTTTCTGTAAGTGGTACAGTTGAAAAACCAGAATGATTAATGAAAGCCGTGATGAAATCAGCTTTGTTCACAGCAGACTGGTAGTTCCACAAGCCTATTGGGAAAGTAAAGGGGGCAGTTTTGGTCAGTGGTACAACATGCAGATTATGAACATTGCATTGCCTTTGGCATGAAACAGAAGATTTTCGTATTGTAATGACAGTAGGGATTTGAAAACACATTGTATAAGAGCAGTAGGAAAATTGCAAGACAAAATTAATAGCAATAAGGGATCAAAAGAAGTGCAAACAATTAAGACAAGAAAGTGCAATTGTCAAGTGACCTGTGGTTGAGTCCCTGCTCAGTGGAGTCACATGCAGGTAGAGTCGATGGTCTTTACTCTCTTCGGTCTTCACTCGATGAGGGCTACCGCGACCACTGCCGGGTGATTATACACACTTAAATACCCATCTAATTTCAGCGATTGAATTCAGCAGGCCACACCTCCCATGACCCGGAAACAACCTCGAGACCAATCGATACTAAATCCTATTACGCAATAACGCCACGTCACCAAAAACGCTGTTGAACAGGCGGTCTCTAACAAATAAAACACTGCACTAAACTTAAAAAAGACACGAATCAAACACATTCATTCATTACACATATTTATTACAACACTACAGCATTTTATAATAAATTCCACTCAGACTGGAAGCTAGTGGAGGGATTTTAAAACTAGTGTTGTGCTCTGCTTTAGTCTTTGTAGGACAGCAACATTTGAGCTAAATCGGCCTTAGAAATTTTTAAGAGATCTGAGAAAAGCTATTTGAAGGTCAGCCAGGACAACATTTAAAAAAAATAAATTAGTTCAATTAGTTACATAATTTGGTACAGTGGCCAAAATATGTGTTAACTATGGAGTAATGGTGGATTTACTGTATGTAGCTCACCAATATCACAAGATGAGGAGAATATTTCAGTGAAAATATATTTACGTTAGTTTATTTAGCTTTTTCACAGCACATAGTATGTAATCATGACAAAACACCTGCTCCCTGCTCACTCCTTGATGTTTCTGCCTTCTCACACTGTCTGCATCATCTGCAGACTGCTTAAATAAAATCCCTTGTCTTAGCACACTTTGCGGCAGCAGCAAGCAAAGCCATTTTCTTTTTTGGCGTACCGCCGGCAATGGTTTCACTTTCTATCCACGTTTCAGCAACGAGAGAAGATACAAACTGCCTGCGTGCTAGATACTTTCAGTTTCCACCAGCCGTATTGCTGCAGCTAAAATTACCTATTATAAATGCCAGGGTTGGGAAAAATCGAAAAGACTGGCCCACCGGGAAATTCCCAAACTTCCCGATGACCAGCCCGCCCACGAGCATGCGCTATGGTGTTACCTTGGTTCAATTCTGGGTCCGATTTTATTCTACATCTATATGCTCCCTCTTGGTGACATCATACGCAAATATAATGTCAGTTTCACTGTTATGCAGATGACACACAGCCCTATATTCCAATCAGACTGGGCAACCAGATGTCATTTGGACTTTGTCCCCCCACAAACTAAATTTTAATCATGGCAAACCTAGGTGAATGAACTATTTTGGTGAAATTTTTTATCAGGACTTGTATTTTTATTGTTCAGTCATGTTTTTATCATTTAAGAAATATAGCCAAGGTTAAGACTTTAATTTCACCCGCAGATATGGAGAAACTCATCCACGCTTTTATCTCCTTTGGCCTCAACTACTGTAACTCCCTATATACCTGTCTCAGTCAGAAATCAATCCACCACCTACAGTTAGTCCAATATGCTGCAGCTCGGGTTTTAACTCAATCCAAAAAATGTGACCATATCACACATTTTGATTTTAAAATGATTTTAATTACTTTTAAGGGCCCCTCCCTACATGTCTGACCTTTTAACCCCCATACGAGCCAGCACGCAGACTGAGAGCCTCCTGGTAGGGCATTGCTAGCCATTCCAATGTCTAGGTTGATAACCAAAGGAGACAGGGCCTTTGCTCTCTGGCCCCCCCCCATACTCTGGAACAATCTGTTAGAGAAGATCAGGCTTGCAGAGTCAGTCCCCTGTTTTTTATCACTTCTCTTAGTTTTATGTTGATTGCTGTAAAGCACTTTGTTACCTGTATTGAAAAGTTCTATACAAATAAAGCAATAATATTATTATATTCAAGTGGCTATATTCTTGCCCTTACAAGTGTTCAAACCACCAACCTGTATAACTACAGGTCGCTACACACACTCAAAAGAAGGGAAGGTTTTGAAGAGACCCCAGAAACCTCATGAAACATTCCACATAGTAAAAATGGCTATATACTGCAGTGTGGAGGGCTTGTAATTTTCACCAACAAGGACCCAGTGATACTCAAAAATACAAAACATAGCAGTTGCCATGAGCAGCAAAGAGGTGCAGGGAGAGAGGAACAAACTGTCCTTTTGACTTCAGAAATAAGAGAAGGAGGTGGCAGAGCAAAGAGAGTGTTGCCAATGAGCAGGAGAGAGGATGCAAAACAGAACATTTGAGTAAATATATTACAGGATGCCTAGCAAACCAATTTCATCATTTACCTTTACAAAATCACAGGGTGAGAAAGTTTGAAATCAGTAAAAATGGTTCAACTTAAACAGTTTACATGAGTGTATAAAAATACACTAAGACAAAACTGAGTCAGTATGAATATAAGGGAAAACGTAGTGCCATATCAATAGGCTATTGAGTAGCATTGTTTATGGTGTAGAGAAATAGCTTTAGCAGAAATATATGAAGAATTTCAAAATGACTGTACATCTTAAGTTCTTCATTCAGTACTTTCAAAATAAGAATAGTTTTTTTGCTATGCCTTATTTTGTATCAACAGCTGTAGCTGTATGTTTGGGCCTGTAATCTTTCTTGATGAATATCTGAGTGAAGTCATAAAGTGTGATCTTGTGCCATCAAAACAAGAAAGCAATTGTTTTACTTTCACGTTTGTTCCCTATACACTTGATGTCAGCCATTCACAGCTGAAATGTGCAACCCTTGGCTTGCTTACAGCTGTAGCTGCTTTTGCCAACATGCTGAGGTGATTTGGACCACACTGCAACATCCACGTTGATTGCAGTGCGTGTGTTTTTGTTGTTGAAGTAACTCAGGGGTTTACACTATAAAAGAAATTGGTGCTTGGCCTATTTATTTTGCCAACATCATGCTGATAAAGGGTCCTTCATGCTGAAGGACGATGCACCTATTTATTGCATGGGAAGCAGAAGAAAATACATTATAGCAAACAGTCTTGGCTCTCATTCACCAATAGGATCTTATTTTTCCACGGAGGTCGCCATGTTGCACCGCCATATTTCTACAGTAGCCCAGGTGTTTTTCGCGGCCACCTTAGTTTCTCCTGCATACTTGGAAGGCGAAGGTGATGCGAGCTGCATTATTTATGATTGCAAATTGCAATTTCACCACCAGATGCCATCAAATCCTAAACACTGAACTTTTAAGCTAACTGTTGATGGTCAGTTAATAACTTATCTTCAAATCAGGCTGCTTGTTAAACCATAATTTCTTGTTTTCTATCCACACATGTTAAATACAGAATAGCCAACGTGGTATGGAGCAGTCGTGGAATGTAACTTACTCAAATACTGTACTTAAGTACAAATTTGTGGTCCTTTTTTCATGTCCTTCCTGTCCAGATCACCAAAATTTGGTGAATTTGAATGTTTCTAATAAACTGAAGGATTAATTGTCCCTTTATGGTTTGAGAACATTTCTCTACTTCTAAAGCTAAATCAATTAATACAAATTAAATAAAAACATATTAGATTAGTGGGTAAATGCATTGTCATAATTCTCAAAATAGGGCAGTTTTTCTGAGCTCATGAAAGGCTGTGGTTCGCACAGGACGGCTATGTTACAAACATATGGTGATCTTGTACAATACAATTGCTTTAGATTAAACTACCCAACTGTATAAAATAGTTAAAATCAGTGCAATCTTAAGCATCTATAACAGTAAAATGAAACATACACATTATTGCAGAAGTAATATGAATCCAACAACTTTATATATATATTTTTAAAACACTTTTATTTTTTATACTTTAAGTCAATTTTGAATGGAGGACTTTTACTTACGTAAAGGATCTGAGTACTTCTTCCACCACTCCTTTATATACATTATTTTCTTGTCAGTTGGCTTCTGCGGCAGTATTCAACCAGGCCTAACCTAAAAGTTTGTGTTAGTTAGCTTGATGCTAAAAGAAAAATCACTTTAGAATGACAGATGCAGCGGTAATTTTTTTGTGATCACTTGCATTGCACACAGAGAAAATACAATGAGTGGGCTACAGTGGTTTACATATTCTTATATACTAAATCTGACCCCTTGCCCTCCTCTATTGCTCTATTGTATCGATTCAACTGGAGAAGCGACAAGATTTTAGCTGATACAAACATCAAACTGTTAGTTTACAGACAGTTCTGATTAAAATAAATGTTCTATTATTTAGTGCACTGTGCACTTTTGACCATGACCCCTACTAACTACCCTGAGGTTATCTAAAAATAAAAAAAAATCACTTTTCGTTAACTTGTGAAGAGATGATTGTGACTCCTCAGCGGTGATTTTATTAGAAACGTATTCCAGTGGATGAGAGAAAGCCGTTAGGCAGCGTTAAAAGAGTCTCTGGTTGTAATTGAATCACCTCAGATGAGCAGAAAAAAAGTGCTAGTGTGTGTTCATCTGATTTTGATATTAATTAATTGATTTCTTGTCTCTTATCCAATTATCTCAGTAATGGAACATATTTTTACTTCAATTATGAACTTTTGTTACAAGTCCACATGGTGAATGCTAATTGCGTTACAATGGGTGCTGAATGCACCTTAGTATCCTCACTCACACCCCTCCTTTCTACCTTCCTTCCTTTCCCTACTGAGGAGCCAAGATAAGAGACAGACTCCTGTGGCATCCATATCTTGAATCACTGCTGCTCTGCTGATGTAGACACTAAATAAACTGGTAGCTTTTAGCAGATTTAATCAGAAAGATGTAGCTGACCTGATGTAGGAAGATAGCCAGAGGCTGATGGCAGGCTGGACCACACTGCTGGCTTGCTTTCGTTTGAAGGAGGAATAAAAAAGTAGTTCCTGTACCACTGCACATCTGCTGTCACTACCATTCTTATTCAAAACCTCTGGTTTTCCCCTATTCGAGGAAGAGTATATTCATAATCTTGCTTTATTTTAAACAATGAGCCACTTAAAGGCCAAAAAAGGTTAAAATAAAATCACAGCCTTTCCGGTAGCTACAGGCCATATCAAGCTCAAGGTCAGGTCAGAGCTGTTGTTGTCTACAAGTTTTATTTAACTTGATTTATCAGACACAGTAGACAGACACTTTTATAAACACTCTCAGTGCTTTCCTTGTCTCAATTTTGTACAGTATGTGGGTGCTTTACTTAAAATGGTGTTAAATGCACCTGGATGGCAGTTGGTATGCAAGTGGAAAGGAAGTTTCCTCAGATGGTCAAGGTATTTGAACTGGCAATGTTCCACTGCTCTACCCTCTAGGATAGAGGATAGCATCCACTTAGCATTTCTGTGCATTTCAAAAACTTGTTTTCAAGTATAACATGGGACAGTATTGTCCTGCAAAAAAAAAAATCTAATTTATACCAGTAAAATAAACTAAATTTGCTTATGTTTAATACACCAGAACAACATTTCAATGAAACCTTTGCTATTTTCCAAGCTTGTGTGGCCTTATTTTCTAAAAGGCACCCACTTAATATTCCATGCAAACCTGGCATTTGATCTGATTGAGAGGCTGCCCACCAGCACTAATTGGTCTGTAAACATTTGAGCAGACACTCACTGAGTGCATTGGTGAGTGTTAAACGTAGCTAGCTGTTTCATACAATGCCCCTCTACCCACCCACCTCCCTTCCCCTACCACTCTCTTTCCACAGGCCTGGCTCTTTAATGTATTTAATTGTCAGAGTAAAAATGTTAATTGCATTTCATTATGTATAATTTATGTAGTTTCAGCCGAGGGATTCTTTAATATCCAGATAATTTGAATGGCATCACCGGGACCAGCTGCTTATTGTGTAGGCACGCTCAGAGTTGATCTGTCAATTAAGGTGGAATTTTGATAGACAGGTTTTTTTCACACCTCTCTCCATCTCAGAGGTATGTGTCAACACACGATGTTGGCTAAAGAAAACTCTATGTAACTCAGTTTACACTATGCTGTTTGCAGTTTGCTGTCACTCTCATCCACGGCAATTTACTATACTGTAATTATCAACTTTTCTAGATAATGAAGTATTAAAATAAAGCGCTTGGTGCTTATAAAACTATTACATTCAAATTTCCAATTACATATTATTAGTCCAACAACAATGAACTCTCTTCACATTAAGCATTAGCAGACCCTTCCTCCAGTGTAGAACATCAAACATCTTTCTGCACCTTCAACTTTGTATCAATCTACATGCAAATTGTGCAACTATGTACTTCAAGTTTGTCATGGCAAGCGTCTCAGCTTAACGTTTCTCCACAGTCTGTCCATTTCTTATGCCTGCCATTTCTTACCTCTCCTATCAGTGGTGAATTAAGTTTGTCGTAAGGATGAAGGTGGAGGAAAAGAACCACTGAATCATATCAGTTAAGGATGTAATTGTGTTTGCAAATTTCATTGCGATCTGCCTATTTTTGTGCACTCTTCATATTTTGGTATAAATATCCACTGCAAATGTCATAGCTATCCATAAAATCTATGTCAAAAAGATTAATTCCTTTCATGATTTTCGTTCATTCAAAAAAAATACCTAATTCTTTGTAAATTAATATTCTAAAAGATTATTCCAAAATATACATTAATTTGCCTCTCTAGCTCTCTAGTTCAAACAACCAAATACATAAATAAAATAAAAATAAATAGTAGGCTAGTACTATTTTTTTCTCACAAGGCAACAGGGCTGAGGCATTGCTTCATTGCATCTCAGGTCACAGCTCTGAAAAAGGAAAAAAACAGCATAGTATTTGATCTGTGTCAGGGAATTTCTAATCAATATATTTTATATTTACTTTAGATTGTACTTATAATGTTTACAAGATGAACATGTACATGTTCTTGTAATATTCTGAGCAGTATATCCTGGTAAATTAATACACTGATTTAGCCCTTAATACATATTATCTTATCTTGCCTTGTTCCATATGCACTCTATCAGGGAGTCTATGACAGGAAGAGTCAAGCACACAGACAGCATGTGAAACCATTAAAAGTCAGCTACAGCTGACAGTACAGCAAGAATAAGCGAAAATGAACAAAGCATGTTGGACTGTAGTCTGGAAGGGGGTTGGGAGATGGGGGTGGGGGGGATGGGCTCCGCTCTTCTTCCTCTTCAAAGGGGCTGGAATACTCTAAAAATATCACCCCGGCAGCTAATCAGAGAGAGACAGGCAGTAGCAGCAGAGATGTTTGTTGTTGTTAGGCTCTTTTGGCTTCAACAAGCAGTACCATGATGCACTGGGGGAAAGGGCCTGGACATGTCTGAGCGCTTTGATCAATAGGGTTGCAGTCCCTCTGAAATGCAGCCTGGCTGGAGCACCAAAGAGTTTTCTATCCACTGATCTGATTGCGCTAAGGCAATGGGATATGGAGCGTTCGTATGCAATACTAGAACAGGATCCCCAAACAAATGTAACAGAATGAAGTTTGAGTGGCATTAATTGGAAAGCAGGATGAAAGTCTGTGACAATACATTCAAACAGCCATCAGCTTGCCTGATGAGCTGCTAAAGTCTCAGTTACTGTGGGAGGAGCTTAAGGATCAACCATTAATAGCTAGTTTAGTGGCTCCAGTACTGCAATCATCCACAATTTCTCCATAATTATCACTCTATCAGCTATGCTCTCCGTGCTGTCTCTGTCATCCTTTGAAGTCTGCATTTCAAGCTTGCAAACATATCAGTTTGACAAGGCTCACCCAAATTTGGCTATGTAATATGGCTTTCTTTTGAAGGAAACGACTGCTGTAACCTTTGTAACCTCAGTATTTCACAGTCAAGTGCAGGCCTTTTGATTGGTGGTTCTGATCAACTCATAATATTTGGAAATAATATCACATGACCATGTCACATTTACGGCTATGCAGTGAAGAATTTATTCCATCTACGCTGCATAACCATTACTCCAAAGTGCCCGTAATTATGATACTTGTATATGTCCTTACTTACTTGTATATTTATCATTTACACTTGTATCAAACAGCACACTTTTGAGGTTTGAGCATGCAAGCAACATAATAGACTGCCATGATGTATCCAAATACTCTTAATTGATCATTTACATTTCTAATCATTAATATGCCTTATCTAAAGAAATAATCATGGCAACTGGTTTTAAACAGTTTTTTTTCACTTCTTTACTTCTTCCCTTTCAATAGCTTTATGTATCTTTTCAATAAACAAGAATCAAATTGATTTTTAAATCTTCTGCAATTTTGCAATTGTCTCTGCAGCAGAAGGAACCAATCCATGTGTTAACATTTGTTGTTTTGTACATTCTGGATGTTGTGTTTCTTGAAAACAGTCTTTGAAAACAGAACCAAAAGATTATCACTTCTGTAATCATAAAAAACTAAACCTGGAATCTTGACACTTCTGTGCGAACAGGAAGTAATAGGACACATCTTGATATGCTTTGTTGGAAAGCAATCACGGACCAGCTAGGTTGGTAAACATGAGCATGCAGTGTGCAGGCAGCTGACCTTGCATGATTTCTTAAATTTGAAGTTCAATTTCCAGCTCTTGCTTCTCAGCTGCCTGATGACATGATTCAGGGTTCAGGTTCTTCTATTCCCCTCTTTCAGGTTGAATGACACTTCTAAATTGCCCCACTGTAAGAGCATTCTTGGGCCAGAAACAAAGGTGAGGGTGTGTGTAGAAAGAAACAGATAGAGCTGGACGCTTCCTGAATCCATTAGGGTGAATGGGCTTACTGACTCTTGGAGAAACCTAAATGTAGTACTGACGTGTCCTTACGCTTACAGCCTGCTTGGCCTTGGGCAGACTGCAACTGCAAGTGGATGAAAACAAGAAAAAACCACTCTGGAGCAGTACAAGCCCCTGAGTTGCCTAGCCTGGCTCTTGCATGTGTAGTTTAAGATAGCCAGAGGGTGACAGTGCTCAGACACTGTGGAGACACACCAGAAATTGCAGCACTCTCTCACTGGTTCAGTTTATTTATACTCCTACTGCATAATAAATGGACTTTGCATTGTGATGCTTCACACAAAAAACAAACAGCTTATATTTAGTTTTTCATTTTTAAGACAGAATCATATTGGTAATAATATATTATGGTTATTTTATCTAGGGGTGGTCTAGAAGTATTAAAGAATATATTGGGCTTCTGCACACCCACAGTAAACCCACACAGGTGATTTTGCCTGATTAGACCTCATCTAAGTACTATGTGGGACAAATTACACCTTTATCATTTCTTTTAGTAAATGGAGTCATACAGTATAATGTGATACTGTAGCTCATAAGAACCTGTGAGCTACAGTAATCTCTAATCAGAAGTAACATTTTATCTTGTTCAGTTATCTCAGTTATATACTGAAAAGTCATTGGATATTATGCTTCCTATATGTTTTCATGTGGGTTGACCAAACTTCCAAAATTGACACAGGGGACAAGAGGATACGTCCTCCCCAATGCACAAAGGAGGGAAATTTGTCATCCATCGATACAGGTTCAAGCTCATACTTTTCTGTGTTTAATTACACTCGGTCAGGTGGAGGCAGCATTCATTGTACTAAGCGTAGTGGCGTACCACAAAAGAAACAAAAGAAGAAGATACTGTGCACGTGCATACATGTGTGTACATGTGCGCACACACCTTCTAGTAAAAAGAGACAATGGAGGCAAAAGAGGCAGACAGAAAGCGCAACAATAAGATCGAGGTGAGCAAGATTTATCACTCAACACATCACTCGCTTAACAATATTGTTGGCAGCTTGCTGCATGTTGTATTGAAGTTTGTCCAGGACAAGAAAAAAAAGTTTGTAGAACCTGACTAGCAGCCAACCTCCATATAGCTGTTGTTATGAGGTCTCTGTCTCTCTTTGGTTTACTTGCTTCACAAAAACTAACATTGGTGATCCTGGATAACTCTCTCTCTCGCTCTCTCTCTCTCTCTTGCTCTCTCTCTCTCTCTCTCACTCACTCACTCACTCCCTACTTGGCTTGAACTACCAACTGAAGATTGCTACAGAAACCAATCCCTCAAAGTATGTCTTTGCCTGTCTGTCTGAAGTTATCAACAGGTGTTGTTTAAATGAGGAGTGACCCACTCCACTATGGGAATGGGGATCTTGCAAATGTTTGAGGTGAAAGGTGACTTGGACTGTATAAAATTTACATGTATGTAAAAGTAAAGAATCTTTGGTGGAAAATGTCTCCATTGAAAATTAAAGTCATCCATTACAATTCTGAGATGATAATGAATGTTTGGTCATGGCTGAAAAACTGTTCATTTAAAGAAAACGTCTCGCTTAATATTGATAAAAGACGAAGAACCAGTTGTCAGTAAGATCCGAACTAGAGCCTCGACTTTCTCTCTTGCCCTAATTTCCAAATCAAACCCCCTTTTCAAGCATCTGCTGATTCATAAGTCAAGAATCCATTAGTTAAGGGCAAGATCAGCCCTATCTAAAAATACCAGTGCAGCTAGTGTAATGAGACTGAGTCAGAGCCAGCATTTTCAACCAGAGGCAAATTACATTCAACTCTTTGGTCAGAACAGACAGAAGCAAACACTCTGTCGTGGCTAATTGTAATCATCTCAATTAATTGCTTGCATACAAGACACCCCTCATTGGTGGGATGAGTGATTGTGTCGTAAGCAGGTCTGCCCCGTGGTGCACCAAGCATCCAATCTTTCCCCATCTAATTATATGGGGAGTTATTGTGTCCCTAATGACTTTGCATGTTGCCTACTCCTTAAGAAGCTCAAGATAAAGGCGAGGACAAAATGATGTAAATGATGTATCGTTGGCAATGGACTCCTGGCGGCATTACCTTAAATAGAGCTTGATTCCCTCTTTGTAGCTAGGCTCTTTTGTGAGATATGAGAACAGCGCTAATGAGTGCCCACACTCTTGATTTGGAATATGCCCAGTCCAATTTCTGCACATGAAGGAAAATGCATCTTAACAGATGGGGGGGGGGGTCTGTTTTTTTTAGTTGATTAGAGTGAGTGGAATTTGTAAATGAACCCTGACATAGTGAGGTTGTTATGTTTGATTAGGTTGAAATGTTAAATTTCACAAAGAGGTTGATCCTAAGATTGTGATGCTGAATTTTAGCCAATGCCTTCACAATAAATACTAGTGTCTTACCAAACAATAATACCAAAACAGAATGTTTCAGTCTTAATACTGTTGGTGGGCTTCCTGTAAACTTCAAAATCCTTGCTTCGGCACCACTGCAGAAAGTCACCTGCCTTTATGTCTTCTAATGTAAACCCATGAATCTATGTGTTCAGGGAAGGCTTGCATTTCCTGGACTTTGAGCTTCATGTAGATGTCATTCACATACTGTATCTAAACCAATGTCTATGCACTGTTCCTCCACAAGCAGTTCAAAGCTCCCCAAAAAAAGTTCAAAGTTTTCTTTTCTGCAAGGTGTGAATGACCCATAGAGGATAAAATGTATGGGATTCCTTACCCGTCCAAAGAACCAATGAAGCTTTGGGGATGAGTGGTGAAATATCCTTCAAAATGAAACAGCATGTCAAGTTACTTTTGATGTATTACTTTTAGATATGACAGATGATCAAACTAAACAGCAAAAGCTTGGTGAAGGTAAAAACACATATGATGACTGACCTATAATTATAAGGTTCTCACATACAAGAAAGTTTTATTGTCTGCTACATGACGTTAGTTTCTTCCTGAAGATAAGACATGTCTCTATGTACACAAAGGTTCAACTTTCATCAGTAGGCATGTATCAAGTGTTGCATGCGATGCCGACTGTACAATATTACACTGTAGAGATGCTGCCTTTGTGTGCAACATGACAAAAGCAGATCTGAAGGCTCAATAACTGGGTTCCCCATGATTCACCTTCATTTTTATTGTCAGCTTCACAGGAATTCAAAACAATTAGTGCTCTAATGCTATTTCAACAGATCTTGAGACACACACACACATACACACTTTACCTTGAAGTGATGCATCTGAAGCAATAAAGTGACCAATTTAACACCCTCATCTTCAACGTCTGCCACTGGGAGATAAAAGACAGAGTTGTCAACATTACTGCAGACTGTAGGTATTATAGATGAAGCCTAGGTCTCAGTGGACTTACCATGAAAGTAGAGGTTTTATCAATAGTATTTTGCTAGTAAGGCCAGAGGGCTATGTATGCTTGAACTACATAAACAGAGGTAGCCTGCAAATCTGAAAAAAATGGTTCATGAGTGAATATTTGCTGGTTTGAATCTATGACTTGACTGAAAAAGGCTTTTCAGTAAATGTGAATTAGAGATAAGGTCAGTAATTTCCTCCTAAGGAAAGTATACAAATAATCATGCAAAAATGAACTAGCTGATGAACCTGTAGAAACAACTTCTTGAAACAGTTGAATCAAATGGAAATATTTTACTAAACTGACAGAAGTTTAAATTGAAAAAAAGAGAAATTCACTGCAAGAATAAAACTTTCATGCAGTATTAAGTCTTGCTATCCTTACATGGCCTTTTTCCTCTTACCTCAGTGTCCCCTACATCCAATTTGATGCCTCCTGAATTGTTAATCAGCCAGTGGAATATTAAGAGCTGCTATATTGCTGCTCTGCCGGGGGCAACAATGTGAAACACTAAATACCAAAAAAGCTAAGTCCTAATGATTAATTTAGGACGGTATTGATTTTGTGTGCAGTAAATTACAATTAAAACCCTTGCTTTAGCATTTCCACAGGACTCTTTCCCTCATTTAATGACACTATGGGCCAGCTACTTTAGCTCTTTAAACAGCTAAAATATAAAGATAATTTGACAACACCAACTGATATACTGGAAGACAATGTAATTTTTCGTCCAATTCATAGCTTCATAGTTTATGCACAATGAATTAAAAACCTAATTTTGTCAGTTTGTCTTTCCTATTGGTGCTATCTTTTTCTCTCTCACTACAACTATCTTCCACGAACAAACATCTTTCCAACAAAGAAGGAAAGTGATTGATGATGGATACAGAAGTTAACCGATTCGGAAGTTTTACATCTACATTCCTTACAGAAAAAGTGGCCCCATCAAAAATATGTTTAATGCAGCAACAAGAAAACGTTAAAGGTAAAACAGATTCTCATTTTTGGGGGCACCTGGATTCAGTCTCCAGCAGCAGTGCTTTTAGGTTGGCTTGGTATTCCTTTGACATAATTATTAACAGTGTTCATTATTTAGAAGACGGAAAGGAATCATGTGGTTGCTGGCTGCACTTCATCAACTCTCACTATGGTCCAGGTGCAAGTGCAGAAGTTTGCTGTGAAATATGAGTCAAAAAAGAGATATGAGACATTTGGACATACATAGACATAGATACAGTACATTTGTCAAACTTTCTAGATCTAGAGTTCAAATTTCAAATGAGAAACTATGTTCAAAGTTTTGGGGGTGTCGTTGATCAGTGTGGATATTTGGGGGGAGCAGGTTTTATATAATTTTGGCATTGATGGTAGTGACATTAAAATGTACCTTCTGATAGGATACTCTTCTGTATCCTTAAACACTTGAACAGAAGGATGAACCACTGTCTACCCAGTTGTTTTAAGGAAATCAGTTTTGAGTGTCAGATAAATGCCCAAAATGTAAAATAGTATTAAGCAATAAACCATGGAACATGAGAATATCAATATCATTAGACAACTAAGGATTTTGTGGAGTGTAATTTTGGCTTGTGAATTCACTAAGGAAAGGATGGCAACTAACATTGTCAGATTTAGTAGCAGACTACCCATGCTAAAAATGTCTACACTCATGGGACTCATGGGGCACTTAGGATAAAAGGTTTCATCAAATGGCATATGTTGAATGACATATATGCTCAATACCTCTAAAAATAACCCCAAAAATTGATTTTCAAAGTGATAGCACTTTTCAGAAATCTTTTGAGTTCCACAGTAAAATTAAAGTGCTCCCTTTGCGTATTTTGTAGAATAATATTTGTCTTTGAACCCTTTGCACATGAAATCAAACCCTCATACATGAGACACAGGTATTCCACAGGATAAAGTCCCATTATGATGCAGTGACGGGACTTGCCTTAACAGCCTGTGTAAATGTTTTCACACCTTAAGATTGTATTTTTGATTTACTTGCCCACCTAATAACTATCCGAAAAATCGAACATCTGTGTTGTCATACTCTCAGATATATACCCTCTATAAAATCCTACAACCTATAAATGATTTGACCAAATTCACTGTGCAATAAATGAAAAATGGCTATTTTGTTGCAAAGGTCGACCCTACAAGGGCATCAAGCAAGAAAGAACCTATGGAATTGCCGGCAGTCGGTTGCAGCTGAGGAACATATTATATATGCCATAAGGGCTAAATTATGCTCATGTGCAACAGGTCAGGTGGAGCGGTGTGCACTGGCCGATACCTTATCTTGCTCTGTCAGTGGGTCTCCACTGTCCCTGGGATTAATTGTGTCTGTCCACTTGAGACGGGGATGTCACGCTAGTGTATGCTCAGCAGCCCCCACCATGTCCAACTGGAAGAGAGGGAGAGAGAAACAGTGACTTCCTTTGACTGTGTAACTGTACAGTTCCAATCGCATATTAGCCTGTGTTTTTCCAGTTTTTTGTTGTTATACTTGTTTGTGTTTCGAATCATAGTTTTTGGTGGGGTATATGCATGGCAGGAGCATGCTGTTTTACCACAGAACACTATGAAGCCTTGGCCACAAATGTAATACCTGCAAACTAAAACAAATGCAAATCACAGGATGCTGCAATTGTAACAATTACGTCCTAGGCTGCTCGCACACACGCAAATGACAGCTAATTGTTGTTGTTTTTTTCTAAACTTACAACTAAGACAAAGGCAACACCAGACAAATGATGTTGAAGCGGCAGAGGTACTCTTAGCAGGTCAGAAATGTGTTACTATGTTGATACCGTTGACCTGGGATGCATGCAAGTGAAGTACCTAGTTTTTGTATATCTGAATACTGAGAGACACTGACATGTATAGACATGTTTAAACCAAACTTTATTGAAACGCTGCTTAATGACAAACTGGGACTTTGTGGAAGTCGACTTCATGTCAGTTAAACCTGTCGACATGTTGCTGTAAAAGATGGATTAAAGGAAATTACCATGTTAAGGTACGTAACTACAGTAACAGAACACTACTGATGCAATGGAGGAAAAGCAAAAAATATATATGACAGGTAGATCTACAAAGAGATTGTTAAAGGACATTCTATATTTGCCAGCAAAGCTAACAATGGACCTGTCCTACTAACATGTATTATAGCCTTATGTAGCTTATTCCTCTATGCCATAGGCCTCCATTGTCCAAAAACACATAAATGAGCCGCATGTTCTTTCATTAAAATGAACAAGGGCACTGTAGTTTTTTTAGCCAAACCCAGATACATTATAGGTTGCAATAAGTAGTCACCAGGGCACCAAATATGTATTAATATTCTTCTAAAAATAGTCCCCAACAAATGAAATTATTCAGCCTTTTAAAATAAAAAAGTAACAAAGAAACTATATATTCATAGTTCAGAGTTTTTAAAGATTTAGATCTTCAGTAAGTACATATAGAATTGCAGCTAAATGCCCCAGACAGGATAGAGAAAGTATTCAGAGATGGACTAATGTTACGCCCCTGAAAAATGGGGAGAAATAACCACGACGTGGTCGTGATGTTTCCTCAGCGAGAACTTTACTCTAATGAGCTTGTACATATATACAATGACCTACAAAGACAATATAACAGGAAATAGAGGAAATGCAATTTACGGGTACATCGTATCAGCCCGAGACACAATTAATACTCGAATTTACAACCCTATAAAAGGAAGAAGGGCTCAAGTTCTATGAAGCTAGTTAGCTGCAATGAGATTAATAATGGTGGGTCTAATCTAAACTCTTACAGTCTTGATCACAACAATCAAAAATTACAGAATATGGCCTAAAGTGTAAAAAAACAATTGTCTTCCAATACATTGGCAACAACAACTTCAGACATTTTACTGTATTCACCATAGGCATTTACTACTGTATAATGTCTCCATCAACTAGCATGAACTCCGTAAACGCAGACACAAGTCATTAAAGTGCATGAAACATTACCAACAATAATACAAGATATGTAACAAAATGTTTACATGTAAATTCGCACATTCACAAAATGGCGGCTGTGCCCGGTCTGGCAATCAGTTGCTCTCTAATACCAAGCGGGGACTTCACTCACACACACATTACTACACACAGTAACCCAACTAATTTACTCGTAATATCACATAAACACTTGTAGAACACTCGTGAAATGTCAGCGGGTTAATTTAGCTCGGTTAACTCAGTTTAACCCTGAAAGCATACCTGAAAAATGGAGAGAAATAACCACGAGAGTGGTCGTGATGTTTCCTCAGCGAGAACTTTACTCTAATGAGGAAAATACCGCGAATTCCCCAGGTATGTGGGCGGAGACAGAAGTAATCGATCTCAGGATCTTGGATTGACACCAACTTGTAGATCACAGATCGACACCGTTTTAATACCAGACCCGTAACTCTAGTACTTTTATGGCTTAGTTTTGTCATTATGACTGTTACCCATACATATAGACCTTATCCTTGTGTTTTAACATTACAGGCCATGAACTTATTATACATTTTTATTCATTCACTTAGATTTTAACTTGTCACACTAACGCATTGATGTTTTGGTTCTTTTCATAGAACTGTTGATAATAAGAAATATGTAGTACATTGTTATTCTTCACTGTGCTAGTGTATACACTAGCCCATACTGTATGGGCACTTGTGGAGCCTGTTGAACACTGACTAGGGGACACTTTCATCATACTAGTATAAGCAGATGTGTGGGGTGTCTGTGTGGTGTAAAAACAGGCATTCCATTTGCACACATGCTTTATTTCTGGTATGTGGCAGATCAGGTACTCTGTGTATGAAAACACATGGACAGGTAGAAGAGATGTCAAATGGTCAAGCAAACTCATATAACAAGTTGTGGTTGAGTTTGTGCCTGTATGTATGTCTTTCTGTGTGTGTGTGAGTGAGATTGAGAGTGGGGGGTTGTGGGAAGTCAGTGGGCAGACTCCTTGGTGGCACTGCCACAAGAGGGGGTGTAGCAGCTGGCTGGTAATTGCAGCTTGCAGTAATTAAACCCTGAAAAATTAGCTGACAGTTTTGCAGCTTTGGTGCAGAGTACCATCCCACTCCCTTTAAGTTTTCCAACGCCCCACCACTAGCAAGACTGGGACTATCTAGTTGCTGCAGGTTCACTGAGAGCACACAGCTAGCCTGGTTTTCCCCACACATCCTATCAGGAGACATGTGAACTTATGTTTACTTTGCAACAGACAGACAAAGAAAGCTCTAACTTCTCTGAGTTGGCCCTGACTGACTTCCATTCTTTGCTGACAACACTTACACTCACAGAAAGAAGGATGCTGCCAAACAAAGAAAAGTAATTATCTGTTGAATAACTCATGCCACCCATAACCTGAACACTTGACTCTATGGATTGATACTGTGAGCTCGCCACCATTACATGTGGTCTCAAAGCATGGAACAAATATGTACTGACCAACACCAAGCCTTTATAGAATACAGGGCTACAACAAAGACCACTGTTATTGACAGTAGGGGAAAGAGGGTTTCCAGGTTTGTTTCATTCACCCATGACTAGCGAACCACCCCCACCTCCTACCCCCGCACCTATAGCTACATTCTAGAGAATAGAGAATATTATAGATCCAAGACAAAACTCACATAAGGACGTGACACAGAGAAAATGTCGCAATTACATACCGTCCGCTCCTTCAGCACCTTCAGCACAGCGTCATGGATTTATCACTGCACAGCACAGTGCAGTGATAAATCACAGTAGGCTGCTGATATTTCAGAGCCATCATCTTCCCTTTACTGTCCTTTGTTACAAAGCATTAGAAATCAGGTTGTTTGATAATTATGCACATGCTCAGTAGAGTTTATTGACACCACACTGCATGATTTTAGTTCTTTCTGATCCAATCCCTCAAACAGTAACCACTTGCCACCATTTGGAAAGGCATAAACATGAAGGATATTAAACTGCTACTGTATGTGGTGTTTACCTGTTATGTATGCAAGATCCCCCTTAAACCGGTGACCCCATTCACCACATTAGCTCCTGATGACATTAAAATTTAAAGAGCACTTTCTGTCTGGCTGTGAAGCAGTTTGCAAATATCATACATTTTGTTTAAAGTTTAAGCCTATTTTGTCAGCTCCAAACTTACAAAAAATAAAGAACCATTTTTGAATAAGACGTGCCATGTCATCAGTCTGTTGGATGGCTGCGTAAGACTCTATAATAGTCCACATGTCTTATAGGAATGTGGACTTCAACTGCAGGAAAATCCGTCTTTCCAGCTGTTTTCTTTAGCTTTGCAACACTCCAGTCTTCCAACCTTCCTCACAAAGTCAATGCATCATCATCTTGGTGTTGTCACTGGCTGGGGAAAGTGGCTGTTAGCTGCATGCACTGGCCTTTTGTTTCCCAGCTTTTCCTAGTACTCAATTGAAGCAATTATTCGCTCCACTTGGCAAATTTGTCCTCCTTTCACCATCTGAGTCGACAGATGATTTAAAAGGCACCTACAGAACCTCTGAAAGCCAAAGCATTCCTGATTGGGGCTTTAATTTGTCCAATTAGGCAGCTAATGAGCTAATTTAGAGCTCAAGTGAACCTCAATAAAGATGAGCATAGCCAGCCAGGAAGTTCTGGTTATAGGACTAAAAGGAAAGGTTTAGGGTTTTTGAGATGATACTGTTTTGTATTCACTTCACCAGCAAAATAATAGGGATATATTCCTCCAAATTTATAGTTACCCTCCAGAGTAAAACATTGTGGTTTTAAAATTACTAGTTTATCAAAGTTCGGTGACCTTCATCATCTGGTAACAAAATTAACCACTTGGTTATCCATCACCCTGACCTTCTTTCTTTGCAGACTTTGTGGCTCTATACATTCATACTATTTCCTCCTGATGGACAAAAGTAAAAATTCTTATGATTGCTAGAGAGCTTTGTCACTTAATCATAAACGTATGTTATTTTGGGCATTAGCTGTAACAACTGATTTGGTCATTTTTCTTGGGAGTACAGTCTCATATATTCATATCTGACCCGCTGCCATGTAAGCCTTGCCCACTAAAGAGGAGGTAGTGCAGCATGGCTTAGTAGGCAACGTCGGGGTCTTAAGGGAGGACGCGGCCTCCGGCGATACATTCGCTGCCAGCGTCTCCTCAATACCTGGCATAGTGCCGTAGCTGTTCTCCTTGCGCCCACTGATTGAAGCACACTGGCGACCAATCGGCCTAGAAAGCAGTGTAGAATATGGCTTGGACCAGGATTTCGACACCTCAGTGTGGAACGAACGGCAGGTCCCGATGTGGGCGTGGAGGTGGGACTAGAAGGAAACGCTCGTCGAGCTTACTCCGGCGACGAGTGTCCTGCTCAATATCACCTGGCCAGTGGAAGACACTGGCCAGGTGATATTGAGCCTAGCCACCGCACGGGAAACCACCTCCAGCAGCTCCTCATACTGCGGTGACTGGGCTGACGAGCCACCCACGTCACCGCCTTCCACTCCTAGGACATCCAGTTCCTCGAAACTGGAGTCTCTCTCACATCCAGGGCGGGAGAAGCCGCGGAAGAAGCCACGGAAGAAGCCGCGGACTCCGCGTGGGCTTCCGGATCCCGAAAGTGGGAGAAAGAACCAGCAGACGAAGGCTGAGAAAAGGCCGACTCCGTCTCGCCCTCGTCCCCTAGGTCGATTTGCGAGCCCCACAAGTGCAGACGCCGGGATGCCTCAGCAGCCGCCAGCCCCTTACCTCGTGGAGTGCAGAGCTGTCTGCTTTCCTCAAGAAGCGCCAGCCGAGAGCGGAGTTTCCTCAACAGGACACACTCAAAATGCGCACAGCTAGCCCCCTCGAGGGCTGCTAGCGCATGCTCTCTTCCCAGGCAGCTAACACATATGCCGTGTTTATCGCTTAAGCGTGGGCAGGGATAAACACACTGCCGAAACCGCTTTACTCTCGCCGTTTCTGAGACCCAGAGTGCTTGCTGAAGATCAGAAGACTGACGACAACAGTGAAGCCGGCTCCCTTTGTAACCTCAGGTTGACGTGTTGACGTTAAAGCCAATCAAGATTGGACTAGTTGATACAGATGCGGTCACGCTGAGACCGTTCCCCATAGATTTGCCTTGAAAGGGAACTAATGTTACAAACTCGTGGAGTTTTTGTACGGAGTGTGATCCATACTAGGAAATAAAAGTAAGGATATAGGCTACTGCTGCATCAATTTAACCCATTCTTTGTACCTCTTGTGAGTCCCCAAACGTTATGAAGTGCAATGCTAAATTACTAGAGTACCTCTTTAACTCAAAATCCACATACACGCTATTTTTTTAATTGCATGTCAGGGATCTGCAGAAGGAATTTGTTCAGTTGTCATGGTGTTATAACTGGAACTATATATAAAATCAGAATCTTATTCATGACATTGGGTAAGAAAAAGACCATTAGATGTGGTTGAATTACCCAGAAAAAGTTAATAAGTGGACTTTGAGTTAAGATTATTCTCTAACCACTTTATTGTCCTCAGTCACCAGTCACAATAGGGCAGTCAGTTAATTTTGATTCCATTGTTAACCCACTGTTTTGCCCCCTTTCTTCAAAGACTCAACCATCATCACAACTGCCTCTGTATAATGTACACAACTCAGGCCAGAAATCTTGTGCTACATTTAGTGAATTTTCAATAAAATAAAGCTATGTGCTGTATTTGACATCCTTTACCTTTGGGCAGGTGTTTGAACACCAGAGGTTGAGGCGTAATGTCAGGCCAATTTCACTGCAGTCTTGCCAAAGAAAACAATAACATTCGAGGTGGCCTCTGCCAGCACTGCAAGGCTTTCGTCTTTGGCATCTCATAGGCCTCTATGACAAGGTTAAACTAAAGAACATTCCGTCCCCTATATGCCTGCTCTGCAAAATGAGAGTTGACTGGCTTGTTCGTGCTACCAAAGAATTAATGTGCAAAGCATGAGCAGCAGAGGGGCAGTCTAAAAATGCATGACTCACACACACACATTTACACACACATGTACTTTGATCCCATTTTAGAGTAAGTCTACGGTATACAGACTATCTCAAATGCAAGGAAAGTTACACTATCTGAAGTCGAAATACTTAAACCTCTCACCCCCCTACACCCACATACTGCACAATGTCTCCTTCAAAGTAGCAGCAAATGTGTCATTTGATGTAATGAAAACATAGTAAGCCTTCGACAGCATAAAGGGCATCACTCCTAAAATAAGTAAAAATGAAACAATCTACTTCATGTGCCACTAACTTTGCCATTAATCCCTCATCCTCCCGTTCCTCCATGCCTGGGGATGGTATGATTCCATTGTTGAAATAAACAGCACTATGGCCATGAAAAATAACTCCCAGATGACATGACTGCTGAGGATTCACACACTGGCTGTCAGTGATTCTGCAAAGCAACAAGAGTGGCAAAGACGTGGCAGATGGGTTGATGCCCGCTCTTTGATCTAGCTTCTGAAAACCAAATCTTCCAAAAGTTGGTAAGTAGAAAGGGAGTCGGATAGTGGCAGAGCTGTGAGTGCCTGGCTGAACACACCAGGGTCTTCTCTGAGAGGCCTGGGAGACTGACACTCCAGTTTAAAGAGCGGCCTTCGAGAAGAGACCCTGGAGATAAATGGTGTGTTTCCATAGAGTGAAACTCAGAGAAAGTCACTCAGAGGTACAAAGCTGTTAGAACTCAAGAGGGGGTGTGAGTACCAGAGAAGTTGGCAACATTTGCTCAGTGGCATTATTTCATGTACTTGTAATTACAATCATGGCAAACCTGTCTCCCTTAAATATATGAGAAAAAATACATGACTATTTTTACATTTAAGGCAGCATGAAGGGGCAGTAAAAATACTTGATATACATATTATTCAACCATGATGATAATCTTTCGATAGCTACTTTAACCCTATTTATTATCATATTCTTCATTTATTACGTGTGGCTATTCGTTGATGCCAATATAAGTAACAAATCAGTCAGAAGTCATTTAAGTAGGACCGGTAAGCACTTGCTTGTTTGTTGCATGTGTGTATACTGTTATGCATGTATATGTACACATAGATCTGTCTTTGAATGTACTGTATTTGCTTATTGGTTATTTTATATGTTTTGTGGATAGTTTTGGGTGTTTTCTGTGTCATGGTTTTGAGTTCTGTGTACTGTGGAGTCTGGTCTTGAAATTTCCTGTTCAGAGTCGTGTTTTTGGGGATAGGTTGGTTAGTTCCTGTTTTATATTTGAGATTGGTCTGTTCCCTCATGTGTCAATTAGTTTTACTTCCTGTCTGTGAATCCCTGGATTGTCATGTTTGTTTTCTCCTGTGTCTTTCTGTTCAGCTGTCCCTCGTTGTCTCCCTTTCCCCTGAGTGAATTTAGTCCATGTGTTTCCTTCCTTTGAGTGTGGATCATCAATGTTGTTGACATTGGTTATCTCCCGTAGGATACTTGTGTTGGTTTTGTCTGCTCTGAGGTTCTTGGATTTTCCCTTTGGTTTGGAGTTTCTTTGTTTTGCCTGTCTACTTGCTGGAAACTAATAAATTCTCCACTCATTATCAAAGCTGTCTACATCTGGGTCCTCTTTCCCTTTTTCTTGCTGCCAACACTGGAACCCTGACACTTATGATTTTATTGTTTATCTGTTTATATATGCAGTATACTATATATGTCTGATAGTAAGTCAAGTCAGTTTTATTTATATAGTCCAAAATCACAAATTTTCCCCAGCGGTCTTTGATTCAGATGAGTAAAAACTTCCCAAAATAACCCTTTACTGTAGATTTTAATTTTGTGTTACTATACTGTATTGGCCCAATTGGTCAAAAGTAGCAGGAAGCCTGAAGTGCAAGTAGTGATTGCAAGTCGCCATTATTGCAATCACTACATCGGTCCAAATGAATATTTATGGTTCTGTGATTAAGAATGTGCCCTTGTTTATGCATGCCCATGTGGATCTGTTATGGAAAGTGAACTATTACTGTATGCAGAGAAAGCACTTGAGGTCAATTCCCTGTGCCATGGATAAATCCCAGAGGCTACTGCTATTTGAATGTTATCATTCCACCAAAGGGAATACCCCAAGGCCATTTCAGCATCGCACTGCAAACATCATACAGTAAAGCTTTGAAGTAGCCTACGGCTGAAACCTTGTCAATACAAATCGAGTAAGATGCTGTCTGGCATTTGCCGTTTCATTTTACCTTCAGTTTTCAGCAGCTCAATATGCTTGACATGCTGTTGCAGGGAAAAAATATTGCATCGGATTTCAATCCTTACAGTGATGACACAATGTTCATACCTGACTTGTTAAATAAATGCCTTAAGGTTTTATTTTTATATTTCCCGACTTGTGCATTTACAGTTCTTTGAATTTTGATGGTAGCATGTAACTTACCTGTCTTCTTACCATTCTATTCACGCAGGGAAGACTGAGCTTTCATGCTGTTGTTGTGGCCTGAGCTGATTAGGCTGCGTTCAAGCCCTCAATTGTACTGTGTCAAGAAATGCTTCTTCTTCTTTTCCTTATTTCAATGAGGCAACAATGTGGGCAACAGGGGTGTATAAAAAATATAACACAAGGTTGTCGAGGAAACAGGTTTATCCAAGTTTAACTTTTGCAGCAAAGCTGTCAAACGTCATCTGGCAATGCACTGCAGTGGCCAACTACAGTCCAAGTAGAATACATTCTATTATGTAATGTGTAGCATCACACTAATTCTACTACACTCAAATATTGCTGCTATTTACAATTTTGCAGAGCTTTAAATCCTGCTTCTAAGGAGGATAAAGCGCTGTGTTTTTGTGTCTGAAAAGCAAAAGACTTAAAAGCATGATAAGCCTTCAAACTCATTGCCATGGCTCATTCAGTTTTATCTTATCACCAGTACCTGTAGCAACATGCAACCGGGGAAATCGTGGGGGCCGCTCTCTGGCTGTTTATGTGTTGTGTGTTCTCTTAGTGGCGTGAAGCTCAGAACATCCACAAGTTCAGTAGCAGCTGGTGAACAGCATACTGTATCATTTACAGAAGCAATATCAGTTAACTTTTGCTTTTGTCTGCACCTGTGGCCTCTGGTCACTGTACAGCACTTTGTTAGAAACATGTTCCGCTTTCTGATGTAAATACAATAGACTTGACTTGGTCCACAGTCAGCATAGCTTGTTTTCACAGCTCAGGTCTCTGAGGAGCAAATATGTATCACACAAACACCCCTTTCACCCTGACCTTCAACTGTCTTCCACCTTTTGTGGGACTCATCACCGCACTCTCCATGCTGAGAGAGGCACTGAATAACAATTGCTCTGCGCATGGTTGTAAAATGCTTTTTATAATCAAATAAGATGACTCAAATTACAATCATGTCCTCTTTTCCAACTTTGCTCACGCACACACCAACTCACACACATTCTTGCACTCTCCTGTGCCGTCACAAAAATGTTGACACTCTTCGACCCTTTCCGAGACACGCTCTGACAAACTGTGGAGGGGAATAGGGGCAAGTTGCCCACAGCCATCACACCTCTGTCTGGCCTCATACCAGCAAGGAGGAGGTGGGGGGGTTGGGAGCCCCAAGGCAGGCATTGGGCCACGCCGATACTGACTGGCTGTGTGGCGAGTCTGCCAGTAGGAGAGTTGATGACCTTCACATGGGTTCAGTGTCTGTCGAGACCACAGGGGCGGTTAGCAGATGAGTAGGCAAATCAATAGGCAGTATACTTTATATGGGGTGAGCTAAAACACCAATGTCAGCTTGGCAAGCTGAAGACACTGTTAAATTAAGTCAAATGAAATTTATGTGTGAAGTGATTTTAAAGTTGCTACAGGTTGCACTTTTCAACATAATACATCATTGTCAGATTATGATTCCTGTACTGCAAACACATGAGACAGTGTGTAGATGCTATTTCCTACCAGTGGTACTGTAATGCTGAAGTTCGTCAAAATTAAAATCCCATTTCCTATAATCCTGTTGATTCTTGTTGCAAAGAGGATTTTGAAATTGCTGTCATTTGCACTGAAAGAACTACACAGTCTTCATGATTTTTGTGCTAAAGAAATCCCTCATTTGTTCCATAAAACAATGTTTTCTGACTTTTCACACTGATAAAAACTGCCTCAATACCCCATAAAACAACTGACCAGCCTCTGCCTCCACTAGGCAGTCTGCCTGTGTATAAGACGTTTTGAGGACTAAGAAGTTATAAACGCCACAAAAACAAATTAACTATGTTAAATTAAAATGACAAGAATCAAGTCATTACTGTTATGTGTTTAGCTCCCTTTTTTATCAAAAGCTTTCAGTAAACGGTGGTGGGTAATGTCTTTGTTGAGATCCAGTATGACAAAGGGTGTAAAAATATCTCTTTAAATCATTTTCAAAAGGGCTTTTTAATTACTTCATGGTTATGACCTTTCAATTACAGGCTCAGAAGGAACTATTCA
Organism: Coreoperca whiteheadi; assembly: GCA_011952105.1. Lineage (NCBI taxonomy): Eukaryota > Metazoa > Chordata > Actinopteri > Centrarchiformes > Sinipercidae > Coreoperca > Coreoperca whiteheadi. Next base: position 11,721,053 of record CM022489.1, on the reverse strand, counting down.
CCTCAGCTGTGACTGAAAGCTATACTCATTACATATACAATAGACTACAAAAATACACCTCTCAATGCTAATGCAATTAATGTTGAGGTAGTCTCCCATCTTGCACCTGATCTTTATAAGCACTATAGTAGTTAAAACCTTATAAATCTTTAACTTTAACAAAATTCTGCTTTTAAATTGGCTTATACACATTTTGTTTTATATCTTATAATATCTGAAAACCAAACCAAATGAACACCTCTACAAAAGTAGTGGTGTGGTAGCAATAACAGTGACTTGGATAATACCTTAATTGTAAGCCTACCGATTGTAATAAATTATTATTATAAATATTACAAGTAGTCACAGTCTTAGCAATGCTGTTATGGCACTGTATTGGTACTGTTGTACTTTGTAGCTCTGTAGTTGTAATAGTATCAAAGCACTTGCTCATACAAATGGTTTAGTATATTAGCTCTGGGCACATTCTGTAAAAAACATCAAAATCCATCCAACATAAAAATCTACTGTAGTAATTGTACAAGTAAACAATTCAGCCAGGGCTTCCAGAGCCCAAGCTCTGTCTCTGATGTCAGATAATATATTTTAGTCTTGGGGCATGAGCAGCACTCTTCTGTTCTGTAGACTGAAAGTCCTGACCTCAGTGAGGATCACTGAGGATACAGAGATTGATTTTACCGCATCTCTCTCATTTCTGAAATACATAACCAAGTTCCATACCACTTTATTATTAGTTTTTCTGAACAAAAAATGTTTAAAGTGATTTTTGTCTTTTAAAGAGTAACTACTATATTTTTCACTTTGCACATAATCACATAAATTCTTGTTGGTGTGTTATGTTGATGCAGGTTCTTTTTCCAACAATGCACATTGTGTACAAAGACCACTTTTGCTGCTCAAAACTATATAGAAGTTCAATTTATATAGTGCGAAATCATAATCATAAGTTATCTCAGGGCACTTTTCATGTAGAGCAGGTCTAAGAAGCAGAAGTAGAACAGTGGCTGACCTGATCTTTTCTGCATATATGACAGTCATCAAGCTAGCTATTATAATTTTTGGTAGAGAAATTTGAAAATGACAAAAGTGCCTAATTACTTATCATCACTTAAGATAAGGAGAACCATAACTGGCGAGCTTTGTACCATTCCCTGACATATCATGTCCTGAACCTGGAGGTGCAAGAGAGGTCAGTATTATTAATTCGGCGAAAGGGCAAAAAGAGTCGTCTCTGTCGCTTGTCCCCCTATACATCCTTTTAGTAATCACTACAAACAAATAGTGACCCCAGAATATTCAGAAGACACTCTTGCCTATACCTACCTTATGTTAACCTAAACCTAGGCTAATTGTAACCATAACTCTGAACCTAATCTGAAACTAAACTTAACCTCAACCATTGCCCTAACCTAAACCAAATGAGTACTCCCTAATCCAAATCCTGTTGCCCAAATATTTCCTTAAGGAAGTTAAAAGCAAGCAGTAATTCTACACACACACAGAGAGAGAAATAGACCTCTATGGTGAAAGCAAGTCACCCACAGTTCAGATGGGTGATAAGTAGTGCTTCTCCTGTATGGAAAGCAAAGGTTAGACATCGACTGTAATGGGGTCAAAAGAGGAAAAGGGAGACATATCCAAACAGAGTGAGAGCAAGGGCACTTCTGAAGCTTGACAGCCACTAGTAAGTAATCACACACACACATACACACCACCAACTCTTGCTACAGCCGTAGATATTGGGCCCAGCGTTGGCCCACTCCTCTTTGCATTGGCCATTAGTGCATTTTCCAACCCAGTTAGCAAAGACCTTAGAGCTCAGCACTAGGGTAAAAAGTGGCACTCTCGGCTCAATCTTGGCATTGAGCTGACTACAGCTGAGTAACTGATTCAATGTTACCTAACAAACATTCTGAGAAATCTGTGGACCAGATTTGGCAGGTTTCTTCCAAAGGCAGTTAGTCTTCAGACATGAGAATTTGTGACATTTTGATGTGGAATCTCAGGTAAGTTCAACATTGTGCAAAAGGGAACATTTTTATAAATTAATAAACGTTATGGTTTAAGTGAAAAGAAATCAGCTTTCAAAAGCTTCAGGAAGTAAGGAGTATCAAATAATTCTTGCAAAATCCGTCACAGACAGTTTTCCAGCAATTGACAGTATGAAGCTTTGGTCGGTCGGTTTACTGCCAGATTCAGCCCACAAGCAGACAGTTATCCATCAGTGAACAGAGTTAAAAATATAATAAGAAAACAATATTTAATTTCAACAATGTAAGCAAATTCCAGAGTCGGCTAAAGAAGAACTGGCTTAGTGCCTTGCTCATAGACGCTTAGGCAGATGGATATTTGCCAGCATGGGGGCTGGAAGCTCCACCTCAATAAGTCTGCCCACTCACTGTGCTGTCTGGCTGTCACAGTACACTTTTTTCAGGAATGTGTGATGCTTGAGAGAGGATCCTGAAATTATTCAGCAGGAAAAAAGATAAACAAATACTTCTCAATGAGTAACTGGCAATGTTTTTTTAGATATTGCCTTTGACAGTTTGTTTATTATATATTCTACCTATTAGGACATTACACTAAGCGGAACGAAGGAGGCCAAGTTCCAGTGAGTGTCAGAACCGCTGTCCAGGATCAAACAACAAAGATCCAGGAGTACATCAGGAATATCTCCCCCTATGATGAATAGCTAAGTGAATACTTTAGGCAGCAGAAACCCGATGAGAAGGAGGAACAGCTAGGAGTCCTAGGAACAACTACGATACTGCGCAGAACTCCCAGGACTCTGGTAGAGGATCCAAGCTTTAGGATGACACATACCACCCCATGGGGTGAGAAGGGGATTTTTTTTTATATACTGTATAGGCTTATAATTGCATCAAATGTACTTGTAACACTCAAAAATAGAGGCTTTGGAGGGAGCTGTGAAACCTGAGGTGTACTTTGACTGCTTCTCTCCTGTCGACCGTATTCAACTAACGTCGACAATTTCTTCATCTAAGCCATCAAACTGTCTCTTAGACCCAATTCCAACTAGGCTGTTTAAAGATGTTGTACCATTAGTTAGCACATCTTTAGTAGATATGATCAATCTGTCTTTACTGACAGGTTATGTACCATAGTCTTTTAAAGTAGCTGTTATTAAACCTCTCTTTAAAAAGCCCACTCTCGATCCAGGGGTTTTAACCAACTATAGACCTATATTTAACCTTCCCTTTATCTCTAAGATCCTTGAAAAAACTGTTGGTAATCAGTTATGTGACTTTCTACATAACAATAGTATATTTGAGGATTTTCAGTCAGGTTTTAGAGTGCATCATAGCACAGAAACAGCACCCGTGAAGATTGCAAATGACCTTTTAATTGCATCAGACAATGGACTTGTCTCTGTGCTTGTCTTGTTAGATCCTAGTGCTGCATTCGATACTACTGACCATCAAATTCTATTAGAGACTGGAACATTTAATTGGAATTAAAGCAACCACGTTAAGCTGGTTTAAATCCTATCTATCAGACCGATCTCAGTTTGTACATGTTAACAATGAATCATCCGAGCACACCAAAGTTAGTCACAGAGTTCTGCAAGGTTCTGTGCTTGGACCAATTCTATTTACTTTATATATGCTTCCTTTGGGCAATATTATTAGAAAGCACTCCATAAAGTTTCATTGTTATGCGGCTGATACCCAATTATATTTATCGATTAAGCCAGATGAAACTGATCAGTTAGTTAAACTTCTAGCATGCCTTAAGGAAATCAAAACCAGGATGACCAGAAATTTTCTGATGTTAAACTCTGACAAAACTGAAGTTATTGTACTTGCCCCGAACGCCTCCGAGACTCACTGTCGGTAGATCTAATTGCTCTAGAGGGCATTGCCCTGGCCTCCAGCAACTCTGTGAGGAACCTCGGAGTTATCTTTGATCAGGATCTATCCTTCAACTCCCACATGAAGCAAACTTCAAGGACTGCCTTTTTTGACCTACGTAACATTGCGATAATCAGGCACTCCCTGTCTCGAAATGATGCAGAAAAATTAATCCATGCATTTGTTACTTCAAGGCTGGATTACTGCAATTCCATATTATCAGGCAGCCCGAAAAAGCCCCTTAAGATTCTCCAGTTGATTCAGTATGCTGCGGCACATTTACTGACAGGAACTAGGAAAATAGAACATATTTCTCTAATATTAGCTTCTCTGCACTGGCTCCCTGTAAAATCCAGAATATAATTTAAAATCTTTCTCCTCACCTACAAAGCTCTTACTGGTCAGGCACCATCGTATCTTACAGAGCTCATAGTACCTTATTACCCCACTAGAACACTGCGCTCTCAGAATGCAGGGTTACTTATGGTTCCTAGAGTTTCCAAAAGTAGAATGGGAGCCAGAGCCTTCAGCTATTAAGCTCCTCTCCTGGTAACTACATGAAAAGTAAATGTAATTACTTGTTACATGTTATCCCCTGAAAGTGATAAACATTTGTTACATAAGATGGTTGCAAAAGTGTGACCCTGTGTTTGTAACCTTTGCTTCTTCAGATCATAGGAGGTTAGGCGGTGCAGGATATTGTACAACAGAATACTGGAATCTCGGGTCTTGGAGCCGCATGCCAGGGATTCCCAATGAGTAATCTTCAAACAGGGGCTTTGATCAGCTTGTGTTGCACATGTGTGCGCGTGTGTGTGTGTTTTGGGGGGGGCAGCTGCAAGCCTGGCTTCTTGAGGCATCAAGAGAAGTGTTTGATGTGGAAATTTCCTCACCAGGTGGTATATAAAAAAAAAGGCCAGGGCTTCTAAAATATTATAAACTCCTGTCTGTCACAGAGGTGCTTAGGAGAAATATCGCTCACAGCCAATCAAGGGGCTGTTTGGGCTAGAGAATGCCAGTTTGCCTGTATTCTATATAATATCTAATGTATGCTGCACATGAACATGTCCGTCATGTTTTAGTGACGGACCATTTAAAGTTTCTCATTCATATTACTACAATTCTGCCTGTTAGGCTACATGATTTAAATAAAATTTCTGCTTTGAGTGGACACATTTATTATTTCTTTAAATTATGTATTTTCATATTGTATTATTTTTATTATTGTCTTATAATATTTCTGTTTTAATATTCTCTAATATCTTATTGTCAATTTTTATAGTTACAATTCTTGATCTACAGTACTTGCTTTGTGTTTCTTTATACTTCTTTATATTTCTACTATGTCTATTGTGCGGCACCAAAATACCAAAGCAAATTCCTCATATGTGTAAACCTACTTGGCAATAAAGCTGATTTTGATTCTGATTCTGTCTTTTTTGTATCATAACTTCACATACCCTTGATTTTGCACCCATATTCTATAAGGCACATGGCTATCACTTTGACTGTCGAGAAAAGGAGAGAATAAAGAGGAACAAAATAACCAACATCATATTCTGAGGACACAGCGAAGGTTGAGGAACCTTGAGGTTGAACTGTAGAAGTTAAAAAGTTGTCTTTGTGCATCACACGCGATCATACACACATACAACCACACACCTTTATGGTATGATGCGTGGAATGCAACTGTATCAGTCAGGCAAAATGTGAAGAGCCTTCATAAGAAGTGCACTTAAGCAAAAAGGCCGAGTGACTCAGCACATAGTCCTCGTCACGAAATTCCTGTTCTGTACTTTGTGTGTATGAGTCTGTCAAGGTGTGATAGGGGAGGGGCTGGTATTGGTGGGTGATAGTTAAACCTGTGTGTCACTTGTGGCATTAAATACAATAGTCCAAAAATAAAATGGACAAAGAGTTGTCACTGAGTCATCTGAAGATGTGTGTCTGTACATAAAATAAGGTGTGTGTGCTGCATATGTATGCATGTTGGGGTGGTGGTGGTTTGGGGGTGGGTTATTCATTTAACAAAATGAATAGCTCTCGGACTAAATTAAATTTCAGCTGGAATTAAATAATGGGAAGTGGTCTCTGTGTGTGCTACCAGATCGCCGTGGGAGGGCAATATTGCTAAAAGGCTTTTAGAGGATTAATTTAATGTTTTTTTCTTCTTCTTCTCTCTCTCTCCCAGCCAGTATTTTTTCTTTGTTCCCCATCCAGGTGCTCATAAACCACAGCATTCCTTTTGCAGTGACATTTAGTAGCTAGAAAATGGCGGCATGCCAGCCAACAGGGTGCTGTGTCCAAGGAGGTGGGCTAAGTGTTGTGTACATGTTGTTTACATATCTGGGAGAGGCATTATGGGAGAAAGCAACATGCTGTTGTTGTTTTTTTGCAAGAACTAAAAGTGGGTGACATGCTGTGGAAGCTGTTATGGTGGATAGAGAAGCAAGTTTGATCTGTAGATATCAGAGGCTATGTTCGCTGTAAAATGTCCTTGAAAATCTCATACCTGCTCATGTATTCTAAACCCTGGGAAGCCATACACTTTAAAGAAAACCTAGCAATTTACTGAAAGTGTGAAGGACAAAGCGGCCTGGTCTAACTCACACAGCTACTTGACAGGTAGATTCAACATCTCATGATCAGTGAAATCATCTATATAACAGTTTTAGTTTTGGGAATGGTTTTGAACTTGTATAAATCAAATATCAGAAGTGTGTTTGGTCAAAGACCTTGATGTGACAAAACACAGATGACTACATACGACATGTTGGCACAGTATGCACAGTATGTGTGGGGTCTTAAAGCACGCACCTAAAGGCATAGTTTGACATTTTGGAAAATGTGCTTTCATAAATGTAATTTCTCACTGAGAGAAAGATGGGAAGATTGATACCATTCTCATATCAAAAAATTGAAGTGTAACAACTATAAGTTATGGTTTTCTGAGTTTTTACCATTTCTTGGCTGGTAGCAGTAATTTCTGAAAGTCTCTGCTGTTGCCCGGCAACCTCACAGTGACAACGAGACTTCACGCTTTAGTTTTTATATGATTAAACAAGATGTAACATGAAAGTTAACGGGTTTTAGAGGTGCTGGTAAGTGGATTTTGTTACCTCGGACAAAGCCAGGCTAGCTGTTTCCCCTTGTTTCCAGTCGAGCTGGGGCACAACACTGTGCAACTGGCTGCTGGACTTTCTGACTGGAAGACCTCAGGC
>CM022489.1:11667779-11711279 GCA_011952105.1 Coreoperca whiteheadi | reverse complement strand
CTCACTACACCAGGGGGGTCGCTTCCTCTACTGTTGTAGCTAGGGGTGCCCTCTTACAGAGCGTCTGTGATGCGGTGAGCTGGTCCTCACCGCACGCATTCATAGGTTTTTATGGTTTGGATGCTTCTTGACTCCGGGCTCCTTCGTCGGCATCTTGAGTCGGCATCCTAAGCTACTGTCTGAGGCCTCCTGCGCTTTGTGCACACCTACACATCGTAGGGGGTCCGGACACCATCGGCACGGCGGCGTGGGTATTCCGTTCCCATATGCATACTGCATGCAGCATCGAGTGAAGCTTTTGAAAGGGAACTCTCGGGGTTACTTGACTGTAACCCTGTTCCCTGATAAAGGGGAACGAGATGCTGCACTGCAGTGCCGTGCCGATGCTGCCCCAGGACCGGTCTTCAAACAAGAGGGACCTGAAGGCTGGCAGCTGGAGCTCATCTACTTATAGCCCCGGGCTTCAGGTGCGCCGGTGACGTCACCTGCCGAGGCTATAGTTTCGCTTGAGTCAATTTCATTGACGTTTTTAAACACACTTTTCACAGCCGGTCACGCAAAGACGTTCCCATATGCATGCTGCATGCAGCATCTCGTTCCCCTTTATCAGGGAACAGGGTTACAATCAAGTAACCCCGAGAGTTTTTCCAGTGCTGTCAGTTTGGCAAAAACTAAGGTGTTGGGAGTTAAAATGGCGATAAGATGGGGAATACAAATACACAAAGATTTATAGCGCAACAATTCGACGGCAAAGATAACCCAATTGGGTTCATCCTCAATTGTTGAGGAAACTGAATCGATTTTGACTAACTACTGGTCTACATGCTTATGCTTAAATTACATATTTTATGAATATCAGCAAAAAAAAATATTATTCCCTCTAGTTAAATTAAAAAAATACTGCATCTGACAGTAAAGATTTGTAGTATAGTAGTTTATTGCAGACATATTAATCTATCCTCTCTTACTTAACAGAAAAGATTCCAACTACTAGCAGAATTCAAACAGCCTCCACAGCATGGCTCATTTAAATAATCTGACTTCTGTCATTGATCATTTTCACTAAATTAAGCTTTCATTGTGGCCAGGATAAATGGCCAAATAAACATGAAAAAGTAAGTTTTGGATGTGCAAAGGTCGATCTCTCTAAGCATATTGAACTGTTTATCTCCAGAACACTTCGTAATAACACATTCTATTGAATAGACCACTTACATTATCTCAGTGCAGCTGAAATTGTACAATTCTAAGTCCTTGATATTTGACACAGTACGTCATATCTACTTTACAGTATAGGCTAATTGGGTCACATAACATTTTTAAACATTGTGCTTGGTGAGATAAAGCTATTGTCATTTCATATATGATCTTCTGGGCTAAATAAAAAAATGGACAAATTACAAACTAGAAAAGCACCTTTTCTTTCTCAGACAATCACTGTAATTGTCGGCACTTGGAAAAGTTTGGATCTAGCACAGTGATTAGTGATAGTCTGTCTCATCAGTGAGAGGGGGAAGGGTAATCAAAGATAATTGCTGGAAATCATTGTGATGTTTTAATTGTGCACCTGCATTCCTCAGTTGTTGGTTTCGCATTTGAGCAAAGTGTTTTTCTGCACTATTTCTACGTCAGTGATTTATGTGTATGTTTTTTGTTGTTGTAGAGGTTGTCTTGCTCTATTGCACTTTGACACAATGAAATGCTGTCAATTGAAACTTTTGAATCTGTAGGGATTTAGATTTAGTCTTGTTCAACTGCTAAAGCTGCACTGAGAAACTTTGTATGTTGAAGGTCCAAACAACAATGAGAGGGAACGAACTGTGCGCAGATTGTCAAACAGGCAGTTGAAGGCAGGGAGTTTATATTACACCTTCAAGCCATTTTATGTGGACTGAGAATCTTAAATTTGGTTGTATAAGTCGATAATTGCATATAACATAATTGGTCATGTAAGTGTTTAACATCTCACTTAATGTGCTCTGATTGGATGGTGTGGCTGTATTTACTTTAAACCTAAAAATCTTTTGGGGTGCAGCTTTACTCTGACACATACTTCACATTAAGCCTTCATGTGCTAATGTTTTGTCTCATCTCGACCAAATGTTGTAAATGTTGTTTATTATCAATACTGTTTGTATCAGTAAGAAAAGCACACATGATTTGACAGCTCACGTGATTTGACAGCTCTCTCTCTCTCTTCATGTTACAAAATGATACAAACTTTACTGTAAGCACTATTTTAATGTAAAATCTGTGACACACTATAAATAGTGAATACAATCTAACTCAGCATACAATAATTGTCATGTAAATTAATTCTTTCACATTCTGAATCTTAATTCTCAGCACAGCATATCTCCATGTGAAGTTCCATTGAAATTAGCATCCCACGGAGCTTGAATTTGAATTTCTAATTGCAGGTTCCCATGTGTAATTTAATGGAGTTATCATTTTGCAGACATGCTTTGCATCAACAGAATAAAGCTTCTTATACAATGTCTGTGTGATGTCAGCCCTTTGAGGGGAAAGTGTATTCACTGCTTTTGTGCAGCAATCACCACTTCATCAGCTGTGAAAATCTCTGTTTTGCTTACGAAAACAGAACAAATAAAGTCAAAATAAGTGAAACTCCCAAGCTTGACCTTGAGCTTTTTCTTCTGAAGGGATGTTGTAACAATAGGTCACTCAAATGGACTGTGACAAATGGGCATTTAGGCAAGGTAAAAATATATATCATATATATTTTTAGATATAATCATATTTTTATTTTTAAAATAATATCAGTTCCTTTTCTATACTATAGACTATACTCTGCCAAGCAGAGGAAGGTTATTGGCCTGATCTATTCAATACCTCATCATGATTATTTATTATAATAGTAATTGTAATCAATAGATTAATAGACAGATAATGCCTTATACACATGCATGTTGGACTTTCTCTTTACTCTGCCATATATTGTATGTATATATAAATCAAATGAAATTAAATTATCTCACATAATGGGAGTGTGTGTAAGAGGCAATGACTGCATTGTTTTCCTGCTTACTACTGCTTAAGTTTCGATAACTGTTTTCTGTAAAACAAAGAAAGGAACCAAAAATCTGAGTTTGTGGATTTAAATTTACAAACCAAAGAAGCTACGGTTACCCAGGTTATGTTGAGCATTTATCCTAAGTAATGTGGAGCATTTTGATAAACTTTGATAAACCTAGTTTGATGCCTGAAACTTAATGGAACACCTAGTTTTGACTGTTACCTAACATGGGATGAGTACATGGAAATCAAAATCATGAGGTTGCAGGGAGATTACACTACTGCTCAATGCAGTTCTCCTTAAAGCATCAAACTATGTGTTCTATATATTTGTCTTCTGACTTGTATGAATCAATCATGTGCATCTCAGCTGAGTTAATAAAAGGCTTGCTTCAAACTTGTAAATTAAATGCATCATTAGAAGAATATTCTTAGTCATTTGAGCAAGCTAGCCTTTTGTCATGTGTCAAGCCATAAGAGGAGTTGAATCATTGCTCAGCAAGTGTGTACTCTGATGATCAAAAAATCAAACCTGGTGGAGTGTCAGGGATCGTCCTGCACTCCCAGATGTCTGCATCACAAGGGCGCTCATCTCCCAACCATACAAGGGTCTTTGAACTTGCTAAAGCTCAGCACATAGTGGCTTTTTAAATTGCACACAGAGGGACCTAGTAAACCAGAAAAGGAGAGGTGGAGGTTTAGAGGTTCAAGCATTCAAATAGAACCCCGTAGCTGTTTCTTGAATCAATTTGTAGAATCATGTTACATAATCATATGCAAATGAAATAGCAAAATTACAAAAACAAATACCTTGAGATATCAGGCAAATTTAATAATGCATTTCGGTCACTTAGTTTTAGACAGATAGTGGGTTGCGTGAGAGGCCTAAGATTCATGGCCCCCCCCCCACCCCAATTACAATACATACAAACATTTCAGAAGGGAGGCACACATCACATTTATTTAATGAATCTAATGAGCAAGATATTGAGACCAAAACTAAACAATGGAAATTATAAGAGCAAGAAACGGTTGACGGTTAGGCTTAGATCTCTGCAATCTGAAACCATATGTTAAGAAGAACATGACAGGCATGTTAGAGAGCGAGCAGCACCCAGTCGATATCATCTCTGTGATGCCCAGTGTCAAATGCAGGGATGTATTTAAGTATAATATAGTGGGAGGGGAAGCAATAGCGAGAGACGAGAGGGAGAAGGATGGGGCATGAAATGTCTTTGTTGCAGGATGTAATGCACCACAGACAAATAGTGCCGTTTTATCGCCTGGAGGAGTAGAAAGAGCTTTTAAATTCATGCTCACTCTCCAGGAGGCAGCAGCAGTGGTGGCCAATAACTGATGTGCCACAGAGACACAGGACATTGTTGTGTGACTGTGTGCCGCACTGCAAAATAAATCCACTTTAATAAGAAATCCAATGGTGGTTCCTAAAATTTTATTTTTCAAAAAAATGTTATAACAACATAAGCTAATATTGGCATGCTGAGAAGATGCAGTTATTGGGATTTTGAACATGTGAATGTAAGAAATAGTAGTGATACCTCTTGCAAATAAAAACCCTAGCAGAAGGTCGTTCCAGTTGAAACTTGAAATTTTGCTTACGTTCTGATGCAAAATCAACAGACATAAACGAATAGAACAAGAGGTGTGGGATGCCTGTATCTGCCTGGAAATCAGGCTTCTGGAGGCCCTAAACCTGACACAGTGACAGGCTACTATCTCACTGGAGAGGCACAAAACGATTCAACGATGTGTTACCCAGAACTCTTGAAATTGTGAAATTACTCAATACAGTACTAACAAAATGAGAGAATGAGTGAGAGTGGCCAGGGTGAAATGACCCAATCTTGACATAGCTATCTAGTGAGATGCAACCAGGGTTCTGGCTACAAACCAGAACCCTGGTTGTGCTGCAAGACAACAATTGCAAAGAGGGGCTTGAGACAGAGTCAAGTCAAGTCATCTAGATGGATTGGCATTCATGGTCCCTTAAGGATCTATCCTAATGACTTTGGTGATCCTCTGTCTTTTCCTTTAGCTTCACCATGACATTGGCGTTTGTGGCTTTTAGTGAAGCTGATGGATGGATTGCTGAAATTTTGTTCCAACATGAAAATGTCCCCCTCAGGTTGAATTGTAATAACTTTGATAATCCTCTGACTTTCCATCTTGCGCCATCATCAGGTCAAAATTTCAATGTGGCTAATACTTTGGTTTATGACCAAATGTCTACAAAACTAATGACATTTTGTGTTTGCATGCTGACACGCTAAACTAAGGTGGTGAACACGGTAAAGATTTTGCTTAACAACCTGCAATAGAGGTAACAAATATCATTGAGACCCTTATACAAGATTTAAAAAGCACTACAGACCTTCTCTTTTCTCTCATTTTCATTTTTCTTAATTTCACTTCTGTTAAGTTCCCCTCCCTCTCTAGCTCTCCACCTCCCGCTCAGTCACGATTGACATGTCTATCAACATGACAGGGCTGTGACAGGCAGCTCCCTGAGGTGCACCCCCATGCCTCCCCTCACACATATCTACCCACACTTTCCCATGCAATCCCTCCCTTCCTTCATCTTTCTTCCTCTCTACTCATTGATAGCTGATTTGAAAACACAAAGACAGATGTGGAGTGATGGACAGAGGGATGTTAGGGGAAGCAGGCTATGTAAATGGTGCAGAAACCCACATACCGGAGCAAATTAGGCTCATTAAGTTAGTTCATAGCTGTAGAAATTTACCAAAGTTCAAAAAAGTTAAATTCAAGACCATTACAATTCTGCCCACAAACATCTATTTAAGAACAAAATCACTAGTAGTCAAGAACATGGATGTGTGTTTTTGTGCCTATGCTTTGTGATAACATCTGCAAAATAGCATGCCTACGTGTTGTGAATGTGTTAAGAAATCTGCCCAACTATCAGTAAAGAAAGTAACTTGCTGTTACAAAAAAGTGTTTACACTTGGCTGAAGTAGAGAAGTTGGTGTATTAATAATAACCTAATGTGACAAAGTGCAATGGAAATAGACTTAGTGAATAAATCCTTATGTACATGAAGAAAGTGACTTTACGTCCACCAGAGCTTCTGCTCTGAAGAAGAGACAAAAAATTGCTGCAGACAAAAAACGTTGGATCAGTTTGGACTGATGATGAGACTGTAACCTTCCGATAATCATTATATGAAACAAACAGAAATGCCATATTTCCATCACATTTCCGACATTGTTTTTGTTCATTTGAGGTTTGACTGGCAGTCTTCCAATTACGCCATCTCTGTTACACCCGCTCCTACCTGCAATGTTTCAATGGCACCCAACTGGACAATTATTGCCACAAACTGTTGATCTTGAGGTGGCCAACTACTGATATTCACATAACAGCAATGGATGGAAACGTGGATTAATTCCCATTTCCTTCATTAATTTTGTGGAAATCCGTTTAAAATTGGCACTACATTTGGCTGGAAACCTGACTATTTTCATTCATACTGGCTTATTCAAGTTGCCATGGCATCAAATGTTTTGAGAGTTGTTTCAGGTGAAAGATTAACACGTTTACAGTTTCAAGAGTTTCAAGACTTCCCTAAGGCAACAGGAATAAATATTCATACTGTATATATATAATTTTTGTCCACTTTTGGAGTGTTTGTTTTGCACCTTGCATTTCCTCAGAGCTCTGACTGGACTTATGTTTATCATCATGAAGCTCTGGTAGCTCTAAGTAACTGGAGATACTGACAGAAGAGAGTATACAGGTCTCTATTTCCAGATAATTGCCATGCATACGCATATCCTGCTTTCCTGTAGCATGAATGAACTCAGGAAATGTAGTTGTGATATGAAACACCAACTACATCCCTTGCTCATGAAAATATCTGTAATTTTACAGCATTTAGCAACACTTTCCAACTTTTTCTCCTTTTAATGTGCTCCCGCTCAGCTCTACCTTTTCTCTTTCGTTCTCTCTTTATACTGTGTTGTCCATTATTTTCTCCTCACTACTCGGCCACACGCACTCCACACATTGATTGAACATTGTGTTGATGTGTATATGTGACCAATTGTGTGTGATGACAGACAGAGATAAGATCCGTGGGGGGGTTCTCTATTATTTGCCCATTTCATTTAACATTTTTACTACTGGCCAGTTATCCCCTGTGCTACCGATGGTCAGTCCAGCTCTGCTGGTGGGAAGTTGCTGAAGGAGTAGATATAGCTTGCAGGGGGAGAAGGGAGGATTACAGGGGTGTGTGATTGTCCCTGATTGTTGTAAGACAGAAAATCATTAAGAGGTAAGTGCACAGAGAAGCACACAGACAACAGTGACAGACAGACAGATCCATAGAGAGAGGGTCATGTTAAAGCCCTGGAGGGGGACAGGGACTCTGGACTGAGGCCCCAGCCTCTCCTCAAGCCTTTATGTTTTGCTTGCCTACACTACTGACCTTACAACACACAGTGGCCATCTAGTGTGCCTCTGGGCCCAGTGAAGACATATTTTGACTGCCCCTGTCACAAATGACAAAAGAAACAGTGTCAAGCATGAGAATTAAAGTCCAAAGGATATCCTTGGAAGCAATGCTATAGCTCAGTGATTTAAGCATGGTCATAACACTGTCAGGGTTAGAAGTTCAGTTCGCATTTGGGCTTGCTTTGCTGAAAATGTATGCACTCATAGTACTGTAAAGCTTGTGAATAAAAGCACCCTTCAAATGACAGATGTTGTGGTTTGGGAAAATATTCATGTTGAGATGCTTTTTTTTAATTATTTATTCTAAATTTAGGTTCAGGAATTGGATTTAATATTGAATTCAGGGTCTCTTCCCTTTTAATTTGGCAAGCTCTGAAACAAAAATGTAACTGCAGTATGTAAATGTAAATTTAACTGCAACTGCAAATGTAACACACATTTCTTGAAAATGTCCTCAGAATTATAAAAATATTACACTTAAGACCATGAAATCATCAGAATACTGAGAGACCCCATTACCTACTCAAGTGTTCATTTTATACAGTAACAAAACCCCTTCTAAAAACAGTCAACTCTCTGTAGCACCTTGAGCCACTTACAGAGAAGCTACTCATATTCTAGTATTAACTCCATGCAGACTTATTGACAGATCTCGAGATAGCTTGAGGCACCCACAGTGGAAGATTAGCTCCTTGCTTTTAGTATTTCCTCAGTGCAACTTGCCAATATAGAGAGTTCACTCTGTTTCAGAAAAATCGTTATTTTGAATTTATCATTCAATACTTCACTGTGTACAGCTCATATAATTCTGTTAACCTCATATGTTTTTAATCCCCAGTCTTTTTTTTACACAGGTGTCATAAACTGTAGATATCTGTCACAGTACTCTTGCTGGAGGAAGTGCAATGGTGAGGTCACCATCATGAGGTTGACATTTGTGGTTTTGAGTGAAATGTCTCAACTTTTGGAGGGACTCCCATCAAATTTGGTGCAGACATTCATGTCCCCCTCAGAATGATTTATAATAACTATAGCAATCCCTTGACTTTTCATCTAGCACCATCATCAGGTCAAAATTTCAATTTGTCTAATAGGCTACTTTAGTTTATGACCAAATACCTGTAAATCTAATGACATTCCCATCTAGCTCAGGTGTACTTTGTATTTAGTGATATTTAGCAAACATTAGAGAAGCTAGCATGGCTGTAGACTCTTGTTAACTCTTGTTGTAATAATTAGGAGCGAACGTGCCTAACCTGTTGTGTAATGATCACATTGTAGTCCTCCTGTTCTTGTTTTATATCTTAAATTATTCTAAGACTTTAAAACTTAAAAACTTAAAAAAATGTTATCACTAAAACTTAACTTTTTCAACTGTCAAAACTTGCATGCCATGTGTAATCCTCTCACTAACACCTACAGTATATTAAATGGAACTTGAACGGTTGTTTCTTCAAAAATCCTCAGTCCATCTGGCCACTTGTCGGCCAACCTCCCACTACACACACAACTTCTCTTTAAAACAATATGGCAGCCGTAATCAAAGCCTGAGGTTGGCCTCGCTTACACATGATTAATTAATTGGACAAGCATGCCAGATGTGATCAGGTCAGCCGTGATAGCTGTGTAACATGTAAATGAGTCTCTGGATTGGCCAAGCACCTAGCCTGTCAAAAAGTTGGCAGGTGCTGGTGCACTTTGGAGGGATGCTCAACCTGTTCACGGTAAACATTGTTGACATCACCCACTGCCACATTCCCTTTATAAATATTACATGACTAACGGCTGGACGGCTGATATTTGTAAGATATATTGTCCC
Organism: Coreoperca whiteheadi; assembly: GCA_011952105.1. Taxonomy (NCBI): domain Eukaryota; kingdom Metazoa; phylum Chordata; class Actinopteri; order Centrarchiformes; family Sinipercidae; genus Coreoperca; species Coreoperca whiteheadi. The sequence goes on along the minus strand of CM022489.1, from coordinate 11,701,930 downwards.
TCATTGCTGAGGGGCATTCTCCGGATGCCAAATATATTTCATTTGAACAGATGGAAATTGCAACGGAGAGATGGAGTGAGTGTAGGTGGGGAAATGAAGAGAAAGGGGCAGGAAGAGAAAGATGATAGAGGGAGGTGGACGTGTGTGTGCCTGTTTATGGGTACATGAGTGTGTGTGCAAAACAGATCAGAAATGTCTGTACTCTAATGAGTAAACTGTGGTGAACTCAGAGGCCTGTGACTGAGCCTCTCTGCCAGTGGAGGGGAGGTTCCTCGTTGGCTGTAGCCACTTCAGAAAGACACCTTGTCAGTGCTTTGGGCTTAAGAGGTGAAAGAGCTGCTACCAAAGAATTGAATTTCTTCTTATTACCCTCATTTTATATCTTTCTCCCATCTGTTTCAATTTTGCTTGGAGTTTTTCCTCCAGTCTTCAGTAAAGCGTCCCTACTGTATGCCATGTAGAAAATACAAAACAAAACTAAAAGATCGCTATATAGCAACGATTACATTTCATTGGAGCATGTAATATCTTAATGGTGTTGCCACATGTCAGCATAAACTCCACTAGTTTCTTCTAAACACCATTGTTTACTTTATGTATTGTATTATAACTAAATGATGCTGTTTTATAAAGCGACATGTCAAAGGCAGTTTACCAAAATTGTGCCTTTTTAGTGTCCACAGTCTGACCAGCACTGCACTGTTAATACCAAGAACAACTCTGTAGCTGTGGTCCAACAGGAGGTCAGTTTGAGCAGGCAAGGTCAGACAGGGAGCACTATTTATCTGTTCACTACTGTACACTCTGGCCTGAAAATGTTAAGCTTTACAGCTTTCTCCTCATGGCTCCAGGTTTGGGTGTGCAGCAGGAGTCATCGAAAGAGCTTCTGCAATGTTATTCATTTGGCCAAGTTCCAAAGGATGACATAAGATTTCCTGTCCTCCAATAATGAGAGACAGGAGGGCACAGGACAGAAAAACAGGAGCATAGTCACAGAGTTTGTGTTGGAGGATTGCAGGTGGAATGGCTTAAGAGGCAAGCTTTTTAGTCATTATTGAAGATAATCCACTTGGAGTTAACAGTGCTCGCAGCAATGGCATCCCCTTCAAACACTGACTAGAAAGAATGGTCTGTCTAGTCTGCGCTTCGAGGGATGAAAGATGCCAAAAAGAACTGAGATAAAAAAGCATCTTGTTCAATTTAGGTACAAAGATATATTTATTGTTCTCTAGAAAATACATATTTTAAGGAGTTTTTTAAAGTGAAAAATGTGTTAACGAACCACACTGAGCTTTGCTTAATCTTATCAATGATAGAGCTATATATAATATATTTTTCAGCTGTGCCATTCCAGAGTTTAAAATTTACACCTGTGTGTTGCCTCCAACAACTACAATGTTCTGCTGTTCTACTCAGACGTTCTACTCGAGCACCACAGAGATAGGTGCATGGCTCAAGTTTGTGCCCTACTTTTTCTTTAAGTTCCCCACATGTAGATTTCTAACTCTGTTTGACAGATTTAAAGCGAAATGCAAAATAAAAGTATCATGGCATCTTAAAATACGGGCTAACATGCCAACTCAAAATTGGAGTCATATCAGAAGTTCTCTGGCATCTCTTCACATTAATGCATCTATAGGTCTGGTGTGTGCGTATGTGTATTTTAGACCTGTGTGTGTGTGTGTGTGTGTGTGTGTGTGTGTAGAAATGAAGAAAAAATAACAGAAAGAAAAATTAATTTTCTCAAAGGGAAAATTAAAGTACTAAAGCAATTATTATTATTAAGTTAAAGGGACAGTTCACCCCAAAATCAAATACAGTAGTAAAATACAGGAAGTAAAATGAACCTGAATGAACATGTTTTATCCACCTACTGACCCCTGTTCAGTAATGATAGCGAATTGTATTGTTGCTGTAAAAGCATATAGTGTGTCAGATTTCAGCTTTCGACTGTCATGCTCCTAGGGTTACCCAAAGTGACAGCCTACATAATAGGATACCGCCATCCTGGGTCTCATCCAAACAAACTTGTCCTTCTGCTCCTGGTGCCCGCCTCTGCATCTTCTTCCATCCATAAACCCATAATGCTCCCAACTAAGCAGGCAGAAAAAACAATATCTCTTCATGAAAAATCCCTCTGGCCATATGTCAGTGCAGTCGTACTGCAGGGCCTGTGACAAAGGCTTATAGAAATTGTATTAACAAACCTGCTTAGTAATATAAAAAGACCAAAAGACATGGGGCAAAATCCCAAAGGTACCTTGTATAATTCAATCTGCATTAGAGGCTAGTGTGTAATTCATAAGCAGAACCAGTTTAGGTGTATTCAAAGGAGAGCTGTCATTAGAGTTTTAGAAGGGGATGAATCTCACAGGAGCCAATTTAAAAACACATGCAGGTGATAGACTAGCATTGTGTGTTATTCGTCTCTCTCACTTCTGCACAATGTAGCAATGTAATCCAACAGATTGATTGAGGAAATTTCCATCTACAAGTTATGGATGCCAGAGAACAGGGATGAGTGAAGATAGTTTGGGCTGTTGTTGCAGGAATAATGACAAAGGTGGATGTCAAAGTAAATCACCGTGTTCACACCAGCGAAGACTGGCTTTTTTCATGCTTGCTGCAATTAATTCACATTTACTGAAGAGCAATGATGAGATTCTGAGGAACAATGATTTGGTTTGTTGTCATTACAGCTATAATGGGGAAAAGGGCTTAATTGCTGTGTGGGTGTTTGGTGAATATGATCAATAGAAAACATGAACAGATAACATTGAGGATCATTACCTGGGTTTAGAGCAGCAATGCAGTATGTTACTTAAATGAATAACTTCATTCAGCAAGTGAAAAATCTCATTTTGTTCCAGTGATGCAAGAGTGTACTGCAGGGTGTGTCAGTACACCATGACATCACTGTTGGGATTAGTTACAGGTGCAACAGTGCACAATTCTGACCACACCCAACCGTGATGCTGGGTGTATTACTCATACAATACTCATAGCCAGACCTATCTCCACACTTTGTTTTAGAGCTGTGCCAGCACTGGTGAAAGGTCTGCCTGCACCCTTTATCATACTGGTATAGGGGAAGAAACACACTGAAAACCAATCACAAGCGTCTTGGGTGTCGCTAAGCCCAGGATGCAGTGATGAAGTTTTGATCTGCCTTTCTATTGGTTATGATAACGGTATTCATCAAGGTAATCCCTGAGGTCTGGAAACATGGCAACATCACTGACTACCACTTTACATGGCAAAACGGAAAGTAAGCACACCTGAAATGTCGTTAATACACAGGAAAACTGTTTGTGCACACGCCTGGTGAGAGTCGAACTGTTGGGAAAACGATTTTACTGTCTGCGTGTGTTCTCTCTTCCAAATACATTTGGGTAACCTACAATTTTATTTCAGACTTTTAAATCATATTTTTATATAGCATTGTGTTTCTTTTATATCTTGCTTAATGCCTTTTTTCTGCCTTATATACAGTACTTTGAATTGTCTTGTTGTTGAAAGGTGCTATACAAATAAACTTGCCTTGCTTAGACCTATCAAACCACCACTCCTTTTCCTTTAACTTGGTGAGTAGATTATTATTACTGATGTAAATGATGGCCAGACTAAATACAGTATCACCCACAACTTTAGGACTAGATTACTTGGGTATGAGCCAATGTACAAAATAACTGACTGCCTTTTATGTCATCAAAATTCCCTTGCTTTGAATTCACTTCGAAATTTAAGCTAATTACTGATGTATCTTCTCATTGCAATTAAAAGCCCTCATAAACTTCCAATGTGGTTTGAAGCTCCTCAGATCAGTAGTGCTGAACACAAAGCACTGTGCCACCCTTAATGTTTATCTCAGAAACATATCGCCCAACTCTTCCTAAGTATTTTTTCCCCCCTACGGCATCTCCCTGCCAGATTTGGCTCTGAAAGCCTTCAGACAGAGCAATGCAAGTTGGCAGCCTCTCGGCAGCCAGATACAGCGCTGTGTGGTGAGCCATGCAAGCACACAATGGGGGTAGGTGCGTTTACCCAAGAAAACCACCCACCTGAATGAAATCAGATGACTGATTTTAACTCCAGACACTCTGGACCCTGAGTTGTAAAATGTAGACCAATGCTGCTGAATAATTTATCTCCAGAAACATGTCATTTACTCCCCAACTCATTTCCATTCGTGACTATGTCCCGTGTGGTAGATGTCCTGCGTGCAGAATAGAGAAGTAACCACTGTTCTGTCTGAATCAGAAACATGTTAGTATAGATACTATATTTATTTGCATATAGGCTGGGTGTCTCCAGGAGGCAGCTTTAAATGATTAGTTTTGTCTTCCATTTTGCATGACTGTCAGAGCAATGACATTACATCAACACAAAATTAGCAAACAGAGAGGAAATTGTTTTGGGCTTTGATTCTCCAAATAGCAATGATTTCATATTTGTCAGTTTAATCTCCTATCATGCTTTGCAGCCACGTGAAAACACTATCTGTTATTGGGCAGATATGACTTGTTTTCTTGACAGAGTGAAAACTTAAGAGCCATTACCAAGAAGACATTTACTTCACATCACCTGGTGATCATTTGATACTTTGAATATAGGAGGTGCTTCAGTGATAATGGCCAAAAATAAATCCTTTATTACATGCAATCTTTTAACAATGTGTTCTCCCTTCACTGCTGGCTGGCTTTAATAACAGATATTCTTCTCTTTTCATCTGAGGCGGTCTGGCTCTGTAGCCTCTCTGTGACACCAGTACAATGTTAATACCTTCCTTCTATTGCAGAGGAAAACTGCATCTATGCTGAAATTAAGTGTACACAATGAGGCATCAACACACACATACACGCACAATTCCCTTTGCCTGCCTTGCAAAAAAGCATTTCCTGCTGCTTAATAAACACACATAGAGGCACAGATATTCATAGCATTTGGGGAGCTGCCGACACTCGGGTGTTCAGAGAAGATAAGCCCTCTACCGTCTGTGGCTCGTTTCTCTAACCCCCCCCTTTCTTCTCTTCTGTCTCTTCTCTAGGGTAATGTCTGGAGGCAGGCCTCAGCTACAAGGCCCAGTGGAGTCACGAATAGGAGCGATGAATACCTAAATATCTGGAGAGAATAGCAGACAAAAGCGGACAACGTGAATCCTGGATTGCCAGCGAAGGGGATGAAGGAGCCTGGGGAGATTCCTATCATTCTGGCACATGTAGAAAGAGAGTGAGGGAGGGAAAGTGAGGTTGTAGAAATGTTACAGTGTAAGCCCAGGTTGAGGGATAAGCTTTTTGTATAGACACCAGACAGGGCTTTCATTACTCGCTGTTTAGTCATGCTGTATTTACAGGGTCGGTGCCATGTAACTCCTGATGCACAGGAACAACATGCCAAGTAAGTAACACAACAAGCAGCAACAGGCACAAGGTTGGCGGCCGTTGTGACCACAATCTCATATCCCGGGGAGTTAGCTTGGTGAGGTTTGATCATACGGTGTTGGCGCATGATCTTTAAAAGCAGCTCTGTGAAAAGCCTCAGTAATTACAGTGGATGCTGGGCGAGTGGGAAGCCAGTGTGTCTGCAGCAAAAAAAAACTCTTTTAGCCCATCTCTCAGTGAAGGATGGAAGGGAAGAACAAGATTGGAGCATCTGAGGAGCTTCAATGTGTAGAAAGAAATGGCCAGGGGTTTTTCTAAGGAGGCTTATGTTAACTCTAATACATTTTCTTGCAAGCAAACTAACTTTATAGATTAGTGAATAGAATTACCCAAAAATATTTTTGCAGCATTATTAGAACTCTTAGCTTTGTGCAGGTTTCAGTTTCTTTCAAGAATGAATATAATTAATAGCCTGAGTGTTGATTCTCAGTGGAACTGGCAGTACTAGAAGTACTAAAACAAAAATTATGCAGTGGAGCTTTACAGGTATATGAAAGAGGTCACTTGATTGGTTATGACTGGATCCAGACACTAACTATATATTGTTATTGTTCCTACCCCATTTTTAACTGCATTTGGTAACAGCAATGTCTATTACTTAGACACGCCATTCTGTTTCTAACTGAAAACATCACAGTGCTGTTATTACATACAAATGGAAGTTAACATTCCTTGCACTTAAATCCCACATGGGGTTATTTTTTGCAAGCAGCTGGATTGTGATCTTTACAAAATAATATCTATGCACATTGTTTCAAATGAAACACAGCTTTCAGTCCCAATCAGTGAAACATTGTACAGTCATGGGATTTATTTTTGATAATGTATTTTTTACAAATTGTATTCCTCCTGACAGCAGGATTGCCGTAGTTGAACCTTTTTCCAAAATAAAATAACTGGTAGCTAGAATTTCAAAGTAACCTCCTCAGCAATTCAGCTATCCAGTGGGACAGGAGTGCAGGATGGATACAACAGCATGAGAAAAAAAAAGAATTGTTCTTTTTCCTCTCTTATTCTTATTCTCTAAATTTAGAAGATCTTCCCGAAAAGTGTCTAATGATATATTGTGATGGATGAATTCCTAATATAATTAAAAACAAATAAACAAATATAGAGTCTGCCTGAGACTCTTTGGCCAAAAGAAAGTTCCTGTGGTAGACATGCATTCTGTCATGGTGTCAAAGAGCAAGACACAGAACCAATTATTACACTCTAATAAGGCACACTGGATGAAAACATCAAATAAATACCTTTAATAAGAATTTAACACCCCAAACCGTGACTCCCTTCAGTCTAAATGACAACTGGTCTGTTTATTGACTGGAAGATGAGGTTTGTGTCAGCTGTCTGCAATGCAGATTGGAGTTTTAATTACATACACATTTCTAAGAGGCAGAGAAACTCTTGAGGCAGAAAAACTCAATCAGAATAAATAATGTTTATGTGACGCCAGTGTAAAAGGCAAGGATTATTACCTTATAACTAATTTCTTTTCATTAGGATCGCATCATTTCTTTGCTTAAAATAAGTAATACAAAATTATGTTCTAACATCCTGCTTGAATTGTACTTGTAGATTTATGGACATTTAAGCTAAATTGTTAAAAAAAAAAGTAAGGTTTGTGCACTGGTGTGCTATGGAGTATCCACTTAAAGTGGTCATATTATGTTTTTTTTATTTATTTTTTTATTGTGTTACATATCTTTTTTTATACATGTAATAGATTTGTAAACTAAAAAAGCCCAAAGTTCACCCCACAGCGAGTTACCCAATCCCAGAGAAAACGGACAGGAAACAGCTCTTTTGTAGTCCAGCCTTTACTTCCAGGTAAGTTATTACATCACATGGTAACCAGCGTCATAATGCACATCTACTGGCTAGTGTGGCATGCCCTCACACCAAGCTACTTAGAGCGGAGACTTTAAGAGTTTTTGTGTCATCACCAGTGATTCCGGTAACGCGTTACTCTAATCCGACCACTTTTTTCATTAACGAGTAATCTAACGCATTACTATTTCAAAACCAGTAATCAGATTAAAGTTACTTATCCAAGTCACTGTGCGTTAATATTTTTTCATTTTCCTTAATAAAAATATATTTTTGCTTTCTTCTCGCATCTCGGAGAGTAAAGTCAAGTATGCGACAAGTCACGTTTTCAGCATGAGGACAGTTCACGTCACGTGTAATAATACATACCAAGCTGCGACACAAACGGAAACAACAATGGAGGGAGGAAAGAGATGCGCGTTTCCCAGTTGGAAATACAGACACTATTTTGAGTTTGTGTCAGGTAAAGATGGCAATATTAAGGATTTGTTGTGACGACAAAGTGTTATCTAGCTACAAAAACACTACGTCAAATGTAAAGAAACATTTGGAGCCGCAGCGCTGCACGGTCAAACTTACACAGCAATTCCCACCAGGTGAGGCGAAGCAGAGAGCAGAAGGTCCCCCACCACCCAAACAACAAAACCTGGACTTCGGTAACAACAAGTATTTATGTTAAGTAAATTCAAGGAAGACTGGCATTATTTTATTTTTTATAAAAACATGTATTTTTTCAGGAAATAGTTTTTAAGTTCAACTTTAAATGTTTGGCGATACATTGTTGACATTACTATTAAAAATGCACTTCCAATAAAGTGAGTGTTGGCAAAACCAGCTGTCATTTTTATGTTGAGGTGGCGGGGATCTTGTCGGCAGAGGCTGAATGTAACTAATAAAGTAACTTGTAATCTAACTTAGTTACTCTTAAAATCAAGTAATCTGTAAAGTAACTAAGTTACATTTTAAAGGAGTAATCAGTAATCAGATTACTTTTTCAAAGTAACTTTGGCAACACTGGTCATCACCATGTAAAAGAGATGCTGTGTTCTGAAGTGCGAGGGGAAATTTCCTTTGCATGGACTTCCAAAGTACGATGAATTTTGATGAGTCAGTGGTTGAACTTTATTTTTAACACTGTTCCACAGGAGTACAATACCAACCTTTTGCTGTGTTCATGTCACTTTATCAAGGACTGCTTCATAAACCTGCAACAGTTCAATTCTGTCATTATTTTGGGTTTGTGTTCTGTGATTTCCTGTTTTATTTTGGTATTCTCTTTTCTCTTTTTTTTTTTCTCTTTTGCTTTATAGCCCAATATCACAAATCACAAAAAATAATTATAGAAACCTCAGGAAGAGCAGCAGAGGAGGGATCCCTCTCCCAGGACGGACAGACATGCAATAGATGTCGTAAGTACAGAATAGATTCGTAACATAAAAATCATAACATATACAATTATGATGGCATTGGCCAGATTGTAGTATATATATATAATTATGTTGAAAAGTGTGGGATGTAAAACATAAGGGAAGATGATGGGTCCAGACGGACAACCGAGCAGCTCCAACTCTCCAGCTCTCTCCCTCATGTGTCTGGTAGTTTTGCTTCCCTTCCTTGATTTCACCTGTGTTAATTACTTCGCCTGTGTCTCATTGGCTCCCCTTCCTGAGTGTATTCATTCTGTGTGTTTTCCATGTGTCTTTGTTAGTTTTTACTTTATCATTGCTGTGTTGATTCTGTCTGTTTTGGTTTTAGATTTATGCCTGCATGCTACCTTTTTTTTCTGCCTGTCTACCAGAAATACAATAAATCTCCACTCATTAGCCTGCCACAGCTGACTGCATTTGGGTCCTGTTGCCTGTTTGCCAACACTCACCTGATAAATTCAGGTTTTGCAATATGCTTGCTCCTGAAAGATTATGTAGTTCCAACTCTGTTTGGCCAATCTGGAGATTCATAATAACGACCCTACTCTGCTACTGATTGGCTAGTAGTCCATACTTAGTTACTGCGCATGTGCAACCCACAAAAAAGATCAAATACAAGTTAGATGCCTCACTCAGTAGCTAAAACAGCGTTCATGTCACAGGTGCTGCAGCAATGTGCAGTATGAGTAAAAATATGGTGTTTATTGAAAGTTAAACCATGTAAACCTCTTCTGGTACAACCTCAAAATAAAATTATGAGAAATGGGCATACTATGATCACTTACTTATGTATAGAATACTGTATGTAGTTTCCTAAATGGAAATTATATTTTAAAATACAAGACAACACTATAGAATGTTGTAGGATGTGGAGCATTAGGTATCAAGGAGAAAAGGTCAGTTGTCATTACACTGTACATTTTCCATTGTGACCTGTTGTGACAACTGTTAATGCCATTGGATCTGTACTGTTGAGCATGGGATAGGTGAAATATCTTCTTCCACTGTATTTCAAATGAGATTCATGTTCTAAAGTTTAATTATCAACTCTAAACGATGGACAAAAAAATTATATTTATGGATTTACTGCAAATGAAACATGTATTTCAAGGAGGCCTCAATTGGCATTCATTATTTTTACACTGCAGTTGACTAGGGACTTCAACAGGTCATATTTTTCTGGGACTACAGATGGAAATTAGCTTTGTGCTAAATCCGGTGTCAATTTATATTGTACTTTCATTAATATGCACTGTTCCATCCAAATAAATAAATGAAATGAAAAAAGTCACTGTTACAGCTGTAGTTGTAGCTTCAGGTAGACATGTAAAATTAAGTAGCTTATAGGAATCACTTTACCACAAACATATGCATGCAAAAACCACAAAATGTGGGGATCCCTGGTAGCTCACCTGGTAGCGTATGCCCCATGCACAAGCTCCTACTGCAGTGGCCAGGGTTCGAATCCAGCCTGTGGCCCTTTGTTGCATGGCATCCCCTCTCTCTCTCCCCCCACATTTCCTGTCTCTCTTCAGCTGTTCCTATCAAATAAGGCAAAAAGCCCCAAATTACTAATGTTTACTTCATCAGGATCACCCACACTTCAGTGAATAAAACCTACATGTCATGTGCTGAAGTGTTCAGGCCTACAGTGTATATAGCTGTGCACCTTGGAGTACCAGCCACTGTCACTTAGCAACAATAACCTCGTGCATTTGTTTTTGTGTACGTGTGATGTCTTGAGTCATTTGCATTATTTAGTGATTTCATTTACATATAAAAAGAACACACCTACTGTAGAATATTAACTTTAAAAAAAAACAACACACAAAAAACAGACTTAACTGTGGCAAATGTTAGTTATTAATATTTTTTTTCTTTTTTGCCAGTTTAAATTGTTGCACATGACAGATATATAAATATAGATACATTTGAAAATAACAAGATTGTTTATCAACTTTCATATGGCTTAAAGAATGGAGAGGAAGGATTCATCATGACCATAACATTATTGCTGTCCCCCAGGGTCCAATCTGGACCTGGGGTGGCATTACCTAACGGTGCTGCGCACTCTCCTCACCCATTCTACCTTCCCTCAAGCATACATCCCTTGATCAAACAGAGCAATGCCACGATGTAAGATGTTAGAAAACAAATAAGATCGGAATAAAGTATGCATTAATTTTGCAATTATGAGTAAGCTATATTTATACAGAGAAAGGAATTGCAAGGGGAGGTTTATGACAACCATGGCTTGATTTACCAACCACTCCCAACCAACCCTAATCAATGTCAAATTGACAAAGCCACACAAATGCAATGTTTTTAAGAGAGCACAACTGTTTTGACCAAATTCCTTTTTTTCCACTGTATAGTGTGCTGCTCTGTTTCATGTGCTGGTAAAGCTACTTAACATATTTCCTTTTTCACTTTGCTACACATATACTGAGTGAAAAATTTGAAAAAAGAATTTGAAGATTATATAGTCCCATGGATGCACCATCATGACAAGTTAAAAAAGCAATGTTTTATGCATCATTTTGTAAATATTTCCTTGATATTCAGCCTGATGTATCTGGTATTTCTGTGACCTTTGTAAAGCTTAGCCCTTTTCAGATGTCACTATAATACTGAACCTACATTGTGTACATCATGGTAGAAGATGTTATTCTAAACCAAACTTAGTAGTTGATATAATAGTCAAATAGTTTTGAAACAATTTCAGGGGCACTGGAAGGTTAAGTATTTACAAAATAATATAGCAGCTTTCCAAAATGTTCATACACATGACTGGATGGAAAATAAAGGGGAACGTAATGGCACAAACTGAGAGACATAGATGTAGATGAAGCACATTATTAACACCTGCATGCCTCCATTCACTGATAAGGTGGGTATATTCATGAAAAATCTCATACAGTAAGAATTTTTATCTGAATAAATCAGATGGGAGAAGTACGCCTATGCAATTACCAAAGACGGTGGTAAAAGTGAAAATAAAAAATGAACCCATATTGGAGCTCAATGTACAGTCAGTCACTTTGTATTTTGATGCTCTGTCTCCCCAGTAACTGAGTACTCAATTGGAATGTGTGTGATTTTTTGGTAAAGCATTAAACAGGACACAATGAGCAGGAGCAGCAGTAGACAACAGTGGGCGTAATGACTGCCCTGCTGAACATGCAATATACAGTAATTTATCTGTTAAGAAACCTTGAAGCAGCCATCATTGTAAAATGGTTGGTGGTTTCACAGCACTGGTTCTTTGCAGGGAATGAGTAAGTAAAGACCCCAACCATTTGTGTCATGTCTCTGTACAACTCTGTGTTTTAATCTGATTTACATGTGGGATTAATTAGATTTTTAACATAGTTATTCTGCTTACAAGGATGAGGTGCTTCCACCAGTGAGCTGTCAATGCATTTCATATGTTTGGTGAGTGTGGTAATTGATTTTTTCTCAGTGACAGTGAGTTTACCACTTGCAAGTAGGCGTTTAATGTTTGGCTCAAGGATACTGGCAGAACAGGATTTTTGATTGACACACCCATTGTTGTTGAGATTAAACCTGTGATTTTCCAGAACAACAAATAACCTGTGATGTGCATCATGTCTGATTTTTTTGTCCAACTGTACAAGTGTACCATACTGTGTGTTTTTTATGTTAAATTGTTATAATCGATGGACAGCACTAAAACTGTCTGCAAGCCTCTCCATCAGTGTATTGAGGTCACCCTACCCCTCAGGGTAACTGTCTGGGTGGGTTCTGTCAAATATTCTTCCCTCAGGGAACACATAACAAAAGCACCACATTTTACCAATATTAGCATTGTGCATTACCAAGTCTGCTAATGTAATGCATCATTATTTCATGGCATCTCATTTCATTTGCATTATCTGAAGTATAAATTGAAGTCTGGGGATGCTTAATTCAGCCTCAAGTAATCTCTTAGAGAAGAAAAATAGCCTTTCAAATATTTTTTTGTCCCCACGTAACAGTTGACAGTTCAGAGTGACAGCTAACATGGAGAGAGAGAAAAGGGGACAACATGCGACAAAGATCTCTGGCCAGAAATAAACTGGGGGAGGCCACACAGCATATGTTCCACACTGCTGTGCCACCATGATGCCCTAGATTGGTAGATTTGATTCTGACTTAAAACCCCTTGATACACAGTTCCAAGAGAAAAACTTCAAGCAATAAAAGTAGATGTACCAGGCCTCTTCTCAACACAGTGAAATGACACAGATTTTAAAAAGTGGCTATGCAGTGGACAGCATTTAAGAGCGTTTTCTTTCAAATGATATCTTATTAACCCTGATCATGGAGACCCTGAGCTCTCTTTAACAGCTTAAAAAACATACTTATTTTGAAGTGATGGCATGTTTCAGAATTTGCTACAGAAAATGACACATTACGTTTATTTGGGGTCTCAGAGACCCCAGCTGTAAAACAGTTATATAGCAGTTTAAAATGAACCCACTCATAAGGATCATCACTATAGGACAACATATTATACATTTTTATACATCATTTTTTATTCATAGCTCACATAGCATTTAAAACATGACCTATTTTCTTCTTTGGTGTTCTAACAATGATTTATGGTCAGTTCCATATTTTGTCAACTTAATCAAATGTGCCATTTAACGAAGAGAATGCGTTTCTAAATATTGGATTTAAATAAGGTCAGAACAAAATAAATACATATTTGACAGAAAGAATTGGAGAAAAATTGCATTTATCGTTGTTATTTATACACATACAGCAGTGAGTCTGGGGTACCCCAAACACGGAAGGAAAGCCAATGTCAACAAAACACAAGTGTTAAACAATGTGAGAATGGTGGCACCTTACAAATGTGCATCCTACTTATGGTCCCATTTTTGAGACCATGTGATGAATATTCTACTTTTTGCAATGCTTTCTTTAAAAGAGGAATTGATCTAAACGAAGCAGTGTAAATTAATTTGTCTTTTCATCTGGCATCCAGCATGTTCTGGCAGCCATCTATTAAAAGCAGAGGTTTTATTTGGGCTAGTCTAATGAATAGCCTCCACTGTAAACCACTGGGAACAACACAGTGGGTGTTGTGCTACTAATGCAGGACAGAGGGATTTTTACAATGGCTACTGTTGTAAAATAAACAGGGAGCATGTGCAAAAAGCCCCCCTTCCTGCTTTTGATGGATTGAAAGACATTACATGGTACTAAGCTCTGCATATATGCCTGTGGAGACAGAAAAAAAATCCAGGAGACTGTTCAATATTTCAGCCAGCGAGCACGAGGCAAAACCTGGCTGTGGAAGGCACCTGGGGTGACAACACATACCCACAATCCACACAGCTAGCACAGAGGCCCCAGTATCACACGACTCCAAACAATATAGCATCCCCTTTGTTGTTGACTACTGTTGGGATTTGCTTTCTTATTCTGGTTCAGCTGGCAGTGCAGCTAATGGAGGGAATACATTCAGAAAAGCTGGAAGACTCACTGACAGCCTCCCTGGACCTGACAAAACTGTTTTGTCCCTCCTCCTTTAGACTCGCCAGCAGTGATGGAGGTATCAGTCCAGCTTGTGCTTAACTTAGTACAGAGAGTTTTGTTTCATCCAGGTCCAGATAACACTAGTAATTTAGTCCAGCACTGCAGTATTTGCATTGTGGTAGGGGCAACAGTGATTTTACAATGGGAAATTGGAATGAGTGGGGACAGAAAATATAAGTAACCTTAGCTGGAAGAAAGACAATGACACCCAGTCTCCAATAATGCATTTCAGTGTGGGGGATGGACTGCATGTGTGTGGGTATGTGCATGTGTGAATTACAAAGTGGACAACATCATTCAGAGACTGCTTATGTATAGGCACGTCCTAGCAGCACAGGGTTAAATTATATGGAAAATATTGATGAAGTGTACCCAGAGGGGCAGTAGTCCTGTCATGTCCTTATCAATAATTTAACCATCCTTTATTATTCTCTTTTCCACCTCACTAGTTCTGTGTTTAGGAATGTAGGCTCCTTTAGACATTTAATCGCTCATGTCTCCATCACCAACAAAACAATGAATTAGAGTCGAGCAAACATAACATCTATTGCGATTTCGAGGAAGGATTTAATTCCAACCCAATAAACATGAAGATTGCTTTTGAATGGAGACGGAAAAAAGAAAAAGATATACAGAGGGGCTAAATTATTGTTTATTGCAATTTTTCGGTAACGTTTTATTTTCATTTTATTTTACGCACTTTGGGTTTCTGGACATCTCCCAGCTGACAACAACATAACCATTATGTTTTTAATCTTCTGACGTGGAAAATGAGTGGAAAATAAAATTTCCATTAAATGCTGAGACAGGAGACACAAGGCAGTGGTTAAACAAAACACAGAGCCATACAGCTCAAATATATGAGGAACAAATTGCTATTTCAAAGGTTCAACTCAAGCAAATTCCTTTCTGCAAAGTCCTCCTCTTTTATTCTTTCAGCTGGCATTAACTCCTAATTGCTAGTTGATCCTACAAGCACTAGATAATTGAAGATAATTAACCCTTTCTGATCAAATTGATCTGAAGTCTTCAAGGACCATTAATGTTCACTCTCAATAAGAGAAAAAAAGTGAATCTTCATCACTTTTTCCTCAGTAATCAGGTCTTTTATTTCCCTGTTTTTGTATTGTGTGAGGGGCAACAGTGATTGTGCTGGCCTTGTATTACGTGTGTCATGCTGTACTGAAACTGTACTAAAATCACTGTTTAGGATTTAGATTTATTTCCATTATTGTTTTAAGATGTTAAAGCTGCACTTATAAATATTTTTATATTAACAATGAATTATTTGACTGTATAATGTAAAACGTGTGATTTAAAGTGACAAACCCACAACTGAAGCAATTCCCCACAGCTCTTTTTGTTTTGATTCACTAACTCTCAACAATCGATCTGCAGACAGCTTTTTTTTCAGTGAAAGAGCTCAGATAAACCAACTGTATGCTACCTACCCAGCACCAAACAGCAGACAGACAAGGTTAGTGACGAGCTGATGAAAATAGTGGTTGACATTTCCCTCAGTAGTTGGTTGAGACCAGAACAGGGCTAAAATGAGAGTAAATATTGGACTTTTGTCAGGTGTCCAGAAACACAAGATAAACATAAGCATATTAGAATTATATTATTATTATATACTGTAACACAAAGAAAAAGGAAACAGTCAAAAAGCATAATATTGCCATTTTAAATCTGCTGTAATCAATATTTTATTGATACAAAACCATACAATCCTTATCTCAATTTGACTTCCTTCTCTGCAATTATGAATATTGATGTAAGAGCGCATCATTAATTGCGAGTCAGTGCAGTGGCGTGGTTGGTTTGTTGACTGATCCTGACATTTAATGGAAGTGTAGCCTATGTGGGGAAAATTATCTATTGAAAATGAAATAATCACTTTATGTTGAAGTCCTTTGCATCCTCATGCAAAGATGATCAGAGAATATCACCATGTAGGAAGTCATTATAATGCTGCCATATTCAAGACTATCAATTGCGTTTCTTTAAATTGCAGCAGTTAATGTCAGCCCATCACAATATTCGCCTCTTTCTGTCACTGTGTGCAGTTTTCAAAGATGTCTTAATGTTCAGAATAATATGAGATTTTGGTTATGATTGACATAGGGTCACAGCAGCTCATTCTAAAAAATGCATTCATGCAAACACATCATAACTATTTTATTTATAACCACAGATTAAGTCAGAGCTGAACGAATCCTCGAGACTCCTTAAACTCATCCATACAATTATGACAAAACCTCAGACAAGAAAAGGGGAGGTAAATGAGAAGATAAGAGATGTGCGAGGGAAATTAGAGATTGTGGGGGCAAGGAGGTGATGGTGGTGGGGGTTAGAGCATCCACTTTAATCTGAACCAATCTACCCCCTCCTTCCAATCTCTTCCAAATAGCATTGTCTGATAACTCGTGCCTGACAACAACATCAATAGCTTAGCATAATACATTAGTATTTACAAATTCACACCAAATCCCATCACAACATATAATTTGAATGGCTATCTTTTTGATTCTAGGAAAGAGAGTGATATCAGCCTGTTCAAGGAGCATGTTGAAGCCGTGTGTGTATAAACGGTAGGATTTAGATGGCTGCAGGCTACAACATGGCAGCCCATCACGACTGTTCAGGGATGCCTCTCACACTCCCCCCTCCAGCTTTTCGACTCAGCATGCCAAGCTTGATGACCTTGAGGCCGGTGAGGGACTAGTGTGCCAGGTGACGGGTCTGGTTTGCCAGGTTTTATACATGCCCCCATCACAGCAGTGTCTGGCAGACGGGTGGCAGCACTCAGCCCTTACCAATGCCACACA
Organism: Coreoperca whiteheadi; assembly: GCA_011952105.1. Lineage (NCBI taxonomy): Eukaryota > Metazoa > Chordata > Actinopteri > Centrarchiformes > Sinipercidae > Coreoperca > Coreoperca whiteheadi. The sequence continues at coordinate 11,684,860 of CM022489.1, read as the reverse complement.
CACTCTGGTAGTCATTACCTGAATTTAAACCAAACTAGAGGCTGTCTGATGGTCTCAACCCCCTACGAAAACGTCAACTAATTAGTCCCCTTACGATTCCCGAGCATGCTGAGCATGTGCCAGTACACTGTCATCATCATAAATAAATGAAAAGATGAACAGATAAAAGAGTCATTATGCCACACTGACAGGAAGCCTTGCATTGTGGTACGTTGACAGACACATAAAGGATATGGAAATGTCCCAGCAGATAAAAATGTAAACATTTGGAAAGTCATTCTTGAGGGGAAAGTTATTTCATTATCACAAAAATGATGCATATATGTATTTCATGTGGGCTTTGGAATCATCAGTTCCATCAAGGGGGCAGCCTGCATTTGCCTCCCTATATTTTAATTGTCATCCCATAAATGAAAAAAGAAAAACAAGACCAAAGTTAAGTTAAGTAAGTCTCGCAAGTAAGTCACATGATGTAACGTAAGTCACATGATGTTACGTAAGTTAAAATAAGTCAGTGTTGACTTTTGTTTGCACAGAGAACGCAACAGCGGTCTCTTGGGTAAAAGTCCTGTGTTTGACCTATCCAACTACCCCAGCCGTCTACCTACGTGGACTTTTTCACTCTTCATACTACCGTGCCTGACTTCCTCCTTTGCTCCCGTGATAAATATTACAGCTACTAGAGGTCGCCACCTAACAATAAATGTAAATATGAGTCGCAATTAGGTGCTTGCACAGACAGACTATATAGCCATATTTTTGGGGAGGACAGTCTGTACAATAACCTGAAAGTGGTGGTTTGTGTTTTCAACATTCTTCCCCTGACAAGTTTTATAAATTCCTGACTGACTGAATTTTCAGGTTCATTCTGATTGCCATATATGGCAGTCCTGAATACAGGCTACTCTTTTTAATAGGATATTTCAGGAGCTAGGGGGTCAGCAGCCTCAATAGCGTGGGGTTCAAAGGTTCTCCATGGTGCAACATGTGACTTTGTAAACATGAAATGTAAATGATTGTATCTTAGTCAAAATGTCATGCACGAAAGCTGTTTAATGCTGTGGCAGCTGGTGTACAATAGCCCTGCACTGAAGGAGTCAGGGAAACTCAATGGACCTTCTGGCAAAGAGGCACACATGTGTCACATGACCAACAGCATGGTGGATGTTTTCCAAAAGTAAAGCTTCAAGCATTAAAATGACAATCTCCTGATAATTTATATTGTTTCTCTGGTTTAGAAATTGTGAACCATTGCTTTGACTATAACAGTAATCCTAGCTGAAATGCTGGGTGATGACCCAAGCTTTGGGCAAGCGGGTACAGTGGCTTTCAACCCTGAGTAGGTGAGCTGTTGGAAGAGTTGCGAGGCATTGAGGGTAAATAGGTCATGACATGGAAACACTGATCTAGATCTAAGCAGTAAGGGGAAAGGACGAGGTTGTGCATGCTGCATTTGTAATGTCAGGATTGTTTTGTAATACAGATTACAAGCCAAGTGCATAATTTAAGAACTGCCAATTGGAGGTATTCAGAAAAGTATCTCCTCTTCAGAAGTTGAATTAGCTGTTGACCACTAAAAAGCAGGGTCCTTGGAAGGAAAAAAAGAAACAATTTAGGCACTAAACGCATCCACATTCACTAAAAATTAGACAAAATAGCTGGGACAAACCCAAACAGGCAGGCCAGCACGCGGACATATATAAAAAGGTAAGCTAACGTTAACATACCACTATCAACATTCATAAATATGTGGGTGTAAGGTAAATGTTACTTTCAGATGGGCTATCATAGGCTATTAGTAAGAATGAGTGCGTGATTAATGTTGGCTGTCAACAACATATTGCATTTTCTCCCCATTGTTTTCTCTTTCCGGTGGTATATATTTTTAAATCTACGCTATGTTCATTTCTGACCAGGCCTCTATCATGCTTCTGCCACACAGGTATATAAGTTTCAACTGATCTACTCTTTAAAATCTTGGTACAGCCAGATGAAAATTTTTTTTTTTAATCATTAAAAAAGGAGCCTTAACACACAATATACTTATCCTACCCTCTGGAGCTTTCTGATAATGAATACCCTTCTTCTTTTTTTTTATTTTCTAATTTAAAGCAGGTATTTTCTCAAATTTTCTTGACTGAGGTTTAATGTCTTTACCAGATGCACTTCTACTGTTTCAACATTGACAGAGGGTTGGCAATTCTTCTACTGTGTTCTTAATGAACAGCCGTCACAATAATATGCCATCTTGGTAATGGGCCCAACTGGCTATTGTTCATAATCAGATTTGATTGGTCTGAAGGCTCTCAGATCCAGATTTGTTGGCCTGTATGCCTGTCTGTGCCCTTGACTTGAGGCTCACATCACCCACCTTTCCCACTCCCTCCATCTGTATTCCTTTTTTGCTTATTAGACTGAGCAGAAAGTAATTATTTCTCAGTCATTCCATTTGCTTGGCAGTGGGAGGCAGACTGGAGGCAAACCACTTCTGCAGACTAATCGGCTCAGAGCAGAGGTGGCCAGTACTACAAACAAGTGCGTGTAAAAGTCCAGGATTCAACTTGCCAATACAACATGCATCTCATGAGGCCGAGCTCCAGTGGGTCATTTTTAAAAGCCATCTTTAGAATTTCTTTTTGTTCAGCAGCTCTCTCACTCCCTCACTGACTCCTGCTTGTTTTTGCTTGACTATTTTCCCTGTCATTATTTCATTATCCTTTGTTTTTCATCTGCCTGATTGTTTCAGCTTCTTGCCTCCTTCTTTTGCTCTTTGTCTCCCTCTCAATCCTGCACTAATTTGCCCTAACCCTGGTCTCAATCTTTCTCTCTCCTTTTCAATCATACTCTTTTCCCACTTTGCCTCTTATTCTCGTTTCTCCCTGTCCCAAACTCATTTCTACTTCTTCCATTCTCCCCAGCCCTCCCTCCGTGTCCTCTGTAATAGCCTTGTGTCTCTACTCGCTCCGTCTGTCATGACCATGAAGGGTACGATGCCCGCTGCTCAGCCCAAACCTCGGAGCTGCCACTCTGTCCACTGGACTGAACACATTGGCATATGTGTTGTTCAGAAGAATGCCACTACACAACTGTGACGCACACACAAAACACACACACACACGCACAGCCAGGTGGTGGTGTCATGCATATGCATACACAGGAATGTGCGTGCATATGTGTGTGTTTATATCCAAGCAAAGCACACACAGTATTTGTGTACACACCCAGACACACACACACACACACTCTAATAACTTCACCAATTAGCTCCAAATATACAGTTTTGGGACATTTTGCCTGGATACAACCTATTACTTGATTATCACATCCTGATCATTTGCAGTTCATGTACCTATAGAGCCAATCAGGATTAGCTTTCCTGAATCAATCTTCTAACAAAAGGCAAAATCTCCAGCATTTCTCGTCCACCATTCTTGCTTAGGGGATCATGCACAACTCTACCCTGCCTGCCACATTCTACCTACAGTACGCCAGCAGTGCTTCCATGTGCCACAGCTCTGTCCATGCTGAAGCTGGTATGTAAGACAAGCCAGTCAGTACAGTCCTCCTAAAACTTGTTTGTAACCCAACCCTGGTGAGGACAGTGAAGCAGTCTTTGTCAGTTGCTCTCCAAAGCACTGGGGCTCTGACTATGCTACTGCTACTTCTCACTGTGATGGGTGACCATTATTTATTGATAGGCGACGCAGATAGCATGATGTCAAATGTAGGGAGGATACTGTATGTGACTCTATCAGTAAGTTAGGGTCCAAGGAAAGGAGAAGCAAGAAGTGTGGCTTGAAAAAATTAAGATAAACCAAAAGAAACCACCATTGCCCACAGCAACAATGACTGCTTTATGACTCCAGTGGATTCCAACAGAAATGTAATTTCTATGTGGTGCCATGAGTGTGTGGCTGCATGGGTGCTGTGCATGGTGTGAGGGATCTCAGAACGCAATGTTTGCATTTAATACTGAGTATTGTAGGAATGGGTGTTAACAGATGAAAATGCATAAAAACTCTGATTCCTCTAAAAAAGAATGTTTATGATAAAAACCCTATATATATATCCAACAATGTAGGTAAAACTAAATATTTGCAATAATACAATAGAACTCTAAATATAAGATTTAAAATAATAGCAACAGTAAAAAAACAAAAGTAAACATTGTTTACAAATGCCTTTCTGAAGGTGTTAGTTTATGTACGTAGCATGTGCATCACCTACTGTCTCTCGCACACGCACACACACACACCCTCCCCTGTGTATGTTTGACGGTTTAGCTTCCCTTCCTAATCAATGGTCTGGCGTTCTTAATTGAACACTCTCCCAGCCTTAACCTGAAACCCAATAGGCACAAGTGGCAGAAACCTAGGCTCAGCAATGCTGCCCCACAGTATGTGTTCAGATTTGAAACAAGAACGAGAGGACACGGGCATGCTCATAGGTGGACGTGCACATAGAGAGACATAAGACATTCCTCATCTGAACAGCACAGGAGTGCCACAGTGTTGAGACACAGCCAATTGGGTGACCTTGGACTGTTTGAAATTGGTACAATGTGCTTAGGGACATTGTGTGTGCATGACAGAATAAATTAGCTGTTGGGAAAATTGCACCCAAACTTACGACATGTTTCAAAAATTATGAAGTAACGTTTCAGGAAGCTAAATTAATATTTCCCAAACTGATAAGCATTTGACCAGATGTAACTGACATTTCTTAGGTCCTTTTAGGTTCTGTATATAGAAGACAGCACCCACTTTTCACAAGTATTTAATTGCACAGCACTAGATGTGGCAAAACAACAGTATTTATTCAACCAGACAAGCATTCTAATTGATGTTTCCAGTTTAGGAAATATTATACAATTTATGCCATTTTGAATTCAGTATGTTTAAATGCCGCCAAAAACACAGCTGTGAATGGCATGTTCATATGTATATTTTTGGGCAGTACACTACTTATTTTATGTGTTTGTGACAGTATGTGAAAGAAAAGAAAGAATAAGTGTGTGCTTTTAGGTATGGTGGTGTGTTTTGGTTATTTATTTTTCATGAGAGTAGGATTTTTGTGTGTGTGTAGCTGCATGTGTGTTTTTTATCTGTGCGTAAGAATGAGAAAAGTTTGATTGTGTTTGTGTGTGTGCTATGGAAACTCACAATTGTGTGTGCATGCATTTTTCTTTGATGTGTCACTTTTTTGATATCTCCATCCACCTCGTTACTATAGTCACCCACATCAAAGCAGAGCGCTCTACAGTCTGGTTGCCAGTGGATACCATAACACATCAATTTATACTGTCACTTAACACCAGCATCATTTGAGTCTACTTGCAACACAACTAAAAATAAAACCACTTAAATGAAATGAAATGCATACTATGTGCAACTATTAAAGTGTATTCAATTAATGCTGGCTTAGGAAAAGTAGATACAGATATTACTGCCCAATAATATGTTAAAATTTTTTCCCTATTGTGACGAACAGGAAAACCCTTCAGGAAAACATCTGAGAGAGACAAAGATAGATCAGAATATAGATGATAGAAGTGAATCAGAGTGTCTGTAATTCTGTAAAATCTCCCTCTCTGTCACACCTCCCCATATTACCATAATACTAGAAAGAGCTTCTGGAAGAAAAAGCACAAGCTATAGGTTCAAGTGGGTCTGTTAGAATCCTGAGAAGACTAAATCTGGCCCATGGGACTGCTGAAATAAACGTTTGGATTTTATAACCACTTTTATAAAAGGGAACACAATAGCAGCCAGAGGAAAATCAGATTATTAGGATCACTATGCAAATGTGTACTTGAGCAAGGCGTTCATATCCTTGCCATCTTTTTGTAGAAAAGGCTTGGCAAGTGAGAAGTAACACTTCCTTTAGGGCATCTGTATCACTCAGCCAGTATGGTAATATTCGCACTATAGTAAATACCCTCCATTTCTCTGGTATATACAGTGTGTACTGTATATATGTATGTCGTGTAATAAAATGGGGTGGGGGGTGGGAGGGTGATCACATCAGTGCATATAGTGGGATGGACTGTAATTGCTGTCAGCTCATAGATGTGAAGCAATCTTCATTTCACACATACACACAAACGCACACTTACTCACAAACACACATACTCCTGCAAACATAGGATATGCGTGACACACTAAATTATATATTTTTGAATATAATGATTATATGGGTTCTTTTTTTTCTTGAAAAGTTGGAATGTGATTGTGGTGTTTTCTGTCCATATTGTGAGGTAAATAGGTATCTATTGCGGCACTTTGATGACACTAAAGTCCACAGCCTATACATACTAACATCACTGAATTACAGCAGGTGCTTAGGGCTTTGTGTAAATGAAAGCATGCCCATCATTCTCATCATTGGCTGCAGATATTGCTAGGCTGAGAAACATGGGCTTAAGGCAAACATTTGAGTGACTTGTATCTTTCCTGCTCCTTGCTGACTTAACAGTAGCTCAGAATGGTTTTCTCACATGGTGACTTCACAGTGTGTCGTGCATGGATGACATTATAGCCTTACAAAATATGCAGAAATGCTTGTTACAGTGTTTGATGGTGGCCTGGGATTTGTGCCCCTGGATAAATTTTGTGTCTTAGGTATGTGTGATACTAAGCAATAGAGGCGTTAATATTGAGTACTTTATAATCGAGAAGCCCTGTGACTTCAGTCATTTTGGGACACGACTTTATTTGACAGCTACTAGCCGTTTGCTGTTGGTTGGGCTAACTCTTGTAAGAGAGTGGTAAACAGCTGAAGGTTGACTGCGTGCCTTAAATGTGCATTAATTGATTTTGTGGCCACTCATGTGCAGCACAACAGGCTGTAAACACAACACTGACATATTATCACCTTAAAATGTTGAAAATGACACAGATGTTAGCAAACAGTAGCTTATTTAAACAGCAAGCAGACGAGTCTCGTTTGTGCGCCTGACCTCCTTTTAGCTCTGTTTTACTCTCCACCAACTCCTCAGGGACATATACCGCTCTGTAGCTCCCAAACGGTCCACTCTAGTTACGAGGTAGCAGCTAACCTCGTCTGTGTGCCATTTGGTGCTGGGCATGTAGCATGCAGTAGGGTTTAAGAAATAAACTGGAAAATAACTGCCTGCTTTGGCTGAAAAGGACACTGATGAGAGCTGTGAGGGTAAACGCAAACAGTAAAGTTGTGGGCAGTAAAACCAAACCAGTGAGCTGAAAGAGGCTATAAAGCTTCATAGAGTTGAGGGAATTGAGGGAGTCTAGCGATATTTATTAGTAGGTTTGTCACTATGAGAAACCACTTTCTCATACATATAAACGTTATTCTGTCCATTGTCAATACCAAAATATTGATTAAAGCAGTTTTAATAAAAAATTAACTGCTATCGAAAGGCAGAGCTAGTCTTTGTTTGTGCTCGATGAACTTGGCTGTTCAGCTTCAAGAAAATTCAGGCGCTCAAGACTGGCTCTTTCTGTGTTGACCTATTGAGGTAAGCCTGTTCCTTTGAGTCTAACAGCCAATGCAATTTTAGTTGTCCATATCTGGCCAGCAGTCCTTGAAGTCCCCTAGTTGATTATCTGAAAAGATACTTAATCTTCACTTAGGATGGGTGACCTATCAGTAAACCACGCACTCCTTGGAGTGAACAGCAATTTGTGTCAGCTTTGGAAGGCACTGGGGCATCAAATCAGAAAAGGCTTATATGTATCATTTTGGAGGGCAATTACAAACAATGTATTTTGTTGTTTAATTTGGAGGACTTGTTGCATCAAAAGGTTCCTGGAAACATTCTTGCAGTTAAAAAGGCCTATGTAAATGAAGCCTTCACATCATGCACGATTCAATTCTGTCATTATTATTTACTATTGTAGTTTACACTGTGCAACATCGTGAGTATCATTCATCCACACTCTTCTGTTGAAAAGCATTAAAATACCACACTTTTGAAATCTGTTTTAAGGTAAAGTTTACCTTAAGGAAAACAAACTTGCAACTATTATACTTGGGGGGGAGACTTTGTGACTGCTTGCCACTATGTACGCTAGAATTTACTAACAAGTAGTCAATACTTCGTTACACCAGTGTCCATCCATCCATCCATTTTCTACCGCTTATCCGGGGCCGGGTCGCGGGGGCAGCAGTCTAAGCAGAGACGCCCAGACTTCCCTCTCCCCAGACACTTCCTGGAGCTCTTCCGGGGGAATACCGAGGCGTTCCCAGGCCAGCCGAGAGACATAGTCCCTCCAGCGTGTCCTAGGTCTTCCCCGGGGCCTCCTCCCGGTTGGACATGCCCGGAACACCTCCCCAGGGAGGCGTCCAGGAGGCATCCGGGACAGATGCCCGGGCCACATCAGCTGACTCCTCTCGATGTGGAAGAGCAGCGGCTCTACTCTGAGCTCCTCCCGAGTGACCGAGCTCCTCACCCTGTGTCTAAGGGAGCGCCCAGCAACCCTGCGGAGGAAACTCATTTCGGCCGCCTGTATCCGGGATCTTGTCCTTTCGGTCATGACCCAAAGCTCTTGACCATAGGTGAGAGTAGGAACGTAGATCGACTGGTAAATAGAGAGCTTTGCCTTGCAGCTCAGCTCCTTCTTCACCACGACAGACCGGTACATCGACCGCATCACTACAGAGGATGCACCGATCCGCCTGTCGCGGACACCTGTGTACACCAGTGTCTCAGGACAAATTCTGAGTACATTCATTTCACTTAATACCCCTCCCTATTTTCAAATGCGCTCTGTATCCTCAAACTTTCCTCCCCATCTCTATTCCTCCTTGCCCTTACATTTTATGATTCCTTTTTTATGTAATTTACCTGTCTTTTACTTACTTTTTATATATTGAATGATTTTACCCCGTGTGTTCACTCTGTAAAGCAGCTTTGAGTACCTAGAAAAGCGCTATAAAAGTTAAATTTATTATTATTATTATTATTATTATTATATACGTGCTTGGCACTTTGATTTCATACTGTCAGAGCAACCTCGGCTGGCTCAGTCCATACCTGATAACTCTTTGCTTTACTTTGGGATGGGCCATCTCCATCTCCATTCTCCAGTGTCTGAGGTGAGAGATAATAGGCACAAGTGTGCACAAATGAAACTGCCTCATTATAATCTTTGGTTAATGAGCTTTCAACACCCCCCCCACACACACACATGCACTCAATCCCCCTCTGTTCCTCCGTCCATCCTCTGTGTCACCCTCAGGAGTTGCCTTTGACATGAAGAAAAAAAATAATTAATGGTTTGCTTATACTCACACTCACAAACACACACGCACACACACACACACACTAACAACCACAGGGTTCCTGGGCGTAATATGATGCTTCACACATTGTAAGTCTTAAGCACACACACCTCTATTCAGGGGCAGTCAATCTCTATCATTTGCTGCCCTAGAGATCCGCTGTCACCACTGACATTAAGGCTTTTTTCTCCCGTTTTTTCCAAATCAGCAACTGCAAGCAGGCAAATTCACTCAAATGTCCCTCAGCACATATAAAAAAATATATTTGGATCCAATTGATTCTGTTTGTAGGAGTGTTACAGGTAGAACAAATTCAACAGTAGGCTTTCAAAATCAAAGTGAATAGAAGGATGCTGGCTACAGGTCCCTGGAACATTTTGGGTTTTATAGCTGATCATTCTTGAATTCCTGTAATACCAACAACATTGCTGATGGAGCAAAAATACTCCACCAGTCAAATATTTAAATTGGAACAGACAATCTGTAACATAGATTAAGGAAAAAAAGTCAGTGGGGTCGATGGAGTGGAATAAACTATTTCAGATAGCATGAATTACCACGATTCTATCATGTCAATGGTGTATGGACCTAAATTTCAGTGTGACCTCATGTTAGCTCTGAATTTATAGCTGCCTTCAACTCATGTATCATACAGTACAGAACACTTAGAAATTCAGCCTAAATTATGTTGTACTTTAAGTTACTGGAGGATGCAATGTTTTCTGATCATAAAGCTAATTAAGATGTCTGTAAACTTGCTAATATTGATATACTGTATACTGAGCATTACTATGTTGCAGCATTCTATGCAAATAAATAACAAGTGACTAAAAGTACATTTCTGTGTCATGTGACATAATCAAAACACACATCTTTTGCTTGTGAGCAAGTATAACACAAGCACCCATATACCTTCTCCAGATAGTTTGCAAAGGCACCTAACATTAAATCTGGATAAAATTATGCACAATGTGTAACATTTTCTTGGTTTGAGTATTTCTCTCAAAAAAAGTGCAATATACTGTAGCTCTAGAGAGGTACAGCGATTTAGTATTACACCTCTATAAAGTTGGGGGACTCACAGGACACAAAAAAATAATGGACAAAATTGATGCAGCAGAGACTGAAGATATCCTTACTATCCCCTAGTACGAGTTAAGCCTCGAAGACTGTTTCCTACTTCCCTGCCTGTTAAATGGCTTTTAAACTTCCCACCTCCAGTTTGTAAAACAGACTTTCTGTCCAAAAAATGTCTCAAGCCACAATCAACCTTATGACATCACTATGACATAATTAGGTGATTTTCTCAGACTTTGAAGAGCTCCCTCCAGAGCCTCTAAAGACAGGTGTTTTTACAAGTAAACTGTATGACAAGTAAACTCACCTGTATATGTAAAATCAGTGAAAGGCTTGAAGAAACCAAGTGGTGCACAGGGCAAAATTATTACTTTTTTCAACTTTGAAAATATTTATGGGGAATAAATATAGGAGTATAATTTAATTGTATTGATGACTGTTGATGCATGTCCCTCTAGACTCAGCTGGTGCATAATGTTCTGGGCGGAAGTCTGACCTTTCTGCACTGTCAACTATCCAGTACGGCAGAAATGCTAAAATGCAAAACAAAAACGAAACGGAAACTGACCGAAACCCACCATAGAGGAATGATTTTATGTTTATAATTATCATGCCATGTCAAATGTATGACTGTCGTACAAAGCGAAGACCAAGGGAAAAAAATAACGGTGAAGAACAGATGCAGGATGATAAAGGGCAAAATAGTGAATGAGTAATAGTCAAGGAGGATGTAGAGGGGGAGATTGATACTCCCTATGTGAGGTTTCTTCTACCCCCTGCCTGTCCTGGTCATCTGCTGCCATACGCTTGACATGACGTTAACAGAAAGATGAAGACATCATATTGGCATCCTGCCTCTGCATCTCCCAACAGCTCTCCCTCCTGTCTGTCTCCATCAGTGTCTCATTTCCACTCTCTCTTTCTTCCACACAATCTTTTTGCCACAATTTCCTTTGTTATTTCCTGCTTTGTCTCTTTTTGTTTTATCCCTCACTGTTTTGCTGCTAACCCCTTCTATCCCATTTCTCAGCACATTTCTCATTTATTATCCCCCTCACCTTCCTCCCTCTTGCCCTAATTTACAAGTATTTTTATTGCTAGTTGGACCTAAAACTCTCTCCTTGATCTGCTCCCCCTCTCTCCTGGTTTCTCCTCCTCCCTCCTCCTCCTCTTCATTACATTTCCTACTCTTTCCTTCTTCTAAATCACATTTCATTATGTGCTGCCTCACTTGCACTTGCTTTCTAAATATGTATGTGACTTTTCCACAGTCTCCTACTTGTATTCCATCTTTTGCATTTCAAAACTTTATTCTGACTATTTCGTTTGCAATATAATGGCACACAAAACTTTAAAATTTGTGCAATTTTAGTATTGCCTGTATGGTAATAGGTCTTCTTTTTCAAACATAATGTCTCTTTTTATGTACATCTCTCATCACCATTTATGAAAGGATGTATCACTTTATAGCACTTAAATCAGGGCATATTTAACATAACCATGGCACACCTGCACAGGTGTTTTCAGTTACTTTGACTTATTAGAACTCTTCCTAGGACTAAATTGGCATTTACAGATCATACTTGTTTGATATCTCACTAACTTTTCTGTTAGTTTTAATGTAGCTCATGGAGTAAGACAACTTACACTTTTATAAATATTTTAAGTAGGTATATGAAGCGTGGTGACCTCTGCAAAAACCCAGTAATCTCCAACCAAACTGAGAAGAAGTCTAATAAGCAAAACTGAAAACACCAGTGTGGTTGTGCAGAGCCTTTAAGAATCCATGTAGTTAACTACCAAGTGATCAGTTGAGGCTGGAACTCCAGCTCAGTCAGACTGAATTTATTTTACTTACAAAGTTGGCAGAGGAAAGCATAATTTTAGAGAAATTAAAAAATGTTCTCACATGCCTTCTCTCTCCCTGATGCTTTGTACTCCCTCATTCAGTCTCCCTGGAGTCAAACGTTTTAGTGCAAACTCCAGACCTTTTTTATCTAACCTATCAATGACTTCAAAATGTAACAGATTTGACCGTCACAATGAGCATAATCACGTCAATGACCAAACAGAGCGTTTCTATTTTAACTGGCACAGCTTTTCTAGTCTTTATGGCTGTGGTTTAGCAAGAAACTCATAGACCAATTGCATGAGTTGTAAATCATCTCACGTGATGCTACTCAACCAATTAAATCTGAGCATTCCGATGAGCATTGCGATTCAAGTCAGTTAATGAGACACACGCACACACAGGGACATAGATGAGAAATAATTTCACATCGCATGGTCTAAAAGAGAAACATAAGCGGAAATAGAGCATAGACACACTCTTACATGTTCAATCTTCCCAAGGGTCGTTCAAAACCAGTATATCTCATATGGTCGATTATAGCGATTATTAAAAATGACAATGTGAAGCGCCACTATGAGACAAAGCACAGATCATCTTTTGATCAGGCTAGCAAAGGGACATCCCCCCTCAAATCACCTGGTAATAATGACACAACCTATTTCTCTAATCCTAAATAAACACCAGAGAAAAACACAAAAACTTTATGGCATTACCATGGAAAAAATAGCAAATATTTATGGAATAGATCTATAAACAAACAAGTTACAGTAACAGCTATTGTAGTGTCAGTATCCCGCTTACTAGCTGATGTAGTTAAGTAATACTAAAAATGTTTGACAAATGTTTGTTGTTGCCATAAATAGTCATATTGATCTTCAGTAAATGTAGTTGAAAACCTCATCCCTAAACTCAGCCTCTTCCCTCCCATCACTCTTGCCTGGCTTTCAAACTTGTCTAGTGGGAGACCGGCATGGTCTTTGGTGGCGCCTCATTTCCATTTTGATTTCTCTTTGCCTTTTGTAGTGGTTCATCATCTCCCGTCTCACGGCCTCAACGCCCCTCGACCCCTCTCTCTTCACTCCCCCAGCTTTCATCTCACCCCTCCTTCATCCTATCATCACGGCTTGTTTATCTATTGGCTTGTTTGTACAGATGGACACTGACCCATTAACCGCACCAAACCCACCTTGTCTCATCGCTGTCAAGATCAGAGAACATGGCTCAGATGTCTACAAGGACTGATATATGTGTAAACTTGCCTCGCTGTATCTGAAATGTGATGTTCTGTATGGTGGCTTGCCTTCCTCGGATTGTAGAGTGATGGGAATTCTGATGCAGGCACTTATTTTAGTGGAATATTTTTCAACATACATAGATGAAAAGATGAAAGGAACTGATGGAGAGAAAAAAAGGTGACAGAACAAGAGTTAGAAACCCATGAGGAACTGATCTATTTGCTATCAGGAGGTGATAGGTCATGCATTCTCAAACTAGGTCTGAATCTTTCCGATATTTTAGATGTCTCGGAAACAGAAATAAAATGTATAGGGTAACAAAACAAAAAATGCATTTATGGAACCGTGTGAGACAGCAGAGTAAGAAGCCATGGGACAAAGAAAGAGTTGAAAAGAGTCACAAGAAGACAACAGAAGGGAACGTGAAAGCAGCATTATATGCTTTAGGGAATCACAGCATCAGATAAACAGGGGTAGGATAGAAGTGACACTGAGGAAAGCATCTTGAGAGACCTCTGTTGCTCCTCCCTGTGCAAATTACATTTCTATCCTTGGAAGAGGAAACTCTCAGTGGCCTTACAGAGTTGTCACACATCACATATCACTTGACGTGGCTGGATTTGGGTGTTAATTGGACTAGTTCTCCGTATCTTGTCATGGGTTTGTTCGCCAAGCCTTTGTAATTTAGGTCCTATTTGGTGGGGAATAAAGTTATTACAGTGGGCTTGAGGGAAATCCTGTGGGGACAAATACAAAATGATCATGGGAGGATTACATTTAAACGCACACTAATGGATACCATCTCTATTTTTTAAAATTGTGCTGTCGTGCAGTATGAGGTATAGCGAGGCAGCAGTAGACATTTGGTAACATATGGATCAAGCCTGATCCTTTTGTTGTCAGGTTCCCACTAGGCCTCTCCACATTCAGAGCTATATTTTCTGTTCTTATTTTATTCAAGCACAACTAGTATAATTGTGTGTGTTTGTGTGTGTGTGTGTGTGTTTGAGATTAGCTGGAAAGGTTCATGCATCTGCCCCTCTAAAGTTACCTTCAGCAAGTCCCAAGTCCAGGTAACACCATGGAAGGCTATACTTCAAAACACTTTTAGCTCAATATCACAAAACACAAGAGTCATGTTTTCTAAAGCACTACGTTTATCTCAGGAGGCTAAAAACCAACTTCCCCACCTATATTTGCTGTTCGTATATGTGCTTGTGGCTAAAGGCTTTTCAATAACTTTTTCTGAACCTTGGACACTGTGGCCACATGTCATGGAATATTAGGTTTGTTTGAGATGAGTCAGGCCTCACTAATCACTAATGATCAGTGCACATTGCTTGCTGGTTGGATTTGTTTTTCACTTGCCCCGATGTGCTGCGGCGACCTGCTGGCATCAGCAAAGATCACCTCAAAAGCTCAAGCCAGATGCAATTTTCCAAGCCAGGTAGGGGAGTTGCTCTCCACCATTCCAAAGTTGTCTTTTAAAAAAGCACAAATTAAATGTGTTTGTTACATAAGAAAACTGAACATCAGTGAAAAGGGATTTTGCTTTAAGACCTTAGATATTTTTAGGGGCTGATTATATTTCAGTACATTCAAGAGCAGTGTCTTCTCTCAACAATGAACACTGAGGTGAGGTGCTCTTGAGCAACATGTGATACCTTTGGACCTAAACAATCAGATTGATTTTGGATGGCCATTCTACTGTACCCAGCAGTACAAAACTGAAATGATATATACCAAGCGACTCTGAGGTGCTTGAATGTGCTGCAAGAAACATGCACATTTATTATATTTTCTCAATTTCAATGGCAGTGAAAAAAATGAGTCATGCCAAATGAGTCACATGTTACTGCTAGTACCACTATTGTATCCTACATATGATTCGCTCAGAACTGTGATTAAAAGCAAGATGATTATCATCAAGGCTGGTTCCTTTTGGTCTGCTGATGAAAAAATAAAGGCCTTTGAAAAAATGGCAATATATCTTATTTGCTTCACCAGTTTCTTTATAAATATAAATATTGTCAATCTAAACAAGCTATAATAGACATGGACATTCATATTGCAGGCTTTCAATTACTGAATGTACATACTGAATTACTGCTCATGCTTTTGGATACATTTTCACATCTACTTGCGATGTGATCTTTTTTTTTATAAGATCATATTTTTTATATTTAACTCCTGATTTTATTAAATTTGAACATTACCTCAACTGTAATTTACTGTGGTTGCTACACACAGATGCTGCAAAAACCTGTTTCAGCATTAAAGGTTACTTTGATTTGTTTTGTGCAAAGAACAGAGGACCCAGTGCAAAAATGCATGGTTCTTCTGTGACAGAACCACAGAGTCTGTTTTGTAGCATTTCAGTCACTTTCTTGTTTTTTGCATATTTTGACTCATACAAATACAGCACATTAGCTTTATGAGGTATATTCACCCGCACATCTGGCATTCTGCCTATGGAGACATCTCCTTTTCCTCAGTGAAACCCCTCTGGGGTAGAGTAAGTGTTCACAATTGAAACCGACAGCATTCTGCAGATTACTGCTTTCTTCTTTAGAGACCGCTTGATCTAAGAATTCGTTTAAATTTACTTTCACTAATTACATAACCATGCATGCCTATTGAGCAGAAGTATTTTATCAGCATACTTAATGCCCAGTTCAAAGTAAAATCCAATAAGCTGATATACTGGGGTGTTGTGCTCGGAGCAGCTGAGCAGACATATGGCTCAGGAGGAAGCGAAGAAGAAAAGTATTGCAAGGTAACGCAAAACAGGGAATGCAAAAGTAGTCGTCAAAATTCTCACAGTGACCTTTAGTGGGCTCTGTATTTTGCAGATATGATGAATAAAAACATTTTTCTGATTCTCTCAAAACATATATTTTGTTGATGGAAAAATAGAATCAGAATAACATAGTAGGAAGATATAAGGGGGTTAAAATAAATGTCTTAACCATGCCACTGCTTCAGTGTATATCAAATTCAAATAGTTTCTAAAAGTGCACTTTCTGATCTCTATCTCTAACACACCTTTTAAAAGCCATTAACTGTAACTGGTAACTGGTATGATTACAACATAGTGTAGGTGAGCAGTGAACTTCATCTGCTGCACTCTGTCTTCAATCCCTGATTTCATTTTGAGCTGTTAAATATAATTAAGGATGAAGTGTGCAGCCCACAACTTGCAGATCTCATTGAAGCGAACAAGGTAGGATGAGAAATGATTCAGTGCATCAGTCATTTGTGTCCTAGAGACGAAGCACTGTATATTTTGGAGTATTTCCCATTTTCTCAAACCCATAGAAGCGTCAGGGACTGAAGACAGAACTGAAACTATCCTACCACAATCTACTCTCTCCCTCTCAGACTCTTTTCTCTCTCAACCTGTTGTACCACAAATCTAGAAACATCATATACAGCACAGCGAACAATCGCTTTCTGGAGAAAAGAAAATCCTAAATGATAAAATAATATGACTGCTACCCCTTGAATGAAATCATCCTAGTTTTGTGGAGTCTTAATATACATCATCAGTGATGCTGAGTGCTGATGAGCTGTAACTTATCAGGGAGAAAAAGCAGGACCAAGAGGCAGAGGAGGAAGGAGGAGGAAAGAACCGGTGGAATACAGGGTGGGGGGGG
>CM022489.1:11468450-11667754 GCA_011952105.1 Coreoperca whiteheadi | reverse complement strand
GGGGGGCTAGAAGGAGGTTAAAGGGAGGACTGCAAATGGCCTGGAAAAGAATCTGTTAGTCTCCTAGTCCTGGAGGTGTTTCAACAATGGATAAGAAAACATTAGCTGCTGTGGTGATACATCTTTAATGGCACTTTATGGGCCCTGTCTTCAGCTAAAACAATTGAGCCATTCTAGCAGGGTCTGGGTAATATACCAAAAAAGAAGATGAAAGCTGGTGCGTGTGTGGTAACAGTAGAGAAGAACACTGAAGAAAAAGGAGAACAGAGGAGGCAAAAAACAACTTAGCAAAAGAAAAAGATGATTTGGCACAGACGTTAACTTGATTTAAAAGTTGTTTCGGTTGCAGGAGGAGTGTCGTTATGCAGCCATCCATAACTGAAGAACACCAACAGATTGCTTGGCTCCCAGCTCATGCAATTGTTCCAAGGCTTGGAAGGGAAAAAAACATGGTAGTTCCATCCAAGGAATGACATAAATAGGATTCAGAATACGACATGTACTATGAATTAATGAACAAATGGTCTTTTACAGTCTCCTCCATTGGTTTGTTTCCAACCTTGACGCTGAATAAATAAAAATCAAATACACTTCAAATACACTCTATTGTTGCTCCACGACTTGGCAATGTCTTTCTGTAAAATCTGAAGGTATGTAGTGATGGACCAAATCATGCTGAGTGGTCAACAAGCAATTGGGGAAGGGCGACCAATAATAAAGACCATATCATAAAAATACAGGTCCACATACTGTAGAAAAAAGGTCCCTGACCCAGACACCAAAATGACATACCTGGTACCATTTGATAATGTAGGGAGTTACAATTTACAGAAAAGACAAATAAACTATGACTATATAGAATATGACTTTTTGAAATAATATTTAATTATAATAATATTGAATAGAGTTTAGACTTTAGGATCTAGCATTTAAGACTTACAAGTGGTTATGTGATAACTTCTCTTTATTCAACCTTAAAGATGCAATGAAAAAAATGGGGGGAAATGTATTACTACCAACACTTTTAAAAATAAAAAAAATATATTTGTGAAAATGCAGCAAAACTGTTGCTAGAAAGAGTAAGCAAAGAGTTGAAAGTGGGAAAGCAACATCAGTAAATCTTCTTCTAGAAGGAGGTCAAGAGGTTGAGGGGATCAATGCCATCGAATCAACCCAGAGCACGAGTAGAAGGGAGGGGTGAGATGGAGAAACAGAACAGGGAGGGAGGCGGCAGCGTAGACTGGGAGAGGAGGGTAGGAGAGTCACCCTTAACCAACAGGACAAGAAGGCCGCTGGGGCCTTCGATTAGCCCCAGCAGCAGTCAATAGTGGTTCAATGGAGCTCTCTGAGGGATTGAGTGGTATTTGTAGGGCAAGAGTAAGAGATGTCAGGGAGTGTTTATGTGTTTGTGTGGTGTGTAAAGCTAAGAAGAAAGACATGGGAAGTCAAAGGAGTGAAGGTATCACGAAGGGTACACACCACATATCCATTAGCAAAAGTTGCTATTATAAATGTAAATCTTTACTGGCATTAAAATGTTTTTGGATTTTAACATTTACATTTTAGACATTCACTTGGTTGTTGGAGTCTGCAAGTGTTTCAATATAACAGAATAAGCTCCTACCACAAGCGACAAATGCAGTAAGGTCAGAAGTTCACCACAGACGCAGAGATGGGTGAGGTAACAAGAACATGGAAGAAATGAAAAAATGAGTGATTTTTTGGCAGTGTTTATATTGTTTCTACCTTCTTATACTGAAGCTATTGTTATTAAATAGAGTAGGTTTTTTCATGTAGTTGTGTTTATTGTGTGCTTTCTTACTGTACAGGCTCTTCAAAAGTGCTTCTACATCACCAGCCTGCAGCCATCCAGCCACTCAGAGGAAAATGAATCAGAGACCTCAGACTAACAGACAGAGCTGAACAAATTGAACCTTGCCCTGTTCCTCTGAAAAATGGGTGGGTAAAGTATCTTTCCCACTGATAGTGACACACACATGAAACACACTTCACAATAGATTATGGGGT
Source organism: Coreoperca whiteheadi (assembly GCA_011952105.1). NCBI lineage: Eukaryota > Metazoa > Chordata > Actinopteri > Centrarchiformes > Sinipercidae > Coreoperca > Coreoperca whiteheadi. Next base: position 11,665,726 of record CM022489.1, on the reverse strand, counting down.
GAAGAGTGAGTTTTGAAAAAACAGAAAAATCTGCACCTGGCCAAAACAGCTGAGTCATTGGTCTTGATCACAACCCAGCTAATCCCACAGAAACCAGTGTGTGTTATGGTGATTTAACTTTACGGTGTTACAATTGTTGAACCGATTATAGTTCTAATTTCGCCTCAGGACTGATCAGACCAGGGTGAACCGAGTCATTTTCAGTTTCTGCTATGTTGACAGTTATAAATTATACTGCGTGTCGTGTGTGCGTCTGTGTTGATTTAATGATAGGTTCTGATCCAGTCGCTGACTGACGTTATTATAAAAATTATTTAAAAGTTGTTTTATTTGTATGATCAAGACGGCCCACATCACATTGCAGGAGAAATAATAATTTATAGTTTGCCTGAAAACTGTGAGCATATGACAAAATAATGTGGAGGGCTGTGAGTGAGAAATATTTAATAATCAGTGCAGCTCACTTAAAATTCACTTCTCTGCCTATAAATTTCACTTACCTTTATTGCTCTTTGCAAACACTACAGTCACTGTCTTTCCATACATCTCATCCAAATTTAGCTTTTTCCTCTGTTTCTTTACCTATTCTGCATAAACTGCATTATAAATTAGCAAAACAAACGCATTTTTAACAATTATTTCCTAGAAATATTTTGTGTCTGTTTTAGAATCGTGAGAATTTGTATTCACGCGTCTTCAACGGGTTGCCTAGCTGCCCAACCCCAATTAGCTGTCATCCAATGTGTTCTCTGTGTTAACTCAGTTGTTCAATATGTGTTAATTTTGGTCAAAACAGTCTTTATGTTTGAGGTCTGTTCTTTGAATGTTTCAATGTTTATTAAATGAAAGGGTCGAGTTAGGCAACACAAGGACCAGGATTTACATGGAGAGTTGCTCCCAGGGGGCACTTTGTTGGCCAGCTGTCCTGCACAATACACACACAGACACACACACAGACACCGACACTCACTCACGGTGCTTTGCAGTTCACTTTCCACCTTTCTTCATTCCCTCTGTCCTTCACCAATCACAAACAATTCTACACGAGATACACAGACCGCATCCCATCTGTTGCCTGCAAAGCCAGAAAAGGAGAGAGGGAAAAGCTATATAAGTAGGTCCCAGTACAGTGTGTGTGTGTGAGACGCATGCACATGTGCAATAGACAAAAGACAAAGATTAAAACAGAGACAGAGAAGGGGATGCGGAAGGAAGACAGAGGGTTTTGTTGTGGGTACACTGTATGTTTACCTGCCAGCAGGAGCAATGTGGCTCAATCTCCTCTCCCCCTGCTTCTCTGCTCCTCTTCCAGCCTCCTCTGTCTTCTCTCTGCTCCCTCAGGTCATTCGAGCTGGCACCGTGCTGCTGGATCTCTTCATTAAGAAGTCACGGGAGAAGGGAGGATGGGAGACACAGGTCACAGCAGCATTTACAGTAAGACAGTAACGTTTTTTGCACTAACCCATTTCCATTAAAAGGAATTGTTGCAATCAGTGGATGCAATCCTGAATATGAAGTAAATCCACAGTTTGGTGAACTTTGACATGCAAAATCATGGTCTAGTAGCAGTGCCTTCACAAAGTCCACAATGGAGATATCTATTTTAGTTCATGTTAATACTTTAGACTACTTCCCTGGTCAAATAAACATTGCAGTGCAAAGGCCCTGTGTTATGTTGATGTAATTGTGCATTCTTAACTTGTACTTTTTTATTTGGCAAAATGCTTGCTAATATTGCTAGCTTGATATCTAGCTTCTGGTACAGCAGTAAAATGATCACTAGTAAAACAATTCCATAGAGGAGAGAGAAAAATACATTACACTGTGCAAGATGGGAACTATGCAATCTTGTTTACAATCTATGTATTTTATCAATTTTTATTCTTCTCACCAGGGCTGTGCTGTTAACTTATTGGTCTGTTTAAACATAAACATAAATTACCCAATTACCTGGGTTAATATCACAGTTGTGTAGTAATAATAAAGCTTAATTTTTGCTTTGTACCTAAATCAATTTTACATGACGTTTATAAATGATAAATAATGTTAAGGATTACATTGCTGTACAACATGTGAATATCATAAGCATATGATTGCATGCTTTTGCTTGCTTCTATAATTCATCCTACATATTTCAGGCTACATATAACACATATGAAATGATTCCACTGTGCATCTGCTGCGAGAACCAGTGGAGTAAGAAACTTCAAGACTGATCAAAAAATGTGTCACGTTGTAACAAATGCTGCACATTATTGCAACAATAATAACAGTAGGAGTGGGAGTAAAATAAAGCCAACTATGTGTTGAAAGTGAAAGAGGTGGGGTTGTAAAGTGGAGGGAAAATCAAAGAATGTTTTTGAGGAGAATTGAAAGACTACCTCCAATGAATTGATACTGTTATTGGCCATAAATATAATTATAACTAATACACTACGGGTGTCACAATTCTAATATGTGTGTGTGTGAGGTAGTGTGGCTCTACAGGGGCGTGGCACACTGAACCACCTGTTTCTTTAGTCTCACACACCTGCCAGTGAGCTTCAATCAAGCGTTGGTGTATTTAGAGCGCAGCCTTCCACCCGATCTCTGCCAGATCGTCCGTTCTCCTAGTGGTAACCATGACAAGTGCCCCACTTGTGGTCGTTGTACTAACCCAAGTGTTTTTGTTCAGCTCTAACGTATATTCACTGTGTCCGGGATTGCAACACCTTCGAGAACCACCACGTCAGCCAAGCCTAGTCTCCCGTCAGCCTGCCCTCCGCCTCGCCCAGCCCTCCTCTGGAAGAAATCATCACCACTGCTCCGCTCGCCCCTCTGCCTCGGAGCCCTACCCCGCTTCCCGCCTCCACTGCCACCCAAATCTACAAATAAACTTTGTTCCTTCCTACCCTAGTCTGCGTCTGAAGATCGGAACACACTGAGCCTATTTAGTCACCCCAGTGGGTTGTCCGTGGACTTTCCTATCATCCAATGATCATCTTAACTGAATAATATTTAAACCACCTTACCTGTTTTGTCTTTCTCTGCTGCCATTGTAGTCTAGGCCGCTTCGCAGCTACGTCCCTCCACCACCCCACAATCAGCAGTGTCAATGCCCCATCTATGGCTCCCTTTGGGGATCTCAGATTGGCTGCTAATTATAGGGCTCTATTAGATCCATAAAATCATAGCTTCAGCATTCATGTTAACTTATTTGTTTCTGATTGAATCACTAAAAGCACACAGCAGTCACAACTGCAAGGGTCAAGATCACATTGCCTGGACAAGATTTAAAAAAAATCAATTTTATCTTTTCGGGGCAAATACAAGAGGAATATACAGTATATATGAGGAACACATGAAAGAGGGGTGATGGATAGCAGCATTTTAAAAAATAGAGTAGCTACATTTTACTCAGTGGGAGTTGAAGGCCTGGTCTTGTATGCACTTAGATATACAGAAGGAGTTGGAAGAGCTGGTATGATTTCCTAATGGAGCAATCCAGTCAGCTCTCTGTCTCATCCTACTCAAGTATGATCAATGTTGATATAACACCCACATGCTTTTATGGTGGCAATCATAAATCCCAACTGTGCTTTAATTTAATCCAATCATCAATCTTTTTATCTCTCTGCCTACCTACGTCTCTACCTACATAGATCTGTCCGTTTTGCATGTATTAGTGTTTACTGCTTCGTAAATTATTTAAAATGATGTAACACCTTGCAATGCAAAAACTGATACTGTTTGAAATACTAAAAGTGGAAACAAGTTATTTAACATGGCACTGAGCCATATTTTCTTCATGCGAACAGTTCCAATAAAAATCAGCTATTTTCATAAAAGCACTGCATGTCTAAATCCGTTTTTCCTTGTTTGAAGTTGCAGTAACTAATTCCAAAAGTTGTCTTGAGTCAAATGAAACTGCACTGGTAGAGAAAATTAAACTATGTCACCTATGTGGCAGATTTTGTACTGGTACTGGAAAGGAAAAAAAAAGACGCAACTTTCAGACTCTCCACTATATTAGATTACTTGTTGTGTGCAGCAGATGTTCTCATAGCTTGCGGAGACAGACATACAATATGCATTACCACTTCTTACATCTCCCCTCAGGAATGCAGCTCTGTGTCTTTTCAATGCTAGCATGTGGTCTTCTTCATCTTATCTACAGTTATAGACCCAAAAGATCTTCACAGCAACACTGACAAGCCAGTAATTGAGAAAATAGAAAATGTGGATGATACCAATGAACCACCAGTAGGTGCATTAAAGCCACCAAAAGAGATAAATAAGTCGGCTCAAGATGAGGAGTCACCTCAGGCTCACCACCAAGTTCAAGTTTAAAAACATGAAGTCAACACTGAAGTCATTTTCAAAGTATATCAGTACAGGTTGAATATACAATATGAATTCACAAAGCTTTGTTAAAAATCCGTTTCAGTTGGAACAGCTTGTTTTTCTGCAATCTATGTTCCTTTGAGCATAAAATATTGTTGAACAATAAAAAATATGTGCAACATATGCCAGCCAACTGCCTTTTTTCAAGGCAAAGAATGTGCATTATAATAAAATCCTTCAGTTGAGAGCAGATAAAATCAATGATTACAGAATCCATTGCAACCCCTTCGACGCTTGGCCTGGGGCCTGTTTTTATGAAACAACACCAAGGCATTTTTTTACTTATGGAAATAGATCTCACTCACAGACACCTATACATTAGTGCTACTCATGTCCAAATCAGTGAAATTAGTGCCAGATTCATCTCCATATGTAGAAGGTCTATTATAAATACACAACACAAACACGTTCAAGTTCATACAAGCGCGTGCACACACACACGGGTGGGTCATCACAGTCCCTTAAGACTAACAAGGAAACGATCTCTTTGTATAGGCAGATGTAATTTCCTTTGTCATTTCCTCTGCATGGACAGCAATTACTGATCCTCAGCCAGGCGGTGATAGAAGCTAATATTGCACCGATATGATAATCATTGGCTTATTGGACAGCACATTAGAAGAGGGTTTGGACGTCAAGGCAGAAGGGACAGATGGGGGAGGTAGAAACAGGACACACACAGGCAACTACACACAGATGGGCACACACATACACATGCATGCTTTCACACTGGGGACATGCACGCCTCTCCCCCTTTTACACTGTCCCCTTCATCTCTTTTCCTCTCCTTCATGACCCCGTGCACACTTCAGCTAAAGGATACCAATGAAACACACAACCATTAGAGTAAGCAGAGCTATACCGTCTCACTCTCTCTTGGTTTCTGTATAAGTTACTCGTGAAACTGAAAAGGCAGCATAGATAGAGAAAGGTGAGCGAGGATGTGAAAGCACTGAGATGGAAGAGATAGGGGAGACAAAGAGGAAGATGGTGGAGAGATGAAATCAGGGAGAAAAATCCAGAGGCGAGAAATCAGCAGATAAAGAGGCAAGATGAATAAGATGATTGTGTTTTACGGAGTTTATGTACTCATGTCTTTGTGAGGGTTTGTGTGTGTAAGATGGTTTCCAGCACTTCAGAATGTTTGAACATGTGCAAAGATACATGTGAGTCGTGACTGCACGCACAGACCTGTTTTTGCATGGACTCCACACTTTGCTACATTGGGTGTATATACGTACGAGAGCAAGACAGTGTGAAATAAGAGACTTTTAACAAGTTCAGTGTGTAAACAGTCATGCTTGTGTTGCTAGTGGATGGATTTCAATCTCATTAGGAGCTCTGCAGGGAGCACTGAATAGCTGTCTTAAGGAGGTAACAGTCATATTTTAGACTGTTCTCAACACTTGAATCTTGAACACTTGGACATAATGTTGCCAAGCCGTGTGGCCTGGAGCCACTGCTCCCTCTGATAAAGGTCACGTTAAAAGAGAACTGCTGGCTTGATTTTATTTATTTTTTATTGTATTTTTTTATTGTATTTTTTTTTTCATCGACAGAGGTCAGTGACCAAGGTATTGCAACAGAGACAGGTATGTGGAACAACTGGTGACATTTCATAGCAAAAATGAGTATTGTCTAATTTATGACCAGGGAATATTTAAAATTCAGCCTTAAACAGCAATAGAGTTTTGAAGTTCCCTGCTTTTTGCCCCTCCATGCTACAACTCCCCCATAGATCTGATGCAGTGCACTGAATGAATGGGCTAAAAGCAAATGTACCGAGTACATTTAACAAAAGCAAGCTGCCATACGATGAATGATGATGATAAAACTGTTCCTTTCTTCAATATGTCATACATGCAATAATACACTCAGAAATAATGTTAAATAAAGGACCGTGGAGGAATTGCCACTCTGCTTTTCATTATGGCATTTCAGGTACCTCACTGTGCATTATCTGTGTAAGACATTGATTGCCCCCCTCTTGATTTTGCCAGATGGTCCACAACTGTTCTTCGTGTCAAGGATATACTTCAGGATGTACTATATGAACAAATCTGTACTATCTGGTGGAAATGACTCAACATGTGTTATGTTCCTAATGGCCATGGAATCAATCAAAATGAAAATTAAATAAAATATATATGGCATGTTATTAGTTCACTATGACCACCTACTGATATATAGTCTTGGCCTTTCTTTCGTCTTACATGGTCTTCATTTCTTCGGAAATTATTAATCAAACATTTAAAACAAAATCCCTAACTCTTTACTAAAAAGTAGTGACTCAGCGCTTCATATTGAGAAATTTGAAACCAATGTGAGGTCCAAATTGTGTCTCTATCACCCCTTTGGTGATATGCTGGGGTGGTAAAACATGAATCTACTGTGTGTGTGGTTTAATAATGTCTGAAAATTGAAGTTAATTCTTAAGAACTTGTCTTTCCTATATGGCACTGCCAGTGTGCAGTTTTACATTCAGTGAGACTGCCTCGTTGAATAAAGGTTTAATTGAGAACCCTTAAAGTATTTGCACTGCAACTGTCAACTATTAACCTCAGTAATTAGAGTTTATGATGCTAATGTTCTCTTGCTGCTTCGCAACCACAGCGCCCACCAGGCTGCTGAGTGACACTTGAGGGGGCAGGAGTGAATGACAGCAGAGGAGAGGAGCAGACAGGCTGACCAGATGGCTGGAGCTGTAGGGCCTGCAGTGCTGTGGCTTAATACCACAGGAGAATGTTCAGTGGAGAATTGGTGATGATGATACACAGCAAAGCATCACTTGGGAGAAACTTTATGCATTCAGATTATACTCAACAATTCTAAATTGCTGTTCGTCTGTGTTGCCAAAAAAGTTTCTTACCCGGATCTTCTGCATAGCTTCTGCATTTGTGCGGCCAACAGATCAAGCGCATTAGCACTTCCTTCAACCCAGCCTCCCAACCACTCAGTCTCGCTCACATGAACAACAGTTTGCGTGTTCATAAAACAGCATGTTCATGAGAAGAAGTAGTTCACCTAACCCCACAGCTTGCTCGTAGTAGCATAACCTAGTAGCCGCAGCAGCTAGTGTTTGTTTAGGAGGCAGTGGTGCTGTGTAAATTATAATGTTAATTTAATAACCAATTGTTACATACTAACATTATGTTGGATCTATTGTTATCATTGTTGTTTAAATGCTTGTTAAAATAAATCCAGTAGATGTTATCATTATGTTACTGATGCAACTCAACTTAAATATGTGATGACTGCACCCTACCCTAAACCTTCTACATAAAATAAATAACCACAACGATACTATAATTAGGCCTAAAACCATGGCTGTATTAATGAGGCACATAAACCAAATGGCCATATTTAACAACTTCACCTGTCAATTTATCATAATCAGGATCGTAAAAATAACGTGAATCAACACGTGTTGGGCCAACGGTTGTTCAATGAGAGGTTTTGCCCTGTGTTTGGGAAAACAGATGTTAATACATCCACGGTACAGGCTTTACAGCATACAGTAGATGGATTTATTATGAAAATAATAAAACTTGGTTTAACTTGCTTAAAATAAGTAAGTTTCATAAGTAAGTCATGTGGTGTGAAAACACTGATACAGACCTTCTTTGACTTTGTTAATAACCGGGCAGCAGCTTTTTGAATTAGTTGTAAACAGGAAATGGTAAACAATAGCCTGGATCATAATAGTGCATGCATGACTCTTTCTGTGGTAGGATGTGGGGGTCCAAAGAGTAGCATCTCTGTCTTGTCCTCATTTAACTGAAGGAAATTATGAGCCAGCCAGTCTTTACAATCTAGGAGACAGGTTTGGGCTGATTTGGGGAATTGAGCGGGAGGTAGATCTAAACCTCAACTAAAATACAGTCAGGTAGGGCAGGTAAACTAGACACAGGTGTAACCATTAAACACAGGATGGAACAATCAAAGCAATCAGGCACTCGCAGACAGGAAGCAAAACTAACAGACACAAGAGGGAATGGACAAATTACAAAATAAACCAGGAACTAACAGAACCTTAACCCAAAACACTGACAAAAGAAGTGGACCTAAAACTAAACCCTGCTGAACCACACATGAAATATTTGCAGGTGTGGAGAATGAGCTGCCAATGGAAACTGTCTGTTTGAAATGTAAGAATGAATAGGTATACATTCTGGCATGTTAACCCACCAGCATGTAACATCACATCCAAACACAGACATAAACATACACCTCCAGAAAAATAACGCTTCAGGGGTCCGTTCTTCGTACGTCGCTAACTCAGTTAGCTGGATTTGATTGTTGGTTCTTCAACTCTCATCCTGGACTTGCTGTCATAGCAACAGGTCCGTAAACTTAAACCTGCTCGGGAGCAGGCTTATTTCATGTAAACAGGATTAGATTGCGGCTTTATAAGCGGAGGAGGAAGGTAAGTCTGTGGCAGCTACGTCTTGACAGCAACCTGTTGCGGAAGGTTCAAGAATAATTTGCAGCGCTTTTCGAATGAATTGCGAATTGGTAGACAGGATCCTTTAGCGCAGCGCGATAGCGTAATTGTTGAGAGATATTTTTTTCTTGTGAGGGTGTTTTTCGCTTGGAAACAGGTAAAATACGTGTTGGTGTATTGTCTAAAACTGCACAAAAGAGGGGAAGAAATGATGGGATTACAATGAACTACACTGTAAAAAAAATAATGTGATCAATAACTCATGGCAACATATTTTATATTAACTAAAAGTTTAGAAGTTTTCACTTTCACAAACGTCTGAAAAGACTGTACCAGCCATTTGGATTATACTACATTTTACAGTTGCTTTTAAAAAGAGGAAAAAAAGTGGCTTTTTTAAAATAAGGACAGTATAACTATATATACTTCACTTTTACTTGTTCCCATGTTCTAGTGGGTCCCATGGTGGCTCTGACATAAAAGAACAAAGTAAATATGAAATTATTAAAATGCAAAAATACATTTTGTAGAAAGTGATAGAAAGATCTAACATGGACACCACTTACGCATTTGTCTGCGACTTTTTGCCAGCCTTCTCTCCTGGCTTTTGAAGACTTTGAGGTGTTCCCTGGCATTATAATTCAACTTTCAAATTTGGCATAACCTTTATTAAAAGCTCTTGTTCTGCTTGGGAGAAAAACTGGGCGTGTTCTTTAGCCATGCTGAACAGCCAATACTTCGGACTGATTATGCCATTGGTGCCAACATGGACAAAACATTTTGAACATATGGATGCTTTGCTGAGAAGACATGTGATCTGCTGCAAAATGTTTACATTTTGGCGCCTGGGAAGCAATAGGTCACCTGGAAATTTTTATTTGATATTTATTATGATTGAATCACAGATGATAAGGGATGTAGGGGAAAGGAGTGAAGGCTTACGGGTTAAGGAGGTGGTCATAAAGCCCGGGGAGTTGTGACCTCCTGCCGCTTCAGCAGGAGTGACAAGCAGCAGTGATCTGCGGGCAGGGAGATTAGGGGGATTAGCCAAGCGGCCAGACAGTGCCAGGAGACCGCCGGGTGATGAATGTGAAGAGGAGTTTTGATGGGAGTCAATAGACATCTAGGATGCTGTACCTGTTGGTCAGTGCCCAGGGAGGAGGAGGATGGGGGGGACTGTAATGTTGAAATGAATATGAATGCCATATTTCCATCCTTTTTTTGACATTGTTTTCCATCATTTGAGGTTTGAGTGGCGCTCTTTTAATTACATCATCTCATTGTGCCATTTGCTGCTGCAGTGGTTTGATGGCAACTGAATGGATATTTAGCGCCACTATTCATTTGGAAGGTTCTAATATTTGCATAATGGAAGTGAATAGAAACACACATTAATTCACATTTAATTTTCAGATTTTCACATTTGGTTTGAAACTTGACATTTATACGAATGTCCCGTCACAGAAACCAGGGACACAAGTCGGCAGCACAACTTTAGAGGAAAATGACAAAGAAGCGTTTTTTTTCAAAATCTGTGATTTTCGCTTTTTTGTAGAATCTGTTAGTTGAAATCATGAAGAAGCCTCTCCGTGTTTGAGATATCAGCTCTAGCTGATATCAAAATTCAATGAAGATGGACGCCGCAAAGAATATCGCAGATGAGCTGAACCGTGGCCGTTACACCGAAAATGTTTTGAAGTACTTCTTCGACAAGCCGAATGCTTACGAACAAGCGCTCAATGATTCTGAAGACGAATCTGATCGACGATGAAAGGGGCATAATAAGACTAAATAATATTCCGAATCTACAACTGAGTGAAGATGAAAACGAGGAAGAATGTATCGGACGGGCGTCAGACGAGTTGGACCGTAAGATATCAGAGGCTATATCGTAACATTTGATGGGGATAAAGACAGATAAATGGGGAAAATCTGTAACTTTGACTGTAAATGCTACACGAGGAGAAAAGAGATCTCTCTGCATGGGAGACAGTCCTGTACCCAGAAGCTTTCTCCAGACATGATGTACAAACATAACATACGGCTGGATTCTTTAGCTGCGGAAAAAGAGTGGCAGGAAATACGAATTATTGGACATTTAGAGGCCAACAGATACACTGCAAACTTCGAATATGGTTACATCCACAAAGAAGACCCCGACAAAGAGAAAGTGTGCCAGAACGACCTTTTTCATTGGAGGCAACGAGATCTGCAAAAATACTTTTCAGTTTCATATGGGGTGAGTTTTCATAAACATCAAAGTTTGTCGTTTTGTGTTCATTCTAAGAACACGTAACGTTACAAATTATCTCATGTTTAGTCCATGTTTAGACCTTCCCATACCTACCTATTGTTATTAGCTAGTTCAGGACTGTCGTTTTAATTGTAATCGTTAGCATCGTATCAAGGATTTTTGATAGTAATGTCAGCATCTGCTATTAATTCCAATAATGCTTTAATTGCTTGAATTGACAGGTGTGAATGATGTAACCCTGCCTAGCTAGCTCAGGACTGTCGTTGCTATGCAACCATGCAGCTTTACAAGGGGTATGGCTTATCTAAATGAGATGTAAATGAGCCCTATTGTCACTTCCAGCAGGGGAGAACAGGTGAGAACTGCACAATCTTTATTGGCCATTTTCTCCCTTTTGAGCTTTTTTGAGTCGCTACCTTCAAATGGCCACAACTTCTCCAAATATTATCAGATTTCCATGTGTCACACATCGTTAGAAAGCTTGGAGAGTACACTTTTTGAATCTGTCAATAACACAAATGGTCACATATTGTTATTTTACAGAATCATCCAATATGGACATAATTGATAGGTTTTCCACTAGATAATCCTGTAATAAAATTAAATCAGCTTGTTGGCCTTGGATGTGCAGACATCAAGAAACAAAGAAACAATCAGAAACCATATCTTATTGGTAAGCGTTATAAATGTACAGAAAGTCATCTCTGCTTGCACAAATGTCCAACAATTCATCTTTTAAACTTTTTCCGTCACACATCTTCACATGCAAGAGCTGTTCAACCCAACCACAATCATCCTCTTCAGACATACTAAGCAGCTGACCATAAAGTGGCTTGCTCAAGGGTCCCTCAGCACCAGTTTTTGCAAAAACTTCATGTCTACACATGGCACATGTTTTAGCAACTGTATAGTCACAAGCTTACTTCTCTAAGACTTATCCTGCTATTGCCCCGATAAAGATTTCAGAAGTGGAAAAGCATAACCGGTTGACACTTTCATCTCAAAATGTTCATTTTAAGTAAGCTCAATAGGATGTAGGAAGTTGCTTTCTAACCATTAAGGTACTGTGGCCCCATTGGTGCAGAGATGATAGAAACCGTTTGGTGTTTTAAGAACTGCAGAGTGGGACAATTTTTACGATATGCAATTATGAACAGTGGCTTTGTCAGGAAATACTTAAAAGTGAAGTTCAATTTGCCAATCACAGGTTTCATTCCTACTCAGTGACCTACTGGCTGGGTATTGAGAAAGTAGCATTCAGTTTGTTAGGTATTAAATCCTTTTGAAGATCAGTCTCCTGTGATGTTACATACAATGAGTTCAGGTGGAAATATTTAAAGAGATATTGAGAGCAAGAAAAGAAAAAAAGACAGAGAAGAAAGGAAATTGAGGAAACAAGAGACTAAAAGAGAAAGAGATCATTTCTGAGCTGTTACAAGTTCATTACATTATTCATTGCTTACCCCACCTTGTTGGGGCTTTTATGGGCTTCCTTTCTCCTCTGATTATTCTTTCCCCTATTCCCCCTCTGTTCTTTATCTTATCAGCACCATGCAGGTGTTCCATGGCACTCTGGGAAACTTAATTTGATTATCAAGTATTCAAATCCATGGTATTTTCTCTCTACACTTTGCTTTTCACCAACTCCCAGCAGGCCCTTTTTTGTGGAACAATGCAATGACTGCTAGCGCTAGAGACCAGTGAAAAATCAATTCACTCCACCATAGTCTATGGTTTGAGGTAGCTTTCATAAATTGCTGAGGTGGATTTTTATAGGTTAGCCACTGTGAATAGTGTTTTTAGGAAAAACCAAAAGCAGGAAGAAGAGAAAGGTGTCATTTGAGTGTTTAAAGAGACATGAAAGAAATATCAAGGTCAACTGTTTTGAAGCTCAGAAAGCAATGCCATTATGTTCAGACTGTTCTGGTAAGGATGGGTCACAGTAGCCTGATGATCAGACTGTAGTGGAGGTTAGGGTATCAATCCTGCCAATGTCATTTTCAGTTGACATGGAAGCTGGGTTGCTCAGCCCAGTCTCCTAGTAATTCCGTTTGTATACAACTAATTATACAATGTGATTATAGTGGAAAAACAATTTAGTAATATACAAACATTCTAGGTAACAGGGTTACATTGCTTGGAGCACTGGAGTCTTTTATGATGATCAAAGGAATAATGCTGACTTAAAGGACCAGTGTTTAACATTTAGGAGGATCAATTGGCAGAAATGGAATTTAATATTCATAAATATGACACCTGAAAATAAGAATTCTTGCGTTTTCATTACCTATAAGTCGTTTATATCTACACGTGGAGCAGGTCCCCTTCCACGGGGGCCGCCATATTGCACCACCATGTTTCTACAGTAGCCCAGAGTGGACAAACCAAACACTGGCTAGATAGGACCTAAACCTTTTACAATTTTTTCACGAGTTTCTCTTTAGTTTCTCAGTGACACGATATAAAACATATAGACACTAATACTGTATTAGTGAGTCAGTCAGATGATTGCTAACATTTATCCTGAAGAAGACAAGATGTCCCCAAACAAGCTCTACACTTCAATATAAAAAGACTCCACCAGAGTTATGAGTGTGTACCTTCCGCCTCCTTTCTTTGTTTAAAAGCAAACTGCTCCATAACCTTGACCAAGTGAGATTATGTTTAGTTGCCTAAACATAAGCGTAATTGCTTTAATAATGCATTAGCTGCCACAAGTGTCTTTTGAATGCATGGAAGATGATGTCTCATGACAAACTTTGACAGCGAACATTTTATACATGGGCTCAGTATGAACATAAAAATTGCATTATCTGGATGGCATTGAGATTCCACCAAAATCAATAATGCTAGAATATAGTAGTTGCATATGAATGTAACTCTTTAGAGAAATGGTTGAATAATATCTTCGTAGCCTGTGGCATTTCTTCACAGTCATTATATTTATTCCAAATAAACAAATTATGTTGCTTCTGTAATAATCATACAACACATATCTACCTGTGCCACACAGGACTTTTCCTCGAAATGATGGACCCCTTCCGGCTGAAAACGGAGGAATCTTTCTTGAACTGTTTATCAGCTGAATCACTGTTGTTTACTTTACTTGGAAAGAAAAAGCTCTGTGTTACACTTACCCCTTTTCCACTAGAATGAACAGGGTGCTGGTTCAGAGCCGGTGCTAGTGCCAGTTCGGAGTTGGTTCGAATGACGAGCCTTCTAAGAACCGGTTTGTCTTTCCACTGGCTACAGAGCCAGCACAGAGCCAGGTCTTACGTGACTGTATACGTCACATCTTTCCCGGTAACGCTAGCGCGGCAACGCCAAACACAAACACCGTCAACAATTGCGGACTTTGCGTTGCTATTTATGTTCGCTGTAGTTTGTACTGACGGAGATTACAAGCGAGAGTAACGGTACGTACATAACATTTATTTTTAACAATAACATGTCAACTTTAGCCTCGGCATGTTGCTACCCTCCTGGCATCAACTCTGCTGATAAACGATCATATTGCAGTTAAATAAAAAATGTATTAAGCGTTGGTGTAAGAAGCATAAGTGAAAACAGCTTGTTAACCCCGCCCCCAGCCGCTGCAGTAAGTGGTTCTTACTTCTAGACCAGTAACGATTTGGTGCTACTTAAGAACCACTTTTCCTGGCTCGGAGCAGGTGCTTTGTGTGTGGAAAGACAAAGAACCGATTTGAAACTAGGCTCTGGCTCCGAACCAGCACCAGCTCTGCCTTGGTGGAAAATGGGGTATATGTTAAAATACCCCATTTTGATACTTCTGATGACACTTCACAATACAGAATAGTCTTTGCACATGAAGCACTTTTTAAAGTAGTGAATCCATGTGCCTTGTACAAAGACTCTCAATCTCAATCTGTTCTTTTGACAGACTGAGAGAAATAGAAAGACAAGGGAGAGAAATAGAAGTCCTTCTTCTTTCTGCAAAAGACAACAGATGGTGGGAGAGATAGCCAGTAACAGCTGACAAAACAAGCTGCCATTAATTTCCATTCAATAATACATCATACAAAGTCCTCAGTGTCCTTTATATTCCCCTCAAACATCAAGTCTAATTGGACTCCAGTAGAAATCAGTTAATTGAGATGATTATTGTGGAAATATGCATAATAGTTTGCTTGACTCTTAGAAATAGAGAGAATAAGCATGCTGCGCTGAAGTCAACTGAGGTGTGATGTGCGCAGGTTATTTTAGAAATGTTTCAAATTTAATTTGCTCTAATCAAAAGAAAAACTTTTATTCTTGAGCTGAAATGTTTTGCTCTCCTTTCACAGAAATGTCAGCGTGTGTGGTTGTAGTGATTTAGTTTTCAAGTGATTGTACACTATACCTGGAATAATCTGTACTATAGGAGTTTTGATATTATTGGAAGCCAATAATCCTGAGGACCATATACGTGTTGTGGGTTGTGGCATTAAATGTCTCTGAAAGGATACTTGACTTGCAAGAGATCCTCTTAATTTTCCTGAGTACTGGGCTGGTCAGCAATTTGGTGAGGCAAACATCAGTGTTTGTGTCATAGAATTAAGGAAGAATTTCTGTCATTGTGACTTAAATAAATGGGAATAAATACCACAGAATGTAGATAATAAACAACAAATATTAAAATAGTTATGTATCATTCTGAGGTGAAGAGCAAATAAGACACTGAAAAGACATTTGTTCAGCCTATGCTCTAAACTTTTCCTTGTTATTATTTATACAAACTTTATTTTGCATCACTGTTGCATACTAGTAAGTTTAATTTTCATACAGTTCAGGTGTTTGAGTCACAAGCAAAGTCTGTTTTCCATTTATTTTACTTGTAAGTGACACTGCATTTTACTCAGAACATTTTAGCACAATGTAACAAATGCAAAACTGAGTGGATTCAAAGATGTTCTGTGGTTCCTTTTTAATCCAACTGTAGACTGCTGACCAGGTGACACAAAACCATTTGCCTGTCTTTACTTGGCCTGCTGGGGACATGGAGGTACCTGAAATTGAATCAGGAAGATGCTGTAATTAACAATGCTCCAAGGAACAGTAAGGGCAAACAAGGCTGAAAGACAATTACAGGACTGCAGTCTTCAAAGTCTCCTGCCCGCGGTCTTGTGGCATTAGGCAGACAATTATTATTGTAATGTCTGAGTCACTGTCACCTCCAAACAGAAAAACATGTCCAGAGAAGAGGGTTCAAAAAAAAAACTGGATGGTAAAATTACAGTTGGGGAGGAAAGACAATGTGAAAACTCTATACTGGTATGCAGATAACTTTTCAAGTTATTGGATGATTCACCAAAGAACTGGTTGTATAATCTCCTCATTTTGCAAATGATATAATTGCTCTTAACACTGTCCAAACTCATGCCGACATCTTAATTTGATGGGATAAAAAGTCACTAAAATCTGACTACAAGTCTTCGTTCACTTGTTGATCGGTGTGATAGTTAATCCAAATGCAGCAAGGAAAACATTTCCACAGTTCTGACAAAAGAAATCTAACTGTACAGTAGGTTTAGGTTGCTGCTATGTCACCACAGAAGAATTTGACAGATGGTGTAGTCTTCTACCAACAGTTGGCTGAATGTGCACATCATGCTTGAGGATACTTGTGACCCCATCAGTCAATGCTCTAAAACATCAGAGCATATGGTCAATGAAGCCATGAAACAATCCCCTCTATCCAACATCATAATGGATGATTTCACTGCCATTGTGAGATGTGACATGTTGAGATATACTGTATGTGAAATGAAACCTGTCCACCCCGGTGAGTTTTAGCAGACTGAGCCTTTCATTGTATTTATTTGATGATTCTGAGGTAGAAAAGATGTTCAATTATGAAATAGATGATGGTTCAAATTATGCCATCAAAAGGAAGGTGAATGCAAGCTGAGAACTGCAATGTGTCTGGGGTCTGACATATGTGGGTTTAGTTTTTCAATATTTGTAGATTGTATTTGCAGCTTCAACGTGTGTGTGTGCGCGTGTGTGTGTGTGTGTGTTCCTTGAAATCCTGCCTCTCTCCTACAGCCAAAGAGTGACCTTCCATCATGGTGTTTTGTCCATTCACTCCTGAAAAAACTAAATGGCTCTCTGTTTCTTGCTAGATGTTTAACTCTTTGCATCATCCGCTCATTTACTAAACCTCTTCCTCATTTGGCTCTGGGCAGGTAGCATAAAGTCGGCTTGTCTAATGTAGTTAGCTGGGAGCAGCTGTGCAGTTTTAATGGAGGTGGGGTCCGTAAAAGTCAGTGAGATTAAACCTAGAGACTAGGAAACCTAAGCAAAGAGCTGAAAGCAGCTAAAAATTGCAAAAAGATCCAGAATTGGGTGTTAATCCTCAATCGGATCGCCAGCAATCCTTTCACATTCATTGTAACTGCCTACAAGTTCATCTCTCCTACCTTCCTTGCTGCCACAACCCAGGAAGTAATGAGACTGTTAATCTCTTAATCAGAGATTGCCCTGGCTAACATGGCCCCAGAGTGCCACTTCAGACCTCTCTGAACCGATCCAATCACCATTAATTATTTTCAGCTGGCTTGTAAATGATCAAAAGCAACAATTGAAAGGCTGAAAAAGGCCACATCTGTTTTGTGATTTCTTTCCTACTTCATTGAACTTTCATCTGCAGCTGAAATTGTGGGCCTTCTGAGTCTAAGAACTTTAAAATTACTTTTACTGCTTTTGTCTGTTTGGTTCAGCTGGTTAAAGAAGCTCCTACTAGCTATCTACAAAGTTAACACATTTATTTAACTTTTTATCCAAATGAGTAACATCACCCATTTGCAAAAGTAAACTGATGAATTTGAAAATGACTAGACACACAAGGAAAAAAACGGGCACTATTTCACAATCAATTCATTCCAATGGAACCGCCATGATCAGTGGATTTGCTAGGTTTTTTTTCTCCTCTTCAATGAAAACCTTCATTTAATGAATTTATGTACACAAAGTAGTTCAGGAACTAGTCCTGCGAGTAGTCACTAAGTCCACAACCATTTTGTGTCAAGATTCAAGGTACATATATTTATTTATTTATAATATTTCAACAAAAAAATGGATGCATTAATATGGCTTTGCCAATTTATGGTGTGACTAGGCCTTAACAGTGCGTATTCACCTTTTTTGGCAAATTTCATCTTGTTGGTGAAAGGCAATATAATATTCTAGTAGGATATGTCTTTTATCCTCCTCTGCATGTGGAAGGTCGACAACTCCTCAGATATCACGCCACATCCTCTTATCCATCTGCAGCTCTATATTATTCTTTTTTTCCCAACACGCAGCACTTCCAAGTAGGCCTTCTTTGGTGAGAGGTAGGCTTTAGAGGCAGGGCTGAATAAAAAAAAAAATCCCCATTCAGTTTTAATTACAGCAGCTTTAATGTGTATATGAATTTTTTTTGGGGCACATTCTGGAGTAATGGGCAGAGTGGACAGAAAGAGCCTGTTTTTCAATTGGCAGATCAACAAACTACTTCTTCATCATTCTGAACTGAGAATCTTGACAAGAGACCAAAAAGTGGCAATGACAACATGGTGAGGCAGCATAGCTATTTTGTTTTACCATCAGTTTGTTGTCATAATTATTCACACGTGAATGCATTTAATTGACTTTCTAGGCCAAATACTAACTTCTTTGCTTCAGCTCTCCGTTGCCAAACTCCAAGGGGCCTCCTGCTACACTTAAAAAGGAACCAAAGAGCAAGAGAAGCGAGCATCTTCCCTGACAGCTGTCCTGTCATATGGCATTTTTTGCTCTATTTCATTTCCCCCCTCAATGCCTCATTGAAACTAGGACTGACATGTCATTCAATTCCAACTGACAGTATGCCCACAATAATATTTAGGGCTTTTGTTGTTTAGAGCAATTAACAAGAGACAAAAAACAGACTGCATTTACATCAACGTATGATGGTGCAGTAAATAAATCAAATACATTACATGCATTAAATATCAAAAAAGGAGGAAGGGCTTTCATCAATTAGCGGACAGTTATTTGATAAGGAGTTTTAACAGGCATTGTTTAAGGCTAGAAAAAGTTCAAAACTGTAAGCTACATTAATTCTAAGTTTATACAAACCTTAATTTTAACTCCTATGTTTATGTTCCTCCTCACCTTAAAGATGTGTTATAAACTGTAGTAAGCTTGTTTTAATATTATTGGAGTAGTATTTAACATATTGTGGCTAAAACTGTAGTCTTGAGACTGCTGTGATATAAAACTTCACAGCAGAACAGACAGACCATATTGTCTGCATCTTCCAGACATCTGCAGCTCCAGGTGGCAGGGGGGTACCACCATCTCGTTAAATACGGCCACTTGGTCACTTGGCCGTACGCTTCAAACCATGACGCTGTAGGTACCCCATAGCGTACTTTTTTCATGTGCAGGGCTCCAAAACTACTTGGTTCGGTTTAGGCACCAAAAGTACTTGGTTAGGTTTAGGAAATGATCATAGTTTTGGTTAAAATAGGTACGTTAGTTACATACTTAAAATAATTACGTCAATTTCGTAAGTTAAGTTACATAATGTACATATGTTACATTATATACATAAGTTAAAAAGAAGTTAATGTTGACTTTTGGTTTCACACAGGCAACAGCGGTCTCCAGGGCAAAAGTTGTGTTTGACCTATCCAATCCCCCTGACGTTCTCCCTACACTGACTTTTCTCTCTCTTTGTAGTACGTCACCTGACTTCTACAGCACATCAAAACATTACGCTGCACGGGTGTGTCCAGAAACGACACTAAGGGGTACCTATAGCTTCATAGTACGATGCATACAGCCACTGACAAACGGCCATATTTGATGTGTTGGGAGTGAGCGCGGGCTGACTACCCTCCCACCAACCACACTGCAATAAATCAGTGGGAAGATGTGATCCCTCACTGGCTTCCCAATTTTCCCTTCTAGGAGGGAAGGAGAGATGTAATAGTCAAAAATGTCAGTCCAGAGCAAAAAGTCGACAACTTAATTATATATTTTCTTTTTGGATAAAGTATCAAAGAACTCACTCTCAGGGTTTAATTGTGTGTGTCAAGAAGAAGAAGTGACAGATACCATCTCTTAACAGATCTGAATACAGGATGAAACTTCTTTCCCTCAACCTACTTAAGACCAGCGATTTAAATTAAATAAAGGTGGCAGTGCTCTTAACAAGAAGCCTGCACACCATGTAACTTTTGCAGCATGTGGAAAGGGTGCCTGGCTTGGTTAAGACGAATGATCAAATATTTGGCCTTGTTTATACTAGCTGATTATTTATGAGGTTTCAGATTGCAACCACTACCTTCCCAAGCGTACGCTCATGCGCATGCTCGAACTCATGAGCGAGCACTCTGGATATCAAAACTCCCACAGTAATATTTTTATCTGCTTGACGTTGAACTAATCCATGCTCGTAGCATGATAACGCAACAGTGACTGCCTTTAGACGACATGATATGTAGGCGTTAGCTAGCATGCCGGTGTTTCAATAACTATTCGTGTATCTTTCATCAGAGAGGTTTAGCAATGTCAACATAGCAAAATTAATTTTATCATAAAGAAAACGGTTAGTGAGCTAGTCCAATAGGATTAAATCCAACTCTGGGTCGATTTTTATGTCCAAAACAAAGCAGGGGTCTCTCCATGCCTCAAACACCTTTCCGATGTTGACCTGTGTTTTACGCCGACACCCTCGGCAAGAGGCTCGGTGGTGCACATGAACATCACAGCCTATGTAAACCAATGGATTTCGCGGAAAATCCGACCCAATAACTTTGGGTCAAAGTTGACCAAGAAAGCCGACGAAAGCTCATTTTTATGTGAGGTTAAAACCCTGTCACACAGAGACAATAAAAAAAGTGATTAATTTCATTAAAAAACTACTTAAAGCCCCTTTAACATGGTCCCCCAACTCTCCCTTTCTATGTAGGCAGCCAAATATTGCTTTCCTCACCAACAATGAGGCAAGATGAACATCACTTCAGTGCATGACAACCCACTTAAACACATCAAGATGGCATCTGTCTGTCGGAAAGCCTGCAAACGTCACAGTCTGCATATGGGACAGAACAGCTCTGCAGGCAAGCTGGCTCATTCTATTTCCTGCGATCAGTGTCCTTTGAACATGCAGCACCATATGGGACTGATGGTTCCATTCTGAACATCTTGGTTCAACAGACAGAACTTTTTCTTTTTAGTTAACAAAGCAGTCAGAAGGGAGGAAGGAGACAGGACATCACTGCTCATCTCACTATGTCTTGGAGAGACATAAATAAACATACAATAATGGAGCAAGATTTTGCTATCAAGTCTAAGTGGCTGCACTTCAAAAGCCTTTTCAGGAGACCCTGCAATCAACTATGTGCATCTGCAGAGGAGGGATAGGATATCATTCAGTATCAGTGACTCAGCTATTGTAAGACCAGGTAGAGAGATCTCTCACTTTCAAAATTGGCTGCCTGGGATTTACGTTATGGAACAAAAGCTAAGAAAAAATATTCTGTCATTTTAAGCACCTGCATAACTGCTGTAAACATATGCTTAAATTATTCTTTATGCTTTTTATATGCACATAAGACAGAACAAGTCAGTCACTTATTGCTTAATGGGTGTTAAGCTAGCACCCTGATCTAGAGGAGAATTGTTGTCCTGCTCAAGGACACATGGACAAGACAAATGGCAGTGGATGGAAACATTAGCTATTAGAGCGATTTGATCGTATGATCTCTCAGTTACTGGACACTTTCACCATCTGCTAGGCCCACCTCCCCATTTAATTAAGTTTATCTCATCCCATTTACTTCACATGACATTACAATATATTATTGCCATTATAAATTGTTATCCTATCAGCTCATATTATAGGACAGGACTGCTATATTAACACTCCTATCCCCATAAAGAATAACAGGGGATCTCAGTTAATAAAAGAATTACTTAACAAAATTTTCATAGGACATCTCAGTGTGCATCCAAGTTACTTGTTAGCAGACTGAAACTGCTTTGAGCAGAGACTTTGCCAGCAATTCACCTAAAGTTTTCTAAGAAAATTACAATTATGATCAAATTAGATTAACCTTTTACAACCAACTGTTCCGCACTCAGTACGCTAGCAATATGTATAATTTTCACAAGCTGCTTGTACTATGAAAAGTTACATGAATATGAACATGCATTACAGGTATAGATACATCAGTCTCTTGTCCTTTCTGTGACTGTGGTCATTTTCAAAAAGATTGCCTTCTTGTAAATATATACTCCAGGTACAAAGCACATCCGAGACTAAAACCTTAAAGATATTGTGTCCCCAAGGCGGTGGGTTTTAAAGGTTTAATCATACGGAGCTCAAACTTTAGATCCAAATAACAAGATTAAACCAGCTGATGTTTCTGAACACCAAATACACACCAAATCACATATCAGAGCAGTTAATATAAAACAGCCTGCCTTGGTACATCTGATAACTGATCAGATAACTGCAACTGTTAACTGCTTGAACACCCATTAATTAGATCCACCTATGCTGCATTGGAAGCTGAACATGTTATTTGATTTCTGCTAATTCAGGAACAGTTACTTCAACTTATCCCTATCTCTATGATACACCAGGCATTTCAACATGTACTATATTCCATCCTGCACTATCTTGTCATATGTCCACAGATAATTCTTGGCTCTATTCACTCTATTCACATTTTTCCCTGTCCAATATAAGATGGCTTTTTAATAGGGCAGGAAAGCTGCTTTGAACGGAACAATTATGTTATGGTCAGTTACATTTGCCACAAAGTGTAGTGCACAGAGAATGGCTGTTTCCAAAATCACTCCATATTTACGATATAGTGCACTTTATTTACTTTTCACCATTTTATTTGAGTTTCCAAATCCTGAGTGTGAAATATTTACAATATTTAGTAACTTCCCTCAATGGATCGAAATAAGGTAGTATCCAGGGCATGTCTGCTAACAATCCCACAACGGCAAATGTAGCATTTTATAGATGAGAAAATTACCAGTGCACCACTACTGCTGTCAGTGATGGCGCAAAATGACGATGATTCATAAGTGTCTGAAATCTCAATTGAATTTTGCCCTAGTGTAAACTACTGAGTGACTATTATATAGGGAGCAGTGAATGAGTGAATGAGAGAGTGATTTCGGATTCAGTGTCTGTGTGTTTGTGCATGTAACATTTCTATTCCTTTTTCTCAATTTCAAAGCGCATTATACACAAGGGCATTATCACCTTTTGCCAAGTGGCAGACATTACTATATGAGGCAGCTCATACATAGAGGCAACAGTATGAGTGAAAAATGTCTTTAATAATTAAACTGTTTTATGTTCATCTATCAAAGTCAACAGAGAGCTGTTATTAAGGAAATTATTTTTTGGAATATCAGCATTTGATAACGCGGCACATTTAAGGTATTAACTTGTATTGAGTAGTGAATTATTCCTGAAATGCTCAGTGAAGACAACACCAATGAGGATTTAGGTGTGTAATACTCTATCACACAGATTCTTTACCTCAGGATGATTCATTCTATACTCAATTATTCAAGCTGTCATAAGAATCACAGTGCATACTTTTATCCCACGCAAATCTAACAAACAGACAGAGAAATAACATGTGCATATTCACACACATACACACACAAGAAGAAACCACTTTCAGGCAAAGACTGACCACATCTTCCTTGGAGGAAAAAGAATTATCTTACCATTCTGAAGAAAAAAGAAAAGTATCTAGCCAATAATTGCTCATCCTGGCACAAACAAGATTGCTGTTGAAAAATGCTAATTCTTCACATTGTGCATTCCATTACAGGGGAAGTGACAGCTCTTTAATATTATGATAACAGTGGAAAAAAAGGCTTTTCATTCAACAAACCGAGCAGCACCAGCAGTTGCAGAG
Organism: Coreoperca whiteheadi; assembly: GCA_011952105.1. Classification (NCBI taxonomy): domain Eukaryota; kingdom Metazoa; phylum Chordata; class Actinopteri; order Centrarchiformes; family Sinipercidae; genus Coreoperca; species Coreoperca whiteheadi. Next base: position 11,641,719 of record CM022489.1, on the reverse strand, counting down.
AAAGCAATTTGCATGCTGAATTTCCCTGTGAAATGCCTGCAGTGTTGTTAATCACTCGACATTAACAAATCTTTTAATTACCATTTGTCAACAACTGTGTTCAGAATAATTTCTGCTGCTTAATGCTGGGGTTGTAATGCTGGGGGGGGGGACTTAACTGTAATTTCTATTAGCACTCTTTTATTTCTTTTGAGGTGGTTAAGAGGCACCCTCTCCATAAATTATTCTCACTGAAAAAGGAAGATGATTTTAAAAAGGGAAAAATGGGACGGGGGCCAAGAAAAAACTGTCAAGACATAGAAATTCACAAAAATGTGATTATAACAAAACAAGAGCAGGATGCAATGAACAATAAAGACTTCAGAAAAAATCACAGGCACTAACCTGTCCATCCTCCAGGACTTCTACATCTCCTGAGTCAAGAAAGGGGCAGGGATAATCACTGTAGAACCATCATACCATCTCCCCTCTGGTAGATGTTATAGTAACACTGTACACAAAACAACCAAAAACAGAACAACTTCTTTCCCCATGACATCGCAGTCATGAAAAGTTAAATCAGATCATTGATATCAGAATGAAATCATTGTACTGTACATCAGAGATGGGGAACTCGAGTGTGACTTAAGTCGCACACACAGTGACTTCAGACTCGACTTGAGACTCGTCCTCGAAAGAATTCAGACTCGACTCGGACTCGAGCTGCGGGACTCGTGAACAATGTTTATTTTTAGGAAACGTCTGATGAGCTCGCTGTTATTCCCCTCCCTCTGGTACCTATAACCTGCCAGGTAACACGTGATGTACTACGTATCTGCTGCGCGCGGCCACACATGAGAGGACAACGAACAATCATGTCGACTGCACCTGCCGCTGCTGTGCCGCTCGTCACAAGTTTTGGGTTTAAAAACGTCCAACACGACGGCCCAAACAAAAAAAGCGCAGTGTTCTACACAGCCTGGATGGGTCGCCGTACGTAATGCAACACTCATTATAACCAGAGACTTATTATAATAAAGAGTCTTGAGACTTGACTTGGACTCTAGCCCAGAGACTTGAGACTTGACTTGGACTCTAGCGCAGAGACTTGTGAGCATCTCTGCTGTACATACATGACACATATAGTGCAATATAACATTATTTTAATATCTATTGTAATAATAAGCTGGTTGTATTTACTACACATTTAAATGGAACCATCGACAGACACACATAACCCACTCTTGCACTATTTGTGCTGCAAACTACCAACCAAACCACAACCACCCATTGAACCATTCTAGCAAGCATGCAAAGTTGCGGTCACTTTCATGTGAGTAAACCTGGCATTCATAATGTTCGAAGCACAGCTGAGTTTCAAGAGCAGAGTCAGAGAGAGTGGTAACAGAGACAGTGTTACAGAGAGAGTGAAGAAAAAATAAAATGGTGGCGGGGGCAGTTTTTAGAAAAATATGCTATAAGTAAACCCCATCCCCCCAACCACCCACCCGCTACCCCGGCTCCTGGAGTGCAGCAGTACGTTGGGTGGAGTGGAGTGGAGCTGAACACCACCTCAGTGGGAGTTAGAGCTGAAGGGCAAGGACGCTCCACACGTGATGATGTGAAAGCAAAGTAAAGAGTGCAACAGAGCATTGATTTAGACATGGAGATACAGTATGTGTATAGGCTTGTATGTATGTGTTCCTACAGGCTCGTCTATGACAGTGATGAGGGCGTGATTGTACGTGAGTGTGTTGTTAAATGCATGGCAAGTGTTTGTTGGGTGAGCTTTTTATGGTTTCAAAGAAAGTGTAAACATATTTGCATTGGGCGCCCTGGCAGCTCACCTGGTAGAGCGTGCGCCCCATTAAGAGTCCTTATAGCAGCGGCCGGGGTTCAAGACCAGCCCGCAGCCTTTTGTTGCATGTCATCCCCTCTCTCTTTCCCACATTTCAGCTGTTCCTATCAAATATCGGCAGAAAGCCCAAAAACATAATCTTAAAAAATTACGATGTCAACAGAAAGAGGTTTGAAGTACTTTCAAGTACTTGAAGTACTTGTTTTATTTAGATTTTAGATTTTTTTTCTAGCCCTGTGTGATCATTGGTTTGTTTGAAATAACAAGATGTTGGCCTAAATGAACTAAGGAAATAAGTTGTAAAATATATTGCAGTTCTACTCATTTGACTAATCTTTGTGAAATCCTTGGGCAATGATGAAATTGTTGAAAAAACAACATTACTCTTTAAATTCTTAGAAATAATTTCAGCTGCTGTGAAAACTAAGCTGGACATGTGAAGGAAGTCTGGGAAGTTCATGGTGAAATATTTTTCATACTGTTGAAATAACTGTCAAAGTACCCTTGCAGGCATTTAATCTATAATGGTGCCATTCAAGCTAACATCACTGGGAGATTTTGGTTTAACTTTGGTGTAAATGTTTGCAACTAAAAGAGTGTAAGGCAGGGAAAAAACCTGGATTTCACTGGATAATAGGGTTAAAAAAGCTGTAATCTAACTGTTTTTGAAAAATAATGGGCCAATTAGCACAATGCCTTTTCAAGAGAAAAGTCAGAAGTAACCTCATCTTCTCTTTCCTTCACCTCAGACCCATTAAATATTATGACTGCCACAGTGTACCCAAACACTTCAACCAGTTCATGATATTTCCTATTGTTTTGCTGTTATGTGGGCTGCAGAAAAACTAAGAACAGAGTAGAAAAAGGAAAGAAACAACCATGTCGCTTACTTTTTTTTAAGTGCATGAATAAATAATCGAGCGCTCCTTCACTCGTTAGGGGGACACCTCATACGGTGGCACTCGAGCATTCACAGGGCCGGAAAAAGAGAGCAATTTAGCTTGGGGCTGAGATAAGACAGACTGAATACTCTGTTGAATACACCATTAATCATCACATAGAATTCATCGCCTCTTTCCCTCGCCGACACTGACACGGCTCCCACACTGTTGGAGTCAAAGGCAGAGCGTTGCGGAGAGTTAAAAAGCATTCTCGGATTCATTAAGCTTCAGGAGGCCACGGAAAAGTGAAGGTTGCAAGTATCAGTTTAATTTTTTTAAGTGAGACGGAGATACCTTCTTTTACAAAGTGACTGCTGGTCTGAAAGTAGAGGATACTATGTTGCTGCTATTGATGTTATTAGTAATTCAAGGTATGTCTTTCCAAAGAAATTATTTGAAGATATTATCATCTGTACTCATGAAATATTCACAGCAATTTGTGTGTATATAAAATAAAATACTTGACTTTTTATTTTCCCTTTTTCGGTATTCCCCTTTTTGTTTGTATTTTTATTTTGCTTTCGTTTTTGACAGAAAACAACTCAAAAAATCAACAGGAAGAAATATATGTATATATACAGTATCATTAACAATACTTATCCTTGATATATGTTGAATTGTATGCTTGTTAGGAGACAAATGTCTGCTGACCCGGCTTCCAAAACAATTCCTAGCAAATGATTCCGAAATTATGCACCTCTTAAATAATGCATTACCACTGGCTGAATTATCTGTGTTTGGAATGGATGCGCGCTTAAAGATCATGGTGATGTGTAAAAAAATGTTAAAGTCTGTGATCTAAAGTAAATCTATATGAGGAATCCTCATCATAGATTTTTTTGGGGAATCTCTGATCAACTCAGTATTTGTTTTCTGTGTTTTGGGACTGTCAAAATATTTTCAGAAATAGCCTTCTCTCTAACCTGCACTTACAAACTGTGTGTTATTTGTGAACTGCACTGCATTTGCGCGTGGGTTTTATGAGACTCCACTGCCGTGGCTCGATTCACATTTTTTTTCTATAGGAAATGATCTGTCAGGTGTCTCCCTCCAGCCACTCACGTAAGCGTAGGTTCCAGGTTGTCATTGAATGTAGTTTGTAAATGCAGGTTCAACAGTTTGTATATAAATGTAATAACATCCAAATATGTTTCTAATGAATAACTACAAACACATATATTTGCGGATGTCTATTACATTTATTTAAAACAAGAAATATTTGTGTATGCATAAGAAATACATTTAAAAAACTTTTTTTTTTTATTTGTGAATTTGTTTTAAATATTTTTGTGTGGATTTAAAAATGTTTGTGGTAAGAGTCATTTATATATAAATCACAAAATACATTTGTGAAACATTCTGTGTGCATTCATTAATATTGAGACTGATCTATCTCCATAGCGTGTCCATATCACACCACTGGATGCAATGAAGCACCAAAATAGCCCGTTATCTCTTTATTGTAAGATAACAGTGCCTGAATAGCTACTTCCACTTCTCGTAATGTGTGTTGGTAGCAATTTTGAATACTATTGTTCCATGAAGACGTTCTAAGGGTTATGATTAGGTGTGTGTTTGCATGATTCAGCCTTGAATGCCTGTAAAGACACCATAAACTGCTGAAATTGCTCAGTAATGAGCCCTCCATTTATTTTGTTAAACTAGGCTTTCTATGAACTTGTGTTCCTCCACACCTGTAACATTAGTCCACTGATACCTATAAAACTTAAAATTAAACATTTTACGGTTTGTTAGTTTCATTGGTTATGATTTTATTCCCTTTACAAATATGAAAATGTAAAAGTCAATTTCTTCTGCCTTATTGTTTTGTACAAACTCACTTTGGTTTCTGAGTGGCTTTGGATCCAAATACTGAGTGAAGAAAAGAACAGCATGTTCCAGCCCAAACGCCCCCTCCCCTCCTACCCAAAAAATGACAGGCACATTTCAATCCTGTGAGTGAGAGAAGCTTGGCGTTCGACTGGCAGGAGATTCTGGCACCCGATCAGGACCTGCCATTGGAATATTCTCACATGGAGAGGGAGCTGCTGCTTCCGACCCAGGCCCACGTCACATCTGCTGAGGACCCACTCCTGACTAAGTGAGCTGACAGCAGCCCCCCTAATCTGACTAAGCGCCAACAGAAGCCTGTCTGAAAGGGATTAGAAAGAGATGAGGGACATAAAACCATGCTAAAGTACAGTGGTGACCACCAATGAATATTAGTACCTGGTCCCTCCTTGTAGAAAGGGCAATATTTGTGTGTGCATATTGCACATATTGTTATCATTTTCTAATTATTAAACGTTACAGCAGGGGCACCCAAACTTTTTTCCTTGAAGGGCCAAAACTGAAGCTTAGTGGTGGACCACGGGGCAAAATCAAACAGCTGATATATCGTATTGTTAAGATGCAAAATGGGATCCTAAGTTCGCTTCCTGCACAGCGTCACTCTGCCATGCTCAGATTATGATAAATGATTAATAATTGGGATCCTGCATATTTAAAGAACATTTTTACCTCACAGAAAATACAACAGTATGAACAGTGATTGATATAATTATTTTTAATTAATTATTTTTTGCAGCTAAAAACATCTGGCGGGTTAAATCAAACCTTATGGCGGGCCAACTTTGGCCCGCGGGCCCCAATTTGGGCAGCCCGGCTTTACAGTGAGTTAGAGACAGGATGTTCTGTCTTCTCTGTCAGAGGGATTTCTGTTGCTAACCACTAGCTAAACATTAAGTGATGCATTTTTATTGACCAGAAGGTTCCACTGACAGATGCAGTAGCAGGCTGTCATGGTACATCCAATACAACTCCAGTTTCTTTGTTATCTGTCTGTCTGTCTGTCTGTCCCCTGTTGGTCCCTCTCCCATGTTTGGTGTGCGCGCGTATGTGTGCCAACTGGACGGGGCCTTCTGAGAGAATCCAGTGAGCGTCTGACAAACCTGCAACTTATCTGCTGCTCACTTACCTGTTGTCCGTTCACCAATGAAGACCCAGCAGTATATCTAACCGGCTCTATTCTCCAGTCTTTGTCAGATCGTCTGTTAAATGTCACTGTCCTACATTATACATCCCAATTGCTGGGGGTAACTCCCTATTAGGTGCAAAGCCTAACCTTAAAATTAGGCTATTTCTAATATCATGATCAAATGAAAAGTTAATTTCTTGGAATGTTTTATTGTTGTTCCTCCTTATCCAGAGTCTAGATGATGTTCATGCATTTACACAGCAGCTCCTCTTAAGATGGATAGCCAGTTTAAATAAACTTCATGTTATGTATCTATTTATGAAGTCAGCAATTTTACTGTAACACAAAATTAATATCAGATTAGCAATATTTGTCCATGCACAAGTGACTTCGTATCCTCCAAAGAAAATATTACAGCTTAGAAATCAGAATCAGATGGACAACGCCTGACAGCCACCAGTCAGTTTGGTATGTCAAGACACGTGCATGATGTTTTCTTGAAACTGAACAAATGTGTCTATCCCTGATAATGGCATTATATATTTACATACTGGGCTATATGAGTAAAGGACTGTCCAACAGTCAAATGCATGCATGTGTAGGTTAATTGATAACTTTAAAATTGCCCCTAGTGGATGAATGTGACAGTGAATGGTTGTCTGTCTATGTGTTAGCCCTGCGACGAGTTGGCCACTGTCCAGGGTGTAAGGCCCGAAGTCACTGGGATAGGCTCCAGTCACCCGCGACCCCTAATGGGAACAAGCGGTAGAAAATGACTGACTGACTGACTGTCCAACAGTTTAATGGACTGCTTATCCAAATAAAGTTTGATCAAATCACTCTCATCAAGTCATTCAGTGTACCTTCGGATGGCGAGAAGCGTGACAAATTTTCTGCTGTGATAAAAGTAAATTCTCTACTGTAATGGGATAAGTGGGAATTGTCTGGGACTGTTGGTATATGTACATATTTGTGTATATACAGTGCAAGATTAGAGTATAGTATAGCATAATGCAATAGCGTAACATAACAGAAAGTAAGGAAAGAAAATGGCATGTGAGATATAAATTAATGTATCATTTACTTAGTACTTAGTACAGTCTCCATTCCTCCAGTCTTCATTTTCTGCTCTGTTAATAGACACATTTGTGCACACACAGACACACATAAGCTCTTCCCTGCATATCAAGCTTTTCAGTCTTTCTTGTATTTTTATTTTATGTCCTTTGCTCTTTGTAAAGCACTTTGTGATAAACCATATTTTTAACGCATTTTGTAAAAATAAATTTCAGCTGGGTACCGATAGAAAGTCACAGAAGATAGCAAACCGGTTTATGAGAAGCAACTCGTCACGCCTTGTTAACTCTGAGGCCACTAACATTCACGCAATTCCTCGTGACAACTGATCGTCCGACGTGCTCTAAGCTGCGTTTAACCCTCAGTTTTGTGTTATTGCAGCCTGTTGGTACACTGCATCACTTTCATTCAGCTATTTACAAGGGGCAGCGTTTGGAGGGGAATGAGTCTTCTGGGTTCCTTGGTTTACGATTCTACACACAAAGAACTGGATCTCCAGGGGGCTGGGTGATTTTCCCCTGAAATAAACACCACAGGCAGTGAGGGAGAGAAACGAGAGGACCAGAGAGGGTGAAGACAAGGTAGACAGACTGGAAGAGATGGAGGGAGGAAGACAGAATAAGTGAGGAGATTAGAAAGGAAGCAAGGTGATGAAAGTCTGGAGGGAGACAGGGAGGAAGTGAGGCAAGAATGAAGGGGAGAGGATTGGGAAGAGAGAACAGGAAAGTAGGGAGAAAAGAGGGCAGTGGGAGATGAGAGGGAGAAAGGAGAGAAGTAAAAGCTCGACAGCGATCTGAGGGAAAAATAGCTTTGATTAAGGGAGCGATCAGTCAGAGGCTACAAACAGCATGGGCATCACAACACATCCAACTAAGATCCAAAACATTCTTGTCAAATGTCAAACTACACTTGTGTTGTCAGCAACCGAGTGAGGCATGCATCACTTTTAGAGAGATGCAATTACAACAAAAATAGAAGCTGTGCATGGTATTTTTTTTTAAACAGTAGTATCAGTAGGAGCCAGACAGATGTTAACATATAAATGTGTGCTTTTACAGTGAGTGGGCAAAGCACTTTGAATAGTTTGGGCAAGGTAATGTTTAGAGCTCTGTGGGGAATTGGGATTGAAATTTCTAAATGCAACAGCGTGTTGTTACAGTGCATTGAAAATTATCCATTTTGCCAAACAACAGAATGGGTGGGATGTAGCTTAAAAGTGTGCCAGAACATCTGACAACATCAGGAGGCAACAGGAGGAAACACGATTAACTTTCTAACGTGCACATATGGAATATGTGGATGAATAGTATAGTCGCCCACATGGAAACTGGATGGTTTGAATGCTGATGACCTAAACACTGCAATGTAACATATAGTCAGTAAACTAAAAGTCTTATTCTCCATACCTGCAAAGGGTGGATGTGTTAGAGGGTTTCAGCCATGTTCAGTGAGCCCAGTTTTCTCGAGAGTGCTAGCTTATTGTTTAGGAGAAACGTTCCATTTAGGCTGATCAGACAGTTGCATTATAACATATAAATAACTTGCATAGTACAGTTATAAGCATCAACTTACAAAAGAATAATTTTCCCTTGATCTCCTTTGCTGCAGTCTTGTTATTGATTGTGTGTCTCATGCAAACTGCCTTGCTGTTGCCCTTTGGTCTCAAATCCACTCACAAACACACACTCTGTACTTTGTAATGCCTTTGTTATTTTGTATCTCCTTTTTGTATCTATATTTATGTGCTTTGTTCCCCGGAAAGCACTTTGTGGTGAAACTGCTTGTAACAAGCACTTTATCACTAAAATTTGACTTGTCTTGCGATGTAGAAGCAAGAGAGTTCAGGTCTTAGGGTACAGGTTGCATAAGGCAAAACAAGCCTTCCTCACAAGGTAAATACTCCTCTCTAACACAAAATGCCTGCTTTCTACCATACAGCTGTGACAGTAAAGTAATGGACCTCTGCAGGTGGAGCTTCACCAACCTGAAATTGCTTTCTTTGCTTTATTTTACTTCATTTCAGCAGGAGGGTGTTGGCTCCCCGATACAATGTAAACAACATTAATATATTTCTCCAGTTGGGTGGTGACAAAATGCAGGTTAGAGAAGTTTGTGATAGAGAGAGAAGCAACAAGTTAGAATCTAAACCAAAATCTGGCTGTGTGCTTGATATTCATCATCTGTACTATGGGTCCTTTGAGCAAGGCAGTCAAGTCGGTATAGCTCTGGCTTGTTCCAAGTGTCATTGTGAGTAAATTACATTGTGTAAAAAAACGCATGGTTCCTCAGTCAACTTTAATTTAAGTTAAATTTGATATCTGCACAGGAACCACTGGAAATCTGTACAACAAAAGTATTTTACCAAGGCACTCTACATTTCTGGACTGAGAAGTGCCCATCTTGGCCCAGGTTAAATAAAAACCCAGGAACCTTTCTGACATTGAAGACCTGTTGATTAGTCTGGACCAACATTGACAGCCTGTATAAATATAAAGTTTTAAGTGTATAGTAATATGTGGTGACCAACGGCTACCTGCATTGTGCTTTGACTTGAATATCTTAATGATATCAGCTCCAAAAGACTTCACAAAAGTGTTTTAAAATTGATTTCATTCTATTTGATTCCTTCCTGAAAATGAACTGAACTTAGCCCCCTGGCATGTCACCAACTGTAAAATGCTTCATGGTAAAGATTCCAAATTTGCAAAAATTTGCTATGATATATTCTCCATAGAAAAGGAGTATTAACATTCCCAGTGGTTTATATAAAAGAGCCTTGCCACAAATTTCAGAGAAAACCTGTTCTCATTCTATTACTTTTTCATTAACCTACACAATAAATTTGACAGTAAATGCATTTGCCAATTTTTTTTTCCCACTGATTTGCAATAAGGCAGTGAGGTGAGTGATAGCCTTATAATCAGACTGAATTGCCATTTACTTTCACTTTAGCCTGACATTGTGATCATGTTTGGATTTCTGGTTGGGAGAGGGGGGTTATGTTCTATTGTTATCCCCTAACAAAGCAGTAGCGAGTGACGCATCCATTATGTCAACATCAGTTGCAGGTAACACGGAAGATGCTGTAGCGGTTGCTAGGAGCAGTTACCATAACGTGGATCAAAGAAATATGTCAATTTAAGAGTTGTTATTTCTGGAAGTCGACTTACAACAATTTGTACAGCTGCGTCGATCTCATCCACGCTTGTCACCATTATTCACTATTTTTCATGAATATAGCTATTAAGTAGCTAGCCAGCTATGCAGGAAAATGATCCCCATTCTTAATCCCTCTTACTGCACTCTGATTGGTAAATTGTTTGTCTAATCGGGATAAGCAGCCATCAATGGGCACAAAACCAAACCTATTTGAATCAATGAACAACTTTGAGTTGTGGGTGGTGAGGTCAAAGTTGAGTGATTACAAAAAAAATTACACTGGACACTGGATGGACAGAACTGAATGTGGGTATAATTGCCCATCAATGGGTAATTTATACATTGACATGAAACATTGATTTTATCTGTATACATATACACACATACATATTTGAATACGTTTTACATATTCACATACATATTACTATTCTTTTTTTTATAATGATCTTGGAGGCAACATACATGCATGTGTTCAGTCTTCCTTTTAAAGTAGCAAACATTCACTTCTAAGGCTATATTAGACACTGATGCTGTTCAGCTCTGGGAAGGAAATCTATCTTATGACTTTCTGCTGTTATAGTAATGGTGATCAAGTTGCTGTAGTTGCTAAGGTTATTCTGTTAAACTTTTAAGTGGTGAGTTATGATTTGCTTACCACTGTGACCTGAAAAATGGTGTATGTATTTCATTGGCTTCTTTGTGAATCTTTAAATCAGTTGATGGTGAAATTACAGCTCATCTCGATGTCACACTGAGTACAAACAGTTACAACAGGGTCACTTTCTCCAGGCAAACAGCTCTGCACTGCAGCTCGGAGGACATCTGAAAGTGCCATTTCCTGTGAAAGTGAGAGTGGCTTGTGCTCCCCAGAGCCTCCGCAGTGGATCCTCTTTCTTCCTCTTATCATACATTCCCATCCTCAGACATCCAACAAAGCCACAGCTCAATAAAGAGGAACATTTCTATTTCCCCCAGCAGCCTGCTAGTAAAAAAGCATCTGTTTGTGTGTAGGCTACATGTGAGAGAGAGATAAAGGAGAGGGTGAGAAATAGCAAGGTTAATGGTCGGGACCACTAACGGCTTTAGTTGTCTATTTTTGGGGCAGAGGTGGGAGAGCCGGGAGTGTGTCAATGTAAACAACAAATTGAGGTAGTACATGCGGATGCAGGGGTGGTGGGTTGAGGGGGGGAGTCGAGGAAAACTGAAGGCACAACACTTTGCTGGTTCCTCCCCCAGTGCCTGAGCACATCATGGATAATGTGACTGCTGTGAGGAGCTGTCAGGGACTGTGTGTTTAAATTTAGCTCCAGTTCACCATGTGCACACAATTCGTTGAAATAAAGCTACTGGATGCGGGTACCAGGATTTACCCAATGCTGTCAGTCTCTCAGCCCCTCAGCCAGAGAGAAGAAAAGATTCCTCCATATTCCTTCCTGAAACCACATGAAAATCAAACACAGCCATTAGATTTTCTCCTGTATCATTTCAGGACAGGAAATGAGAGAAAAAAGAGATAAAGGGTGCATGGGAAAGGGAGGGTAGTGGGCAATCCATCCTAATTAGTGAGTAGTTTAAATTGTGTTTGTTATAATCCTCCTCTCTTCCTTCTGCGTGCTTCATGCGTGCTTGTGCTGCTCACAAACCACCTCAGAAGTAGGATAGGATTTAAATATTGTTGTCCTTAAGCAAAGTTGACAGAGAGATATCCGGTCTTTCTCTTCCTTGTATGCAAGGCACTCTCTGCTGTCACTGCCAGCTAAACCGCCCCAATTAAGTTGGATCTTCCTCTTTATCTGCTCGCTGTTTGTGTTAGGAAAAAATGATGGCTTCTAATGAACCGCAGAGTGACAGAGGCTGCTTCTCGTCCGAGGTAGGGCGTGAGACGAGGGTAAGGATGTAAACCATACAGTCAAAGTACACGTGAAAACTTGATGTTACAGATAAACACCAGCGGAGGAGGAGGTGGAACATGAGTCAGCGCTCCCACATCAAAGTATGACTTGTGCTGTGTAGGAAGTGACAGCCAAGCTCCAGGAGAAGAACAACTGCGCATCTTTAAGGTGCTAACACTAGCAGAAAAAAAAACTTGTGTGTGCACAGTTTGCACAGTTGAGATAAATTATGAGATTATGTCCTGTTCAGTGATGTTTAGAAAAGGAAATAAGTAACAAACTGATTTACAAAAGTTTTTTGTGTTGTTTTATAGCCATAAGCTGAACTATATTTGCATTATTGTATTTGATATCCAACAGAGTTTAGTGTGTCGCAGTGATGCTTTTTTTAATTTATAAATATTTTACACTCGCTTATAGTGGTATTTATTGGGCAACTGTAAAGTATTTTACCATGTTTGTCGATCCGCTGTTTAAATGCATGCTAATTAATAAACAGGTCAGTTCCATAAAGTGACCTGTTTATTAAATACTGTGTGGCGGAAAATTAAAACGATCACATATCCTCTGACATTTAATGAAACCTTTTATCTAAGAACCTCTAGTAACCAGATCACATTATTTTTTAGCATTGGTGGGCCCAGTGGGAAATAACTTTATAACCTTGGCAATGTTACTACAGTGCTGGACCCACTGAGCTATATAGTACCATATCTGACACATTTTTCCTTTGGGAACAGTTGAAACCATAAGTCACAGCATCACAGTCTCGAAATATGAAAAAGTAGAAGAAGTGATGCAGTGTCTCCCCTATATACCATGTCGGCCATGATAAAAACTCCTTGTCGGGCTTTGTTATGGAGCCTGTGCAATATGATGTGAAGTGCTCATAATGACGTCCATTTGTTTTCATTACTTCTCCCAGCCTCACCCAGGACCCTGGCCCAACTTGTCATCACATCACGGAGCAGAGGAAGTGGAAGGGCAACCAAGGAGAGCATGGCAAATAGCAACAGTAGCGTATTAGGCCACAAACTGTTTAAACCTGTGCATGGAACTACAGATTTTTTCCCACCCAGAAAAACAGAAACTCTAGGACATAACATCAAAATGACAATTCATACACAAAACCATAGAGGCCTCCATTTAGATGGCAGTAACCTGTTGTAACTGGCTAATACAACATGAGCCATGAATGTTTTCACTGGGGCCATAAAGTAATCTCCTGTTACTCTTGTTGCTAGTCATAGTTGCAGTTTCCATCCACATGTAGAGCACATTTTAACTGAATTTCCAGAAATTCTGGAGAAATGTTAATTAATGTGTGTTTACACAACACAAGATGAGCTAAGAGCACCAGTTAAACTACAAATGGTGAAAAACCATATAGAAAATGTAATAGAAATATGGTATTTATGTTTGTTTCATGTTTTATTTTGTAAGTAACATGCTCCACGTATTTCATAATTTATTCACTAAGTCTGTATCTATTGCACTTTGTCATTTTGTTTTACAACATCAACCTTTCCATCTCAGCCAAGCCAAAAACCTTTGGGATATTTTGACATTTTTTCGAATGTATTACTACACCAGTTTTTCAAACTTAAATTGAAAATGTGAATTTTTTTTTTAACATCCCAAATGGAGACTTGCAGGATAACTTTTTAATTTAGGTTGATTTTTTTTGACTATATAATTCTAAATAATAATAATAACATTTGAAAAAATAATAATGATATTATTTGCTTGAGATTCGTCTTTGCCAATTGATTGTACCATCTTCAACAAACTTGATGGGCCCCATCCATTAAGGTTAAAGTCAGTCAGTCATTTTCTCTACATCGAGAGTGACTCTGCCTGTGTGGTTTGTTGTCATCTGTCATCTGTGTCCATCTTGCAACCCATCCACCACACATACACATGCACATACAAGCCTATACAGTACAAGCATCACATTTTTTTGCAGACCTTCACACAAAATACTCTTCTAAAACAGGATGAGCAGCAAGAAGCAGTAGCAAGAAAGCAATTAATAAAGGCAATGAGTAGCTATGTGAGAGACCGAGCTATGCACACTAGAATGAGAGAAAAAGGAAAGAAGAGAGAGCAGAGGTTAGTGTTTGACTACAAAGTAACAGTACAGTTGACCAGGCTATCAGGCTACAGTGTCTCATGTGCTGGGGCGATCATTATTGCACAGATAACCCCGGCAGCCTTCCCCTCCTCTGATGTGACACCAGGTAGGATTATCTCTCCTCAGACTGTAACTGTAAAATGGCCTCTGCAGGTTTATCTGAACAGATTACATCCAGGGGAGTGAAGTTCCCGTTTGAAATGCTGACTGTGATTCCACTGCTGATTTAGCTGGGGCCACAACTTTGATTACTAAAGCTACGTGGCAAACAGATCTGTACTTACACAGCTCTGTGAGCAACAAAGACCATGATAGTATAAACAGCCTCAGCAAACACCATTATTTTAACACCATATACGATACAAAAGCACGAGCACAATATAACTTGCAGGTGTCAAGTTTGATCCCAGTTTCCATCAACAGCCATCTATTTCTTTCAAGGTGTCCTGGAGCAACTTCTCCATCATTGTCTGGAGTTTCACAGTGACGCCGGGGACAAAGCTTCTTTTCTTCAGGACCCATGCAGCTCCACACCGATCTGCACAAATGGGGTTAAGTTTCCTGGACAAGCAATACCAAACCATTTGTGCTGCTGCCACCAGTCAAGCACCTTGCCCAGTAATGCTCCCCTGGAGAGAGTGGTAGAGTGACATAATTACACATGTGGGCCACACAACCTACACACTAAGCGCACAGGTCTCCCATTGCACGTAGCGCGCAGCGTCATAAGTAAAAATTTTGAAGTACAAACCTACCATGAGAATCTCAAATAAAATACAATGTGACCTGAAGAAAAAATCTGAATAGGTAATCTCAGGCAAATATTCCAGGATCCTAAGAGATAATAGGTTAGATAGGTTACACTTTGATTAGATAGTCCACCTACAGATAGTTTATAGAGTATTTGTAACATTTCAACAGCTTATTAGTGTTACGGTTAAGGTAGTTTGTTTGGTTGGACCCAGAATACAAGGCAGGACACAACGTCGGCGGTAGGGGAACAAATAAGGTTTATTTGTTATTTTTCCAGAGAGGTGAGAGCGGGAACGGCTGGAAGCCAGATAGACAGGTAGGTGGAGGTAGCGTGTCCGCATAACCAGGGGATGAAGGGTGTTGGCTGGTAGGCTGAGAGTTCCTGGAGGAGTTGCAGGAGCGGGGAGGAACGAGGCAGGCAGGCAAGAGGTGGTTGGAGGATCCACGGAGCGAGGCAGGCAGACGGGAGGATCTCTGGATGTGGAGACAGAGGGAAACAATAAATTGCTGTGACCAAAACACTCGAACAATCTTCATAGGAAGTTGTAGAGGGAAGAGCCCGACGTAAATACCACGGTAGGGATAGTACGATCTGGCGAAGACTGGGTGGTTGAACCGGTGTTTAAATACTGCAGGAGATGGTGATGAACCGGGATGAGTTGCAGGTGTGCGATTGCAGGTGTGGAGGAGAGAGAGACTGGTCTGCTCCGTGGAAGGCTCCAGACGAACAAAATAAGACAGACAGGAAACACAAGGCAGGGAAAAACACTGGGAAACATGAGGAAGTAGAGGGAAGATATTCCCAAAACCCTGACAATTAGTTGAGATTCAACAATTCAACTGTTACACAAATCAAGGTTTGGTTAAGATAAGGCACCAAAAAACATCTTGGTTGGGGGATCTTCATGAATGGTCCCACATACTTTATTGATAATCTGTTACATGTCTACAGACAACAGTGAAACAGTGGAAATGTTACAAATACCCTTTAACTTATCTGTAGGTGGACTATCCAAATAAAGTGTTAAGAGTTAACCTTCATACAGGTTAGTATGGGATTACAGTTCACTAGTAGCTAGGAAAGTGCAATTTCCTCTGATTGGCACCGTTTGACTGGATAGTGCAGGGCAGCTGGATAGGTGGTGTCTATCTTGGCCAGGCAATTGAATTGCTTGGCATCCCATCGATGAGCTGCCTGAAGGCTCTAATGTATGTGAAATTTTGGTACCTGATAGCACCAGCTTTGTCAACATATCTGAGTTGACTGCAAGACTGTGGTGAACTGACACTGTCGCCATGTTGCCAGCTGTTGAAATTTGTGCTGACTGCTGCAGTCGACTGTCAAGCGCCTGATTATTCCAATCCTCTTCGACTACCAGTGTTCAAATCTGAATATGCACACCTCCTAGGATGTATTGACGTGATGGAACTGAATAGAATTTAAATGTTGGTTACAGGTTGGGTGAATCTGTTTTCAACATAATCTAACCCATGGTTAAATGTTAATTAATAGTTTTTCTGCCCTGCACAGGCTGCCTTGTCACAGCACGCCTGGAGGAGACTCACAAGTCCTGCTTGGTGTGGCATCAGAGGGTGTTGGGACAGAAGCGGTGATAAATCCTGTGTCCTCTCAGAAGGCGCTAATAATTCAAGATGATGTGGCCAAATGTCACAGGACACATTTCCTGTACCCCGCAAAGACAGAACCACTCAAAGACATGATAAATGGCCCTGACTTTCATCTTTTCTCACAGAATCTGTATGAAATCTTAAAGCATAATCCTTTTGTTGAGGCAGTGTCACTGCTGCCAGCATCATTTTGAAAGGAGATTGACACTGACTGTACAGGTGTAAGTGGCAGTGCATGCAAATGATTCTGAGTATTTGTTTTTAATCCAGTTTGGCGTACCAGATGGGAGGGTTTTATCATGTCAGAAGAATTCAGATCATGTTGGGCAAATTGGCAGTAAAAACCTATTCTCAGATACTCTTCCTGTGATCATGTGAACCTTCTCACACTGGTATTGTGGGAATGCGTGTGTTGCATGTAGCAAAAGCAACCCATCTGCCACCTAGATAGCTAAAATATTATTGCTCTCAAGTATGAAAGAGTGAAATTTAAAATTTGAGTTGATGTGTAAATGTTTCAATCATACATGTCTTGTGATCTTCATTTAAACATAAGTGAAGAGACTTTCATAATTTAGCATTTGTTGATAAGTTGTGACTATTTCCTTTAATTAAAGCACTTTCTCTGGGAAACTAAGTACTTCTGCCTCTGGTTTATTTATGTAAGTGTGCCACATCAATAAATCTACCCATCACCTCCCTATAAAAGTATTTCCTGAAGTGGCAACCCACTCCTTCCAATGACAAGCCCTCTGACTGAGCCAAATCTACATTAGTTGCACTCCAACTGTCTCAATAGCCTCTCTGCACCTCTCTACTGTTTCGTGCTTCAGACATAAATGCTTCCTCTTTGAAGGTTTCCAGACAAAATCAATAGCCAGAGACAGTGTTGGCAAAAACAGAATCCAGATTTTCATCACTTTGGCCTTTTCTTATCCCTCCAACCAAAGCCATCAAAGCAGGGGCCCCTGCACAACAATCAGACAGGCAAACAAAGTCATCGCTGTGTATCTGAAGGATAGATGCCTTATCTACAAACTGGCCTGACTGTGGTTCGGCTCACACCTTAAGTCATCCAGAAATGAACTGGACAAATAACATGGTTGACATCGAGCTTCATGTGCGTTTTTGCAATTGTATAAGGTCACACAGAAAGTTCAGTGTGTGTTATATCAAAGAAAGTAGACATGCCTTCAAATCTCCAAATGAATGGTGTCAAAAGAACAGAACTAAAGCAAAAGCACCATACAACAGAAGATTATACCTGCCAGAGTTCTTTAAAAGGAAAGTTTTATCAGAGAATTCCTTTTGTCCTTATGTGTGATTGCTCAGACTCAAGATTGTTGGGCTTCTGTCCACAAATGGACACACCCATGCTATACAACAAATCTAGTTGCTATCTTTGATTCTGCCGTGAATTTGACGTCAACAGTAAGCAGTAAGTAGCCTTTCCAATATAGATTAACTACCCCTCTGTATAGCTTTAAGGTTGGAAAACGCATTTTATTCAACATTGTCTGATGGAATTACATTTATTGTCTTAATTAATGTGTATAATTGTATACACATTTCTCTGGAATTTAGCCTCACATATTTGGTATATTTTGAAACTTTGGCATCTCCATTGGAATTTAAAATAAAGTTATGTGGGTTTGAAAAATTTTTGTAATGACTGTACGTGGGGTTAAGGAGGTCATTTAAAAAAAAATCCTGCATAAAATGCTGACTTCTTGAGATGAGAAGCAAAAGATATGATATATATTGCATTGTATATTGCATTATTAATTCATAAATTGCCTTTGAGTGATTACTAAACTTGACTTGTTTTCTTCTGTGAAGAGTGTAAAGGGGTTCTTGTAGCTCCTCCTTGCCACTGCCTCACGGACAGAAAAAGGAAGATATTTCTTTTCAAATATACACAGTCAGCACAATGCCTAACAGTCCCTTACAGCGCATACAGTGGTATGTGGCAATTAACGAGAGCTGGGCGTGTGTGTGTGACTGTTGAGGGGAGTTGGAGGGCAACAGCATTGACGTCAGGGTAAACTGAGACGATGTGCGTAGAGTGTTGTTGACAGCACTGTAAACAGCGGCCAGGTGGAACAGTGCTCTTCGAGCGACTGCTTTTCATAAACAGATGGGCGCTGTTTATGGCTGCTACACCTCTTTGTTGAGTGAATATATAATTACAGATTAGACAGGCTGAGGTAATTGGAAGTTGTGCAAACAGTCTATCTCTTTTCTCTTGGCAAGTTCCCATCTTAAGATGATAGGTTGAAGGAGGTTTTATCTGCAACTGGCTCCTGCTCAGGGCTAACTCTAACTGAGGTTGCTGTTACACACAGCAAATACAGGTGTTAGTGAGGACGATGGTATAGCCAGACATAAGTAGTGTACCTCTATTCCAGGTATTTATTTTATTACTTTACTTCTTTTCAAGCACTTACTGGTTTTTTTTTGTCATTTTAGTGGCATTTCACACACGTATTGCTACTGTAGGTCACAGGTCATTTCAAATTCAATCTGCTTGAATGACCTGATTCATTTGCCTGCACGAAAGCTAAAATTTGTGTTACTATGCTGCAAAGGCAAAGGGAAAGTTGATACGATGTCCATATCTTTCTAATATCAGTTCAAAACTATTCTTAAATAAAGTATAATGTGAATTTTTAAAAGAGAAAAAAAGAACATTAATTTGGTTGTTTAGCTCAAACATGAATTTGGTCACTATGCATGTTGCTGTTCTTCATATGAAGCATTTGCAATGTTAATAATCAGAACATTTCAGCATACTGTTATCTTAAATTATAACTCACAAGGGGGTCAGCTAAATACCTTGAATGACTACTTTTCCAAAAGTCCTACAGCTTAATCTGCTTGCCTGCTCGTGATCTATATGTTCTACCCAGTCCATGCTTTGCCAATAAATTGGTAAATACACAACTTCCTGTGTAGCTTTGGATAAGGAGGCAATGGCATAATGTGTTAGTGTCTTCTTTTTTGAGAAAATATTATGAGGGTTTGGACTATACAAGATACAGACTAATGGCAGATAAGTAGATTATGCTGCAGGACTGGTTTGAGAAGGTTTTCAGTGTAGCATTCCTTTAAATGTAAATAATATATATGTTTGTCCTGCAGTCCGTATGAATACATCATGGACAATTGGTATAGAATATAATTTGTCAACAAAGAGCGCTGGCATACACATGTAGCACTATTATATGGGGATTAAATCTGAAAAGTGTACTGTATGAGAAAGTAGTCCTACTGTGCAACTGTCAGATGTTTGTATAGAAAAGTATTCATCAACATTTCCTCTCAAGCAATCGCATGGCTTGCATCCTGATCATGCTTTAATTTCTGGCTTGTTTCTCTCATGTCAAAACACTGCGTGGCTGGAAATAGGAGCCAAAAGGAGGCCTTCAGCTCATCACCATCATCCTTCAAGCTTTTGTGCATTTCCAAGTGCCTCCAATGTTTGTCAGTGAGAGAAGAGACGGCTGGGGCTGTACTCCTATTCATGAGCCGTTTCTCCCGTGTCTCAACAACAAAGCAGAGCATAAAAAAAGGAAAAATAAACCACAGTAGCTGCCAAAGCACAGAGTGAAAGGTGGTGAGAAGTGTCTTGGCAAGCTCATAAATTTCTTTAGTCTTCTTCAACTGTGGATGTTTTGGATGTGGCAAAAAAAAAAAACCTTGCGTATACCATTTTTCCTTTATGTTTGCCTTTGGTTTCCATCTCCTCCTCCTCCATTGCCCTCCCACACTCTCTGCGCTGTGGTCCATTAGGCTGTCTGTCCACAGCCAGAAGTGACTTTGACATTTGCTGAAACGCCCAGTGGAGTGTTCAGGCTTGAAAGGATATCCAATGCTTTGACCCAAAACCACTCGTTTCTTTTTCTTCTCCCTTTCCTTTCCATCAAAAACTCCTTTGTGACATTGTGCACTGGCACGTTGGCTCTCAGACCAAAGCCTCAATATAGTTAAACTTCAACCAATGAAGGACACCCCCTCCCATCATTACCCCTACTCACACATACACACATCCAGACATGACGACACACACACAGGCGAATTCATGTACACACAAGTCCCACTGAGATGCAAAAACACACAGATACACAAAACACAAAAAGGACCCAGTGTGAAACCCCATCCACTGTAGTCCTACACTTTCAACGAGACTTCAATATTTTATGAGCACACCAAAGACGAGATAGCAGAGGGGAATCCTCTAGTGGTGAATCCTTACTTATAACCTGAAAACAACCACAACACCTATCATCCATAAAATATAGTGAATAATGACTCAAAATAAAACAAACAGGGAACTTTATTGTACCTTTTATGGTATAAACTATGCAATCTTTAAAAGGGCAAGTAAATAACAATGGAATTTGAATTTATATTATCCGTAAACTTCAGCAATACATATTAAGGTATGCATAAGTTTACCAATACACAATAGTCCAAACATAACAGTCTGTGCTTACAATGTCTTGTAATGTCCTTATATGTATTGGTAAATAATGTAATACATTGCTAGTTTTTGCAGACATTAGTGGTCAAGTGCATACACTTTAAAATTAACACCATTTTTTCCCCAGCAATGTCGGCTAATTAATTCTTGGAAGTATTGAGCAAAAGACAAGATTTTTAAAATAAAACGTGTCTTCCAAATTATAGTAGGCTGGCTGTCAAAGTGGCAAACAGAGAAACAACAGAAAAATACTGTCCAGCTTCTAACGAGTAGCCAGTGGTTGGTGTTAATTTCCCACTCCGGCAATAACTGTTTCATGTAATGACTTACAACAGAGTGGGCTGGACCTAAAAAATTCCCTGTTACTCTGGCAAAAGCTGTGCGGCAGGGGTGGCATCGTGTCTGTCCACAAATAAGAAGTGTCCAGAGTGGCCATCAAAGCAAAGATGGTGCCGGATGATGAGGAGGAATCCCCTTGAGAACACTCTTTACCCTCTATGAGACAAGCTCGGCCCTCTTCACCCATCCATTATAAATGGAGACTAGCATCACCCGTATGCCTCATCCCTCTCTCTGGGCAGTCAGCGTGAAATATTCACCTGTTCCAGTCCTTCAGGAGAGTGGGGGATTAATGGAAAGAAAGGAGCTAAGGGAGCTCCTCTGTCTCCAGCTCCCATGAAAAAAAGGGTGTGAAACGCTGACACCAACTTGCATCAGCAAAGACCCCCCCATCCCACCAGTATACATACAGTATATATACACACACACACACCTAGCTGTGAGGGAGAACCTTTAATGGTTGCTTCTTCCAGATAACCTTGTAGCATGTAACCCTTGTGTGCACAAATTGTTTTTCATTTATTAGTTGAACATTTCAGTCTTAAAACTATTAATATTGGCCAGCAGAGTCTTTCAAATGTACAGTAAATGAGCTTGGAATGACTTAATGTGTATGCCAACTAAGATAAAGTCCTCATTTTAAGTTTGTAATTTATTTTTGGCCAATCATTTCTGTCTGTATTATACATCTCTTTTAAATCTGAAAGTCAAAAGTAAGCATAGAACTTTGGGTGAAGGTTTTGTAGCACAGCAACAAAAAAGTAGAAAAGTGCTGTTATAGGAACCCATCTGTAGAGACTCAATTTAACTTGGATTTTGGAAAAAGAGGATCCATCTTTTCATTTTGCTGGGGTTCAACAGTGGATATTTCTCAAGGAGTTTCAACATGCATATATATTTAATAATTGACGGGTATGCAACAAAGGTCCCCGGAACTGAACCAGGGACATTGGTGTTATATGTTATTCAACGTAACCACCAGGCTACCAGGACGTCCCATGATTAAGGCAAATTTTGCAATTAATCTCGATTTTAAATGTAATTTATTTATTATTTTTCTGAATGAACATTAATTAAAAAATAACTATTTCAATAGTTAAAATTTACATAACAATTTAAATCATTTACACATGTAAATATAAAGTAAAGGATTGTTGTTGTGTTGATGTTATAACTCAAAGTGAATAGTCTGATACTGTCATTTCTTTAAAAGTTAAGGTAAGTGTTACATAAGAAACATCACCTGAAAGCCCTCTGCTCCATCATTTTCATAAAGATCTTCCCCACTTTAATTAGCACCTGGAAAGAGTGCAATGGGTAAAGTGTAATACCCGTTCTTCCATTAGTTAGCCACTCTAATTATTAAAGTGTATTGGCACTGCACAGTGCTTTGAATTACAGTGCACATACAATTACATTTATGTTATGTATATGAAAACCAAAGAGGGTTTGTCATCAGTTGAAAGAAGTCTGCTGTAAAAGAAACTGATGCACATGTCTGAATGTCAAATTATGAGGTGGTGGGTGACACACTGAGTAATGATGGAGAAGAGGGAAACCAAATGTTCCCTGTGGCCTGTGCTCCATGTATGCCGTCAGCTCCATAACCTCTATTTATACATCGCACCACTGAAAACTGTCAGCACTGGGGTGATATATTGATTCAACAGGTCATTTTGCTTCTATTTACTGATTCACAAGCGTGTACTATATGTACTGAGGAAACAACACATGCTGTCACAAACATAATGAGACTCATGACTTAAGATGGGATCTCCACATCTGGTCCACGTCTCGTTGCATGTATGTAGCTACTGTACAAGGTACTGTGCATGTGTGTGACAGAGAAAAAGTGGGGGAGAAGCGAGAGGGGAGAGAAGATCAATAAAGGTATGGAAAATATAAAATTACAATGATGAGTTGTAAGGCTGACTCATTGATTTTAATCAGTAACCTATTCCATAGGACACTGAATACTGGACAAAGTTAACAATATCGAAGACCTCAGTCCAGCTGCCTATTGCAGCAAACCTCATTAAACCTCAGAGGATACAGATCAGGGAAAAGGCTAGGGGTATGGGAGAATCATGTTACTGTACATAACATGAGGCCAGGAGGAAGTGAGATATTTCAACAGCCTACATTCCCCTGGAAGTTCATGGACTGCAGCTGAACACTAACCCCAAGAGAGGCAATAAACATAAGATGTGAATAACCCATTTATCAAATTGGAAGATTACAAGGCACCAGTGCGCAAAGTATCAGTAGACATTATGGGCATTGGGTCATTTAGAGGTATTCACATGTCTATGTAAGTTAAATCCACTGTAATTGTGAGACCCTGGGCAGCCTCTGCTCTCATCCATGAGCAACCTATTTCTACTGCACCAAATGAGTCACCTTGCCACCACCTTACCTAATGCTTCTATACCTATTTTATAAGGGTGTAACGGTACGTTTTTGGGGACAGCAGGGGAAACCAAAGTTTTTCACCAGTGGCTCATTAGCCATAATTCTTACTGTAAGAGTTAAGGCACTCAAATACTGCCATATTATCAATATGAACAAAAAAATAACACAAATGTCAGTAATACTCCATCATATGACTCTTGACCAGTTAATCATTTTGGTCGCACTTTGTTATACGATACACATAGAAGACGTGATAAGCCTTACTTGCAAACTGCAGCTTGCACCCATTTATACAGGGCAGGCACAACGGACTGAATAAAATGCACACGTTAAGGCACATTGTAGAAGGGCACAAGCATTTTGACTATATGCTTTAATTCTGTATTCTCTACAACTGAGTATGGTCGCATATCTGCTGTGATAAATACTCCTATAGCATTAGTTACTTTGGCACAGTCCAAATCTGCAGCGAGAGGCTGCCTGAACGCTATGGGACTCACCTTCCAGTCTGTTTGTATCTCGTTCCAAAAATTGACACATTCAGGTGATGTCGTCATAAATTACATGTTTGATAATATTCTGTTGCATCAGTGGCAGACAGACATATACTGTATGTCTTACACCCGAAAATAAGAATTGCTCTATGAAAATAAAATTGCCATGACCAACTAAGTCGAGGGCGACCATGGGATCTTAGTTGAGTTATTGTTTTAAGTCAAACACATTTGTCAGTTCATCAGTGCTTTAGATTAGACTTGCATCAAGAGCACTTTTTTTTCATCTATCCTCCCTGAGTCAGTCCATTGACCACTTGAGTATCTTGAGTGTTTTTTAAAGTGCATGCTGTGAGCCAAGCATGCCTCCTACATTTCAGCCTGTTCATTCGAGGGGGGGATGGAGAAGTGTGTAGTTTGCTTGCCCTCACATATGAGCAGAGATTACACTATGAAAAAGGAGCCATGTGCTCTCCCCTGAGGCTTGATTTCTCAATGATACATGCAGAGAGGATGAAATAGATGCCCTGGAGTCTCAGTCAGCCCCCGGTTTCTTCACAGTTTGGTGTTAATGGAAGCTCAAATGCTGAGCTCAGACCATGTTGGATCTGTAGGAGCGGAGTGGAGGGTGAGTCACCCAGCGAGAAAGACTGAGATTGGAGGGATGCTTAACGCTGAGGTAAGAATGTGCTCCAACCAAACACAATTGAGTTTGCCTGGGAAAGACAGCAAGGTGGATGAGTAAATGATCTCATCCCACTCCATGACAAAGTACCGTTCAGACCAAGTGTGAGAAAACACTTCACTTCCATCTTTGCCCTTATGAAAATGTGTAGTATGTTTAACTACATATTTTAACCTGTAGCCTTTTTGCTTGTGTTTCATGCATTATGTCCCATTTGTTATATCTCAGAGTAACTTGGCTCTTTTTCGTCTCTTACTGTTGTCATCCATTTACACAGCATGTGTTGTGTCATCACAATACCAAGATTAACCACAGGATAAACATCCTAAAACCTTAGGGCTAAACAAAAATATAACACAACCACGTTTAAGTGGCATCTAGACATTTATTCAACAATGACAAAATCTTTACACATTAAGGAGGAGGCTAAATGGAAAAATGGCATTGGCATAACGTGTCAGCAGTGTAGTAGTGTGAAGCACAAGTTCTGTACACCTGCATCAATATGACTGGAAGTTAAAAGTCAGCTGGTAGCCAAGGAGCTGAAGAATGCGCCACTAATTATGAAGCATGAATATAATTAAGTATCTGATACCAATTAGCTAATGCAAGCACGACTTGAGTGCACTGCCTGAACTAAATGTACTCCATGTTTTTAAACCAAAAGCATCATGTGAAGCATTCTCAATTGAACATCAGTATAAAATATCAACCTTAAATGTTTTTATATGAAACGTTGCAAGGAGAACAAATAGGATAAAGTCAGTTAAGTGGGCCGTAATTCAGGTCATAATGTAATGTACTATTTGACATTGCTGTGTTTTCATCTGTTTGAACCACTGCTGCAATTCACTCCAACATCAGCTCTGTCTCTTCCAAGCCTACCTTTGTCTATTACAACTAATGTGCAAACTGCACTTATACGCTCTGCTGGTGATGCTAAAATGGAATCTCAGTTTGCAGAAAACATTTGGGCAAAGTGTGAAACACTAATGAAATTATGCATTGAAGCGATATAAAAAAATATGTTATGGTAACAACATTAGTGCCTGCACCATGTGAGTCAGTGTACACCATCTTTGTTGTTACTATGTTTCTCTATACCAGCGTTATCAAAAGCAGTTCTTGCACAGTGATTGCAGGCTACTTGTCAAATAAAATGATTCATATTTTGAGTGGTGTATGCACTTGCTGGGAAGGTAACAGATTACCAGACTGCTTGGGCATAGCTGTTATCTTCTTATATTAGGCATAATTAGAGATGGAGAAGATTTGTTGTTGAATGATCTTCTGAGAGTATGTTCAGATGCATAATTGTGTTTACTGGCTGAGGGAAAACAAGTCTTTCATCTCGTGGAGATAAGAGGGTGATTTGTGGTCCACTTGGTGGCCTCTTCTGTGTATTCTCAGGTCTGATCTTTTTGTTGCTTTGCTCTTTCCCACCCTCCCTCTCTCTCCCTGATTAATGCAGATGCTTGCCTAAGCATCATAGTTAAGATGAAGAAAGGCTGGTGCTAATGGCTTTTCACCCTGCTTGGTGGGTCTCTCAGTCTGGGAAGGAGATGGATGTCAGAGAGATGAGGTGAGGTAGGAAGAAGGTAATGCATGACCTCTTTTTCAGTCCATAGTTTGTGCACTTCTGATCCCAATGATCAGTATGGTACTTAACTAATCCAGCTCAAATTCTTCTGTTGATCATTATCCAGATAAATATAGTTACTATATCTGGATGCTCTTACATTCAAAATCAACACAATGTGAGTGGAAACAATATTTATCATTCACTCTATATGATTTACTACTACATTATCTCTGTGTAAATAGCTTTTATACTGTGTTAAAATGTGTTTAGAAAAGTACTCTGCCAAAGTCTCAGACAAAATTATGAGAATATAGATTAGATTTATTAGCCTGTCAGCAGGCCAATTACAATTGGCATGTGAAACCTATATTGCATCACAAATTGAATCTCGCAGGTGTTTTAAGGCACAAATATAAAGTCACATGTTCCTTTAAATCATTACAACCATGACTTTAGTTGGTCAAGTGGTCTTTATAAGCCAAATGGTGCTCGTTCTTGTCTAGTTTACAGTACCACACTGCTCATGACCACATCTTGCCTGTTACCACTATTGGGAGAAAAAGCCTCCTCATGCATCAGCATAGGGATTTCATTAATGCTATAAAAATATACACACTGAGTATAATAATATTATATGTAACATACTATATGATAATACATTATATATACAATATAAAATAAATTACGTATAAGTATACGTTTACGTATACGAATGAGTCATCTTTCTCAAGATTTAAAAGAATTACAACACGACACCAAATGAAAAAATGAAAATCTTCATAAGTTCAGTTTAGCCAATTCTGAGGCCAACAAGATTTAGAAGTCAACTATTGAAAGTTATTTTTCATGTATATTTTTATTGTAATCATATATACTGTAAGCCCTGCGACGAGTTGGCCACTGTCCAGGGTGTACCCCGCCTAAGGCCTGAAGCCACTGGGATAGGCTCCAGTCACCCGCGACCCCAAAACGGGAACAAGCGGTAGAAAATGACTGACTGACTGACTGATATATACTGTAGTGATCAGCTTTTTGTAAATGTGGAGAAATGATTGGGTAACTGCCCAATCTCAATCATAAACAACAAAACCCTGTATTTGACAACACTCACTCAAAGTAGTGTGTAGATCTTCAGCCTTTGAGTAAGTGGTTCAGTTGACTGACAGCTGAGAGCTGGCGTTGCCACAGCATGAGATGTTGTCAACTTCTGTGGTGTGTTACTGACTGGGGAAAGTCATACTGTATAACCTACGAACCTACAAACTTTGATAGATAGTATTTTTTTCCTCCTTTTTGAAGAAGTGTTAGTGTTTAGAAGAGCATATCAGCCATTGGTGATAAAAGCTGTATTTCCCTTTACAACATTCAACATTTAGGATGACCCATTGTAAGTTTATAGTTGCTAGTTAGCTTGCAAACGTGCCATTTCATGCATGTTACTTCAACACCTGGTGAGTGCAGCTGTCAAGTTATTGTTGTGTCTGGCCTGTGCTACTATTACTATTTTGAAAATGTACTTCATTTTACTAATTAAAATCTGATTGTGTCATTCGTGAGTGCAGTGTAGCTCTTTCCATTTGTATGACATTCTTTCACACAGTCCCATCAATCTGAAAATACTAAAGCAATCACATTCTGTTGCAGATGTAGGCTACTACAGATCATAAGGTGTGAACAATATTAATTATTGCCACAGTAACATCATTATTTATGCAATGAAGGTGTTATTTTCATTCTTGTTTGATCCATGAGTAGAGGAGCAGAAAGTTGAGAGCAAAGAAAGGACGAAAATCTGAATTGAAAGATGAAAGTTGAAAAGCTGTGTGGAAAAGCTGTATGCCGAGGAAACACTGGAACGTGTGGTGGCTTTGATCATTCTGCCATTAAGTCTGAGGTTTCTAGTTTGAAGGTGGTGCACTTGGCCAATTACTACCCAGTGTAGGGCTCTAAGGGTCAACCATTTTCTGAATCGTTTTTAGTTTCTTGAGCATTTTCATGGGTTCATGTCATTGAACAGGCTCACTTCAATTAAATGGGTCAATCTATAACAAATCCAAAAGATGCAGGTATGGTTTATGGCATTATGCATGTGTACTGTACTTTTTTGCTTGCTTATTGTTTTCTGTTTTGTTGTTGCAGTGTTTTTTTCTTTGTTTTCTCATTCAACCCATTCAGACCCCCTTCTTTTTATACAGTGGATGTGTACATCATACAGCAACATGTCTTTCCTGTCTATCCCTTCGAGCCATTTGTCTATTTGTAATGGAAGGTAGTGTGAAGATTCTGAAGTTAATGCATTTAGCATTGTTTATGGACACCATCACTTTATGATGTTTCATTGCAAAGAAGTTTCAGATAGATCATTTTAAAACTTCTGGGTAGGAGATGTATGTATTAGGAACGTCAATTATTGCTCCATACTTAAATGCTGAAACAAGTTTTTGGTATAAGGGCTGTTGCTATAAGGTTACTTTAATTTGTTGTGTGCAAAGAACTTTCCAGCTTGCTCATCAGGACCCACCCTACTCTGCTTCTGATTGGCTAGTCCTTACCTAGGTACTGTAAGTGTGCAACTCCTAAAAAAGATCAAATACAAGCCAGCCTCACTCTTTAGCTAAAAGTGTTCAAGTCACAGGGTGAAAAGAGGTGCCGTAGCAATGTGCAGTATGAGGAAAAATATGGTGTTTTTTTGAAAATTAAACCATGTAAACCTATTCTGATAAAAAAATAAAATGATATATCTGAAATGGGCATACTATGACCATTTTATAGAAATGGGTTGGGAATGGGTTGTGGATGAAAGCCAGGGTTGGGGAATCCAGAGCAGGCAATGAGAAAGTGAAGGTAATGGTGGTGGAGAAGGTGTGGCTGAGGGAACACATTAGCTTTACATTTTTTCATTTAGCAGACACTTTTATTTAAAGTGACTTACATATGAGAACATTCACAAACCAAAGGCGCAGCTTCAGGATCATTTTTTGGGGTTCAGTATCTTGCTCAAGAATGCTTCGACACATGGCTGGGGGATTGAGCCGCTGACCTTCCGATTGGCAGGCAACCGTTCTGCCACCAAGCCACAGCCGCCCCTTGCTTTATGAGGTAGATTCAACTACACTGTAATCTATCTGTAATTCCACCTCTGGAGAAGTCTTCTTTTCCTCAGTGAAACCCCTCTGGGGTACAGTTCAGTACAGTAACTGGTCCGGTCAAGGTAATCTACAGATTTGTTTCAAGCAGTTTCATGTAGTAATAAGGTCTGTGGATTATCTTGAGTAACCCCGTCATGATTTGCTGTTGAGTTTTTAAAATGTATTTTTGAGCTTCCACCACCACAAGCCAAGTGCTATATAGTCCCATTATATTTTAAAAAATGCAGACATCTCTATGGCCGATATCTCCAAAATTCCAAAACAATCTAAATGGATAAATAGCACTACAGTTAGGAGGAAAAATATGTAGTTTTGAATTTTGGATAATCTGCCTCGTTAAGGGTGTCGACTGGATGGTGGTGGTGGTTGCAAAGCTAACTTGTGCTCTGGTATACATAACAGCAGTATGACAATTGGTATTCCTGAAATTACAGACTTCAGATTGCAGACATACTGATACCAAAACTATAGTGTGAGGCTGGACTACGTGCAACACTCTGTTCCCACTGTTTTTAGAGTTAGGTTTCATCACCAGAATTCCAAATTGGTACAAAAAAGCTCACTGTGCCAGAGAAAAAAGGCCTTGCATGTGCTTTGCATAGTGTCTTTTGCACGAAAGTAGAGCTTTTTATCTTCTGCCAGCCAGGTTGTCATGGCCAATAGAGAGAAATTACACTTCTGAGGTACTTGATGTACTTGGTGTTAATTCTTTGTGGTTTGCCATGCCATCGCTGGAGGTGACCAGGCATGAAATCCTATCGACACTGTCTAAAAGACCCAGCAACACTGCTGTTGCTAGGAGATTAAGTTTGGAATAAATGTGTCGATACTGCCTAATGAAGCTGAATGGTCACTGTCATCTGGAGTACTGCGCTGAGAGGCCACTCTGTTTCCTGCTCATTTAATTGTCCCATTATTCAGTGCTATTGTATCAGCGGATTTTCTCAGAACAAAAAATATGCATTATGGATGCATTTGTGACTGTGACAGCCCTCCCGTATTAGCAGGGCCTGCTGTGTGTTTTCCCTTCTATGTTACTTGTTTTAGTTTGGACCCTATACAACACCTTCATCTCGCATTCTACCACTCATTCATCTGCTGACACACTGATATCACTGACTAACACACCTCATTATGTTAGTATGGTTTTGTTGAGTTTGTATGGTTAAGTAATACATTTGTAAATGTTTTCAGTTTAAAACCGCGTCTCTCCCGTCTTTGTCATGGTTTATGAGCCATGACGGTGACTTGGGGTGTTAGCATTGGGGTGTCTTTATAAACAAATCCAATATTGTAATCGATAGATACATAGAGATGCAATCTACAGGAGAAACAAATTGACAGCTTCCAGATGTAAGGCCACTGAACTCGAAGATGAGGATAGTTACATAAACGGACATGGGAACTAAAAAACTCAGAAGGAGAAAGGTGCTGTTTCAAATCAGCAGGGAAAAGTTGAGTGGTAGTTCATTCTGGGCTTGATAATAGAGAGAGGAGGAGATTCCCTTGCTTTAGCTCCTCTTCACTTCTAGTCATAGAAAGAAGTGATGTATGCTTGTGAAAGTAGAATACATTTTTTCAAGGAATTACAGTTTTGACATTCACATTAAGTCTTGACTTCTGCTTTTTGTGCAATTTAAGAGAGGGAAAGGT
The DNA here is from genome assembly GCA_011952105.1 of Coreoperca whiteheadi. Taxonomy (NCBI): domain Eukaryota; kingdom Metazoa; phylum Chordata; class Actinopteri; order Centrarchiformes; family Sinipercidae; genus Coreoperca; species Coreoperca whiteheadi. The sequence goes on along the minus strand of CM022489.1, from coordinate 11,610,523 downwards.
TAGACCTATCTTTTAAATCATTGCTGAGCTTTCTAATAGCAGGATGAAATTGGGTAAAACAACTGGACAATATGTTGATGCCTTTGTACCACTTGTATCATACAGAGCAATTTGCTACTTAATGCTGTGTGGTTTTTTTTGTTTTTTGGGCGTCTTTTTTTGCCTTTATTTTGATAGTGCAGCTGCTGAAGATAGACAGGAAATGGGGAGAGAGAGAAAGGATAACACCAAGTTATTTAAATCTCTGTTTTCTGCTCATTCTTCATAACAGAGTTGTTGGTGATATGCGACAGTGTTTCATTTAACCTTTAAAGCCTCAATCTGCCTCCAAGTTTATCTCTTTGCTTGTTGAAATCAGACACTGACTACACCTTTTTTAACAGGTTTCAAGGAGCCAAGGGACTTAAACATTACACTACTGTACACTTATGTGACTATAACATTTTCTCATCAAGGAAAAAAGAACAAAATTGCAGTTGTGTACTTGTCCTTGAAAGCAGCAACTTATAATGCGCCAGATGTACTACATATTTAACTGTAAACAAACAACATATATCATGCTGTGTTCTATTCCATCTTAGTAACATATGAATTTATGGGACAACAACTGAATCATTTCCACTGATGAAGTGGTTGTGCAACCCTCACACCCACATACACACACAAATGAAAACCAGCCTTTATTCATCTCATTCGATTGTCCACATGTGAAAACAGCTGAACGAGCAAAAGGCAGTGGAAAAGGCATTACTTGCTCACTCATACTGTATGTGTGGAACATTGGGAATACAGATGGCTCTGTCTTCTCTGTGTCGTTTCTGTAGTAAATCATATTTACCTGGCATGAGTGGTCCTGTAAGACCCATCAACACCACCTCCCCCACACACCAAATACTGCAGGTACGTTACAGACGGTCAACTTTATTAAGATAAATTAAGAAAGGATTAGCAACCCAGATCTAAGAAGTCAACCCCATCTGTCTGAAATATTCCACTGAAAGCGATCTAAAAATGTGAAATGACAGAGGAGGAGGAGGAGCATGTTAAACGTGTGTGTGTGTGTGTGTGTGTGTGTGTGTGTGTGTGTGTGTGTGTGTGTGTTGTTACGGCTGACTCCACAAAAGTAAATTCAATATTTGCCCTGGGTAAATTACGTACTGTTTTATCTCTGTTAAATCGATATGAAAAAGAGCATGCCTTTATTGTGATCAACTTTGGTATTATGCGTTCTAAGATAAACATGTAAGGGAAGGATGGAAGGTGTAAACAAAGCGTGCTTGCATTGTCAGGGATGGATTATGCACAGATGTACCATGTGTGAGTTTATGAGTGTACGTTATATTTCCAATTATGTGGTGTGAAGACATATAATTATAAACCAATGGTTTACTGTAAATTTGCCAAACCATGGTATGGAAAATATAGAGAAGATATAATTAATATGCTGTGTTGTTAACGACCAGTTTTCACTGATATAGTTATTTAAGTTAATTGGTGTGAGTGAAGAGGATGCAGAGGACAGGGTTAGATGGAGGCGCATGATTCGCTGTGGCGACCCCTGAAAGGGAACAGCCGAAAGGAAAAGAAGAAGATAATGGTGGGGTATGGAAAAGTTAAATGACATTTAATGTATGCTGTGTGTTCACATTTTGCAAGAACTGACTGCACAGATGCTGTTTCTGTATAACATATAATATTTAGTGTGCACTTACAATAATGTGATTAAATGCTCTCTGCTTGTTGCTAATAATGGGACGTTTAGCATTTGCAGTAATGTGCTTTGGAATAGAAAAATGATACAATATGATTGCATTGTTGTGGATCTATTCTGCTCAGAGAGTAGAGTCATTGTTTACTGTGTGTGATGGCAAGGATTGCCAGGGTAACTGCAGTTGGCAACCGTTCTATTCTTGTCATGCGGCAGTAAGGTAGGAAATATCTCAGGGTAGCATAGCATGGTCAACAGGGCATATTCTGCTTCCATGAGTTAATTGGGTGTGAAAAGACATGAATACGAGTTAGATTCTTCACTTCAGCAGGGGATAAAAGAGGAGCTGGAAGGAATGATAATAAATGGAACCTTAACAGTGACAGGTGGGATTAGCACGCATCGGTGTGGTATAATACTGCACTGCATCATGTGGCGAAGACTTATCTAGATCTACTACTATATTGTGCCAGCTTAAGAGTCAGTATCAGCATCTGCTCAGTTGTGAAATGAAATGACGCTGGTGTATCACAGCAAGTCATCCTATAAAGATACCTAGTAGATGAGCGATGTCACACTTAAGGCACAGAGGTATTGTATGAAGGTCTAAAAGGCTGACTGTGAGACAGAAAAAGAAGTACTTTAATTGACTATATATTAATATATATACAATTAACATTCTTGTTATACAATGCTGATCACAGGGTTTGTCTTTCTATATGAACCAGTTATGACCAGATCAGGTAACTATTATATAAAACTGTGAGTGTGCACCATCAAATATTGGACACACTGTTGTTACCACTTATGATGTACACAGGTAAAATGGAGAAAAATATACAGACAGGTTGAGCAACATGAGTACAACTGAGAGCATGACCTTTCATACAGGCTGCAATTTCTGTAAATCCAAAACAAACACACATACATTTTGTATGGACACACTTGACAAAGTCACATTTGAACTTGTTTGATTCAAAATACAAATCGTTGTTGCAGGTATGTATGTACGTATGTATGAGAGAGAGAGGGTATCATCTAAAACCTGCAAAATAAATCATATCATATTTCGGTTTTAAATGCAAAATTACCTTTAACAAAGAATGCAATGGTGTTGACATTACAAAGCTACAATTGGAAGCATTGATACAGACAACGGTAACCAGCTGTACGTCACAAGAGCCAGTTACTTTTGGTAGAATATAACAAGGCCAACAAGCCTTCAACCCAACACATGTCAAGTGAAAGAGAAAAATGATTGTAACTGAAAGAATGCAGAGGCTGAGTGTTCAATCACTTTCACATGTAGTAAGTCCAGGGAACTTTAAGATGCAATATAGTACAACACAATCGTGCTCAGTAAAAGCCCAGTCCTCTACCATTGGCCTAGAGCAGCCCTACTCGAGCAGATATGGCCTAAGTGGTCTGCTTTTGGGCATCTCCAGCTTTTGTTTAAAGAGGGGTGAGTGTTATTAATGTGTTCCCTGACCAGATTTTCCCAGTCACAATTCCAACTCTGTGGAATTGAACCACTGGCCTTCCAGTCACTTTGTTTCGTCCCAAACTTAAGACCACCACTCCCCTCACACATTTATCAATACATTGTGGGATATCAAGGCATGCAGACAAACAACGTCCACTCTGCCAGAACTGATTCAAATCGCTTTAATGGCCATCCCATGTGATAGAAATGCTCCATAGAGGAAACAGTGGTGGCAGAAGCGATTGACCTACCATCCCTGCTGTGAAGGCTACTCGTGAGAGAGGTCGACAGCATGAAGGGTAGCAGGCATTTCATTAAAGCTTCAGCCCTATTTGTGGAAACATGAATATTTCCAGATGAGAGGACTTACACTGACTTGTGAGTGTCAGACACAGAAGGCTCTAGGAGCTTGGCCTCTTGGTTCAGGGAGAGAGCCACAGACATAAATCCCCCCCGCGTTTATCTACAGCTTGCAGCCTAAGGATCCACCTTCTTTTCACTGAGGCACACATTTATCAGACAGCATGTGGTGATTCCATTGAGACCCTCACGATATTAGTGTACAGAAACGTGGATGGCCCCAGTGGGAATTGCTACCTTAACCACTGAATCAAGACTGGTAAACTGGGGAAATGCTCAGGTACACTAACACTACCTTTTCCGTATGTCAGTCCCCCCATACTCTCTAGAAAACACTAATGGATTATGTTTCCTCTTTGTCTTTGTGTGAATACATATGAAATGTGGGAAAGAAATGAGCATTTAAGAAACATGGTACGCCACAGACAGATAATATTAGGATTTTTTTTTAGGAGCAGAATTTAATTTAGAAAGCATATATACGTTAGTCCAGGAGAAGAAATTGCTTTGTATTCTTTCCGTTGATGAGTGACATAGACATGAGTTGCAAACTATCTACGTTTATAAAGAGTTTTTTCTCTGAAAAATCCAACAAGTCCTCCAAACCATACCACCACATAGATCTTTTTTCCTACCCTCGAATACGACCCACAGGAGCATTTTCTAAATTACTGCCCCTACCAGTGACATGTGAGGATGGGTTGTAAGCTAAGGATGTACAGTAAGTAGCCAATGTTACGTAAATACTGTATGTCACATGACATTAAACATGTGGTTGACGTTGTGAAAAGGTAACAGTTTGGTTAGGCATAGGAAAAGACCATGCTTTGGGTTAAAAAAAGTAAGTCACGTGACATAACTACCGCTACAATGGCCTACTGCTCTTGGCTTTAAGTGAATTGTGCACTCTGAGCATCCATTTAACACCTGAACAGTAAAACAGTAAAACTACAGGGAAACTTTAGAAAATGTACTATTTTATAACATTTGAGTTGGTGTATAATCATTCATCGCCTGGTCACATTGATCTCTCATTTCATCCTATCAGCCCCTTCCATATCTCATTAAAATAAAAGTCTTTGCATTGGCTCATTGGCATTTATCTACTTTCCTCTGACTCAGCTGAATTTCCATTTATTCTTGTCCCTTACCCTTTTGTCTGCCCACATTAGAATAATGTAATCTCATTTCATAATTTTCCTCCTGTCAGACCCTTGTCATATTGGTTCATGGTTACATTTGTATGACTCTGCCCTTGCTTTGTCTCGGACCATAGACTTACTTAATAGCAGAGAAATGGTAATGTCACTGCGCTTATAACAATGTGTCATTTTTCCAGTGTCAAATAACATGATTGGGGAACAGCTTTTTTTCCAGATAGTTCTCCACAGAGGAGATGTGGAACATCGTGAATGCCTGAGGCTAGTCAGAAGACTACTGGTGTAATATAGAAGAAAAATAAAAACCCAGGTGATTGTGTTTTTTTACCCCTCAACCCTGCCTCTTTTAAAAGCTGCCAACAAGCCTTAGCTCGACGTGGTGCATAGCATCAATTTCCATTCCCAGTTTCTCATTTCAGAAACTATCAATATGGAAATCAAATTGCTCCACTTCCTGTTTGTGTCCCCCCAAAATGCGACGCTGCTTTGGTTACTCACCCTCACACTGATAATCCCACCCGCTGCCTTTAACTGCATCTGACATATTGAATAGCTTGAATGTTGCTAGTTTGGCCCCAGTGGCAATTTAAAGTGTTGACAGGCAGACACAATTCACAAGCAAATCCCGGGTATCCAATGTTACAGTCGGCCCTCCCCAGAGTATCCCAATCAATAAAGCAATGGGAGATGACTTTTTTTAGACCAGGGGTCAATCGGAGAAGAGAGAAATGTGTGTGCGTGTGTGTCTGTGTGGGTGCAGGGGGCGGGGGGGCTTTGAGCCTTATGGGAATATTGGATAGCTTACCACTGCACTAACCAGAGGGAAAGGGAAACACTGATCCACTTAGAATTTAACCAACACAGGGTGCCCTGTAGCCATGAGGTTGACCTTGTTCCTTGCTGGGTAAGGAAATGTTTGTCATATGGATTGATTGGGTGTCCTCTCAAACAGTTTAACCAAAGCTTCTGTTAAAAATACTCATATTAACTGATCTTAACATTTTTTATGGGTGTTAGTTCTTGATTTTAGTTTTCTTCTTTTTTTGTCAGTTGTGTGCAAATAAACTCCTTGCTCATCTCTTCATAAGAGAGTGTGTGTTAATTTGTATTCTCCATTATTGTATTATGTTAACTCTGTAAATATTTCATACTCAGCATTTTACATCAGGGAAGGAACATCATTATCAATCAAAACTCCTGCTGTTAAAACTCTCCTGTAATAAAACGCCTTGAAATCCTTCCATCCCCACTGTGGTGCCACCAAGCCAACTGTGAGTGAGTCTATCAACCCTTGACGTTCTCCGCTGCCCTCTTCTCTCCGCAGCCCATCCACAGGTCAACCGTAACCAATGCAGAAAAAAATAGTGGACATAAACAAGATATTCCGACTGCCTGTGGCCTGTGGGGTGATTGTGAATTGATTGTAGCCTAAATAATAAATTGCTTCGTAGTAGATTTTGATGAAGAGTGTACTGCAGCATGTTTCCTCTGACTGGATCTGCCTTAGTACAAGGCTGAGGTTTGGAGTGTAAAGAAAAAGTTTCCAAAATTACCAATATTTTAAAAATCGATTGGTCTTTCAAAATAAAAGATAACATGTAATGTAATCAAGTAATGTTAAAGTTTTCGTAAATATAACAGTATATAAAATTAACAATTATTAACAATAATTAACAATCTCAACCCATTCAACCCAAGTCCAAAAAGCAGGCTATTTCAATCTCTAATGCATCAATTGTGAATGTTCTTGTGTTGTTGGGTACATTCTGGGTAATAGAAAAGGTTGATAACCTTTTCTGTCTGTAAATGTTCATCCCAATCATCCTGATGGTAGAAAGCCCAGAGAAAATTGAATCAATATAAATCGACTGGAGTTTTAATTGAAGACATTTTGCCATTCATCTTAAAGCCTTCTTGCCATGGGAGACTGCTGTTTCCTGTTTTGCGGTCTAAGTTGGTTTCTTTTAAACATATCCAAGATCATTCCTTGACCCTAACCAAGTGGTTTATGTATTGTAACCATGACAACGAAGGGCTTCTAACCATAATAAAATAGTAATTTTTCCTTCTTTTAACCTAAACCTAAACCATAATCTTTCCCCTAACCCCAACCAAGTAATTTCTGTGCCTAAACCTAACCAAACAATAGGGTTGTCAGATCATACACTGATATATTTGTCCAACAGGGATTTGTAACAGTTTATGAAGGCACAGAGAAATGATGTTGTCCTGCTGATAGGGCATCAGATCAGAAAATACTTTTATGTGTCGATCTGGAAGACAGTTACAAACAATGTTTTTTGTCATTTAATTTGGAGGGCTTGTTGTTCGAACCTGGTGGCAGGGTAGGATTGACAGAGGGCTGCACATCAAATATACACAACTTAGACAGGACAGATGTTTCTGGAAAGGAGGAGGGTTGAGACACCACGTCCGCCATTACAAAGCCGCTCTGACATTAATCCCTTGGCACATCCCCAATCAAGTCAGCCCTACTTAGCCTTGAGCTGCGTGAGACCATCAGAGGCTGACAAACTGACTCATTCTCTCTGTTTCTCTTGTTTTGCTGTTAACATGGAAGCATGAAGTTAAAAAAAAAAGGTCTTTTGTCCTGCTCACACTCCACAGGAAGGTCAGAGGTCAGTAACCGATCTGGGCCCCTGGAGCTGATGGGGATTCAATTATTTGCTTGGGGACGAATGCTTGCCAACAGAGAAAAACCCCCCCTATTCTAATCACTGCTTGGTTAACTTCAACTTTAAGTTTCTCTCTTTCTCTCTTAAACTTTCTACCTCCCGTAGTTTTGTGCTTTCTCATTCCTCTCTTCTCTCTTACTGTCACTTTCAGCAGGTGTTTCTGCCTCCGGAGATGCGGAATCTGGATCTGTGATTGCGGCTACCTGCTGGGCAGTGCTGCTGTGTCTATGGTGGAAGGGGTGGCTCAGGTCCTGCTCAGTGGGCATCACCTGGAGCTGCTCAGTTGTCCTTCTGGATCCATCCTCTTCCCTTATGTTTTACAACCTACATTTTGCCATTATAATTGTATATACTTTGATTTTCTGTTGTGAATCTATTCTGTACACACGACATCTATTGCATGTCTCTTCTGTCCTGGGCGAGGGATCCCTCCTTTGTTGCTCTTCCTGAGGTTTCTATTATTTGTTTTCCATGTTAAAAGGGTTTTTTTGTTTAGTTTTTTCTTATTCGAATTGAAGGTCTAAGGACAGAAAGTGTTGTATGTAATACAGATTGTAAAGCCTATATAAATAAAATTTAATTTAATTTAATTTAATTAACTGAATACAATACAATTCAATGTCTGGCTGAGCCCTTACAACGGGAGGTAGGAAAATGCAGCGACAAAAAAGAGCTTATCTTTAAAGCACTGTAAAGTGGACTGCAGATGTCTCTTGAGTCACCGTTTGAATGACACTATAGCCTTACATAAAGCTCTCAGGAGCCCCTACCCCACTCTTCGTCATGCCCTTCACAACCATCGTTCCTCCACTTTTGAAACCCCCTTTGCGGGATATCATCTATATTTTTCATACGCCTCCTTCAGCAATGTAAATTGCTGCTACATCAGTGGCTATCATGCATACCCTGGAGAGAGACAGAAAGAGCAAGAACGATGGAGAGAACACACTAAGAACAACCTCGTTGGAAGAGTGTGTGTGTGCATGCGTGTGTGTGTGTGTGTGTGTGTGTGTGTGTGTGTTAGACAAGCACTTGTGAGCAGAGTGGGTGTGTGTAATTTCTGTTTTGGACTGTGTGTGTGTGTGTGTGTGTGTGTGTGTGTGTACACGCATGCATCTTGGTGAATGTATATGTGTGCATGCATTCATCTGTGTGAGCAGCGTGCTTGTGAGTGCGTGTGTGGCACAGGGTAGAAGAGAATGGGATTTATCAGCACGTGTCAGCAGCGGGTGTTTAAAGACACAAGGCCACTTGATTGAGGGTGTTTTCTCTGCTTATGTATTTTCCACCTCGACTCTGTTGGAGAGATCAAAAAATATCTGCACGGAAAAAGAAAGCTCTCAGGCAACTAACATTCCAGCGTTTGACCGCAAAAACACTAAAGAAGAGACAGAGAAGAGGAAGGGAAGGAAAGCAAGATGGGGGCATGAGGAGAAGGAGGGTGTTCACATGCGGAGGTGGCAGGCAGCTCATGTTGGCTGGTATTCTTGATGTAATATGTGTGCGACTATAATTGAATGTACAGTGAGATGAACAGGATGCCCAGAAGATCCACTTTCCTGCACAAGCCAGGAGTCAGATATGACGGTGGCTGGATGCGTGTCTGTAATGTGCATTTTCCTAATCGGTTGTGTGATTGCATAGTAAATTACAAATTACAGCTCTGTCTTTGTGTATGAATCTGAAATCCATCTCCTTCTTCCACCCATTTTGAGATTGTTTTTTCATTCCAAATGCCGTCTTAGTGCGGGTAGGAATTTGCTCCATACTGCTTGAGATCCCTTTATGATATAGTTGACTTTATAGACAAATATAGTTATGCCATTTAGCAAACATAATAAAGTGAGATTAATGTTCGGTGGGTTGATCTTGCTGGTGACAAGATGGATGGTGGATTACAGATTAATACTGTAGGTAATCTTTTCCAGTTCAAACTCAACTCCACCAAATTATCACATCTTTAAGGAGATGAATTTAAACTCCCATGAGTCTCCAACACAGCTGAAACATGCCCACCCTCTTAATTCCTGGTTCCAGAATCAAATTATAAATACAGAGAAGAATAAACTATTCATCACATGCATTAATTACTGATTACTTTTAATGATCTTCCTCCCTTTCTTCTCTAAAAAAAAAAAGGCATATCATTAAAACTATGGTGGATTGATGCCAATCCCCAGCAAAGGTAGCTAGCTAGCTGATGTTATTTTATCGTGGTCTGGCTGCCAACTTGAATGTTTCTATGGCAACAACAGTATCTCCAATGGATGAGAACTCCCTAAAGCTTGTGGGTAGTGTAGTGTTTCACAAGCAAACTCATAAATAAAACACACCTTATTGGAATCCGGCTGACTTATGGCTTCTACAGGAGTATACAGTTTGTAGTTGTTTCCCTAGCTGATAGCTCAAGTCTGCAGTTGCTAATGGTCCTGTATCGTTTGGTTTTAATGGTTTTATTTTCATGTAACCTATGGCATGGCTCAGGATGATACAAATGGTCATCAAAATGTTTTGAAGAAGCAGGTGATTTAGTTGGATGGGTATTTATGGAATACATTTAAAAACTGAAGCTTATTCTACATATTCTTTGTAACTCTTGACAGTTCTCTCTAAAAAACAGATAACTTGTTCCACATTTATACCTAAGTGACAGTAAGTAGAAAGACACAGAAATGATTAAGTGCAGTTATCACTCACTCTCCTCCACCCTGCCAGTTCTGGCTTGGCGGCTGTGGTCTCACTCATTAGTGAGTCATATAAATGATGATGTTTTCTTTCTTTTTTTTTACAATTTCTCTTCTCCACCTTACGTGTTTGTTCCTTGCTTATACTATGTTAGAAAGTGGTGATTATCACCATGGCAATAAACTATCCACGCTGTGTGACAGTCCTTGATGTTGGCTACAACATTAATTATTTCTAGATGTATTTGACAATTATGCCCAGTGACACTCCTGCCAGTTAAAAATGTGTAATTTCTGTCCAGCGCCAATGGCACAGGTCAAATGAGTAAGCTTTAATTAAACTTAAGCCAGTCACAATGCTGGATGCTGATTGGTTGACCTCATTGGAGGTACACCTGCAAAGGGGGGAAAATATGTACCTATTTTTGTAAAAGACGTATTTTATTCATTCTCTTTTTACAGTACTATCTTTATTTATTATGTAAAATATTGCATCTTGAATGCTTTTTTCCAATGCCTGTTTAATTTATTCTTACACTCTGTCCTCTAAAATGTTGTAATGATGAAACTCCTGATGAGATCACTGATGAGGAAAACTGTTCCCTGAACCAAACGTTTGATATACTTTGATTTAAAATGCAAGATTTGTTCTTCAAGGTCCAAAGAATGAAACAGCGTTTGACTGCTAATGAAGGAAAGTATCACTGGTTTTTATAAAGGCTTCACACACTGTACATTTATTAATGGAGGGATTGTGTAAGTACTAAACAGAACTCAGATCCAGCAACTCTCTGCTTACAAATCTGTGTGAGGTCATTTGCCAATCTCCTCTTTCTTTCTTTGTACAGCACGCAGCATGCCTACACTCCTATCGTAGGCTACCCTCGTCTCTCACATTCCTCCCCGTACACACACGCGCACACACACACACACACACACACACACACACACACACACACACACCATTATCCCCGTACAGGAAAAAGGCTGACTCACTGCCGCTTCATTACTCAAGAGAGTTATGAGTGTGTTTACACACACACTGATTGATATTAACCCTCTTTGTTTAAATCTCCTACGCCAACAGACAGCAGGGCAGGCAGCAGGCTGGTCCACTTGCAGGATTGTGTTGGGGGGAGGTGTGTGTGTGTGGGAGGGGGGCAAACTGACCAAAAAGCTCACAGTGCCCTCTACTGATAACTGACAGTAAAATCATCTGGAATTATCTCTGCACCCTCTTCTTCTTTTCTCACCATGCTGAGTATTTATATCTGCCATTCCACTTCAGAGGCTGAATGTCACAAAATAATTACATCATATGCAACAGCTCTGAGGAATAAAAGCCTGCTTGAAATGTATCAATCAGTCAGTATTCAAAAACATGTCATTTTTTCACAATCTTTGTTGCTGAGTCCATCTGTCAATCACCAGTCAATCACCAATCAGTGATGTGATGTCATCTTTCTTGTTCTTGTTGATAAAGTTTGATGTTATGTAGGCAGACTATTTTCTTTGTTCAGCGATGGTGGTTAGTGCTGCTCATGCTCATTAATTATTGCTTCATCTCCTTATTTCAAACAACAGTGGGAAATCTATCACTCTTTGTGTCCATCACTATTTCTCCAAGCAAGGAGCTACAGGCGTGTTAAAATGAGCATAGGTTGAATAACTATTATGTTACATTAACCAGACATAGTGGTAAAATAGACATTTATCAATATTAGTAAAATATTGTAGATTATTTATTTTCTAAAAAAGATTATTTTCTTCCTGTAGCTTTACAGTTAACCCACAATCCATCACACCAGCCCAACTCCAACATTTCCTCTCAACTGGCAGATTATCTCATTTCATAATGACACTTCATATCCATATTGAATGAAATATTGCATCATGGTGTTTACTGCTGAATCTTTTCACCATACACACTGCGTGTTTGTGTTAGAAAGAGAGGCCTTGTGAAAAAAAATACGATTTTCAAATGGTATTTAACTCATTTGAGATTGAGGGCTTCTCATTTATCGTCCTCTAGCTGATTTTCCTTTTCCCTTTATATTAACTGAACAATATTAAACAGGCCAACACCTTGTAATCAAATCCCTCTCCTAGAAGAGCTGGTATGGTGTAATTTTTAATCAGATAAAGGAAAAATAGGTGTTGGGGGAGTCCATCCCCACTGATGTCAACCTACCCTAGTAGCTGAAGGACATTTGATGACCTCTTGAACATTGACCTTTTCGATTTAATGGGGTCACTCTGAGGCAGAGGGGAAGCTAAGGGGCTATAAATTGTGATTCTGATTGCCCTCTGTAGTCAAGGTGAGAAGGTCATAAAGAAACAGGTTCAGATGAGGATAGATACAGCGTATTTCAGTGTCAGAGTCATTCAATCATTTGTCTCGTATATAAGCATGAACCTTATAAACCCCATAAAAGGAGGCTGGGGGGTCAGCTACAGAAAGAAAGAAATGAACTGAACAACAAAGCCAGCAGTGGAATATTGGATACTTGAAAATGTCCAGGTTTCCTACATGCTGAAGTAAAGTTTCTTGAGTTTTAAATGTTGTCACTTTGTTTGTTTTAGTTTTTCCTCATATGTGCATTGTTTTTAAGTGATTGTGAAAAACTTCATGGCCATATGCTTTTCTGATGTGGCTACAAAACTTTTAAAAAACACAGTCACACTCAGTGGTCTCATTGTCGTCTATCTGTAGTTTGTCAGCCATGTCTTTGTTTTTTTTTTCAAGTTTGTTAAGAATTTAAAGCTTTATACTCAAAGGGTTTGTTAAAACAAATAAATGGGAGTAGAGCCGAGGGAGTTCCACTCCAGCATCTTGATCATATCAATATTCACATGTGCATATCGCTCCCTCAAGGATTACATGCATCTTTAAGAAAACCGTGTTTGGCTTTACCAGTGTACACTATTATAAAAGAGAACAGCAGAGGATTGTAGCAACATTCTTTGTAAAACATCTAATAGACAATATCATCTTTAAGATATATTGGAATTGAGGAGGTTGGAGTGTCAAGGACAGGGGGGAAATATTGACAGTCTTTTGCCAAAAAGAGAGCCTTACTGGTTTGATTTCCTTAACATCAATAAATCAATAACCCTGTGTCTTCAATGCTGAATTTGATCTGTGTCTTGTAGATATTCTGTTGAAAGTTAGACAGTTACGGCAGTTTATCCCCTGATATTTAATAGACCATGTCATTTTTTGTTTATATAAAAAAATATTTGTAACGCTTTATTATTATTTGCCTTGATGTAATAAGTGGGTGTGACCAAGTATAACCCACACCCGACAGAGATCAGCTAACTTAATTAATGATGAAGCTTTGGTTATGTCAGAAACCCTGATGAAGCCATCTTGAAGCCTTGAGTGTGCAACCATGTTTTGAAAGTGTCCTTTCAACTTTGCTGAGAGTTCGCAAATGATAGGTTAGGTAGCTGCCATGGTTTAGCATTTACTGACCTTCCAACAGGTAAAAACAGATGTGACCAATGTGCTCATCAGCCTAAATGTCTTCTAATGAAGGGTTCTTTAGCAACACACCAACCCCCACAATCTCATTAACCATACACTTCTTTGGATAAGAGCAACAAATTAAAATGCATAGAAAAACATGTGATTAATCAACATAGAGGGCTTATTTCCATCAATTAAAAAAGAACCACATGTCCATTGGTAAAGAGGCAATCATGATTTATTGTATGAGCACATTCGTCCACAAGTGTCTATACAAGTGAGTATGTGTGTGAGTGCCTCTTACCTGTGATGTGATTTTAGCGTGAAGGGTGCTTCGGTCAAATGCTGCTCATTCCCAACGCTCGGCTCACTCAGAGCCTCATTTGACTGAACTCCTCGCTGCCTAAACAGGTGGCCACATCGAGAGCCAAACCAACCATGTAACCGTCCGCTGGGCCCCCCGCCATGCTTCTGCAGGAGCACATGGAGGATATGCTGTACTACAATGCCATGTGGTAGCCTAGATATTAGAGAAGCAGGCTTATCACAACTTTCAAAATTAGATGAAGGATTTCAAAAGTGTGTTTGATTGTGTGCCCAGGCTCAGACTATGGTAGTTATCTTTATTCGTACCTCATTCAAATGACCCTTTTTTGTCTGCAGATTATCCAGATTGTTGCATTCTTTCTGGTGCCTACATTGCCCAAATGTTGCCTCACTGCACATGTTGTCTTATTATTTCAAATTCAAAAATGTTATTTCTTATTATATCTTTGTTTTTAATCTTTTGTACGTTAGTGTGGGAATTAAATCAACCAATTTGAACAGCTGGTATAACATTTGCATGTAGAAAAAGAGTAACAATCTCACAACAACCATTACCGAGGCTGTGAAGACTGTGGTTGTAAGTAGCTGAAAATGAAGTAGAGCTTTTGAAAAACAGTGTTTGTTTAAAAAACTTCCCATGAATAGATAAATTTACATTGTTGGGATTACTGTTTGTCCTATGTTTTTAAGGCATTTTGTGACACCACCATTAACATTAGCCGCAGAGCACACAATGCAGTGCAGCCATTAAATCTAAATTGTCCATCTTCCCGTCTACAAACTAATGACGGGGCGACTGTGGCTTGGCAGCAGAGCGGGTCGTCCTCCGATCAGGAAGTCGGCGGTTCGATCCCGGCTTCTGCCAGCCCATGTCGAAGTGTCCTTGAGCAAGACACTGAACCCCCGAGTTGCTCCCGATGGGTCAGGCCAGCGCCTTGCATGGCAGCTCCGCCATCATCGGTGTGTGAATGGGTGAATGAGAGGCAAAACTGTAAAGCGCTTTGGTCCGCTAAGGTGGAAGAAAAAGCGCTATATAAATGCAGTCCATTTACCATTTAATGAGGGAAATTATGAAAACCCAAACACAAGTTGGCTTCTTAGTGTATCTGGTAACCTATGTGAAGCTTAAAGCTAGGATAGGTACATTTTAGAAACCAGCAAGGAACAGGTATATTTTGAAAGTATCCAACTGAAAAAGTCCCACCCCCTCCCTTCCAAAGCCACGCTCCCAAAACACGTGAACCCACACTTCAACGGTGTGGAAGTTGATGCGTCTTTCTCATAACTACAAAAACACACAAATGAGCTACACGTTAGCTAACATTAGCTACAAGTGTACACTAAGTAGGTTTACGTTGGCGTGCGATACATACTTCATGAAAGTAACATATTACCTTAAAAAAAGCCAGATCACCTGTCTAGTAGAAGTAAAGCAACCAGGGTGTCACTTTTCAGCCCCTTGAGGTCCCTCAGTTGTCACCAGCGTTGAAAAGCCACGCCGATATTGACTCTGGTCGGTCTGACCTCTTGCTTTCTCCAAAGCCTTTTTGGTCGTAGCCTTTTCAAATTCTGTCTTCCTTTTCTTGCCTTGTTTGCCGGTGCTGTCTGCAGCAGATGCCGGTACAGGTGGTACAGGGAATTTTGACTGCTCTTCCTTTGCCATAATTGTGAGACTAGCTTGGTAGCATACGGTGCTTACGGTGCCCAGCATCGTCAGATATGAGAGTGCCGGCTCGGTAGGCACATGTAGGCTGGTCATGTAGCAGCAAGGCAGGTAGCCATGGTAGGAGGTAGAGTGGCAGTGGGTTTGCTGCAGGCCTGTGGTTACTACAGCCATTACAGCCAGAGCATTTCATTTTTTGATTTTATTGGTACATAAAGACAGATTCAACAAATATGACACAAAATGTCGATGACTGCATTGAGGGTTATTAAATAAAATAAGAGATAATTGCTATAGAAAGAAGAGTGGAGGGAAAATAGTAAGTGGATTTCCATTCACGTGCTTATGTGCATTTTGAAATTACACATAAACAAAACCTGACAAACAGAAAAAATGTGGAAAAAAAATCGGAGTAGGCCTATTGCAAAAGAAGTCCTAAAAGCAAAATGTAACAAAGTGCAATGGAAACAGACTCGACTCAATGTGTCCAACTTTTAATATTGGCATAACGGTAGCAGATGGAAACCTGTGGTCCGTGTGTGCATCTGTGATTGCATGCAGCCATGCATGTTCTGGTAATGTGGGAAATGTAAAGGATTATAGCAGCAAAAGACCACCTCACCAGTGAACACAATGGCACAAGGGCAGGTACTGCATCGGCCTTCTGTGGAGAGTAAATTACTACAAAAAAGGTCATGGGTTGACATTTCTCCAGAAAAACTATATGAACGATGCCTCACACCATGAAAAGTGGACCTGGTTTTATCAATGAGGATCTAAAGAAGAAGCAGAGCTTTGAACTTAAGCTTAATCTTTGTTCTGTTGCTGCTTGATTAAACACGAATGTTCACTGGATTGTAAGAGAAAATAACCGTCTCTTGTACCTGACATGCCAGCTCACTGTGTGTGTACTGTCATTTTGTCCAGGGGAAACACAGGCACAGTGGTGACTGTGCTGTAATTGATGGTTTTGGCAAAATGATGGAAGTCATTTTAGAGTTCAACTCTCAGCAGAGTCTTTAGAAATGACAGAATGAGAGTATTCAGTGCATAATTTGGCTTTATGTCATTGTGCATTTTTGCACATTTTATTCAAGCATGCATGACCAGAATATAAATCTACTTGACCTTGGATTCTGACTCTGAAAACACTGGCGTGTCTGTCACTTGGTACCTGTGCTGTACTATTCATCTGTTTGATTCATAAAACATTAAATGATTAATAATTTCACAGTCTCTTTAATCTCAAGATTTTCTATTACCCACTCCTGTTTTGTTTTAACCCAAAAAATCGAAAAAATCTCCATCTCTACAAGTCAGTTATTGTATCATTAACATTCAAAATGAGTGACAATTCATCTGATTTTAATTGTAGCTTCACGTGTTTCAGGAATTTATTTAAAAACCCATTAAAATCTCAAAACAAGGTACAACAAGGCAGATCACTCCACCGGTGTCAAGATGAAAATATTGACACAATTTAATTTGCTTTGTAAAATTAAATGCTGTCACTCCCAATATAATTTATTCATTAGTAAAATATCATGTTTTAGCACTTAACACTGTTTAGTGCCAATGCACCCAAATCCAGTTCCTCTCTGCTTATTGTCTTTTTTAAACACATTGAGGGTGTGTCTCTATGTATAATGCTACGGGTATTATTTTTGTGTTACAGAATTACGATTTAATGTTTATTTATTTTCTCTTTTCTGACAGTACAACACAGCATTCTAATGGCAACAATTACTGTATCATATTTTCTTCAGTGTTGTATCTTTCAGTATCCACTCCAGTAGATTACAATCTAACAGTGTTTTAATAAATTTCCATTTTATTCCTTTCTATTATTGGCTAATGTAACACAAGAATGATTCAAACTGTATCTGGCTTTCCTATTAACTGGGCTCAAATGTACTAAACGTTATGCACCTAGTTTGAGATCCACTCTGCACCTACACTAAATGAATATTTTTTAATCCCCCCCCCCCAGACACACACACACACACCAGCCTGGAATCACAGTTGTCCTGAGATATTTATTTTTATATTCATTTTTATATAGTTCTGTCTCTATTGCATTTCCTTTCTATTTTAGCAGTTGAAATCCAATGGAATCCTTTTCTAAAAATTAGATTTATTATTGCACGTGTGCCAAATATTACAGTTTTACAATAATCACAATTATAGCATTTTTTAAAACAACTCCACAACTCCATTTTATGCATTTCTGGAGAGTAGGTTTGAGTTGAGAAAACATCACTGCACATCCTCAGGGAAGCGGCTCGCTGTTTCATAGTTTTTGAAGACAATGGAGTTATATGGAACAGCTACAGTATATCAGGCAGTGGCTACACAGACAATAAATAAATAGATTTATTAAATAATCTATAAATAATAAATTATTAGGATGTTTCTGTTCAAATTGTTGATAATACAGTTATATACAATTATGCTAGTCCTATCTTCTAAACAAGATGATGAAACTCATATGTGTTGAATGCCACTTTAAGTTTAAATGAGAATAACCCTTTAACAACCAACAGTTTTAGCTCAGTAGGTGTTACATTATTTGTCATATAAGCAGCCCTCACTAGCATTACTGACACCTACAGCATATGACATATTTAATACTCCCTAAAGTCAAGTTTGTTACATACATTTACAATGTATTCATTCAGACATTCTTTTTTTTTCTTGTACAACAAGTTGTATGTGTAATCATTGTAATTCTCATTTATAGAACTCTAGCAAACTTGCTCTGTCCTTTTTTCTCTCTGACAAAGGCTTATCAGCATTAAAAAGGAAACAAAGGAGTTTTTCACTTTAAACCATGGTTCCAAAATCGCTGAACATGTTGGCCTTTTTACAAATCAAACCTGTGTACTTACTGCTGTAGTGAAGGAAGGTGTTAAGTATTGGAGCTGCCGCATCAGTGAACACAACCGTAATCTAAGTCATGAAGATGAACGTTGCTTTGAGAAACTTGTAGAAAACTTGTCTGAGAAATGAACAAATTCAGTCCATTTGATGCTCCCCGCTGTTGTTGTTGTCTCCAAACAGCAACCAAAAAGTTCAAACTGAGAAATTAAAGATGGAGTCAGTCGTGTGTGAGAGGGTCTTAAATCTGTACTTGTGCACTTTGTGTGTATGTGCCACAGCCAACCAAGCAGAGCGGCGGTGGTCAGACTTTTGCCTGGAATCACAAAGCCGAAAGCAGATAAAGGAGCAACTCAATTCCACAACAGCACTCGGTCCCAAGCCAAACGACAGCTTCCACGAGGCTCTTAAGCCTCTTACAGGACTGGCTTCCCTCCCTTCCCTATCAGAGTTTTTTTTTTTTCTTTCCCTCTCCTTTCAGCCGCTCCTTCAGTCATCCATCTCTTAGCTGAGACAGTGTCGACAGCAAGGGCAGACATCAACGCAGTAAGCCAAGCATGATAGAGATGGTGGATTTACAAGACGAAATTGCTAAAAATCAATCAAATAATACTTTACAGAGGTAGAGGAGGGGAAGTAAGGGAGGCCCTTGGGTATGCTCAAACATAATTGTATGTGAGAAATAAAAAATAAACATCAAACAAGGAAGTTGTGCTGCGCAGACAAATACACATAAGGTAGTGGATAGGGAATTGGCAATGATGAGTGAACTTGTTCGCCTTGAATTTTACCAAGTTGTTTCTTCAGGGAGTTTCTGACTGCCTGTGATCATTTCAGGGACAAGTACACAGCTCACACTTGGCAGTATCACAGCTTTCTGCTGTTGAGTGAAGCAACAAGCAGTCAGACATGTAAGAGGGGGGGGAGTGTGTGTGTTTGCGTGCATATCTGCATGTGTTTGTCTTCCTTTTTATAAAACACACAGGCATTTCCCCGTGTTTGAGATTTAAGGTGGCACGAGTGTCGTGTGTCTTTCTTGTCAGCAGCTGGCAGAGATTGTAGGCCTCCATCCACCCAGGCAGCCAGAGTGATTGCCTCGCCACCGCCTGTCTTCACACAGCGGGCCTCGATCCAAGCCCTCAGCAGCCACAGGCCTTGTCACAGTTAATAACATTGGCCCCAACCGACTGTGTCTGCCATAAATTATCCCTCCAATAATTATTGATTAAATGCTTTCTCCTTGATAATGAAAAAGCATAAATCTCCCTCTTCTTAAAAGGAACGTTATCTAATCAGTGACTTACATACCTGCATCCCTGATGGTTGCTTCAGAAATAACAGCGATTTCAATCAAAGAAGATATATTACAGGAGATGGATGAGAGGGGAGGGGAGAAATATGGGGGGGTGTTACAATGAAATGTAGAATAATATGCAAAGCAGCAGCGAGGGAGGAAACTCACTGCTGGCTACTGAGTAATTTACCCTGCTGAATACTATCAGAAAAGTACATTATTGATTCCATGCTTCTGTTTTTCTTTAAGAAACAACATCATATAGAGTGAGAAGCACGCACATTCATATGTGATTGGCTGGTGACAGAATGACGTTCTCTATGCATGTCATTTATGATTAATGAGGCTCTGCCAAGCACAGTTACATGCCAAGAATGCCTTTGCTGAATGGTAAAGGCCTTTTATTTAATATTGCCGAGCCAGTCGTGTCATTCACCTCCCACATTCATAGCTGCAGAAAAAACTAAAAAAGTAAATGACTCACTTAAAATACTTTTAAAATGTTATATTTTCACAAAAGGCCCTGTACACTCATAGCACACCCACAGAGAGTGGCTGATTAGAGCTCTTCCCAGGACTGTTTGAGCATGTACCAATGGTGATTGATTGACATGCCCTCAATATCTTTGTTGCACCTACTAGGATGGGACAAACTATACCTTTACCATCCTTGAGCTTGGGACAAACCTAAAGACTAGGTGAAACCTTCAAAGACTGGACAAACCACACATAAAGATTGTTTCCACCAACATACGCAATTGTTTTGCCTTTGACACTCAGGAAGGAGCATAAACCTTACGAATGAGTAAATACACCAGTCAACACACTGAACAACTGGTCAGTAACGAAGGGAGTTCTGGGGGGCATGTTCCTGTACCAAAACAAACATGGATGGCAACCATCAGCTTGCACTATTTAAATGCAGCTTCTTCCTTTATCAGTCCTGTCGGAGTAGGTATCATTTTAATGTTTAGATGCATTCATTGTTCATTCAGGTTTTCCCGCATTTCAGTTGTCCAGTGTACTCACACAGCACAAACCTTTTTGCTCGCTATTCTTCTTCCTCTTTTATTTATCTACTGCTGTATGTCTCTCCCGGATGACACATGAGAGACGTCATTGGTTGGCAATGTCAGGCGCAAACAGCAAGCACTTTAAAAAAATATAGTTTTGAGAACGACTGTCAGCAGCTTGATCTGAAGACTTAAGATTTGAATCTTTACATATCACACACTAAATGATTTTATCTGCTGACTTTTGGAGCATCATAAAATGTAATATAATAATTGGATGTCTCAAACCCAGAGTTTTGAGTTTTGGTTTACATTTAATTGTGCCCAATGACCCACAACAGTCATAATGCTGTTTAAAATGATTTTCCAATCTGACGACAATTAAAACAAGAGAAGTGTCCAATTTAAAGATCAAAATACAGGCAGCTTGAATTTCCTTTGGAAACCTACACACCCCGTATACATCAATGACTTAACAGTCAGAAGGATCATGATGCAAGTAAGAGTTCCCATGTTCAGTCATCCATGTTCTTGAGAATGGTGTTTAATATTGCTCAGGCTGGGTAACATCATTCTCAGAACATTGATTTTAACCTCAGCTGTCAGTAGAAAGCTTTACACAAGTCATGTGGAATAGCTGTAACCATTCTAGCCTTTAAAACAACTAGTTTAAATAGAGCTGTCTTTACCAATCACACACAACCACTAGACATGATTTACAGCACAGTGTTGTGATTAATTACATAACAACAACAAAATCACCTCACTAGAGCAAGGCAGACAGATGGCTAACTCCGTATGTGGAGAAATTGCTTTTTTAAATAATATTTTCTCTGTGTTTTATTTTCTCCCGCCGCCCAGGTTATTGGCAGAAGAGAAGTCACCCTCTTATGATTCAGGGTGAATGCTGTGCCAAGAAACATATCTATAAATTGGAATAACAGGGTAATGAGGTGGAGATATGGGTAAGCCCTCAATCTTTGAGCTGCACTTCGCTGTGGTCCCGTGATCATTGTCCTTGCTGACTCTCTACAGTAAGTGGTCCACAGCGATCATTTTAACTTGTTCGACCAACTAAGAGTCCATCTTGTGGTATGCCTCCAACCACATGACAATTGTGCCCTTGAAGGACGCCAATCAATGAGACTTTGCGGGATGTTGGAAGGAACTGTGGATGGAAGGGGAGGAAAGGAAAAAGAAAGAAGTTGATGTCAGAAATGTGCCTAAGGGATGTGGCTGCTGGAGAGCTGATGGATCAATGAGGGATCATCAGGTATTAGGTTTTCCCCAACCCCCAGCTGACAACTTCACAAACATTCTCCCTCCCATCATGCTTAGATAAAATGTGAATCTGTCTAAAAAAAATGATTTAATCCTGCACTCAGTGCGTAAAATCAAGTTCCTCTTAAAGTAGGAATGCTTGAGACTCTTGTTTTTATTGTTTTACCATCTACGTATGTTTCAACTGTTGATGTGGTCAAACAGTGTGAGTAGTTATTTGTCTTGTCTTACTTTCTTACTTTGTAATTTTGCACATACACACAGGTCTGAGCACACACAGAAAAACAGAAACATATGCAATTGATGTGTAGAGATGGCAGAGAGATGAGCCTGCCACATAGCACAGCGCCCTGAGTAGTTAGGAGTTTGGTGCATCAAGGGCATCTTGGCAGTGCCCCAGCGGTAAACCTCACCAGGCACCAGTCCACATTCTGTTTTGACTGGTCCATGTTGGACGTGAACCAGCCACCCTTCAGTTCTGGACTGAGCTACTGTCGCCACTTTTC
This sequence comes from Coreoperca whiteheadi, assembly GCA_011952105.1. Taxonomy (NCBI): domain Eukaryota; kingdom Metazoa; phylum Chordata; class Actinopteri; order Centrarchiformes; family Sinipercidae; genus Coreoperca; species Coreoperca whiteheadi. The sequence continues at coordinate 11,587,999 of CM022489.1, read as the reverse complement.
ACTTTCATTTGATGTTGAAGTTGAGTTTCTCTAGGTGGATGTGTGCCTAAGAAATCGCTTTTCCTGCACCTGGAAGAATTTCTTTCCATGAAAAGCTATCCTTACACATGCTTAATGTTCACTATTGTCCTATACCAACTGGCAAAAAGGGAAAAACGGAAATTTACATGTTAACGGTAACTCCACACAGGCAACAAATCCATACCATCTAGTTTTTATGGGCATTGCACTGAAGTTGAAGTATTTGGGGTTATCTACAATTCTGTTCAGTTCAGTTCATCTTTATTCATTTCCCGAAGGCAATTTGGTTGCAGCATACAAGCACCTCACATAAAACAACACATACACACAATACAGGAGAGGAAAAAAAGGTATTTACCTTCAATTTAAAAACTTTACAGCTGAGGGGGTAAATGAATGTCTAAACTGATTAGTTTTAATAATAAGAGTTTCATACCGAACACCCAAAGGGAGGAGGTAAAACCTGTGATACACAGGGGGAGAATCATCTAACAGTATGCTCTGGGCTTTACCCAAAACCTGTCTGTGATATAACTGGGATATAGTCATCTGCATCTTCCCTATTATTTTACTTCCCTGGTTTACAATCCTCTCAAGACAAGTCTTGTTTTTCACATTTAGAGATTTAAACCAGCACAACAGTAAAAAAGATGACAGCGACTCAATATAAGATCTTTAGAACATGCACATTAATGTTATATCCACCTTACATGACCTTAGTTTCCGCAAGCAATACAATCTTTGCTGCCCCCTCTTACACAAAGATTCAGTATTTGGAGAAAATGTAAATTTATAATCTAAGATGGTATCCAGATACTTTTTTAGTATCCACTCCATAAATACTTGTTTGCTTATTGAATAGTTTTCTTCCTAAAGCTAAAATCAACAGTCATCTCCTTTGTTTTAAGGATATGAATTTTTAAAAAAGCATTCTAACACCAAATATTAAAATAGGCTAACAATTACAGAATAATCAGCAAATTTTACAATGAGCCTATTTCTAAAACTACTCCTACAATAATTTGTGTACAAGATACAAAATAAAGGACAGACGACACGTCCTTGAATTGACCCAGTAGATGACATCAGCCATTCAGAAAAACAATGATTTACTTTAACTCTGCATTTTCTGCACAAAGAAATCTAATATCCATCCTACAAGACTAAAATCCAATTTAAATTCATTAAAAAGTTTCTCAACTAAGTGTGGCTGTATTGAAAGCAGATGGAAAATAGATACAAAGTAATTAAGCAAATGTTTTCAGCTTATCTAAATGCTGGAGTACTAAATGTAAGAGTTACTACTGCATCGTCTACACCTCACTTTGCCCTATACACAAACTGAAGACGATCTAGAAAACTTTGAGCCTTTAGCGTAATTTCTCTCCTTACTAACTTTTCAAAACATTTCATAACTAAGCACCACAGGTCTAAAGTCCTCTAATATCTGTACATTATGCTATTTTGGCACTGGAATCACTGTAGATCGCTTCCACTGTACAGGTACCTTTTGTTGATGCGAGGAACTAGCAAAAAGTTAATAAAATACTGGTCCTAACTGCTCGGCACATTCCCTAAATAATCAACCCCCTATGTTATCAGGCCCATGTGCTTTCCTGATTTTACACTGTTTAAAAGCTGTTATCACACCTTCCACACGATCATGCTCCCCATTTACCTACATTTATTTTTCAAACCCTCAATTTCCTCTTTTAAATCTTAAGTATCAAATCTTAAATAAAAATGATTAAAATCCTGTGACAAAACTGCATCTGAACTGAATCCATTCAAACTAATTCTGTTATTTCTTTTCCTACTATTCTGACCTTTTTAACCTATTATACTTAACTATATTTCCCTCTTTAAAGGCCCTATTTCTTTTTGACAGACGAATATTGAGTGATTTTGTAACCCACGGTTTGTAGTTTTTAGTTCACAGGTATTAACATATCCTCACAAAACGTCACATAACGACAACATACATCTGTTACTTCATCAACGTCCAAACCAGAGTCCATAAATACATTCCAATCAGCAGATTCCACACAGATTGGACTATTTTTGTGGACTCATATAAGTGGGTGTGCTCTAAATGACACATCTTACATTTTTTAATGAACTCTATTGAATACCTCAAATACCTGCCCTAAAAACATAAAATAAAATCAAGTATTAATACCCAAAACATGTTTTAAAACCTAATAGTTAAAAATCTGAGCATCTGAGCTTCAAAATATATTAATCTATAATTTTCTTAAAACAGGTGGGAAAATATGACATAAAGTCACTTCTTTACAATTAAAATGAACTAATTTGAAAAGTCCTCTTTTGTGAGTTGAGTATATTGTTCTCAGTATTTTTTTGAAGATGATATTTGAGGATTTTCTTTCTGTTATAATATGATCACTGTGCAGGTTTTCATGCATGGCAAAATTGAGATTTATAGTATTTGGTTCAAGCAACTTAAACTGATTTGTCCAACATCTGAGGGAGGAAGTCTGTTTCAACCATGGGTGATCTGTTTAAGTGGTGACAAAAGGAAGAGCTTTGAAGAAGCCCGAGAGTGAATGGACTGGGTCGATTTTGGGGGAGAGTGTAAAAGAGGACAACAACCGTCTCAGTTTTCCATGTTGATGGAATGAGATTCTGGTACATTTTGGGGATTTTATTGTAGCTGCGATGCAGGGATGTAGTATCTTGCTAATGGCCGTACACTTGTCTTTTGATTGGATATATTCAACTTTTGTGATGCTAAACTCAAAGGAGAATGTTTTGTATGTTCACTTGCTGAAGGAATCAAAGGTAAAACATTATTATTTTGTTAATTTTTTTGCTTGTATTTGAGATCACAGAAAATTAACACTTTGACAAACTGTTGCAAACATTATTTTAGATGTATCAATTTTTTTCCTACAAACAATCCAAGCCAGCTGCAGGTACGTAATGTAACCTACATAACATGCATAAGTCACATGAGGAACAACGCACTTTAGTTATATACAGAAGGTATGTAAAATAACTCACAATCCTTTCCTAAACCTAAACAAGTGGGTTTTGCAACGTTAACCATGCCAGCTTTATTTGGAATCTAATTGGACATTACATATTTATTATCAGACAAAAGTCTTGCAGAGTTACTTGTGGTTCCTAGAGTCTCCAAAAGAATGAAAGGCGGAAACCATCTCCACATTTAAGAATAGGCTTAAGACTTTCCTCTTTGATAAAGCTTATAGTTAGGGCTGGCTCAGTTGAGTCCTAATAGTTATGCTGCTATAGGCTTAGACCTGCCTGGAGATTTCCCATAATGCACCTCTCTCCTCCTCTCCCTCTCCATTTGTACGCATTCTAATGCAATGCATGTTACTAATTCAAGATCTTCTCTCTCCCATAGTTTTGTGCTTTCTCATCTCTCCTCTCTTTTCCCTCATTGTGTTGTCAACCTGTAGATAAAGAGGCAGATGAAGCAATCGATAAAGATTTGTTGCCATTTATGTTTCTGTATAATTGTCTGCAGCGCCTGTTTTTTTATTTACCATTGAGTTTGTTTTACAATTCAGTTTGACTAAAGTATGCTGACACCAAAAATACATTTTAACACAGTTTTAAATGCTGCCGGTAGGGCTATATTGCTGGTTATTGTCCATACTTTCTCAGTATTGTAAAGATAAATCATGTCAGGAATGATACAGAAACTGTATCATGATAACCATAGTAATTTCCGTATGAGCAAAGAGCAGCACTGGTGCAATGGGAAAACCTTGTGAGAAACAGAGAATGCACAGCACATTACTAGAACTGCCATCAACTAATGCTTAAAAACTCATATGAAAAAGAAAAAAATCACATTTCCCATAATGCATATATGCAGCTTTGCATGAACAATTGATAGTCACAAAATAAAAAGAAATGACACCAAGAAAAAGAGCGAGAGGACAGGAAATCAAAGCAGTGATGAATTGAAGTTCTTAAGGGTTTATGTCATTTTTTTCCCCACTTTCCAAGCCAGGCTTTATGAAAAGCCTGATTTTTGCCAGCTCTTTGAAAGAACTAAAAAAAAAATAATATATATATATATATATATATATATATTTCTTCCTCCTTTCAGAGGGAGGAATTAAATCACATGCATTGTGGCGTTATCCCCATAGCATGCTCTGGCCGCTCCAGGAGATAGCCCCTAAGCAGACCTCCACTTCTGTGGAGTGATTTCGCCTTCTGAGTGGATCCCTGTGGTCCGCTAGCCTTTGAGCCTCTGATGAAAAGAAATACATGCAGTTGGGCCAAACACACCGCAGACCAAACACATAGAGAGACAGAAGTAGTTATATAAACACACATGTATAGTATGTGTAAGTTCAACTGCATTTCATCTTGCGATCCTGTATTGTATAATGTCAATAAAGCTGAAGCTTGAACCTTGAAGTTCTGCACAGACATGCACACAAGCACTCACACACACTCGAGTCAAACCCACTCTCATCAGAAACATCAGGACAATCAAACACTGGCAACAACATTAACTTTATTCCACCCACTATAAAGACCAACACCATTCCAATCCTACAACACAGTAAACACAGAAAACACAGAGAGAGATTTCCCACGCAGTGAGACATAATCGTATTAACAGCACTGAGAATCCTCAGCTATCAATAAGCAGCATCAACAGAAACCAGCAGAGATGCATAGACTTGAGACTAAATGGGATCAATATTGCACATGTTAGATAAACAATAGTAGATCCCACACAACAACAGACAAATAAAACAGATACATAAAAAGTGCCATCACTTTTTCTTTCATTGGTCCAAAGTTTATTTTATTGCACATTTGTATTTGTTTCAATCAGGTCCACACAGCCTAATAATAAGCAAACTAGAAATAGTAAATGATTTGAAAAATGCCTTATTTATTTCCTAGTTATGTTGACCTGTCAACCCAACCAAGTCAAAGGATTATAAACAAATCTGATTCCAGTCCCTGCAAGGTAAATTAACAAATCTTTAAACTGGATGGACTATACTGAATCACCATTGTCACTTAATGAAATGTGCAATACTAAATCATTGGAGTACTCTTTTAAAACCAGCATCAGTCTAGTCTGCAGTTTCTTGCTTTTTGGCTTAGCTTCTTGTTTAGATTACATTCTGTCTCTTAATAAACAGAAAACAACAGAGGCCTGTATTTTCAGCCGTACAGTAATGCATTTCCTACCTGATATTTTTCATGCTACTGTTCTCACCATGTCAAAAATCTAATGGTTGAAAAAGCACTTAGACGTTCAGAGAACACAGTGTTCATACACTGTATATGTGATCTGGATAGTATTGCAGATTAATATAATGACATTACTGAAAATGCACCAAATTTGCGTAATGGGTTTCAGGGCTTTACATACAAACATACATTTTCAGCTTATACACGCCTTAACAAATTTGGTTGCACGAAGCATAATTAACACAGACCATAACAAAAAGAGCTAGAAAATACCAAATACTTTTTTTATTTCCTAAGACTTTCATCATATGGAGCTCGTAACATCTATGACTCACCCTTGTAATAAGCAAATCATTTCCCCCGATGTAACACAATTTTGCACACTGAAAAGCAACTTTCACTAGCTATAGTCAAGTCCATCATTCCTTTGATGCCCCATGTTCACTTCACACATCGAACATTTGAACAAGCTCTGTTCTCTCCGGGGGGAAAATTACATGTGGCTGGATAAAACCAATTTGATACAGTGACTGTGTGGTCCCCAAACTGTCTATAATCCCCTTTCCCTTTGCCACACAGTCGCTCTCTCCCCACTGCAGTATTGAGTTCAAATGATTGACATCATAATGGGCTCAGCTAAATTATGATAGAGGTCAAATTAGAATTTAATCATCTCCCTTTTACCCCCTCTCCCCTGAGGGCAAAATGAATAAACATGATTTTGTACGAGACTGATGGGCTGGTTATGCAGAAACTCTGATAACTCTCTCAATTTTTCTCTTTTGTTACAGCTTCAAAGAGTGAATGAGAGAGAAAGAAGGAGGGTTAGTAATAAGAAAGTCAGAGATATGGAGATGACGTTAGTGTGAGAGAGCTACTGCAGGCACTTCTGTTCCACATCAGTACTGGATATGGGACTTTGTCATGATTTCCAATAATGTCCTACAATTTTGTCAAGACATTCTGGCCTTGAATCATGGATAAAATATGGATTCCTCTACTTACTGTATGTGTTGTTTTAATTGGTAAAAATTATATAATGTACATTCCAAAAACAACCCTACATTCACTTAGTTGGGGCTGGACACTCTTCCAGCCCTAAGTGAGTGTTATGCTTAGGTTATGGATAATTTGAAACTTATCCATAACCTAAGAACTTCCACATACTACTTATTTAGGTTGTGCTGTAACATTGGGAATCATACTAATTTTAACCATTTGTTTGTGTTTTTCCATGTGCTTTCTTTATGCGTTGAGCTCTCAGGGCCACTGTTACAAAAAGCAGGATACGACAAAGGCAAATCCTTCCCCAACAGAAAACAGCTAACAAAAAGTCTATGTCAAAATGATTAATGGACAGGTAATGAAATGGCCATTCAGTCTCAATATATCCAGTATCTCTTAATAATATTTAAATATTTATATTCGCTAAGAAAACAATTTCCTGACACATCTGGTTTACAATATTGTAGGGTTTTTTTCTATTATTTTTCTAAAAGTGTCAAAAAAGAAACTCTTCTTTTTCATGCTCTGTTAGGTATGAAATAAAATATCTAAATGTAAAATGTATTCAAAAATAATAATACAGCTCACACCAGTACACAAGCAGTATTATATACTGTATAGTATTATAGTCTCTATAGTTGTGCAATGGCACAGGTCTCACGTGTGTCAAAATCTATACTAGGGAAACACAAAACAATCTGAGTGTGATAATAACAGTCTTCTATTCCTCTATTCTACCCCCACCAGACAGCTGGTTGCAATAAGGATTATGGAGCAGAGGACATACTTGTTTTGTTGTCGAGGCTCTTCTACTTTGGAGGATGAGTATTTGTCTGCAGTGTCGTCCGATCCACTTAGAGGTGGGAAACAAATACCAGCAATATATTTAATACCCCCCGAGATCATGTCACAGCAGGCCCGAGGTGACCAATCGTTCATAGGGGCTCACAGGCAGCACAGGAAAATAAATAAATAATTCAATATCAAAAAGGAGCGGAGCATTATGCTTTAGTGGGCTATAAAACATGTGGTGTGTCAGGGACGGCGGCTGCTGCCCACAGAAAGAAGAATACCCATACTGCTAGTGTGTGGGGGGGAGGGAGAACACCAGGAGGCAAGGAAAAGGGAGATATAAATTTTCACGGCAAATGAACTCCCCATCTTGCCTTGCTGACTGCACAAAAGGCCACTGAGACGATTATTTCTGGGCTCCACCTCAGACCCTTGGAAATGGGATGGTGAAAAAGGCATGTCCTCTTCAGTGAATCCAGCCTCTGAAGGACAGAAGCCTGTATAGCGGCCATGTGACACCCTAGTCAAGTCATTTGTGTTGAATAATGCTGTAATGAAATTACTGTGAGTGATACTGGTTTTCAAAGATGACAAAGTGAAGCAACTGAAACTCCAGTTATCTTACAAGTTATTATAATGTATGTATAAAAAGATACTATGGTAACATTGATCCATGGGATATGAAATGACTAAGTAGTGATAGTAATTACAACTAAGAGATAATTTCATTCAAAATGCATGGATTTTTACTATGGAGCAGAGCAACAGGGAGACAGCTGAGCCTAAATGACTATATATATGTCTATATATATATATATATAGATATATATATCTGTGTTTCAATGCATGTATCTACGTATATGTGCACCTGCATTCTCTCATTAGTGCAGAAATGCAGCAGCAATGAAAGGCAATCCTAATTAAGCCCATTAGAAAGAGTCCACATGGTTGTTTGATTTAAAAAAAAAGGGCCAATCAAACTGCTGTAAGGTCCATTTGTATGATGCTGCAAGTGTGCATACTGCATAATATAATGCCACTTCCACGTGAGAAGGGAAAAGAATGAAGAGACATCCAATTATACAACAAACTACTGCTTGCAAGAACAAAAGGGAATGTAGTAGCTTGACCCCAGTGGAGCTAATCCTATTTATAGATGCAGGGCTCACGAGTCAAGGTGAAGGAGAAAGCCTTGTAATGTAATTGACTGGTGAAAATAAACAAGTCACCCACAACAACACTGTAAACCCTACCTTGTATTCATGAAGAGAAATATCTTGGTATTTTCTCATTGATTAAAAATAAGATTCAAACTATGCTCAAGTTTAATGAAAGTTGAACCTTTCAGAATATATCTGTTCAGAGGGATATTAATATAATGTGCTTGTATTCTTGTATTCTAGAGTTTTAGACAATAAGTGTTTTAAGCAGGTTTACTTTGAAAGTGGAATTAGACTTGAGTCAGTTTAGCATTGGACTTGGGCTTGTGCTCTGTGTACAAAGTACAATAAGGATTCGTAGATCTCATATACCTGAATGTAGTCACTGACAGGGTTTTCCCAAGTACAATAAGACAAACACTTAGAGGCACTTTACAGCTTTACTTACTCCCTGAAATCTGTCCACGTATCCATCAGAAAGACAGAAAACCCCAATTGACTCAGTCATTTTAAGTCACTGTGGATAAGAGTGCCAGTTAAATGACTAAAATGTAAATCTTCTAAATGTACTGCTCTACTGATGATAAATGGGGTTCTGACTTTGTATTCATTAAGCTGAATGAAGCAGTTTGGCCCAAGCACAGATAAACCTATTTATAGAGAAAGCAATATCAAGGCTTGAAGAAGAAGCTTAGCAACAGGCGCTTCAAGCAACTTTTTAGTTGCTAAGGCTTTATAATCAAGGTAACTAACGCAGCTTTCATGAGGGATGAATCCAACATTAGTAACAGTATACACAAGACAACTCTGCAAATCAGCAGTGTCCACTTTAATTGTGTAATAAATAAGTAAGCATGATGAGTTGCACATAGTAGGATCAGTGAACAGTTATAGTGGTAGTAGTAGAAGCAGAAATCCTGGTAACAGTATAGGTTTATACTGCAACTCAAGAGAAAGAATTTACAGTTTCACAGTTAATGCGATATGTGAAAATCTTAGGGGGGGTTTTGCCATGGAGCCATGTTGGCTCTAGGAATGGAAATGTCAGTTGTTCCAACACTTTGGTCTAGACCGAAATATCTAAATAACTAGCGTGGTTGTGGACTCTTCTCGTTAAGTAACCAGAGTCAAAGTGCTACGAAAACAAATGACAACATTAATCAAATGTGTGCTGCTAAGCATTGAGTGGAGGCAGAGCTGGAGCGTAGTTCATGAGGTGGAGTCAGATCAGATGGGTTTTCAGTTGTGACCAAGATGAGCAATCAGTTGATTGCTAAGGCACCATAAGGCATAGGAGTCCAGAACAGGCAGAGCCATCGCTGTCTGAAGGGAAGGAAGCACTGTGCCATTGGTAGGAGGAGAGTTATAAGAGAAAATTTAGGGACATTGAAGATGAGCCTGGCTGCAATGATCTGGATTACTTGTAAAAGTAAAAAATTAATTCAGGGAGACCAGCACTGAGCAGCTGCATATCAAATGAGCTTGAATCAGGAGCTGCACGTATTCTATATTCTAGGTTTAAGACAATAGATTTTGTACAGTGTGGAGTACTAGCATTGCTGTGGAACTTTTTATTGTAGGGGATAGATATTTTATTGTCGAGAATCATAGTAAGGCTGTGGGATGGTACAGCAGGTTGGTGTTAATTGGGTATTAGGTATTGGGAAGGATAGCCACTAAAGCTATTGCATGCAGCAAAAGCCGAGTGGAAATGTGAGGTCAGCCAAGGACTGAGCCCTGGAGGACCTAAATAGGTGGTGAGAAAAGAGATGGGTTAGTTTGGCAGACAGGTCAAGTAGGTTGTGTATTTCTGACCTTTTCTTTGAAAGAAATTAAAGCAATAATATTTGTCTGTAGGCTATAGTTCTTGACGTTAGTAGTGTCAAAAGGTGGCTTCTTGAGGAGTTATTCTCACTCAAGTTTTTCTTGAGTTACTCTTGCTTACATGAACACAGCTGGCACACAGCCAGATGTAATCGAGGAGCTAATGATGGAGGCAAGAAAGGGGAGCTCACTCTTTCAGCACTGGTCTGATAGAGTGACAAAGGGTTCAGGGTAAGAGTCCATTTGGGCCCACTTCTAAAAGATGCAAGTGTCCGTACTTCATCAGGAGAGTGAGGAGATAAAGACGTTAAATCAAGAGACAACAGAGGAGTTGACGGGATCGTAAGATTGGAAGGAGGCAGATAATATCTTCATGGAGTCAGAGGCAGGTGATTGGACTTTGCAGAGATAAAAAAATGTATCTTCCTTAACACCTGAATATCTGCATAATTGTTTTGATATTGGTAGCAATTACCAATGCTGCAAGAACCTCAAGCATCTGTGTAAGTAGAATGTTACTTATAGACACCAACAACCTATAAACCTTGACCGTAACGTTTTTTGTAAGATCACATAATTGTACTCATTATACAATATATTGTATATTCTTTTTACAGAATGATCCTAACATAAGAATTTTGAATGTCATTCACTAAACCTTTAAGAACATTTTTAAAACTGAGTTATAAATGTCCAATATTCTAACCCACAATGAATAAAGAAGTAATTCATATAGCTAGATAACATTGTCCAATTTTACTGGAATTTCTCTTGAATTGGGCCATAATTCATTTATCAGCTCTCGAATACACAAGAGGACATCTGCAGGATGGACGTAAGGATTTATCTGCTTATCCTAACAGCTGTAGTATAACTGGGGACCGAATGGCCACCAAAACAAGGCACCAAACCCCTATATTTCTCCCTTACTCATTTTATATTGGCCTGAATATAACCATCAGTCTAAAAATATGTTTACATTGTAAACGTAAATCATACAAATGTACAGCTTTAACCAACAAAACCAGACTGGCTTGTTGTGCATTTTCTATTTGTTGAACATCATAAAAAAGAACCACTAAAATTCATATTGTTCAGCTGATTCTTTTACAGTGCACAGAACATCAAATCAATTCTGAAGTAGTTGTCTGGCAGTACTGGGTCCAAGTTGTATTTGTTTGTTTTGATGCTGTCGCTATTTGTCCATAAACGCAATATAAGAAAAATCTATAACTTTTTTTCCCCTGCAGAGCAGGCAATTCATGACACCGCTATTCAGACAGCTACCTTGACAATTTCTTCCAAAGTACGAACGGAATTTCCTGAAGTACAAAAGGTATCAATCTAGAGTGGCGATATGGAGGTTCACTTTCTCTTTTGCCTTTTAAATGTCTCTGAATCCAGCCAGTATGGACGAAATGTTTAAGAGGGAGAAAATTATAATGCTTCAGTTGAGCACCATATTTAAGTGTGTGTGGGTGGATGTGTGTGGAAGCATTTGTGTGTCACGTCACACTCTTCAAATCTTCAGTAAACTGGTATAATTTTGCTTTTATGTGTGGTTTTGTTCAGTGTTTGTGCACATTTTTACGTGCGTGTCCAAGTTTAGTGTCTAAGTCCCTGAATATCACTCTACAAAACAATTGCGACTATATGTAGTGAATACTACCAAGGTAAACATGCTACAAACACTAGCAATTTGACTGGTTTCACTGGTATGAAATCAAGGCTTCCAGTGACCTCCACCATGGACTCAGTCAAAGTTAAAATTGTCACAGTTAAAACTGATCACATGTCACACCGTGCTAGAATTGTGGAGCTTTTTTAATGATATGGTGTTTTGAAATGAAATTCTTCATTACTAAGTGAATCACAGCTGGTGGTGCTTCCATCTTCGGACAGCTTCTTTCCCCACAGCTTCTAAATGAGGCCCTGAAGCCTTAGTTCTCAGCCTTCATGGTCGCATACTCCAGATGTGGACCCCCAGTGGGCTGCTGCTCCATTTTCAGCCCTTATCTTCAACCAACTGCTGGGAAAACTCTCCCAGCAGGAACCAAAGAGCAGGTGCCCATTATGAGTCACATGTATATATATTATTTTGTTCAATTTGAAACACTATGAGCCCACATCTCCTCCTACACCGAACCTGCATTTTGAAACTCTGAGGGACTCGAAGGAAAAAGATTTGTGATGTAAATCTTTGAGATACATTTAAAGCTGTATACCTGAATATGGAAGGAAAGTGTCCAATTTAAACTCTGTAAACATTTGGGAATATAGGAAATTGCATGCAGTCTAAGAAAGTATAAACTAGCAGGACCACATCTCCTCCTAAACCGAACCTGCATTTTGAGACTGTTCTGGGGGACTCGAAGGAAAAAGATTTGTGATGTAAACCTTTGAGATACATTTAAGGCTGTATATCTCAATATGGAAGGATAGTGTCAATACAAGTGCAAGTACAGTACAGATGTAATGGACACTGAATAGGAATGCTAATGTTATGCCATAAAATAATTATTCTAAAACAGGTTGCTTTAACTTTTTCATGTGCGCATTTTGGTAACACCATGAGAGCTCAGGTTGGAGCATTTTACTTCTGATTTTGACTCATAAACAAAGGTGGCTAACAAGTAAAGCTTGTTTCTGGATACTCATGTGTTTGATATGTATTTTTAGATCACTTTCAAAGCGCACAGGTTTACACACACAACTCCCAAGCATACATGCAAACCAAAGTCATTTCCCTGTCTTGTCTACATGATCAAATGTTCATTTATTTAATCGAGTTTAATGGTTAATTATAGCTAACAAATTCTAAAAACTAATGTCTGATGGTTGTTACATTTAGGGGCTTCTTTAACAGAAACTTACATTTGGAAACTAATAATAATAAAATGCATTTAATTACATAAAAACCATTAAATATGAATTAGTTTTATACCCAAGCTGCATTTTTAAAGCCTTGTTGTTGAATTTAGCCATAATTTTTGCACAGCCAGCTCTCCAATGGACTTAATTGTGGTCAGTGGTGGAGGAATTACTCAGATCCTTTACTTAAAGGTCCAGTATGTAACATTTAGGAGGAGCTATTGGCAGAAATGGAACATAATATTCACAAGTATGTTTTCATTAGTGTATAATCAGTTGAAAATCGGAATGGTTGTGTTTTCATTACCTTAGTATAAGCTATTTTTATCTACAGAGGGAGTGGGTCCCCTTGCACAGAGGTCGCAATGTTGCACCGCCATGTTTCTACAGTAGCCTGGAAGGGACAAACCAAACATTGGCTCTAGATAGGTCCGAGTTTTGTGGCCTCCATATTTTCTCATACACACCTGGAACGGGAGGATGGTCCTTCAAATTGTTGCTAACTGCTAGATGCCACTAAATCCTACATACTGGACCTTTAAGTAAAAGTAACAATGCAACTAGTTACAAGTCCTGTATTTTAAATTCCACTTAAGTAAAAGTACCAGTATTACCAGCAAATGTACTTAAAAGTACTCCTTATACAGAATGGCCCATTTCAGAGTGGTAAATTATGGATCCCCAAAGGTCCCGAAATATGTTGTTTCTTTAATCTTTTTGCACACAAGTTAGTTTTGTTGTGAGAGCAGCTGCAACTTAATAATTCCTATTAGTACGTGGTGACCTCATGTAAATCCCAGCATAGCTAACCAACCAATATTGTCTAATCAGCCACATAACTAAAAACACCTGCGTGATATAATAATATAATATAATATATTATAAAGGTAATTTTGTGCATATGAAAATGAAAGTAACTATATCTGTCAAATAAATGCAGGGAGGTAAAAGTATAATATTTGCCTTTTAAATGTAGTAGGTATAAGTATAGAAGAAGAATCATAAATTGGAAATATAAATATCTCAAAATTATACTTAAAGGTGGGGTATGCGATGCTGGAATAATCCAATACCATGACAAATACCAATATAAAGCGAACAGCAACACAGCAAGTAATGTAACTAAAGTTAGCTAGGTTGTGGGTAGCAAAAAGTCCCTACAGTTGCTGCTGCAAATCTAACAGCCAGAGAGGACGAGACAGTTTCCCAGAGCCAGCAAATCAGCTCCAGACAGCAATACTCACAACTCGCCTGCTACTATAGTAAACACCACAACAACAGCATATCTTGGCAAACTAGAAAGTAAACTGAATGTCTGTGGGCAAGTTATTGTGCAACCTGACACACAGATCATGGCTGGAATAGTGTTGTGTGGCTCGGTCCGAGCCACTGTGTTTATTTCCCATTTACAGAGCCAGGGCTGAGTACAAACACCAGAGGTTTTTTCAGCGCACATACTGAACAGACAGTTAACAGACCGGGAGGAGATATTCATTGAATTTGACAAAAAGACGTGTAGGCTATTGGATTAGAATCACATACCCCACCATTAAGTACAGTATTTGAGTAAATTACACCTCTAATTGTGGTTGTAGTTGCTTGGAGATTTGTAATTCAACAGCAAAGCCAAATACATGAATCACAGCCCTCCGACAACAAACTTAAAATGCACTCCCCTCCTTTTCCTACCCTGCAATAAATTTGTGTGGGCTGCATTGTTCCTCTAAATCATGTCCTCTTCTGTCAAATGGGTGAAGATGGTTGATTTCTATATGACTGTAGTGGCAGCAAAGAGGGGAAACAGATGCTCGTGTGGTCCTCCAGGACTCTTCATGGAATGTAATAAAGATGCCATCTGACAGTTGCTGCTGTCAAACCACTGCTCTGTACACAGCTTCTTAACTCTGGTCCCCCGGTGTTTTGTTGTGTTTGAAAATAAGTAGAAGGGGCACATTCTCTTAAGAGAGGATTCAAGAGTCACAGTGGGGCATGAGAGCCAGCTTTTGTTTGAAAGTTCTTGGCTTTTCTTCCTACACAACCTGTGTTCAAAATGTTCCGAGGGGTACTGTAGCGACATAAGTTATATTCTGTCTCACATGGCCGTAGCTCCAGGAGTCCCACAACAAGGCATGGAGGATGTTGGAGTCATCTTTAAATAGCACGAAATAAATAAAGTGGCAGCATTAAAAACATCCATCTGGATGTGTTACACCTACGACACCTTGAAGAATCCTCCAGGGTTGTGCGCTAATGAGGTGATAAAGTACAGGGAGATGAGGGGAGGCAAGTGGGTGTGAGGGCAAAGTAAAATCACCAGGGTTTCCAAATGTTATGTACCTTTAAATCCATGTCAGAGACAAGCTGCTACACGGTGGGGTACCTACCACTGGAGAAAATCTAAACTAAAGGAGGCGGAAGGCTCATCAAATCCTTCATCTTTCCGTCTTTCATCCAAAAGGGAGTTACAGTCATATTGAACTACTCTGCAGCATATGATTCATAATGCCAGCGTTCAGTGTCGATGCAGGAAGAAAGTAATATAATGCTCATATAAAGTAGTCTATTGTGCTGCAAAATGCGTCAGGATGGTGGATAAGTGAGTAACATGGAAGACCTTTAGTAACATTTAACCACACCAACAACCTTTCCATTACCTAAACCAAATAATTGAGCTAGGGCTTCAGCATGCTCCGTGCAGATTGAAATATATATACGAAAACAACAACTATTGGATGGATTACATTTGTGGTTGAAAGTGAAATGGATTACCAGGCACTTTGGTGCAGACATTCATGTCCTTTTTGTTAACTTTGGTTCAGGTCAAAATTAAAAATTTTCCAATACTTTGGTTTATCTATGCAACAGTTTGGTCTTCTTCCCAATGTGCATTACAGCATCGCAGAGCCTGTAGAGTCCGAATGTCCTGTACTGTATGTTCATTTTATTTCCCTAACACACTGGAATAAGACTAACTTCAACTGTAAATTCCAATGTATATTATTTATATTATGTCATAGCACATGGAATACTGGAGAAATAATTTATTGTTACATCCAGGAGAAATAATTAATACTGAGTCTTGCAACTATATACCAGCTACGCACAGAGGGTAACATAAATACTCCGTGACAATGGTTGCCAACAACCAAGAAAGGATATGGTCCTTACAGAAAGTCCTCTTGCACTGTGCACAGCTCTGCATTTGTTCCAGTTCATGTAGGTGAACATATAAATGCAGACGCAGAGTTTCCCCTCGGGGATTAATAAAGTATTTCTGATTCTGATTCTGATTCTGATTCTGATAAACCAAAAATACTTCAGGGTTATTCTTCAGTGTCCATCATGGTCTCAACAAGATATTACTTGGTTTGTTTTTCCTCCTCCCTCAGCATCTGTTTCTGACACACTCATATTATTTAAGACCCACTTTCTTGGTATTGGGCAACCAATCAGTAGAAGAAAGTGGCCGTGACTATTGGTATTACTATTACTATTTATTACTATTACTATTGGTATATTAAGTATGTTACTCATAGATACGTGTTGTGTATAATATTTCAAGAATTATCTAGACATTCCAGAAACATCTACCTTCTACCCTCAGTTTGATTAGTGCTTTGTCTATCTTTCTTTACCTCTTAGTTTTGCAGCACTGCTGCCTGTACCTCTTTATTACCTTTTGTGCTCCTCGGTTTAGCAGCAGTATGGTCTTTATCTCTTTAGATTTTTCAATTAATCAGGCGTGCTTCATGGCTCATTGGCCAGCTCTGGGACCCATAACATTTATTTGAATTGAAGGGAAGTGAGACAATCCACAACACCAACAAAGGATAAGATATAATCAGCAGAAAAGAGGCACTATTATCAGTGTTATGGTACAATGGCACTATTATAAGAGCTATGAAACAGAAACTATGAAACAATGGCAATGTATTTAGGAGAGTAAATTCGCTGACAAGCTTGCACAAGTACAATTATGATGTGTATGATATCCTCACTTGCTTGATGCCCTAAACCAAAGCATCTTCAACAAGGCCACTAACAGTACAAAAACATGTAGATGCAGGGACAAAAAATCAAGAAAGGGCACACTCCTAGTTTAATATTGTGTAATATATTATACAGTACTAGTGAATGACAGTCCACTCTGGACTAATGGCTTTTCTTGGCCACAGTTTGGATTATGCTCTCCATATTTTCTCTGAGACATTAGGGCATTCACACTTGAGTGTTCAGCAGAGAGTAAAATCACATTTAGAAACTAAATGGGTCAAAGATACAAGTGAGAGATGGAAGAGGGAAAAATCTATTGCATTGTTTGTTAGTGGGAAGCACTGGGCAGCCCCTGTTTCCTGTGCAGCCATCGATTGGGGGCGTGATTAATGAAACGGTTGCCAGAAGGAGGGATCCATAAGTGTCTTCTTCCCATCCTGTCCCTCAATGGCCACTTGTTGATGTAGCCCTCAGTTATGTAGCTCCGATATAGTTCCTTTATTGGAGATTGAACAATGGAGAAAGCCAGGCAAATTAGGAGAAGAATAGAAAAATTGCAGATGTTCTGGAGGTGGATGACATGTGACAAAGGACATGAGTGTATGAAAACATTATAGCTGATACATGCTCCCACTACACATCAGAAAAACCCAGACATGAAACCAAGCGAGCCAGGAAGACACAATTATTTACTTGCGTTACATCTAAATTGTATTCTTTAGTATATTACTTTATTTAAAAAAAATCATATTATATATACATATATATATATAAACATACATATACACGGTATATATATATATTTATTTATACATATATATTTCTGATTTCATTAAATAATGATGAAACAGTGTAGGTCCCTTGAAATAAAACCCATTTGTTCTACACTGAATCTAATCCATTTCTTCTACACTTGGAAGTCAGAATTGACCACTGTCTTATCTGGAGAATACTGCTGAAAGATTTATTGCACATATAATATCGTCACAACCAAACTGGAGCAAATAAAATCTAAGGTGAAAGGATAAAGTCCTCTTTGAAGCTGGCTTTTCCTTTGACACATTCCCTGTCTGAGACGGAGGTTTGATCACATATTTGCTTGAGTTTGTGCTGCCTAAAGTGAAGATGCATTCCTCTGCCTACATTTGCCTTGTTGTATTCACTAGCCATGCCTTGAAACCTACGTAGAATTGAAAGTGGTTCATTATGTTTCAGGTATTTGTATAATCTTTTCTTATCCAGCATGACTTTTCTGATGTGAAATTGTTTCTATCACCTCTGGGCCACTCTGCTACCAGTATCAGGTTCATTTTAAAAGCAAATGTGGTCAGTACTGGATCACTTGAAACCATCCTGAAGCCACCAGTTGCTTGCAGAAAGAAAGGAAAGACGGCACCATCTGGGCATGTTCTCAAAACCCTCTCAAGCATAACACACAGCACATGGCGCTCAGACACACTGAGCGACTCAGCAAGTATCTAACACCAATCCCTGCATACGTGACAGACACCCTCGTGAGATGATATCCCAGAACAGAGTTCTTATCCTTTGCTGTAACTTTCCAAACACATGCCTTAGTTGTAGTTAAGAAAAGTTTTTTGCCAAACTCCTCCAACTGCCGTAGCTTCATCCCCTGAGGAATGCCAGCGAACAAGAAAGAGCTAAAGGATCATTGTGCATGAGCAAAAAAAATGCATCTGAGCAAAAGAGTCTAAAGCTAAAAGGCAATGCAGCTCAGGCTAAAAATAGACAGTAACTACCAACCTTCACCTCAGAAGAAAGTAGAAGAAAAGAGGAGAGAAGGAGAAAGAACTCATTCGATCGGATTGGAAAAAGTGGCAGTAAAACTGAGTGTGCAGGAAATGAGGCAAAGTTTTTGAATGAAGCACTGAAGCTCTTCCACCGGGACAAAGTTGTTGTTCGAGGTTTTTGCTGCAAGAAAAAATAATGCTGCCTGCACTATTATGAAAAGTATATTTCACATGACTGGGAGACTGCTATGCACACGGACACCTGAGCACCAACTGTGGAAAATTTGCACAAATACTTTTTCTTGAGACGCTACCTCTGACAGGATGCCACAGTACTCAGTTTCTGATTAAAGCTTGTTAGAAGAATGACATTAAATGGACGTGTTATTTGGTGGTAATTTTTATCCAATATATATTTTTCATCTGAGTTTACTTCCTATTACGCCATGCCTTATTGGCCAACTCTTGTGGTAACTAGGTAACTAATTGATACTCAAAATGATGTTGTTTCAAATGGTGAAGAATTGTACAGTATAATGGCACCAGTTGAGCCTGTCGAAAATCAAGTAATGATCCATCGGTCTCAGAGGTTGTGTTCATCCCAGTCATAGATTGGTCCTGATGGTCCGACCATTTTCACTGGACGCTAGAGGCTAATGCTAGCTGCATGGAGGTCAAGGGAATTATTCTATATACTATAATCGTCTCATGACAGTCGTTGTCAAACCCAAGCACATATGTAATGTAATGTTAACACATAAAGCTAAATAAAGCTAATTTCTTTAATTTTCATAATTAGGCCTGCAGTGGCATATTTATGGTTATGTTTTCTTGGTTAATGTCAAGTTGTCATAACAAAGACATCTCCAACAATGTCAACTCTGCATTCAAAGTGACATAATTGACCAAATGACACTTAATAACAACAGTCATAAACCTTCATAAAGACTCTTACATGACAGGTGTCATGTCAGTCTTAAGACACCACCTTCAAATAAAGTGTTACCGAGCTTTCCTACCCTAAATTGAGTAGCATGATAATCAGAATTAATTGCCATTCATTTCACTTAATTCTTTCTGCCTGAAATTGTGTCCACATTTGCCAATCTCTTGGTGGGAGTGGGCGTCTTTATTCAGTTTTGCCTCAGCCATCAGTGGAAAGTGACTTATCCAGCATCCAACATCATTTTCAAACGGAGTTGTGGTAGCGGTTGCAAGGAGCAGTTAACTTAATGTTTTCTTTACATTGATTAAATAAATGCATTGATTTATTGAAAACAGCATCTATGATGACACCCATGTTTCTAAATATGATTCCCTGAAATGTAATTTTTATTTTTAATCAAATAACTTGACTGACTAATCTCATACATGAAACATCACATGGTATATCCATGTCAATACATGGATCGCTCCTTGGGACTATCCCCGCCAGTGAAATGTGACCATTTCCAGCACTGCAAATTACCACATGACTTGTCTATTACATACAGCTGGGTGATCAAGTGAATGCAGGTAAACAAACTAATACAATGATGTCTTAGTTTCAGACAAATGAGACCGATTGTGTAAAGGCAAGTAATTTAAATGTTTCATATACTCAGCGAGCTCTTCTTAGTTTTGTTTATCAAGAACAGGGATTCTATGGTCCCTTAAGCTGTTACCGTGGAAACGGGATGCCTGACAAAGCAGATATCACAACACTATGACATTTGCAAATACATCAGCTTTGCAGGAATGTCAAGAACTGCACATATACATAAAAACATTGGAGAGATTTTAAGCAAGAGGCTCATTTACAGAGCTAAAATGTACTTTTTAGGATGGATGCAGTTATCATAAATCCTTGGCTGATAAGAGTAACAAGAGGGTGTTTTCAACATCAACTGCTTCCCTTGTTGTATTTATTTTATTATTTACAACCTGACAACTGTAATCTTCAGTAACTTTTGTCTTTATCCATGGTCTATAATAATAATCCCAAGAATGAGAAGACGTCTTCTGAGAACTCTTGTCAATTCATCAGCAATACGGTGACAATCCATCTATAACAGAACGCTTCACAACTGGCATGTGTGCTTATTGGCTGATGAGTTAGCCAACTCAGAGGCTCCCTCTGAAATGGAAGACACAAGAACGACGCATTTGTCAAAGCAGCAAAGTAGGTTGAGGAGGGGAATAATGAGTCTGGATGGCACTAGCTCATTGGCAACGCTGCCTGTCACAGTGATGCCACACAGCAGCTCCCAGCCCGCCTTCTGCTGTTGAGATAAAGAACAGATCTAGACCGACATGGTAGAGGCCTTTCAACATGACATGTTTCACTTCAATTTATTACGTGTCACAAGCCACTAAAAGGAAGTCATGATATCATTTCAAGACTATGTGAGAGATGTGACAACAAGCAAGCTGGTGAAATATACCACTCAAGCCTGCAATGTGAAACACACCAAGCATACAGCATAACACCTCCCTGAGTCGCTCCATGTTTTTTTAAACCATTATTTTAAGGTTTAAAATTCCTGCTGCACCATGCCTGCTCCTCTATATTTAAGTCATCGCAGCATGATTAACGCATCATGAGTTTAAAAGTTCAAATCCAATGACTTATGATCAGTTTTACTAAAATGGATAGTAATATTTTGTACATATATAAATTCTTATCAAGTCATTTTTGTCTGTTATTGACTCCATAAGTTTAATTTTAGTAAAACGATCGAAAAAAATCTACTTCAAATCTACTTCAGTAACAACTTTTTTATTTATTTTCCATGCAGATCTACTTTTATTTATTTCAGTGCAGCAACTTGCTTTATTCTTTATTGTTGCAAGATACAGATACTGGTTGACAGGTTGACATATTCTTAGTGCACTGGCAGATTGTTTCTCTTGGTTTTTAGGACTCAATTTTAATAAAATGATGGAGTGTTAGTTGTCCGATCAGCCTCTTGTTTTGGTTAGAGATTGAAGATGAAATCTAATTTGTTGTATCTAAGAAAGAAACTGACATGTAGAGTTTCTAATGCATGCAATATCTGATATGGGAAGAGATTTTATTGATTAGTAAGTCTGGTAGACTGTGCACAGTGCTAGATGGATGATGATTGGTTGCTATGTAAATACAGTATCTGATTGCCTTGCTTGTGCAAAAGCAATTTGGTTAAAAGGGGTTCACCTAAGTTTTTTAAGCATCTGTACTGCACAATTGTGACACAGATGAGGGTTGGCTGAAACTGTTTTGTCTTCTTGTATTCTGTATATCAAGTGACTTGTGGTCATGGAGTACGACCCTCTTCTGTCATGAAAAAGCACCAGACAGGACTTTGACAGTTGTGGTGGGACCAGACATTACTCACATAAATACAAATAACCTTTGAGTTATGCAAAAACTAATCCCACTAGTAAAATGTGATATACTAGGTTTATGCTGTTGATTTGAATGTATTAAAATACAATGAAAAACTAATTAGCTTCCCCACTTGCTTGGAACAGCTGCTGCCATTGTCAACATATATATGACTTAGTAAATTTACATATTTCTGAAAATGAAAATGCATTCAGGTAAATGTCAGTTTGATTAGGTAAAATACTTATATTATAATATTAACGACAACCATTAGTGGTGATACAAGCTTTGTGAAGGACTGCATACTTACATCAAAATTGCAAAGAGTTATTGTCACAGCCGCAGTAAAAACTTTGGCTCAACTTGCAACCAGCAACATATAAAGAAAAGGACGTCATACCCGAAAATTAGTTTGAAGTAAATAAATACATTTATTAAATAATCAATAAACCAAATCAACTGGAGTCTGGAGGCCTGGACAAAAAGAACAAAGGAATAAAGGGAGCCTGGGCCAGCCACACAATGGACCGTAGGACCCAGAACCCCCTTCCCTAAGCTAACACAACAGTGCCCCAACTAAACTAAACAGCAAAGCCATGAAAACTAAACTACCAGGCACACAGAAAATGAACCACACCAAGTCAAGAAAAAAACAACTACAACAGGAACAGTAAGAGGACTGCTTGATTTTGCTTCCCTTTCCTTCTCCTCCAGCCTCCCTAAGTATGGGGCAGGGCCACCCACTAATCAGGATCTGGAACACCTGAGAAACACAAGTTTGCAGAAACAGAGGGAGAAAAACAAGAAGGAAGGGAACGTAACAGTTGTGAAAAGTGTGTTCAGGGTAAACATGACCCCAAAGCAGACTCTCCAGGCAGCTCAAGTATAGTATAAAGGTTCTATATTAGTAAAGGTCTGGACGTTGAAGCACTGTGTTGTATCACTGACACACTATTAATCAGAATAAGAGCTCAATAAGAACAGAAATTTGTGGCATGACAGTGTCTGAAAAGAAAAGAAAAGGTGAAAACAGAAGCACACAGTCAAGAGAGAAAGACAGTCAGAGACAGAAGAGGAGCGAGTGGGAGAAAGAGCAGGCACCGTCCTGACAATTGTTCTTCTCTGAGAAGAAATGCCAACTGAGAGGACACCCCTGTGAGAATATTTTCTTGAATATTTCCTTTTGATATCAAGTGTGGGAAAAATAACCTTTAATGTAACAAGAATGCTGTCTGGCTCACTAAATAAAACAGCCTTGGGTAGAAGTGCAGCCTAGTGGTTAGGAAGACCTCCCGACAACTCATAAGTCACAAATTCAACCCCAGCTATATTTGATTTGTGTCACGGGTGTTTATCAGCATCACTCACCTTCTATGGAAGCGTATTCATGAAGTGGAAATGTAAAATTTCTTAGTGGATTTTGTCCTTATTAGACAGCATATCCAAATCTGTAGGGAACTCCACTTAGAGTTTAGGAGGTTAACTCCAAGTTCGCTCAAAACTTAAAAGAGCAATTAACCAATTAACCAAAGCTTTAGAACTAATTTAATCAAAGCTAAAAGGTCCATTGTTTCTCAGGTAACACCATAGCCTTTGTGCTGAAACGAGACATTCGGTGCCCTGAAATATTACTGTTCCTCAGTTTGAAAATTTGAGAACTTCATTAAGGTTAAAACATATTTTGGATAAGATTAGATGAGATACCACAGCCTGCAGTTATTTCAGAAAAAATGTCACAATTTTCCAATCAAATGTGTTTGATAATAATTATATTACAAATATAGATACATGAAATAAATATAAGAAAATAGGTTATTCTGGCTGCTTGCAGATGATGCAAGTCAATTGTTACCATGTAACCCATGTTTGCCATTATTGCATATTTACCTATTTTCACTTGTGTTGGTGGTGACCATGGTGAGTTTGAGCTGCTTCAGTAATTGCCCTACTCTTATTTCTGCATATTTGAGCACCCATGTTACAGCCATAGTAATATATGGTTATGTTTAGATAAATAAAATGACTTAGTTAACATTGGGGAAAGATCACTGCCATTAACAATGAATAATAATTATTATCACCACTTAATCTTTTTAAAAAGGCTGCTGTTATGAGACTGGATGGAAAGCCAGACTCTCATGTTACATCCACCATCCTGACATCCAGACTCTCATGTGGTTAAGTACACTTACTTCTTACACAACTATCAACCAATCAGACTGTGGTAGAGCGGGACTTTATAAATATAAATATGTACATCCTATCAATGTGTTTTCACAAAAATGTGATTATGTATAGACTTTGAAACTGTGGAAACCTCCTTAAATGTAGATATGTAAAAGAAATAATAAGCAATTCAAATACAAATCAGTTAGTTAATCGGAAGGATTGAGAGCAACATTTAATTGAAGATTTGAGCAATGCCTAAATAATGTGCCTAAATAAAAACTAAATGGATAATTACCAACTTTTTTAAAAAGAGTTCTTAAACAGCGATCTCCACAAAAATATACAGTGCAGAGCTAGAAAAGATGAAGCAGAATAATAAAATCTCAGAAAGATGTTTTGTCACAATTTTTAGTTGGAGGAAGGCTCTGTTGTTCCCTCCAAATCTGGGACAAGCTGTTCTGTTTTCTGGACACTTGATCTGGTTACTGCACCTAACTGTAACAATCCCTCTTTCTCAATCGCTTTCTCCTATTCTCTCTTTCACACTCGGCCCGCAGTGATTTAATCTCTTCACACTGTGCATCTTCCTTACCTCACTAAAATGCTGGAAACAAACATACCACGAAAATATGGATCCCAACCAGGGTTATTGACAGAAATGTTGTGCTTTGACCACCAAAACAGAGGCATAAGATTAAAAAGTATTTAGGTATAAGCTTTAAGATGTTCAAATTGGGTTTATGGTTAGGTTAAACATGGAGATAGGTTAAGGTTTAAGATAAATGTGCCAGATCTACGAGCATCACATCATTCCACTGAAAGTTTTTAAGAAAGTATTTGTGCAGCATCCTGAGCATAAAACATAAAAAACATACATTACATTGGCTAATGATCCAACAAGAAGCTCTCTACTTACAGTAAATTAATCACTGAAACTGCCAAAGCAGCACAGTCACTGTAGGTCAGCCATATAGTAGATAGCTAACTTCAACTTTCCTTAATGCACTCAATGACAAAACTTCTTCAACCGCTACACAACTGTGTACTAAAACTGCACTAACACCATTATGTTATAATATGCAGCAAGTAAAAGTGTAAGCATACATTTAGTATAAGAACATGATAACTCAAACCGTGCATACTTCCATTGTTTAGCCAGCTATGTCATCAGGAATTCCAACTGTGTACAAAGCAATTGTACACATGTACCTGTTGAAAAGATGAGTTTGGTGTTTTTGCCAAATTTAGAAATATGAGATTTCCTCTCTAACCACAATGCTGACACCATTTTTGATAATGTGGGGGGTTGCAGCACAGACATCACAGAGGGGGAGCTCAAATGAGACTGTAAAAAGATGCGCAAATACAAATCATTGCAAATGCCCCAAATCCAGATGAGATTAAACAAATACCTGGTCTTCTCTGTTGCCTGGATTATAAAAATCCTATATTGTGCACTTGTGGTGTGACATTCAGGTGTCAGCATGGTACACTGGTTTATTTATAGCTACTGTGCAGCTGAAATGGATTCTACACAGCAGCTGGGTCAAACAAGAGAGAACCATTTACAAATTTGCTCTAACTTGAATTAAAATAAAATCCTGCAACAATGACAGTCTTACTGTATGTTTCTTTACCAAGCAAGCCTCATAATCTTGTTTTAAAGCTTAAATGAAACCGTTTCCTAGCAACAACAATGACAAACTTGCTAAAACAAACATTATATTCGCTAATGCTAAGGATAGCTCAGAATAGTTGCCAAAACGACCTGTCAATCAGGCGGCATTACCTTGCGTAACATAAAACAACCTGTCAACCTGGTAGAATCACCTTACAGTAGATATATCGCCCTGTTAAATTAAGTATATATCAATTTCCATATATTCTACTCATATTGAATCAGAATTTCCATCACACGTTGTTTAACAAATAAGTGATGGTGTAGGCCTGTGTTCATAATTTTTATTTGCTGTGTGCCAAGTTTTGAAATAAGTATGGTTATGTTCCCATTAAGGGATGGATTTTTTTTTCTTGTTTGTAATTAAATCCATCATGACTCCACCCCCTGCATGCCAGATTAATTGCAGACCCCAATATAGGTCATATTTTGTGACTTGTGAGTCATTGGTGAAGCACAAACGGGACCTTATGTGCCAAGGCAGTTCCCAAGTAATGACATGAGTAGGTCAAAAATATTCATTCAAAGTAACTCTGTGATGTTTTATGTGAACAAAATTATTATTATTATTATATCAATAAGGAAGGAATGTTACACCAGTGAAGTATCACTCTCAAACAGCTCCTCAAATAGAATTGTTTAATTAATAACTGGGAAACTGAGATTAGTTAAATGGTATCTACACTGTTTTGATTGAATAAAAAGCTTGTTTCATTGCAAATCAAACTTCTGAGATGCTCATCACAAGCCCCTAATGGAGAGTGTGACACCTGTGCTCTGTGCTGTAATCCTATGATCTTTCTCCTCACTCTTTTGTCTGATGCGACTTCACTTTGTCCCTATCAGGAGTCAGTAACCTTTGACACTTTTCTCCTCTTATTTGATGGGACGGCTTGCAATTGGTGTGCTGAACCAAAGGAGTCTCAAAGCATAGGATGGACGGTAATTCTAATCCATGAAACATTTCAGAAGGAAGTGAGAGACTGATTATAGCCCAGTGGTAAGAGGAGCCTGTGTTCAGAGTTGTAGGTTTAACTTTTTTCCAAGGCAGAGTTATGGCTCCCTCATCAACTAATGTTAGGGTGCAAAGTACATATTTCTCTGCAATTCAATAGCCAGTAGAAGGCTGTGGTGTTGCTGGGCCCCGACCATGTATTGACTTCTGTCACTGAGTTAAGAGCTGGGTTTCCATTAGTGAAGTCATTCAGGCTGAGAATGAAGCTCTCTCTTAGGCCACCCTGCACACACAGACCACAGGGGTGCTGTTTTTATAACCTTTTCCATTACTGCTCTTTCCTTAAGATCATCAATAGTTAGCAAGAGTATGCATTTGTGTATTTTTAAACACTTTTGGATTATAAGAATGGCACCTGTCATGTCCATAATATCCTCAAAGGCCTAATCCAGATCCTGAACTGGGAAGAGCATTTCTTAAAATGTGCACTGTGTTTTGTGCATACCACACCTTACATATTGCCATGAATGAATATTAACATGTTAATTCTATTTTCACTGCTGAATAAATGAGATGACATTTTGGCAGTTGGTGTTGATGTTTTTACTTTTTTAGAAGCATGCTGCAGTCAGTTTTTTGTTGGGCCTCACCACATGTGGAGAAAAAAGACAGCGGCCTACTTGGAAAAGGTAAAGCCTTGACTAAGAGGCTTAAATGGAAAACAAAGGCCAAACAGTAAAATAGCTCCAAATCTCCACCAGCCATTAATTCACACTTAGATGCGAGATCTCTGTTAAACGCTGGATTTCTACTGGATGAGCCACCAAAGGGAGCGCAGTACACCCTGGCGCTCCGGCCATGATGTCATCACCTCCATAAAAGCACAGCGCACCAGACAGCTCGCTGTCCTTCCACTGTAACTTAGGTTACTATAGGAGGCGCTCAATGTTGAACTTTTATTTTCCTATGAAGGTCTTAACTCACTGGACGAGCAACAGATGGTTTTGTGTTTGCTGAAACACCTTTTGGACCCCGATTGTTGTACTCCACATAACAATCTTGGCCTGCTCAAGGAAGACACGGTTTTACCTTTTTCTTCACAGACAGGAAGACAACCCCTGAGCCCCACTGAGCCCCAGAGAAAGTCGACTGCTGCCTCCCTCCGCTGCCACCCAAAGGAACAGTTTCGCCCTTGAACCTGCCGATGCTGGCCCGACCAGGTCAGTATCCGAGCCTGAGAGGACCAGATAATCCAAACGGACTGACATGTTGAATCGCTATCAGAAGTGATCCCAAGTACGAGTATTGTGTCTGGGCAGAGATAGATTGTGTGTCATTTCATCTAAGCTTCATTGTTGTGAATTGTGCTTTGCATTATTGTGGAAAGTAACACACCGCCGTATCCTGTTTTTGCTGTGTGTTTTCGTTCTTAGCACATTCCATTGTGTATCGGTACCACGCTGTTGGACTGTTTAACTGTGTTAGTTTTGTAGCCACGGTGAAAGCTAATAACTTTGCTTTATCAGACCTAAGTAACACGGCTGCTTAATCTGTGTGATAAAGACATTTGAGATCCCTTATACCTTGCTCTGTGTGCTTTTCCTTCTCTTTCCTCTCCACTAACCCACACACACGTCAAATGCTCCACGTCATCCTGAGGACAAATAGAGGCTGTCCTCAGCTTTGGCTCTCCCCTTTGTTTGAGTTTTGCGGGTCTGCCAGCAGTTTTGGGTCTGTGTGTGATGACCACCCATGTGGTCACGTATTCATCGCACCCCCCTCTCTATTGTCCAACATGCACCCACACCTCTACAGACACACACATACTTTGCATGCTTGCTCATTGTTGTATGCTCATTGTGTTAAGAATAGACTATAGTGGTTGTCGGCTGAAGTTATTGATGATTAATCAGTGCTAAGATTAAATAAATGCTTTTGTACCTTTAAAGAGCAGTTGCCTGTGGTTATTTTGTGTACGTGTTGTAATGATAGCTGGTTGTGACAGTCAGTGCTCGGATTCACCCTTCACTGTCCACATGTATTAATATAAGATGGTACTTTAAATATCAGCATTTTTAAGTGGATAGACACCTTTTGGTCCCTAATCCCAGGGTGGTGCCCCATAATTATTAATTCATAATAATAATTCTGATTATATTAATAAGTTTATTAATAGTGCATTGATCTTATGCTAATAACCAAACAAAACAGGAAAAGAGGGAAGCAGGCACCTAGTTTCTTTGTTTCTTTGTTTTCATTCTGTCAGATCAGGCACCTGGCTGAAAATGTGATCCCTAGCAACAGGTAATCATGGTAAAATGGTAAAATTATATTTAATATTATAAACAGCCTTCCCATAAATGCCTTTCTTTTTATATTAACCCCTTTGCGTCTTTTTTTTACTGATTATTGTGTTTTTTTTACTTGACAAAGTTCTGAACACAATCGTTACAAAACATATCAATTGTTAGTATTTTAAGTAATTGTTACATTATATAATATTGTATATATATGCATAATTTATACATGATTTTTCACGTGAAAAATCACATGATCACATGAAACCAATGCATTTTTTAAATGTTAGGCAGATACAGGTATACAGATATGGGTCTTACAAAAGGTTACTCTAGTTCCATGAGCAAAGAAAAAACCTTTCGAACAGGCTCTATTGGTTTGCCCACTTATGCATGCACGGCAGCATACAGATATTTGCATGGCAGAATGAACCCACCAACTTGTATATTTTAGTATATTTCCTGGGCTGTATAATGGTCTCTCATACGCTAACCCAGTATACACAAATTCTGCAATTTAAGGAGCAGGGGGGTGGCAGGGTTCGCATCCTCTGGCTATGCTCGTAGCCCTAGGATTACTATGCATAATCAAACAAATACATAGTGATGTAATAAATATGAATTGAGAAGTGTATCAATTAAGTAGTGGCATTGCTCTGTCTGTAGAAAAAGGCTGTATATCCTTAAAAAGAAAGCAAAAAGCAAAAGCAAAAAAATAGAAATTGTTTTTCACCCACGTAAAAGGCACCTGTCATGTTGTTTTGGCAAAAATTTGTTCAAACCAGTTCAGCAGATGGAAAGTCCCCTAATTCACATAACCTTTGAAAGGTTTGCATAACACATCTTGACAGGTGGATGGCAGTATAGCAAGTGAGTCAATCGTGTTTCAGTATTTGAACATACATTCCACTTACACAAGGTGTAAGGAGAAGGTTTCCTTCTCCTACTTGACTCTCGCTCCCTCCCCCTCTCACACATACCTTTCTATCTGACACACACACCTCTCTCTTTCACATTCTTATTTTTGCTCCTGTTATCTTGTTTGATAGAGATACCCACACAGTTTCCATGGCAACACTAAAAAAGATGTCTTTGACTGGGGTGTTGCCTGATAGGAACCAAAACAGAGGAAAGGGAGGAAAGGAGCACAGCACAAGCATTGGTGTATCCAGTGTGCTATCAGTGTACCTGGTTTATTAAAAATAAAACATTTATTAAAAATGAGTTATGAGGAGCTGTTGTGCTGTGAAACAGCATCTGATCACACTAATAATTTTTCACTTCATTTCCCTGACCTTTTCTTACAATGATGTTTGTAGTGATGTTTGTGTGTGTTGGGGGGGTGGGGATGGGGGGGGTTGCTAGTTTGTGTTGTGGTTGTTTTCAGGGTGATCGACCAAAGGCCTGTGGGACTGAGTATTGTTGAATGCAAAGGCTTGTACCTGTAACCTTTCCTGTCTTTCCTCTCTGTGCGTGTGAGAGCATGTGTTTGTGTGAGTCCACCTGTGGGGCACTGGAAGGAGAGGCATTAAAAGATTGCATCTGACCCCACTGAGTAATAACTTCTCAGTGGCCGCAACTGCGCATCGGGGAGGAGGACTAGCTTTATCTTTGCCTGACAGTCTTTCTTTCATTCCCTCTCCCTCTTTTCTTTGCTATACTTCTTTGTTTTGCTCCTCTTTCTGTTCTCAGCAATTTAAGTAGAGCTGGAACACAGCTCCCTCTCCCTAATGTTTCCTTTCTGTACTTGTTCATTGTCCTGATTACTTTTTCCCTCAGCTTAATGTTTGCATAGATGACAGTAGAAAGCATAAGGATGTTTGTCACGCCATATTTATGACACACTTACACTTTACATTCATTACTATTAATTCATATGTACCAATAATAAATCTTTGTAAAAATAAACATCTCAACAGAAAAAAATCACAATAATCAAAATACATTTAGACATAAGAAGCCAGTTGAGCTTGGAGAAACAGACAGAAACTAACCACATTTTATTTCAGGGATGGGGGTTAACCTTCCTTGTCCTTCGCAGTCTTAACAAAAAGTTGTTCTTGACATTCATCTGTAATATGTCACTTTCAAGCATCCACATCTCAACTCTAGCCATCTCTTCCCCAGTGTATCCCTTCAGGCCAGCTCATACATAAGACTTGCTTTCTTAAAGCTACTAATCAATTATCTAACCACTCAAAAAAGACAACATGTGACCGTGACATAATCAGAGGTGTCAAAAGTATTCCTATTCATTACTCAGGTAGAGGTAAAGATACTAGGGTTTAAAAATACTTCTGCAGAAGTTGAAGATTTGGATGAGTTAAATTTATAGAAAACGTAAATGGGATTTTAATGTATAGTAAAATGTTATCTGCATACAGGCGTAATTTGTCTCAATCTGAATACCAGATGTCTGACAGAAGCTGCAAGGCCTTTTTGTCTAATTTTGAATTGAGACAGTTGGTCTTAACAGAAGCATCTGGGGAGTTTTCTTGAACATTTGTACATTCTTATACAAATAAATCCAAAACTTTCCATTCTACCAATGAAGAGAAAGGAATCAGGGAATGCTATGCTATGGTTAAAAAAAAGGGTTTGGGGTGGTATGGCAATATATTGTCTCAAGGCACTACCTAGCCATACAACGTTCTAGCAGTATTAGCTAAAAAGGTTTCTGCATGGAATGTCTCTGAAATTAATCCTGTTTGGAAAAATAAAGGTGCGATCACACAGATTCAGCCGTTTCAAAAATGCCAAAACAGCTGATGCGCCTGAGTGGGGCTGCATGCGCCCCTGCATTTCTAGCTGAGAAGTGCTTTTCTAAGTTCATCTAGTTTGAGTGGTATTTTGAGGTTGTCTGGCTGAAGATGATGTGCTTGTTCTGGGAAAGCACTGTAGTCTAGTGTGTAGACAATATGTGTGTACAGAAGGATCTGAGAGATTTCAAATTTGGTACTTTGATTAAAACAATGTGGATTAGCGCGATCAGATATATATACAAGGTGCAAATTAATTAAATTAGTTTATTCACATTGATACAATATTTTCTTTTTATGAATATCGAAATTGATAAATAATTAAGTAACCCTGTTGATGTACCCTCATAAAAATCTTTATTAAATTAGTCTTTAATACTTTGTATGAATTGTACATCCTTACACAGATTATACTTCACATGTTATTCGAAGTACCTAATATTTAATTTTTACTACATTTTACTTTTTTAAAATACTCTGCTACACCCCAAATCTGTTATTCCTCCATCGATGAGTGTGTGTTGCCTGGAGCTGAGACAGGGATGTTCGAGACTACAACCGCACACACATGCACTCTCACTCTCACACACACACACACACACACACGCAACTAACTTGCTGCGTCTCCTCTGTTTTCCCCTTACATCATCATTAGCAACAATGAGACAAAGCCCAGCTCAAATTAAGGGGAGGTACAGGACAAAATGCTACAGTACAGCGAGCTGTTTGGCATACTGGCTTTTCAGTATGTTGGTAATTATGCTGTTTCTTATGGGAGTTAAAGGTATGAGAAATGAACCAAATAAAGGAAATGGCAGTGTTATTCTGGTCACTGGCTCTGAAACAAGAGGATGATAAGCTGCTACATCATTCAAGGTGATCGCCGGACCTTGCTATGTGTGGGTTGGTGGGGCTGTTTGTCTCCAATGTGAGGAAGATTTCTTGGCAAAAGGCATGCAGCGGTGATACACATACACACATTTGTGGGGGAGTCACAGTGAGGATAATAGGAGCCATTTGCCCTGTTGTGTGAAGGCCTCAGCAGCATTCTCCCCCACTGTTTAACACACACGTAAGCTGACACACATTCTCGATAACAGATATTCATTCAAATACAGCAATGCATTGGCTACTGTCTAGGTCTTTAGACTTCAATTTAGTCAGGAGATTTTCACTCAAAACCACACATGTGAACCTTATGGTGGCGCTAGAGGAAAAGTAAGGGGATCAACAAAGTCAGAAAGCTTCATCCTTTGGAACAATGGGCCTCAAGCAAGAACTTGTACAAACAGATTAGTTCTTAAGTGGCTTGCACAAGTGATTTAGAAGAATTTGCCACATTCACCAATTTTCCTCATTTTGATATTTTGTTTCTAAGCTCGTCATCCCACACCAGCTTATATGTAAGGTTAAACAGGTCATTCCCCAGCCTCCATCAGCCAGCACCACATCAGCAATATTAAATAGACAGATGCTTGGCAAGCCCTTCTTTTATTTATCACCTGAGCCTTATCATCCATGAAAAGTGCTGAAAATGTGGGGATCTAGGGGCCCATAGTAGAAACCGATACATCCATCAACTACACCCACTCTTAAAACCTTCTCACCCTATCTCCCCTTGTTCTCCCTGAACCTGCCATTGGATCTTAATAACTGGTGAAAACACTGACACTGGGGAGGAGACAGCAGCTTCTTTGCCTCACCTCAGATGATAGATGGAAGATATCATATTGTGTGGACTGGTGATGCTTGGGTGTTTGTGTGCGAGTTTGTTTTTAGGGGTGGGGTGCTAGAACTATGTATGTGTGTGTGCAGTGAACAATTGTGTGGACACTTTTCAGTACCTGAATAGTGTATTTCTTCACATTTTTATAGTCCTGCATTGGTATCTTAAGAACAGGATACTGTCTTGGTGCTCACCATTCTTTAAGTTCAGATTTAAATACTGTTGAACTTTCAGGTCCTGTTTTACACTTGGAGGTGTGTTTCCATGGTTTTTTATATCTCCATTTCCAGAAGAGTTTCTTTCTTTGCATCTTTGCTTTCTTTGCTTCTTTCGTTTTTCCACTCAAATCCACTGGACAAGGCAGTAGACAGATGACATACAGCAAATGAGACAGAGTGAAAATATGACATTTACCTTTTTGAATTTGTGTATGGAAGTGTCCAGGGTTTTTTTGGTGTTTTTTTACAAAACACCAATTTACAGTGCATACATTTCATGAGCTAATACTACTACAGCACAGATTATTACGTCTGTTTGATGTAAGTTTGAGAGTCAACGGGTGTGACAATGCCTCTTCATATTAACATCTCATTTGGAGTTTTGGGAAGGCTGTCATGTCATGTCTGCTGTGCTTCGTTTCCTGTCAGGCCTTTATCACAGTGTGCCCTGTGTCCTTACACCTTCTCTGCCTGCCAGACATACTGAGTGGTGAGTGGTAATGCTGTGAATACCTGGTCATCTGTGACAAATGGGACAAGTGGATGGTGGATGAGAGGTGAGGGGTAAAGAGGATTATTGACCTACTAGCAGTAATAGGAATTCTGGAGGCTGCTTATGTGATAGAGGGTACACCAATAAAATCAAGCAATACAGTGTTCCACATTGTGGCAAAATTGTTACACAGATAGTCAGTGGTAGAGTCTATAATGTGAATTCCTGGATATTATATGTTTTTCTGCAATTTTCTGTTGGTCCCAGTAACATTTGTTCTTAATGTGTACTGAAGTAGAATATCACATGACATGGTTAAGCTACATTTGAGTCAAAAAATGTTATAAATGCAGTTTCCAGGACAATACTTTCCACTCATATCTTAAGATGGTTGTTTTCCAGTTTCATTCCACTTACATTGTGCTGTCTCTGTGCCATCTCTGCACATATGATACTGTGATGTGCCATGGACTGGTTATTGATTTCTCGTGAAGTAGGTATGTGTCTGTGGGTACTGGACAGACCCAGTGGGGCATGGTCCACATCCTATACAAAATAGAATAGGTGCAGCTCTCTAAGCTATTGGGCCCACTGGTATGGTCACAGGGTTATGTTTTAAAATGAGGGAGTAAACTTGGAAAGATACATAATTGACGGGGGATGTGAGGGTCCTCCCCCAGAAAAAAAGATTTAAAAGGTAGGTAAACTGCATTTATTGTGTTTGTTGCGTTTATAAACTGCAACCTTTGCGAACGCTCCTTTTCCACAACCGAATCCCATCCAATCGCAAATCGGTTCGGCATTTCAGCAACATTACATTCCTACTTTTACCTAATTTAAAGTTTGGCTGAAGTCACTGGGCCAAGCAGGTTCATTCAACATACACTAGTCTATCTTTTCATATGTTGTATTTTTAGTCCATGATCACAGTTCCGATTCTCACCTTTGCATTCAGACTGTGTGGATTGACAAACTGTTCCAATGCATGCGGAGCCAATACAAATGACGGGTTCGACTGAACCAACTCAAAGGGTCCTCAAATAATGTGTGATTTTTCTATTACTTGTTTTTGTCAGGTTCTGAAAATAGTAAAATGATCATTGATATAGGTTGCTTGAATATAATCACCTGATTGCGGGGACTGTACTGTATGCTGAAAAGTTTACTTTTAAAAATACAAAAAGTGGGGTAGCAAAACCATAACTTTGCTCCCACTAAGTGAATAATGGGATTGCATTTGCTCCACATGCTTCATTGCCTATGCCCACTGGTTCCTTTAACTAGCTGAAGAAAAAGCTGTTTTTGGGAGCCGATTCTCCAGATAAACTTATACACAAGGTGAGACTGAGGTGGGACCCACGTAGTAACTGGATGTAGACTAAAAGTCTTTAGTGCAGCGCAAACACAAGTGAGGGATGAACCCACTTGTGATAGCCTTAGAGGTCCGTGCTTATACTCCTAGCATCTGGAGTTACAGTATGTAACTAACATTCAAGCCTATTCATTCTGAAAGAGCAATGACCAACGGCAAAAGTCCAAGACTCACCCTACCAATAGTGTAACTGCATCACTCAGTCAGGGACAGACTTTCGTGTTTATCGGCCCACTTTCCTGCAGTGCTTTGTCTTTCCTCGACCCAAACCAGAACCCACTTTTCTCGGGTTCGTGTGTCAATATTTCCAATACCTGAGTGGATCCAAACAGATTTATTATCAGCTTTGATCACGTTATAATAATTGAAGGAGAATAATGTGCTTTTTGAGGTGACTCTTAGGACATGTATTGCCTCTATTTTAGATCTCTGCTGCTCGTTAATTTGTGGTACATGTTAAAATCAGTGTTGGTGTTCTCTCTCTGGGTCTAATTATCCTCAGGTGTATTTTGGACCTGTTCTGACTCATCTGGTCACTTTTGTATCATGATGGTTGCATGTCCATGGGTTTTCCATGGGTCTATTTTGGATCCAGTCCAACATTTGGGACCCATGATGACCTGTAATGTATGGTATATTTATGACTATTCCTATCTGCTTCACACATATTTATGATCGCCATTATTTACCTTCTACCAAACTGTCAAACTGTTGACAGCAAGGTCTGTGGATTATCCTTAATATAAAAAGATACGGTCTTTTGCATTCATCCTCCATGAATGCCTGTACCAAATGTCATCGCAGTCCAACAGTTCAAGTCAAAATATTTCCTTCTGTGTCGCTCTGCCCCTAAGTGTTCAAACAATATTCCAATACACAGACTCACATAATATCACCATGTCTAAAGATTGTTTGAAAGCTCATAAAACTCAAATACATTTTCTATTTGACCATTTCCTAGACAAACTAGAAAAACTGTATAGACAGCTTTAAAGAGAACAGGTGGCATTCCCCTGAATCCCCACATTATGCATCTTTAAAGAATACTTAGCTGCAGTTTAGCAGTGTTAGTAAAGCTAATTTTGGACCAATCATGCAACTGTGTGTTTAACCAATGAAAACGGTGTTCAACTGAACCCAAACAGATCCTCAGCTGAGGTAATCAAATGCTAACTGACAGCTTCAGCCCCACTGCATGAGTCAGAAGTGAAATATTCTCTCATTAACATGTTACACAAAAGACTGTCGCTCTCAACTCTAAACCTAATGAATATGAAAAAGGTGCAGACTCATGGATATTATAGAGGACGTCTGCACTTGCAAAAGCGTGATTTAATGCTTCTTTATGTGCACGGCAGCAGTCAACAATGGGCATGTTTTAGTGCTAAGTCCATCCCCATAAGAGTGTAAACACTGGTGACAGCTTAGTGCTGAAATATGCTTGTTGTTGACTCTTGCTGTGCACATACAGAAGCATAAATTCAGACTTGCGGACATCCTTTTTCAGTAGTCTTACTCATTAAAATGTTTCCTTTGTGCGAACGGACCAGTGTGCCAGTGTTTGATCAATATTCCATAATCTGAAAAGAAACATTACATAAGCATTATTGTAATATAGAGCACACAGGCCAGTGCATAGCATACAATACCCTGTACATTACTACATGTTTACATTCAGCATTTTCTATAAAAACTCAGACAGCATGTCATACAACTGTGGTTGTCAACCCCAGCCCTCAGGAGAGAGTTCTGCTGGTTTTCTATCCTACCAGGTAACTAATAGTGTTCACCTGGCTTCCCAGGAGAAATTCATTCCCTCATTAGATGGTAGAATGGAAAGCAGCAGGGCTTTGTGAGAGTTGCCTTCAACATGCCATACATGGTGAAAAATATTCACTTTTACAAATATTAAAATGATCTGGAGCTGTATTCGCAAAATATTTAATCTTACCACTACAAACCATAAACTGAGCTCAAGACTGACAATTTCCTCAGTCGTCAATTTTTCTGGTGAAAATACCAATTGAGGTTTAAGTCTGACAAATGCTAAGCACAAAATATATGAAAATAACTCACAGTTAGACAATAGGCTAACTTAGTTAGCTAGCTTAGAAACATAACATAGACAGATAAATCAGATACCTTGTTTCATGAAACCTGCAGTGCTAACTCACTGTTTTGCTTTATGTGAGAAAAACATGACAAAAAGCAAATTCATATACTTTCTCCAAATTTTTTCCAACCAGCTAAATCCTCAAATGCTGACCCCCCTGAAAAATTGATGACAAATGCTTCTGCTCTAGACAAATGGTTTGTGTGTGTAAGGTGACATAAGGACAACGGTTTTATTCGATGCAATCAAATCATAGCTGAAGTTTTAATATCTAAAGTAAGACAACCCAATCCTGCAGTTTACATGTGAATACGGGTTGAACCTTTCCCTAACTATAGCATTACCTTCAAGCCTTCTTGGGTTCGGACCAAGTTGCACGTCTACCCTGGACCCCTCTGGCCCTCTGTTACACTATCACTCTGCCTAATGTTGTTAATGAATTGGACCTGATTGCTGTTGATTAAAAATGTCCTTCCCATAGACTGCAGTCCTTCCCTTAAGGTGGAACAGCTTGTTAAGACTTGTGCAGGTATTTTGAACGTCACTGATGTGGCCCACATGATTTTTTTATTTGAGCTAAATTGAGAAAGCGCCAGCTGACATGTTGATCCTGTAATCTAGTATCCTGTAATATGTAGAACTGACAATCTTCAGTTACAGAACAACTGAAGTTGTTCTTGGCTGTTTAAGTGGTTTTGATAGAAAAACAATAAATGATATGTCACTTTACAATGGAGATCTCATACATAGCATTTAGTGTAGTACTGTGCTTCAGTCAAGCCGTAAAGCAAGAAGAAGGCACATAATAAAAGCTGGAACAGTGCCTCAGCCCATTAACGATAAAGGGGGAAGTGGGGGATGATAGGCACGCTAATGCATATTAAGCACAACAGCATTGCTGGCAACTACCATCACTAGTCTTTATGTGAAAGAGGCTTTAATGGATAATTGATTAAGCCATAAATTAGCACCCCACAAACAAGCAAATCAAAAAGAGTGAAGACAGGCAATTTCTCACTGGCGCCAGATGTCGCCAATGGAAGGGGAGGGTGCAATGAGAAGACTGTATGGAGATGTGCTTGATTTGTGATATTGTGAGTATACGTGTATGTGTGTATGTAGTAAAAAATAATTTCCCTTGTCTAGCACACAGCTATATTTACTTGTTCATCTCCATCTATTTTTCTGTCCTTCCATCAACCCCCCATTCATTTATTCAGTCACATGTCACATCCTGTCCAACAATAATCTGTCCATTTATTTTTGTAACTCCTTTTTAAATCATTCATCTGTCCATGAATGAGCCATTTTGCATTAGCAATCACATAATCAAAGCTTCATGGGTTATCTTTCTTGCCTTCATACAGTATATCGCTATACTTTAAAACATCATCCAACTGTCCATTATTTATGCACATATTGTCATGTATCCATCCACTCATCCATTTTCCATTCACATTAATTTATCCCTTAACATATGTTCCTATCCAACAGTACTTATATTTATCCATTTATTCATCCAAACCCTGCATCTGTCCATGCATCAACTAAATCATTCACCATTAATCCTGCCTTTGTCCACTTGTGTAACCCTGTTCCTCCACTACTTAGTTATTCAACCATCTAGCTGCACATTCATGAATAGTCTTCTCTTTAGCTACTGTATCTGTCTGTCAGTCATTCCACTTTCATTCTTTCACTGCTCTATCAACCATCCTTTCATCCCCTCTTTCGTCTATCAATCCATCAATCGTTGCCCTTTCTATCAGTCCCCCCACTGTTTTGAACCATTTTCAGTATTCGTCTGTCCATTCGTAAATCAATAATTTACTCCCTTAACTTCTTCATTCACCTCACTTTATCCATTAATACCACATTAGTGCTTGTTTTGTTCAAAGTCACCAACAAGTGTGACCTTGGACCACCACAGTCACCCTGCCCCGGGACCCTCTTCCCTGGAGAGAACATTTCAGCTGAAGAAATACAACGGACAGAGCCAGCAGGCATTTGACATTTCTATGACATTTCCATTTTCCCCTCTCCGTTCTTTGTACATACACCTACTTGTAAACAGTATGATGGCTTTACACAAAAGCTTGGATTTTTTTTTAACAATGGGCGACTGGGAAGCACACAACCTTTTACAAGGCACAGGGAGCAAAATGCAAGACCTTAGAATTTCTCGTCCTTTAGCTCTCACTCCCTGCTTCTCCCCACCTTGTACTATGAAAGTGAACTATTACATGTAGGAATGTGTGTGTTGCAGGAAGTAAAAAAAATATGCGCACACATTATAAAGTCTCTTGTAGTGCTAAACAGCACATATTATGTTTTTATATTTCATGTAAATTTTACATGACATACACAATCTGGTACACAAAGCTGCCATGCATTACATTTATAAAGAATGACAACAGTAAAACCATAGATTTTTTAACCACATTGTCCCATCTGTCCTGCCTTTCAAATAAAACTGCCCTTCCAAACCTAACCAATTTCCCATTGCTTTACACTTTCAAGGTTATGTCCTTCCCTGACATCCTGTTTCAACAGAAAATAAATCAAATTAAGGAGGTAAGATGCCATTTTATTGTGAGATTAGTCATCATTTAGCTGCTCAGCTGCTACAAGTTCTCATTATCTCAGTTTTGATGCAATGCAAGTGAACAACAGTATCAGACAACAATACAGTATACTTCACACTGATACTGCTAATACGGCATTAATCTACAATAGATTATTAATGTGCTTATTCTTGAACATGTCCAACAGACCAGTTTTCTAAATGTGTGGTGCATCCCTTTAATTTATTTTATTCGTCAGTGGTGGGTGTGTAGTGTAATCGTTGCTTTTTTCCGTGATTCTGATTGAGTGTTTCACTGAAGATGCATTACTACAGCTTCAGCTTCATCATTACTACAGCTTCAGCTTCGGACAGACAAACAACGCTCAAAAATGGACATACTGTAAATGTACACACTCATGAAAACACACCACATACATATTTTTGCAGCTATGTGCCACCCAAAGAAAACCCTCCCAAATTAATTTCAATGCATATTTACAGTCTATAAGCATATGGGATTTCTATAACATGTAGATGCACTGTACACATTAATATACACATACTGTTCACACATCATTAATTAATCATTGCCTGCAATCTGTACCGCTGCAGTCATAATTATGCCATCTTTCAACATTGCAGAGTAAATTAGTCTAAATGGAAATCAAGCCATCGTTGTAGCAGTGTCTCGGCAACATTCAAATTGCAGTCTTACCCAGCCCTTAAAGGTCAGCTCAGTCCTCAGCAGTGGTATGATCAGAGAAGCAAAATACATGCATGTTTGTCTTAATCCTTGAAAAAGGCTGCCTTGTATTCCAGACATGTTCTCTGTTGCTAGACGATGTTACTGCCTGGATCATTGTACATTCATTATGACAATGT
The DNA here is from genome assembly GCA_011952105.1 of Coreoperca whiteheadi. Lineage (NCBI taxonomy): Eukaryota > Metazoa > Chordata > Actinopteri > Centrarchiformes > Sinipercidae > Coreoperca > Coreoperca whiteheadi. The sequence goes on along the minus strand of CM022489.1, from coordinate 11,546,791 downwards.
TCTAATACACAGGACTGGAAGAGGTTGAGGCAAGCAATGCACAGTAAATGTTAAATAAGTTAGTAGAATGATAAATAAATACTGTATACCCATTAATGTGTCAATGTATCATTCCTTAATCTTTTCTGAAATGTTTTCATATTTTGTCTGCCTTGTAAGCATTGAATTTTTACAACGCTGTAAGTTTTGCAGCTGAGGACACCTAATTACCTCCCCTGGGATGCACTGAGTATGTCTGCATGTAAAGTGTCTATTTAAATGTTGAACTAGATATAGAGTAAATTAATCACATTATTTTTTATGGTTCTTTTCTGGCTATATGACGAATTCATGTGAATGAATATTTCTGCCCCTCTTCAATATATGCTGCAATATTTCCCATGTTGCATTTTTGCATACTCTTTATACAATTGCATACTGTTGATATTTTGTCCATAATTGTCCATATTTTGATATGGCAAAAATCCTATATAATCTTTGTTTTAATATGTTCTTGTCTGCTGCTTCATGTGAACACTCTAACCCACTTGCTGATTTTTATTTACATATTTTCTACTTAATATGTCTGACAACCATTTTTTCTTTTCTTATCTTATGCTCATGTCATGATCCCGCTAGCTTGTGCTATGCTCTCTCTCTCAGTGTGTGTGTGTCTCAAGAAGAGCCTCCTTGCTCTCAGCCCAGACAGCCTGCCCTCAGTCACGCCAAGACGGATCTCTGAGCCCCTCACGTCAGCATTAGCTCCAGTGCGGGCCTTCTCCACACCAGTCCACCCACCAGCTACTGCACCATCGCCATTTCCCCATCTTGAGTCACAGCCAGCCCTTTGATTCCCTGCACCTTCAACCCTAATGACAATAAAGACCTCTCTGTGTCTGCATTTGGGTCCACCACACCAAGGAAATTGTAACACTACTCTTCTTGGCTGTTCTTCTGTCTTGTTACTACTTGCTCATTAAAGCTGCATAACTTCATACACTGGCAGCCCCAAATAGTAGTGAAAGGGAAACACGTTTTTGAAAAGTTCTTACTTCAGTACAAAAATGATCTTATAAGGTGCTATAAGTACACTGCACACGTGCTGTCATGTGGGCATGGAAACCAGCTAGTTCCAAGAAATTCACCTTTATGTGACCCAGCATGTAAGTCAAGCAGAGTGTCCTCTATGCAGGTTTGCTAGTAGTATTGGACTGTCTCAGCACAGTGCAGTGAGTTTGTGTGGCTATGTAAGCCCCAAAGGAAAAACGTGCCACTACCCACGCTGCTAAAAGTAAGCTTCAGTTTGCCACAGTAACTCAGACAGTGTAGAATGAGTTAGTAACACTGAATTAAAGTTGTCTTGCATCCTTTGCGATCATTATCAGTGTGTAATTTGCATGGTATTTTATGAGTATGCCGAGCCAGGAAAAGCTGTCAGACTCAGAGCAAGAGGTTAATTTACTTTAAACACTATACCACTGCAGACCCAGTAAGAATCAAGCTCAAAAAGGAATCAGTACATATATGATTTGGTTGTTTTTTTATTTTATTTTTTGTCCAGCTCTAGTACCGGTTTTTCTGTGAGACCTTACACCAAAGGATACCAAATACTTCAGGGGAAAAATCTAACCTTTCATTTGCTCATTGCCATTTAGAAGATAATTTGTATTTTCTGTTTGGTTGCACTTTCATTTTCTGTGTTTATTTTTTATATTTCAGCATTTTTAGACTCCTATATTTTGCACAAGAAATTACCTAGTTATTCTCCAGGGTTTCATCCCATCCCGGATTAAATATAATAGATGTACTGTACAGTATAAGCATGTTCTTAACACAAATCCTTCATTACTGCATCGCTGAGGCTAAACTACAGCTGCATTTACACCAACTGTATGGAGCACCAGGCCTACTGCTCCCGAATCCACACTGCTCACCAAACCACAGCAAATTGTCCTGATTGGCCGACATGGAGAGGAAGTCAAGGCGCTTGAGTTCCTGCCTGATGCAATTTATTGCCCTGCACACAACAGACTAATGGCCCATTGGCTGCAAACAGGGAGCAAAAAGAGGCTGCTGCTAATGAGGACTGTCTGTGAGAAGAAGGGGGAGACAAAAAGACCAGAAAAGAGGTGAAGACACAGAGAGATAAACAGAGAAACAACACAGACTGAAAGGGAGAGGGATGGCAGATGGAGTGAAGGGATGAGAACGGGAAATGGTGACAATAAGTGGAAGAAGTGACGGCGACAGAAGTGGAGAGTGGAAGGAGAAAAGGAGAGAAAAAGAAAGACGAGAGGGACAGCCGCACTGTGAGGAAGAGAGAGAAATAGGAAAAACAGAGCAGTGTTGGATAGCAAAGCATTACTGAGGTTATAATAATGTAAATCCTTTTTCAATAACGAGTAGTGTATGTTATTACATTTCAGTTTGAAATTCAGTAAGTATATCGCAGTAACTCATCACACCAACTCTCTGTTACATTTTGGGAATTTGGGAATTAGCTTGTTTCATGGGCGCCAGAGGTAGAGGGGTCCAAGGGGCCATTGTCCCCCCCCCCACACACACACACTTTATGCCCCTGTCCCACATTCTTTTAAAGTCGCAAATCACTCCCTGCGCGCCAAATCCCCTGCTTATTCTTTTTACTTGTAGTACGTACGGCAGCTGCCCTTACAAAGTAAATAACGTTGCATGGAGGAGGCATCCTATTGGGACATACTACTTTGCCCTAACATTGTGCCTTGAAATTTGACTCTTTTGCTCATACGTCTGTTGCAGGCTATATTACTTAACATGACCTTGGAGATACAACAATATGCCATTTGCTGAGCTTGCCAGAGACGGAGGTCAACCAGGAGAGCTCTGCTGTTGTTACTTTTTAATGTATGTAGTTTTAACTTAAATTTTAAAACTACATACATACATTGTAGATTCTAACATCCAGTATTATATTCAGGACAGTGAATGCATTTCTCTGTCAGTTATTTTCATAGTTATGTCCTTTTGTTGTTATTGGTTATCTTTGTGATTACTTAGTTCACTTAAACAATTCCTTTTATCCCTATCTATCGGGCTGGTCCATCCATGTACGAAACACATAGGCATCGTAGCTTTGGTGGCTCTGGGTAGCTTGTGGAGTGAGAAAGTGATGAGGCCACTTTTGGGCATGCAGTCTTTCTAATTACGCATTTTCACAGTCTTATACTTAAACAGTTTTATGACTTTCTTGACATGAAAAATTATCTTTTCAATTGACAAACATCGTATGTGTAATTCATGGCACAATTCAAATGGCATCAAAAGATAATTTGTCTCTTGCCATTGACTTCCGCACATATTTTTTCCAAAATAAGTTCCCATGGTGGTCCACCGGAAGGGGAGGGACTTCGCCTCTCTATATGTCAATCAGGGGCACGTTCAGCCCTGGCAAACCATGGCAAACGTTTTTTTAAACGGAAATGGTGGTGCCTTGAACACCTTGTTGTGTAAGCAAGTGCACTGCCTTTTAATAGAGCCATGTTTATATACACATGGCTGCTGCTTGGGTAACACCTCTGACACACCCACCAAACGAGAGGAAACGCCTCAAATTCAAGGAAATATGTTGTTCAACCTGGAAACCAAAGCAAAACGGTGTGCACCGTTTTCGGATTGAATGTGTATTGGGACATACTAAATCGTACTATGCCAGTAGTGTGGATATCGGGACACAGGGACTATATCCCCGCAGATGCCCCTATATTGCAACACTTATGGTAAAAAGACGTTTCAATCGTTCCCGTCCACTCTGAGACATTAGGTAAAATAAAACCCGCAAACATAAATCGGGAAGAAGATTTACATTTTATCCCAATCAAAGAGTGATATGATTAACGCTACCTCGCTCTCTGCCGTTGTTATTTTCTTGCTTGCACCGTCTCCGGGAATATGAAGACGTGGAAGCGAGCAAAGCACGCCAATTTCTCAGTTCTTGGCTGCAAGAACCAACCCAAAAGTCTTCATCTACTTCCACCACCGGAGGAAGTGAAGTCCCAGCGGATTAACTTTGTTTCTGATGGAAATGTCCCCGCAACAACTGTAAAACGCTTAAACGTGCGCGCTAACCATTTTATCTGGGACTGCTTCTTCAACGAGGGCGAGTAACTTTCAAACCAGGATTCGCTTCACTTCAGCTTAAGCTCAAGGATGGACCGGTACCCACTTCACATTTGGAAGCTGTAAGTGTTGCCATTTTTACGTTGTTTTATGTGATGTATGTACTGTTTATTTTGCACGTTGGCCTGTTGAACTTGGCGTTAGCATGTTCCGCGCCTAACGTGGCTAATACTGGCCGTAGGTCTCCAGTAACGTTACACATGCTGAAGCAGTGTTGGAGTTTGTAATTTTGAGGTACAGTCAAGAGAAAGTGTGTGAATGTTCAGCCTCATTTGAAGCCAATAACCAGAGTAGTAGGTTGGACGTGGGAAACTGTTTTTTCACGTTGCTTTTTGTGGTACTTCGTATTGCAACGCAAGCCGAGCTGGCTTCGTTGTTACAGGAAATGGTAACGTTAGGCTAACGTTACCTTGTTCATGTGAAGTCTCCGGTCTGTCTACAGATACACATACTTTTTGGCCCTCCATTTCTGAAATGAATCCGGCGGCCTTGGCTCGTTTGCGGGCTTACCTGGAGTTATATGGGAGAGTTGATATCAGTTTTATCGCTGTGTGTTCAATGGAGACATGCGTTGGTGGTGCGGCTACTAGCCTCCACCCAAAGTGGAGGAATACACCTTCCCATAACCTCAAAGTTGTCTTACTTATATATTGTCTTCTTAGCTGGCTAGCTAGCTACTTGTAAACATATGTTTAGGATTCATCTGGGTTTTGTTCTTGGTTAGGGGGTGTGTTTACAGGGGAACTGTGCGTAGTCACCAGGCCTAAGCTAGCTAGTTGTCTGTCAGTCAATGCCTCCAACACGTATGCTGGCAGCCTGTTGAACCACAATGCCTTGTTCTGCATGTGTACAATATAGCTGTGGCAGCCTCTGAGTGGTAGGAAAGAAACAGAAGGATCTCGCAGCATTAAGACAGCGTGCACTCAGTCCTGACAGCTCGCCACACACAGCGCGCATGGTGAAACGCGTGTACTACATACAAGCACACACATACGGCAGCACTGCAGTGAAACAGGCCGACGGTTAGAGGACGGATGCTGTCAGATCTCGCCAGAGTGTGTGACTGAGACAGCGACAGGTCTCGATCAGAGTTAGTTTCCTCCTGACCTGTCTGTCTGAAAAACGCCATTCTAGTTTCAGAATGTTGGGGAGCTATGTGGCTTGTGGTGTTGTTGTATTGTCATGGTTATACCTGACGTCCTCCTTTCTTTCCCACTGTTTCATTACAATTTGCATTTTCATTGAACTCTGGTCGTCATTCCCCACCTGTCCACTAGATCCCCTCAGAGTCCTGTGCCAGTCACCTGACCCTGCTTCCTCCCTGCACACCTGTTGCTCATTCCCTCAGTAAGCCACTTGTCCCTTATCAATCCCCAGTGCATATAATAGTGAATATATCACCAACTTTCCCCACTCTCATATTCCAGATTGTCAATGTGGCTTAACTGTCATTGGGGTTCAGCCATCAAGGTGAGATGGTCAGCAAAAAAATATTTTCGGGGAGTGTTTTAAATTACTCTTTAATGTACAGTTTTCCTCTTTGAGCTACTCTTTCCCACTGCACAATATTAGCGAGTGAGAGAGACTCTTATTGTATCTATACATCTTGTATTTTCAACAACTTGCTTGGTTACACACACACGGACTCATCTGAGAACCTACTCAAACACAGAGAATAAAAGCTGCTGTGTGGCTGAGCTTCAAGGCAGCAAAGCACGTGGCTGTTTAGCCTCAAGTGCCCGCATTAAAGTCATTAATACTGTTAGCCGACAACCTTGATGAACCTAACCGAGTGTGTGTACATCTACTTTCAAAAGACAGGAAGCAACTCTGCTCCAGTTCCCTGACAAGTAAATTACAAGTAGTTTCCTTTAGTATACTAAAACAAGTTGGGCCACACACCTTCAGCCTTCAGAGTTAACTCGATTCCCAACTGAAAGTGAATCCAAAATCCTGCTTCTGCATGGTGCAGGCTCAGTTGTGCATAAGAGTTAGTTAGAAGTTAGCTCGTTCGTTCTGCACACATCCCATGAGCAGTGAGAAGTGAGAGCCGCTAACCAGTGACTCGTTGAGCGAGCTAACCCAGTACCACAAAGCACACACCCCCTGAGCAGAAAAACGAGTCATTCACGAGTACAGACCCACGCTGAGCTGTGAAGAGCCAAGCTTCCGCATCAGGTTGTTGCTCCTTCAGATTGCACTAAAATACTCATTCTTTCTGATTTGAATCTCTCTGTAGCATGAATTTGTTTTCTTTTTGCGTGTGTTTATATGATTGTGGCATTTAAAGGTCCAGTGTGTAACATGTTCATGAGTCGCGTCACTATGTTTACTTAAAAGAACCGGTCTTCTCATCACTACCCTGTATCTGAGTCTGCCGTGTCTGTAACACTGATCAAAGCATGATGCATCAGAAAATTATTTCCTGCTTTTCCCCTTTCTTACCCCAAACTCACAATTCACCCTCCCCGACACCCACACCTATGCAAGCAACAAGCTGTTAGCAGAAACAAAAATGTACATTAATCTGTCCGTCCGTAAGATTTGTCTAGCAGGAGGCACAGAATATACAGTGTATCTACTGTAGATACAGCATCCTCCTCCTCTCCATTTCTGACTTAACGGGCTGTGCTCTGCAGTGGAAGGTCTCCAGGGTGTTAAGGTCCATGCGAGGAGTAATTCCCACAGCAGCGCTGCAGAGCGAGCTGTCACTGGCTCAGCAAACAGGAGGCACAGAGGCTAAACGCCTGTTCCTGCCAAGGGAACAAGGAAGCAGAGGAGAAAAACGATGGACGGGAGAAAACGGCACATCACTGCCTCCATTTAAGTTTTAGGAAAAGATGGATTTTTACAACCCTTTGCTTTGAGAAGTGCTGAAAACGTAGTTACTGTATAAGCCTCACATTCCCACAGTTATCCTACATCTTTCCTGTCTTTAATACAGTGCCACTGCAAAGCGCCGTTTTCATTGCATTTATCTTTAAACAACCCTGCATTAATGCTTTAGGAGATTTTGTTTTAGAACTAAATAGTGTAAGAGAAGTGCTGTCTCTCTCAGCTGGTGTATTGGTTCACCACTATCCCTATAAATTCAAATCAAATATCAAAATTTCTTTGATCAAGCCAAAGTGCAATATTATTTGAGCTTGTTAAAAAATAACTGGGACTCCAAAAATAGTGTCTGCATGTGTAATTGTAGCAGTACAGCATTTCCAATGTGCGTCATAGCTGTCTGCAGACTGCTAGTGCTTTACCAGTAACAGTACACATTTTTAGTTTGGGTTTTACAATGCCACAGAATTTGTTACTGTAAGTAACAGCTCTAATAAAGATTCTGTATTTACGTAATGTGATGATTAGGAGGGGTCTTGGGTGCTGTCAAGCCAAGACTGAAGAGCGACACCCAGTGGCCACTTGTAAAACACTCTGCCCCACCAAAGCTTCACAGGGATCTGTGAATTTTTACAACTTTACCTGCCGGTCCAATCACTGTATGCAGTCCCATCTGCCAAGCCAGAATGATAGTTAAAATGTGCAGGAATATATAAGAGAGGATAGTTTCAAAATCCCAGCGCAAGCCGTTGCAAACCGCCTGTCTTCATGTGTTCATGATTTAGTCTTGTACTGAAATCCTTTTTGCTCTCTCCTCCGTTTGCCTGCTATTTTCATCACTGCCCCTCTGACGCAACAGCGCAGCATCCATCAGTCAGTTATCATGAGTAACACATGAATCGAAATCGATGCAGTCGAATTCCTCGCTTTGATGTATTATTTCTAACCTTAAGTCGAGCTCACATTACTTAAAATCATTTATGCATGTGAGGAGAGTCTAAACTTATTTGGCTTAAAGTACAAGTGGTGTGTAGAAGATCAGGCTGCCAGACTTTTTGTATCTGTAAATGTATATCACCTTGGAATAATAGTTACACAGCTGTTCAAACAGAAGGGGGAAAAACACAGTTCAGTGCATCATGTCGACTTTAAGTTTTTAATAGTCTGCTGATGGTAGAGACTAAGAATATAATAAAGGTCTACTGACAGTCGCACATACTCTGAGAGAATCTCCTTTTTATCTAGGCCTACTTATGCCGCTGTTTTGTTAAAGCTCGTAAGTGGATCTGTTGGTGCCGATGTCATTAAGTACCACGTTGGTTTCAATCATTTCTATAGGTGACGTCATAAACAAGAAGCCTCCTCCACACACGGCTCAAACATAGTGCTGACGAAGAAAGTCAACAGAGCAGACACATACAGGGAGAGAGAAACCAAGAGGCAGACGGGGGCAAGATGAGCAGATTAAAGTGGTTTATGATTACTAGAATAAGGTGGAATTAAAATGGTAACATAAGAAATAACCTACTCAAAATAGTGTAATAGATTACTGTTTTCTTTCAAATATAATATTTTCAATAGACAAATATATTTTTTGTTCCAGAATGATGCCCTGCAGTACATATTTTGTTTCTTGTTAAATGTTAAGAGAAAATTATTGAATAAAATATTGAAATATTGAGACAATATTTATATTGGGTAAATTAAATGTTATATTAATCAGGTAATAAAAAAACATCTTTTAGAATAATCATTTAATTTGTCGTTTAGGTTAATCGATGAATCCAAGAAATAATTGTTGGCCCTATCGATAGCCAGTGTTTGGTTTGTCTGTTCTGGGCTAATGTAGAAATAAGGCGCTGCAACATGGCGGCCTCCGTGGAAGGGGACCCGCTCCCTCTGTAGTTATAAACGGCTTGTTCTAAGGTAATGAAAACACAACTATTCTTATTTTCAGGTGATTACACACTGATAAAAACATACTTAGAAATATTATATTCCATTTCTGCTAATAGATAGATTTGTATTTCCTGTTTGTGCATCTATCAATGATCTTTCCAGTATTTTATAAGATATTCATGAATTTAGTTAAGTAAACAATACAAAATTCATTCTTAGAAAAAGAAAAACAAGTACAAGGTTTCACTTGTTTACCCTGGAGTGGCGCCTGGAGCACAGCTGTTTTGCATCGGCACAGTGCTTGTACCTCTGAGGCTGTTTGGTATTCTAATGTCTTTTTGCTATCAATACATTTCAATAAATTCATATGATAAAGCAGTTTGAAGAAAAGTGTATTGTAAATATTTGTCTTTATTAGGTTATCCCAGTTCATTTACGTTCCACTTTCCCTTTTTCCATCTAGATTGAATTTTGCTTAATTTTATCAACTTGCAACACCTTCAACTTTTTTCAGCTCTTTCTTACTGTCTGTGTTAGTCTCTATATGCTTTTATCTCTTGCCCTCCCTCTCATACATTTTATTTTTTTAGGTATTTAGGCACTGTTATCCAGTGTGTGTGAGGGTGCAACATTATACTAAGCCTTTGCAAAAGCTTTTCTTTTTAATTCCATTACTGAATTCTGCAGCCTTTAGTTTGATACTGGTCTCTCAAAATTATGAAATGACCAGTATGTCTTAAAATGCAGGTAACTGTTACCCTATGCAGTAAAAACAAAATGTATTTTTACCGATCCACGTTAAATCAAGGAGTAAAAAGTTAAATAGCCTGCCACTGTTGCATGTTGTTGAATTTGTTGCAATATCTCATAATCCTCTCTAATCCTCTCTGTTTATAGCAAAGTACAGGTTTTCATGTTGTCTCTGATTTGCAATAATAGAGTGAAATTTTACTTTTGCCCCCCCCCACACACACACACAACCAACCATGGAGAAATCTAGAAGCCATACCTCCTCTCAGGCACAGTGGAAGCTATCTGACATGCTCCATTACGTTGTGCTTGTTCCAATTAAAGCTGACACCATTTGCTGTCATGAGAATGGTGATACCCTGTAGAAAAGTAACCCATCCCTGCTACACCCTCTGCCCAGTGGGTTTAGGTGCTTCTCGATGTATATAATGTTGTTACCAGAAGATCTAGACTGTCAGATGGCGATCCAAAGGTTGGACCTCTTGGCATGTGTTCACAAACATAGTCTTAGACAAAAATGGGAAATTGGTGATTTGAAATCCATCTAATGTCACAAATTACTCTCAAATGTGGGTAACTGGGTTCAAAATGGTGATTCTTTTGCATGCTGAACAGTCTTATCGAAATGAATTCTAAGAATTTCATCCCAAAATTTAAGTTAACATTAAAAGACGGTTTTTATTTGCCACTCTCATTTGGGTTCAATGTCAGGGAAATTATCAACAAATATTTGGGATTTTGTTAAAGCACCTCTAAAGTACTCAACTTTATTTATATAGCACTTTACACACAACGCAGTTGATCCAACGTGCTTTATAGCACACACAGAGAAAAATAGGAAAGACGGAAACAAAACACAAGAGAAGAAAAGTCAATGATGATGATAACCACAACAATAATAGTAAAGGCATATGGTTACTCAGAGCCCATAGAGACAACACGGAGCTATTGAGACTTCAGGGGAAATACCTGAGCTAGTTAAGTTAGGCACAGTTAAAGGCTAGTGAATAAAAGTGTATTTTAATGTGACTCTTGAAAGTCTCAATACTGGGGCTGAATCGGAAGGTCGTAGGAAGAGAATTCTATAGTTTTGTGGCAGCGATCGAGAAGGGGACAGAAGTTCTGTAATGGAAGATGGAGCGCGGACATGCCATTTAACACTTTGAAAAACAAACATGAGATTTTAAAATAAATCCTGTAACTTACAGGCAGCCAGCGTAGGGAGGAAAGAATGGGAGTAATGTTCTCCCTCTTTTTTGACCTTTTTGAGTTGCAGTAATCGAGGCGCGAGGATATGAAGGCATGGATGACTTTCTTCAGGTCAGAAGTACAGAAAATAGATCTGGGTTTGGAGATGATGTGGTTCCCCATATTTGTTTGTCATGTTGTTGCTCTCTCAGTGGTCCTGCACTCATGTTATTTTGGGCCTCCCTCTCTTTCTTATATCGTCTTGGGTCCAATGTCATGTAACTTTGGGAATTGCTGTCATTTCCAGTCTGAGCACATCCAATCCAGGTTCACCGGTGTCTCTGTAATGTTGTATATATTTTGTCTTGCTGAGTAATTCTGCAAAAGTTGTTGTTAGAGATGGTTTTTGGCCAGAAGATATGCATGATTTTTTTGTAGGCACGACGTGTGGAAGGTAGATAATTTATGGGTTTTCCTGTTCTGTTGTTTTCCAGCATTCTGCGCTATAGAGTAGTGCTGACTGTAGTGGTTAGATTTCCAGATTTGTTTTAGTCTTTTGAATGTTGCATGTGCTTTATCTGTCCTGTTGTGAATGCCTTGGCTGGTACCACCATCGTGGTAAATGTGGCCTCCTAGGTAGAAGTGTTTTCTCTGATCTGCTCATTTATTAGAGGTGGGCAGATTGATACTTAGAACCAATACGAAGTCTTCTGCTGAGTATTAGTAGCTTACAGGATCGATACCTAAATAAATAACTACTCCTACCAAGGAATTACGGCCTGAAAGATATTATATTAAAGCAGCATTAAATCATTTTCTGGGCACATGAATACTCCTCTTAGTGCACCACCTTGTTAGTTTAGAGAATTAACACAAACATTTTTACTTACCATTAAAATGGTCTTGTATTTTAACATGCATGTAATTAGTAATTAACAGAGGATAGCAAAAAGATACAATGTCTTCAGAAGTAGCCTGTTAACGATGCATTCACCTCCTAAATAACGACACGTGGCTCTCCACTATATGATAGTACATTAACCACTTTAAATTATCAGTATTTTATCTTTATCTGTATCCATATTGGTGGTTCTGGCCCTGGTATTACTTGGTATTGGATCTAAACTAAATTTTATGATATCGCCTACCTTTTAGTGTGAAGAGGTTTCCACTTTCCTTCGGACCCCCTTCCCCCACCACTGCCCATACAGACGCTCCTGTTAACCAGCCGCAGTCACCAGTGCAAGGGCGTGATCCCTCACTGGTACCCCACCCATGAACTCTAACAGTTGTGGTTGAGGCCCATGCCTCTGAAGTGATTGTTGTGTTATTGATCAGTAATGGTATCAACCTCCCATAAATATATTATGATGATTTAGTGTTGATGTAAACACCTTATATGGAATAAACCGCTTCGGCTAGAAGCATACATCCATGGCCGTCATACCTTTTCATTTTAAAAATTGTATTCGAGGTTAAAAATGTTTGCAGTTAACAGCTGCATTGGTCAAAAGATCCCCTTTAGAACCAGAAAAGCTATGAGATTTAACAGTGAGTCAATCTCTTGTCCCATGTTGTTTACCATCTTGTTTTTTTCTGTTTTGTAAGAGCTTCATGAATAAATTAGTCAAAGGCTGAGTCTGACTATCAAAATATCTACGCAAATGGTCACTGACACTTCTATATTCCCTTTTATGAGCCTTCATAAATAGTGGAAACTGAGTTGCCTGACATACAGACCTGTTACATCACTCTGACATGCAGCCAAGGCCCACGGAAAAGAAATGTCTCAGAAGTAAGCCTGTATATTACACAACTGAGTTTCACAATGTACATTGGAGGAAATATTCATCTGCACAAAAATGTAATCTTTTTTTGAATTGTTACACAAGGTAGCGTGGGACTTAGCAATGTGTCAGGGTAAATCAATTCATTTTAAGTTTTATATGTTGAAATATGGTAGAATACTTCAATAGGATTAATCTTATGTTAATTAATTCCTAAAGAGTATTAAATTATGAAAAAATCTCATTCAGTTAAAAAATTAAAAATGATAATTTAGGAACCAATATTTTATTAAATCACTCATGGCCGCAATGTGGATTTTGTTTCTCAGTTGTTCTGGTCAGGTCCTGTCCCATTGGCACCATTGAATTAAAGTAATAGGATTGTAATATGATCACCGAAGGGTATTTATCTTATACACCCACATTTCTAACCCCCCTCCCGGAAGGTTAGAGGTTTGGGTCAGCTACAAAACCGCATCCCTGAGCTGGGTGGGATTAATTACCTATTGGAGGGATATCTGATGTGTCTATTCCAATGACTTTACTAAACAAAATGTAATTTAGCAGTACTGTTCACACGATCTATCTAAATCCCATCATCTACAATGGCCTATGTAACACGAAGGGCAGAACATTTTTAAGAAGTGTGCACTCATGTTTCTGTTTTTGGATTAAACTGTCCAGCAAATGGCAGCTTCAGCAGTTCAGTGTAGCTTGAATTGGGAGACAGATACCACACACCAAAATGTAAATGTGATGATGATGTGAGTGTACATTTTTTAAATATGGAACCAACATGCATTTTTAATGCTAGATGGCGTTAAATACATTTTGTTGTCTAAACTAATCAAATTCAGAAGTTTAAAAAAAACCCAGTGTTGTGCTGAGATGTTGGACTAAGCCAACATATTGTGTGTTTTTGCTCACTGGCAGAGCCGAATAAAGCCAGGAAGCAGTGTCCAAAATTAACTGACTTAAAAAATCCACCAGCCAAGCTTTTTTAAATTTTTTACTGGCCAAAAGAATAAATTGCCTTTTTGTGTTACGTATACATTTGTTTCAGTACATTTCATTGAGATAATAATGTATTATTTTGAAAATAAACTTAAAGCGAGCAGAGCAATATTTGAAGCAAAATTATTTTAATATATTGATCAATGGTTAATCATTTGAATGCAACTCAAGAAGTCTTGATCTCAATATTCTACTGAAATATTTGCTATTAAATGTAGTGACTGGGGTTAACTTCCCTTGTGAAACCAATAATCAGTGTTGATTGTTTTAAGGAAGTAGTTATTTTAACCCAAACCACGATCTTTTCCTAAACCCGACCAAGTAGTTTTGGGCCTAAATGTAACCAAACGACTGTAACCTGAAATGTTTTTTAACAAACTTTATTTTGAAAGTCTAACCGGACATTTCATATGTATTATTACTAACTTGATGAGAACAGAAAATGTGACACTGCCACAATGGTGATACCAGGTTACAGCAGCAGGCCGGTGGTAAGTGATAGTTTGGCAGAGCATCTGATGTCCCGTACAGTAAACACTGTTGCAAAACTAAGAGCGCTCGAGACGGTTAGCTTTACGGCACTGCACGCGCAGTGGACAAATAAAAATAAAAATTTTGACCTGAGGATGGCGCTATATTAAAAGCTTTTTTTTTTGTTTTAAATATATTTTTAATGGCTTTTATGTCTTTAATTGACAGAGACAGCTGTAGAGATCGGAAATGGGAGAAAGAGAGAGAGGGGGATGACATGTAGCAGGTCAGAGTCGAACCCGGGACCGCTGCGGTGAGGACTGTAGCCTCGTACGTGGGGCGGGCGCTCTACCAACTGATTAAGATTACCAAAGTTATAATAACGGTCTGTCGTGGTAAAGAAAGAGCTGAGCTGGAAGGCGAAGCTCTCTATTTACCAGTCGATCTACATTCCTACTCTCACCTATGGTCATGATCGAAAAGACAAGATTCCGTATACAGGCGGCCGAAATAAGTTTCCTCCATAGGGTGGCTGGGTGCTTCCTTAGAGATAGGGTGAGGAGCTCAGCGTAGAGCCGCTGCTCCTCCACATTGAGAGGAGTCAGCTGAGGTGGCTCGGGCATCAGTTTCGGATTCCTCCTGGACGCCTCCCTGGGGAGGTGTTCCGGGCATGTCCAACCGGGAGGAGGTCCCGGGGAAGACCTAGGACACGCTGGAGGGACTATGTCTCTCGGCTGGCCTGGGAACGACTCGGTATTCCCCCCAGAAGAGCTGGAGAAAGTGTCTGGGGAGAGGGAAGTCTAGGTGTCTCTGCTCTGACTGCTGCCCCCGCAACCTGGCCCTCGATAAGTGGAAGAAGATGGATGGATGGATGGAACATCAACGCCTGTAGGCCTACCAAATTCCATGGCAATCCATGTAATAGTTGTCAAGAGATTTCACTCAAACACAAACGTCAACCTCACGGTGGCACTACACAAAGGGTCAGGAATCACCAAAGTCATGATCTTCTGGGAACCATGAATGTTTCTTCCAAATTTTGTTACAATCATGTGAGATATATTGAGATATTTCAGTGGTGGACCAACTGAATGGTACTGTCATTTCCCCAAAGCTAGGCTGGCTAAAAAGATTCATTATAGAAAAAATGTAACTTTGTAGCTTGCTGTGTCTTATGATCTAAATGTTTGTCAAGACATGTAAAAACAGTTATTTACACTTTCATTTAACTTTAAGTTACACTGATTCCTATTAAGATCAAAACAGCTACATTTTGAAACTAGAAAGTGGTGTTCAAAGCTGGCATCACAGTATGCTTTAGGAACAAACAGAGGCTGCATCTAGTATTTTTCTAAATATATTAGTGGTCTGGACCAGGATTGCCTATTCCTATTAGTTCCATTCATTACCCACTGGAGGGAGGCCTAATGTATCTTCTCCCCTGCCACCGTCATAAGCCTCAGATTGGTTCTGGGTGGTCGGTGGACTGCAGCCCGCTGCAGAGGAAACATATTGAGCTTCTCCACAACTTTACTTGGGGTCATTTCATTAAAGGAGGGGCCTTCTGATTAACTTTCTCTCAGCATCATTGCTTTGAGTGCCCCACAGATAGTTTCCATGGGGGCTCTACTGTCCCCTGATTCTGTACATTAACATTACTCTGCTTGATGAGACGTTCAGTTCCAGTCAAATCAAATTATGTAAACAGTCATTATGGATGAATTTTCTAATAGTAGCTTCATCGAAAGGCATCACAAAATACAATGAAAGTCTAAAAGTTGATGCAGACAATTGATTTGACATGCTTACAAAGTAAACTATATTGGTTTACCGATTATCTAAATATCAAAGGCTCTGATGGGACACAGGATCAGTGTTTTTGTATTTTTAGCTAAAGGAGGAGGCGGTGGCTGATGATCTTTCGGTCAGCTTCTTTTGAGAGCCAAACAGATTCCTCTTGGTCAGTCTGCTGTTTTAGGCGTCAGTTAGTGGTCACTCACGTGATGAGTTTTTTTTCTAGCTATTATTCATAGCTTAACATAGCTTCAACTAAAACTTCTATGCACTTCCCTTTAAGTGCCACTGCCTCAATCATGACTTGATAACCCTATTCTTGATATCAGTGTCTCAAAATGTGCAAGATAGAATGAAATGTAATGACAGTGGACCTTTTGTCTGGTTGTTGGCCTTTGCATATTAATCATCCAGTTGTTTTTTTGGTAGGATTTCCATTTATTCTTTAATTAAAGAAAATAATTTATTCTCATAATGAAAATTATTCATCTTATTTGTATCGTGTGTTTGGGTGAGGGATCAGTGTAAGTGGTACTGTACTGGCCATTCCAGATTGGGAGAAAAATCCCATAGCAGATGCTGAGATTTATGGCATTGAGTACATTTACAGTTTTCCACTGAGAAGTCAGTTTGCTGTAATGGTTCATTTTCTTAAGAGTCAGAAACCTTGAGCGGAAACACTCAGGGTGGACCATCTGCTGCTGCCGGTTAGGGGGGGAGAGAGAGAGAGAGCAGGAGGTAAGAAAGCAGTAGAATAATGAAATTTCCACATAGAATCTTTAAATAATATTATAATGGTAGTTGTAATATTAATAAAATAATAGGGATGATGATGATAATAATAGTAATAAGACTAATAATATTTGTAGTAGCAGTTGTCGAGCAGAAACATGGAGGTAGTAGGTGGCCCGCAATCATAGATCCAGGCTTGACAGCTCTAGAGGCTGAAGTGAAAGTGACAGAAATGGTTGCAAACTGAAATTTCTCCACTAGATGCCCTTAAGTCCCATATACTGGATCTTTTAATGACTTCCTTATTACACATCCAGTATCCCTGTAAATAAATATTAGACCATACTAGACCAGAGTTTGCTTTAAGTTAGAATAGTGCAAATTTTTGACAGCAAACACGGTAGAGGGTGCTGTTTTTAAATGTAAAACCGGACCCTGGAGCTTCCTTAAACTATCTACCAACATTATGTAATAAGAATGTAAACACACTGTAACATCGTAGCAGATATTATCGTATGTTTCACAACCACTAATGCTGTGTCAGAAACTGCCAGTTACACGCTATAAAACAAATAAAAGATGCTAACTACACTTACAATTCTGATACGTCTGCTAGTCGCCGATTTTGGTGCACAATAGACTCCTCATCTAGGTCATGTAAGGCTGAATCTCTCAGATGTTTCCTTTCAGATAACCATGCCCCCTTTATTTGAATATAACCGATGGAAATAAAAAGAGCTGGTAAATGTGGCATTATGAAAAAGTCCCCTAAATATATTAGTCATTTGAAAAACATCCTTTTTTTTAAAAAAAAAAAAATAAACCTATTTATTTATTAAACTACATTGACTTATTTCTATATATTTTAATATATAAATATATAGCCTCATTTATTTATTTCAGGATTTATTGCATTGCCTTATTTATTTATTTATCAGAATCCACTTTATTGGCCAGGTATGTGTACACATACAAGTAATTTGATTCCAATGGTGCTGAGATAAGTAATTAATGTGACAGGTAGCTTAGGTAAATTAATTATTTAATATTAAATAAAATGGCTTTCCATATTTAACATTGGTAGAGACTCTCAATTACATAAACCAGTTACATCCTGTGTAGTGACATTCATGTTCTCCCGCAGGCTTTGTAAGAATTAAAAGTGCTAAAAAACATTATGTCAGTTTTATTTTGTTTGCTGGTCAGCGGCATGTATTTTGTGGTGGACTGACTGGTCAGCTGTGGACGTCTCGTTTTCCAAGCAAATCCTTCAAACCAATTAATGCCCTTGAAAGCGGAGCTCGTCAGTATAACATGGACAGCATCCTTAAGGCCAGTGGCTGAGCTCTGAATAATGCAAGGCCACAGCCTCCATCAAAACCAGCTTTAATTGCATTTTTTCCCATTTTCTTCTGGGTTGGCTGTAAGTGAGTTTGCAGAAAAACATCTACTCCTGAAATCCTTTAGAAATGACTGAGGGTTAGAATCAATCATCTTCCACTTACAGGGTGGTGTAAGTGTGTGTACAATGTGTTTGTGTCTGTCTATAGTGAAATGTGTGTAAGTATACCTGCAGGCATGTGTGAACCTGTGTGTTACTATTGTATGTACATGCAATCATATGTGCCTATACTGGCCAATAGACTACAGATAAATGGCTTCTATCTGTCACCTGAACGAAAGAACAGGAAGCTGACAGCTGACAAGCCCCCCAAATTCACATTACTTGCACTGTCACAAAGCAATCCCTCAGCTCACTTTCTGCTGACTGGCTACTTCTCTGAGCAGTTGTGGATAGAAAAAAGGAGGGGAAAAAGGAGAAATCAGTCCTTTAAGAAGTTTCTGTCTTCCTTCTACTCCTATAACTCACAGACTGCTGCCCCCACACATGTAGAGTGACTGAGTTCGGAGTGTTTCCCTCATTTCTGCAAAAACAGATAAAATCATAAGAAGAATCTGTTGTTTTAGCCTGCTTACTGTATGTTGTAAAGTAAGTTAGTTAATGCTTCAACAAGTGACTGTTATTGACATAATATTTACATGGGAATGTGCAAAAGTTTACAGTTTGAGTATACTGTACTATAAGTGGGGGTGTGGGTGGGTATGAGAGTCAGTGTCAGAGAGGGGCCTTGTTGATGAGGGCAGTTGCAGATGGGAAGAAACTTTTTTGGTGGCGTGAGGTTTTGGATCTGATGGACTGCAGCCTCCTGCCAGAGGGGAGTGTCTGAAACAGTTTGTGTGCTGAGGGGTCAACCGCAATCTTTCCTGCACACCTCAGGGTCCTGGAGGCGTACAGATCCTGAAGGGAAGATAGATTGCAGCCAATCTCCTTCTCTGTGGAGAAAATGATATGCTGCAGTCTGCCCTTAACCTTGGCAGTGATGGAGGAGGTGAGGATGGACTCTGATGGCGGTGTAGAAGTGCACCATCGTTGTCTTTGGCGGGATGAATTTCTTCAGCTGCCACAGGAAGTACATCCTCTGCTGGTCTTTCTTTGTGAGGGAGCTGATGTTCAAACTGGAGCTCCTAGGTGATGATGGTGCCCAGAAAGCAGAAGGAAGGGTGATGAGGGTGGGTGTGGCTGGGTTCTTCCTGTTATCCACAACCACCTCCACTTTCTTGAGAGTGTTTAGCTCCAGGTTGTTCTGACTGTACCAGGTCACCAGGAGGTCAATCTACCTCCTGTAGGCAGACTCATCCCCATCAGAAATTAGCCCAATGAGGGTGGTGCCATCTGCAAACTTCAGGAGCTTGACAGACTGGTGACTGGAGGTGCAGCTGTTGGTGTACAGGGAGATGAGCAGAGGGGAAAGAACGCAGCCTCGGGGGGAACCAGTGCTGATGGTCCAGTTTCCCGAGCCTCACATGCTGCCTCCTGTCAGACAGGAAGTCTGTGATCCACTTGCAGGTGGAGTCAGGCACACTCAAGTGGGAGAGCATGTCCTGCAAGCTCCTGCCTCCACAAGTATTGGATAGATTGCCATAACATTTAGTACAAATATCCATGGTCCTGGAGGATAAATCCCAGCCACTTTGGTTTTACCTAGACTGTTTATCTAGCACCACTAGCAGGTCAACGTTTTCATTTAGCCGAAGGATTGATACAAGTTTGTGCAGACATTTATGGTTACCAGATGATGTATACTAATGATTACAGGGATCTTCTGACTTTTCATTTGACTTTGTGGTTTTGAGTGAAATGTCTCAACTACTAGATTGATTGCTATGAAATTTGGTACAGGCCTCCTATATGGTCACTTTGGTGATCCCTGATCTTTCACCTAATGCAATCATCAGATTTATTTTACCAATGTGTTAGATTATGACCAAATTCCTGCAAAACTAATGACATTTCCGTCAACTTCAGCTGCATATTGTGTTTTGTGCTAATTAGCTAATTTTATCATGCTAACACACTAAACTAAGAATGAACATGGTAAAAATTATTCCTGTGAAAAATCGACATTTTAGCATAGTCATTATTTGCATGCTGATGTTAGCATTTTGCTTAAAGAATGGATGTGCATATGGTTTAAGATTTCTTATAAGGAATTGATGACACAAGCCTATTCATTAGGTTTCCAAAGTAGGATCAAATGGAGAAAAGGGAGCCTTCCCACAAGCCAGTAAGGGCACCAGGTATTCAAACGTCTTTTTTTGATGTTTGAAGTGGACAGAGCATTGATAACAGCCTAACAATTAACTCTCAAAAAGCACTTAACACTCGAAACAGTAGAGGACTGAGGTTAAACTGAATGTCAAGTGGGGCGTTCATTCCAGCATCCTTGACAAACAGAGACATAATCCTGCCCTAAGGGATCTTTCAGCAGTGCATTGCTGTATACATTTATGAAAACATTTCTTTCATTTCCCTGTGTTTGCCATCGCTGAGCAAACCCTCACTTGACATTTGAAATTTAGCACAATGAAATAAGGGATCAGCATAATGCAAACACTTATGAGGAAAATAATGCTCCAAACAGTAAAGAGAGCTCCCCACTGAGAGGAGAATTACAACTCAGTACCACAAGTACAAGCTGATCGAGCTCTCGCTTTCAACTACATTACAGCTCTCACCTCACAACAGGAGAGACACTTGAAATATGAATAGACTCCATGGCGTTCTCTTTATTTAGCCAACAGCAATAATGTTTGAGTTACAAGAGATTTAATAGTTTATTGAGTCTTGCAATCTTCTCATTAAATGGGACAACTAGCAAGGCAGAGGTAAAAATCAATGAAGCCAAAATCTGAATAAAAGTTTATATAAGTTCTGGAGTAATATAACAGTTTTCACAACAACCACAAAGACAGTTACAGATAAAACAGTGGCAATTAACAGCCATAATAACATATAATAGGAATAATGAGCATGAAAGCAGTAAAAAAAATAGACGTATATGCATAAATTAAAGATTGCAGAAACCTAAACCAACCCAGAATAGGGAACAATTAGAAAATACAATGCCTGATGGAAATTAGAAATGCATTCTAAGGAAACGTTTTCTCAGAAGACTCTCAGAGGATCTTTAACCATATCTGATGATGAAGCGTGTGTGTGTCTGTGTGTGAGTGAATACATGAGACCAGATGATAAACACTTCTTGGCATCTATCAATCAGAGTACTTCCAAGAAATGTGACTCAACTGTGCGGTAAAAAAATCACATGAAAACACTCATGGAAAATCAATTC
Organism: Coreoperca whiteheadi; assembly: GCA_011952105.1. Taxonomy (NCBI): domain Eukaryota; kingdom Metazoa; phylum Chordata; class Actinopteri; order Centrarchiformes; family Sinipercidae; genus Coreoperca; species Coreoperca whiteheadi. The sequence goes on along the minus strand of CM022489.1, from coordinate 11,525,496 downwards.
ACCTAACCTGGCATAGAAATCAGATTCACAGACACACATACACAGCAAGGACAAAAAAATTGTTTTATGACAGTGTGCGGTAGTAGTTCTTCCCTAAGTGTGATGATTGATATCTTGTTTATCATGGTCATTGCTCTGTACTGTCAAAAGAAATGCGTCGTTATGGATTTGTAATTTTCTATGGTGAAAATATTACATGCAAAGCTTAAGTGTATTGACACCCCTAAGGACGCATGCTCCCTGTTGCCTTAGATTTGAATTCAAAATGAACAACAAAGTATGTTGTATAACCACAAAGGAACCAAATACAACCCTATTTTGCTGTTTCTCTGCCACAATTTTTAAGCCTGACCTCTGGAGTCTACCAGCCACCGTGTCCAGCAGATAAAACATTACTGTTTCCTGATTTGCTTACAACCATCCCAGAGGGCGTGTAAAAGCCCAGCTGGTGGAAAATGTGGTGGTGATGTAGTGCCGAGGCTGATTATTCACAGTCACACTTCACCGGCTCCCCTCACTAAGTGAGAGTGATCACATCAATACCACATCCTCCAGGTTGTCAATATGCTCCTCTTCTCCGACACTTTGCACCTCAAGTGAAACACGGTAAAACCTGTTAGTTTCAACATGAAGGAACAAATGAATAAATTAATCAGTTAGTTGATTTATTTAGAAATGTGTTAATAAAGACTTTGGTGGGGTTTAAATCACAAATTGGAACTACACATGTAGCAATTCCTCAAATTAGATGCTGAGTCAAGTCTCAGGTGGTCTGTTAAGCCCCATGCAGATTAATTTTATCTTTCTTAATAATTAAAGCAAGGGTAGGTAATGTATTTCAGAAGCATTTTTGTTATTTGTTGAAATTCTCTTGACATCCCAAGCAGTAATCAATAAATCAAATACCCTTGGAAAAAAAACATGGTATCTGTGGCTGTTGCAGGCCTGTAACAGCCATTGGGCCCAAAATGAAATTATTGGCTGGCCTACCTGCTCACACTTTACCCGTGCACTCATTGCGCATGAAATGTGAAAATGTGTTTTGGGGGAATGGTTTGGAGGGAGGCCTGAAGGTAGGAGGTTGGATTTTTAGGTTGGATACTTATATATAAATCTAATTGTCTCTTGCCAGTTTCTCCAAAGTTCGCTACCCTAGCTTTAATTATGTTGTATAGGAAATATTTAAAAGCATAATAAATACAATCAGCAACCTCGGTGCTTTAAAACTCAGGGTTTGTTGAAGGAAACCTGCCAGCAAGAAGGCAATGTTCAGAGAGTCAGTTACTATGATAACTGTTACCTTACTTTTCTGGAACTGAAAAGTTTCCCTCAGATGTTTCACTAAATCCACTTTCTGGAAAGGGCTGAGAACTACGTGAGCTAGCTTGTACAGCACTGCCACAGGTAGTTAACGCTAACATTAGCAAACTGTAGGTAACACCAGTAAGTAAGCAAGCACAGAACCGCACACCCACCAGAAGATGACAAGATGAACCCAATACTGAATCACGACCTTTGGGTTGAATAACGCAGATTGCTGTGGTACAAAATGTGCAAAACCAATTTTGTGTGTAAAAATTGATCCACAAATGCGTATATATCATTTTACATGTATTTGTTGTGGCGAAACTATTTACATTTGTAAATCTATAACATTTTTATGTGAAATTTTAAAATAAGTTATGCATGATCTGAAATACTATTACTCTATTACTATTATTATAATCTATTACTCTGTGATGGAATTGTTTGTTAACAAAATCAATGCAGGAATATGTTTGTGGTATGGAGAGAATATTGCTTTATGTTTGGGTAGTGTATTCTTTGTAGGCATGTGATTTGGAAGAGTGAGGAAAAACAGTATAATTGGGCATCAAGTATTGTGTTGAAGTCCCCCCCCATGATGATGCAGGAGTTGGGGCCATACACGTTTTCTACGGTTATACACGCTTTCCCAATAGTGCCATTAATTATGATGTAGAGCCCTTCTGGATTAGTAATGGTTGTTTTGTGGTAGTATAATATATTGTTTAGTCTGGTTACACCTCGTTTTTGGGGTTGAATGTTGTTATTAGGTCTGGTCAATCAACTCAGCCACAAGATTTTGAGATGGTCTGTGAGACGGACCAAAGTCCATCTACTACAGATGCACATGGTACCCTGTAGGAAACGCCTTCAGAAACTACTTGATTAGGTAGTCACATGAAGTGCTCACACTGCACCACATACTTCACACACAATTTCTACTGACCTGCAGTGGGCAGCTGACCTGCTGTCACTCGCAGTTTGCACCTGCACAGGTACAGTAGGTCAGTTCAGCAGTGACAGAGTACATTACTTACAAACTATAATATTGTTTAACTAGTTATTTAGGTATGAAAATATCAAAGTCCTAAATGTAGAAAACTGAGGAAAGAGTAGGAAAAAGTAAATGAAACATAAGAGGTACAGTATTTACACATTGAATTTTGATCTTTAACTTTAATTAACCATATGCTTCTGTTCTTTATTTTAAATGAATCGTTCATTTATGATAATAATGGATATTGTACTTGTTCGTCTGTTGTGCTTGGTTTTTGGGCAGAGGGGATCACCACGGCTTAAGGCAGCAAAATGTTAAGAGAAAACCTTTTCTCTGGCTGTAAGTTCAGACCAAGAACTTTGCTGCGGATGATCTCATTAGTGTCTTGGCAACTCGTGGGACAAATTGTCCAGATAAGTCGATCCCCAATGCCGAGGAGAGGCACCGTGAAGCATTACCAGACATTTTAAAAGGCTCCGTCTCATCCGGGTGAGTGCCTTGACAAATAGGGAGGAGAGGGACGACAGGGGAAAGAGATGGAGGTGAAGACAGAGGTGGCAGAGGAGGGGGAATCAGCTGGGCGGAATGGAAACCCTGTCGAAGGTTAATGAGCAGAAAGATAATGTTTTAGCTCCAAATACGACCCTGTCACTATCTGGAACCCCGGCAAGAGGGATTATGGAAGGAGTAGCGTTTCAAGAAAGTGAAGTGTGTGTTTGGCAATGAACACACCCCTGCATGTGTGCTTTTGTGTATGTTATCTTTACAATTAAGGCATCTGGTTGACTCTTATCCTGGCTTACTTAAAGTGATAAGATCTTAACTGCAGGTCCTTTTTAGTCACAAAGTCTTTTTACAATTTTATACAGGTTTATCTCCATATAAGCTACATTTCAGGTTCCAGTTTGAAGTAAACACACATTTTGACAAAAGTGCTGAGAGATTTTCATGGATCCTGAAAAGAACAGAAAAATAAATAACGTAAATGACAAGAATCGTGTAGTTTCACCAGCACTGTCAGTTTTATTTTATGTCTTCCTACATTTCTGCACTTCCAGTTAGCCGCAGTAAATTTTACCAACAGGCTTGTGCACTCTCAGATTACCAGACAGCAATAATACAACATGCCTGCCATATTTTGTTTTCACTGCACCTGCCGTAGCAAACACAGTTGGAATTCGTCTTCCTAAACATGTATTCTGCTGTTGTCCTTTGTCTTATGCTGATTGGTCGTTTCATTAGCTTTGTTCAGCTGCGACACAACTCACAGCTATGTCTGCTTTATCATGCAGGTGCACTGGAGAATTAACTGTTTGCAAATAAGAAAGTGAAGAAGGAAAAATATAGATATCTGAAAATGTTTGTGGTAAATCAGTTCATAAATGAATACATAATTATTATAGTAATTAACAGTGGTGCAGGAAGTATTCAGATGTTTTTCTGAAGCTAAAGTAACAATACTATGATTGAAAAATACTGTTACAATAAAAGTCCCGCGTTCAAAATCTTACTAAAGTAAAAGAACGAAAGTATTAACAGCAAAATGTACTTACAATAAAGTATAAAGGGCAGAATGGCTCCTCTTGGTGTTCTATTATGATATACTATTGGATTATATACTGTTAGGTAGGATTAATCAAATAAATGTATCTTATTTTATTAATTTATCATATGTTTTGAATGTTAAATCTTAATCTGAAAAGTAACTACAGCTGCAAAATAACTGCAGTGGAGCATAAAGTACAATATTTCCCTGCAAAAAGTAGTAGAGTAGAAGTATGAAGTAGCATAAAATTGAAATACTCAAGTAAAGGGATGGATAAATTCATTTGAATTTGACAAACGTGTTTCTCCAAGTTTCATATTGCCCTAGCTTTCCAAGTTAATATTCTCATCACCACCCAGGCTGTTTTTTAAGAGTTTTTGACCATGTAGCGTGACCACACTTTGCTTCTTTTCTTCCCCTCACTTCTGTCATTATTGGATGAAGAAGTCTCCATGTCTTAAGGCTATACGGTGGAAATTGATTGTTAATGGAACAGTAATTGCTTCTTGGCTCTTACATGTGACAGTGAGATTCGTCTTGTAGTTCATGAACCTCAACAGAAGGAAGCTTCCTCTTTGTTTGCCCTTTAGTTTTACTCTGACAGACTCTCTGGACCCTGGTAAGGAACCTGTTTTAATGAACGTTTTAACCAGCCGCTTTGTTGTCTGGTAGGTCTCACTGTTTTATGTTGGCTTGCTGGTTTCTATGTTCTCATCTGCCATGGTAGCATCTTTTTGCAGCTGTCTTGTTAATAGTTTTAGTTTATTAACTTTTGCCCTGAGTGTTTCTGTTGGCCTTTCTCAAAAGCTCAATTAAGGATCTATTCAGCATTTCTGTAGTTGTTAATTCATTGTTGTTAGTAATATTAATGTTATTGGTTCATCCGTTTCTTTGATACCTGAAATATGAGATATGTTATAATCTAATGTTTGTTGCCTGATTCGTCTGCTCCCTCTTATGTTCTTGCGTTCAAATGTCATTGAAAGTTTACAAACCTTTTAAAGAGCCATTTTCATTTAAATCTAGTTCACCCAGAACCAAAAGGTGCACTGGTATTTCTAGGACGGGCCTCAGAAATGTGTTCCATGTAGTGCCCATAGACTTACGTCCCAGGAAAAAAAAGAAGAAAAGAGGGAGAGAGACCGAAAAAGATAGCACCAAGCTAAGCCTTAGTGTTTATCCCATAATAGAAATCCTTACATTTGGCTCTCTGAAAGTAACAGGTAATAGCAGAAGCCAGAGAAGCAGCAATTTGGAGTTATTTTTTCCCCAACCAATTTTAGCCAACCACAGAGCGACAAGCTTCCAACTTCATAAAACACTCATCCTCCAGGGACACAGAGAGAGAATGAGAGAGGTATAGGCAGACAGTGAGAAACAGGAGGCAGGAAAGAAAAGCCAGCAGAGGACGAATAACAGAAAGAATTGATCATGTGCTCAGGGGGTGTCGGGGGTGGGGGAGACGGGCGGATTGGATATATGGAAACACAACAGAAAATGAGAGGATGGAAAATTGGACAATCAAACGCACACACAAACAGAGCAGACAATTTCAGAGGGTTGTACAGACATCTAATCGATTTCATTCCCCTCATTCTCAGCTGAAGCAGCTTGTACACACACACACACACACACACACACGCACAACCTGGTACTTCTATACTTGTGAGGACTCTCCTTGACATAATGCATTCCCCAGCCCCTAACCCTAACCTTAACCCTAATTCTAACACTAACCCTAAAACCAAGTCTTAACCCTCAAACAGCCCTTTAAAGGTCTTTTGAAAAGTGAGGACTGGCCAAAATGTCCTCACTTTCCAAAAATGTCCTCACTCCCAAGGTCTAAAACGCAAATTGGTTCTCACAAAGATGGCTGTACACACACACACACACACACGCTGGGGATGACAGCAGGGCACATTATGAATACTGTAATCGAAGGAAACATCTCAGATGGCTCCAGCATGTTAATATTGAATAATCACTCCCTCATTTCACTCTCTCTAGCTCACACAGACACACACACAAACACACTTCTCTTACTCCGATTTATTGACGGAATGAAAATCAAGGCTGCTAAAAGAACAAATTAGAGGGTTGGAGAAGGAACACTTCCCCTGCGGGCGAGGGGACTTCAATTACAATGGAGAGCCGTGTTTGGCAAATATGAAATAAATAAAAAAAACAACAACATAATAATTCAAAAACTATACAATAAAAATTGTCTCGTGGATTTGCCGCTCGCCTCTCCACAAGAATCAATTTGTCATATTCAGGGACGTACGTATATGAGAAGCAATCTATTTCACACTCTGAAAGAATTACTCATTTCCAATTTTCCTTGTTGACATTTGAGCCGTAGAGGTGAGGGCACTGTTTGTTTGTGTGTGTGTGTGTGTGTGTGTGTGTAGCTGCACTATTGGAAAATGACCGACCTTCCTCAAATCCTTCTGTACTTCTATTTCCATCATTTTTAATTTCTTTTTTTACTTACTCCCTCCGAGATACACCACCATACTCTCTCATGAACACACTCTTGTGTTCTCTCAGTTAGGTTTGGGTCAAATGTAGACCACACAAAAGAATCAAAAATGACAAAAGGACTTGTCCCACACCAAAAAACCTCAGCTCTTGGCCAGCTTAAAACGTCTTGGTATTCATTAAAACATTTTCTGCAGGTATAAGCACGAGCAATGCTTTTTGCTCTCAAAGTGAGCCTGATGGAGCATCCGCAAAACACATTTTTCGCTCATCCACTTGCAGAAAAAGGTGAAAAATCAATAGATAAAAGTTCTAAATAAAAAGTTCAACGTTGGTCTAGAGTTCACTTTTCTGCATGTAGGAAGTACTTTGTAACTGTTGTTGTACATCAGCGACATTAAATATTGCAGAAAAACAGTTTGATATTTTGAGTTCCAATAGAGTAGTAGAGTATCACCTCAGACACAACAAATACTGCATGAATAAAAGCACATTACATTCACACACCCACATACACAAAAGTGGCCAGATTCAGCTGATTTTGACTGCTGTGGGCATAAAACGTTTATTTATTTATTTATTTATTTATGAGCCTTTCAATCAAACTCAACGACCAACTTCATGAAGAAGCAGTTGTCTGACGTCCCACAAAAATGGCAGCACATTAGGCTACATTTCAATCACTACGGGAGGGGGGTATGATGTATTTGTAGACTAGTGTTGTATTAGGCTTCTGAATGGAAAATAAGATACTGAGTTTCCGAGTATAAAAGCGCGATAAAAAGGCTACGTAGGCCTATAATGGCATTTGTTCATGCGTTGTTGTTACCTCCTTTTGTTTCGTTTATAAATGCAAGGAGGCTGCACTGCTGAGAGTTTAAAATTGTGTGTACACTTGCAAAAGAAATATCAGTTTGTCATGGTCAGCCATATTTTTTTGTTTACGTTTTGACGTCGTGCACCTGGAATGCTTGGAGGTCGCATGTTGGAAATTTCAACTGGGAAATCCCAACCTCCGACATTGGAACGCAGCATAAGCACTACACCGGACTGATGGCTGATTTACATTTTAAAGAGTAACTTAACATGCCATGTAAAGCCTGTTTTTGCTGATGGTTTACCTTTTCACCTTGCAGCACAGGTGTACTCCAGGGCCCTGTGACATCACTGTTGGGCATGGTTACAGGTGCAACAAAGCACGCCTTTGACCCCATCCAGTAAGTGATGTGATCAGAAATGATGTTGGGTGTGCTCAGATGTGAAACAGGCTTGAAACCTTCAATCGGGAAGGCAGCAAAACACTGTTTTTTCAGCCAAGTTAGTCTTTAAAGTGTTACTGAAATTCTTTGTGTGAGTACATCATATTTCTGTGGTTAGAAAGAAAAAGACTAATTGGGCCTTTAACACACATGCCATCTACGCACTCCCTGTCATTTCTGTCCTTAGTCTTTCACTCTTTCTCTGACATTCTCTCCTTTCATGTACCTCACCTATTCTTCCTCTTATATACTGTCTGCCTCTTTCTCTCTCTCTCCTTCCCTCTGCTTGGCTGCACCGCCAACTGGGGTCAATTAATCATCAAATACTATTTGCATATTTACAGTGGGGCTAAGCTAAGCTGATTACCGCTAGTCCAATAGCCGCTGATTCAACAGGGATTATGCTACGAAATAATGTGATGAGGATTTGGGGAAAACGGCTTTAGAGCAATCTGATTGGCTCTCATCCCTGAAAGCCTAAATAACAGAGGAGTGCAACATCAGTGACCTTCACAAAACACCTCGCTGTTGTCTAAACCCCACGGCCGCAGTAATTGATTCTCTCCTGTCACCTTGCATTCTCTCTCTTTCCTCTTTTGCGTGTACGGTCTGTTATTCTGTGTCGCCATACCAGGATCATAAAGGAACACGCGCTCTGGTTTTGGGAGATTGGTGTGTTGGTCAACTCTTCAGTCAAGTGACAAGTACATGGGACACCAAAACCCAGTCATATCATTTGCTGTGGTGTGAAGGTCTTCCCAGGTCCATTTGGTTCCTATCCAAATTATATTCGGTCTAATCTGGTCTGGGGTGACTCCCGGTCTTTTGCCGTTGTCCGGGTCTCCGGTCTGTGTGTCAACCAAAGAGCGGACTCACTATAAGATCTGATAATATTGTCATAATCATCACAAGAAACAATGTGCTTTTTGACTCAAGACAGACAGTGCTAACTATGACGTGTATGTATTGCTACTCGTTCCACCATGGCTGCTCATTACAGTAATTGGTGGCACATCATGCTGTTGCCATGTTGGTGTTCTGTCTCTATTTGGGTCTGTTCACGTCAGCTGTATTTTGGATCAAATCTAATTATCCTCGGGTCTATTCCAGGCAGCAACTGTCCTCACGTCCCTATGAGAGTTTGTCTTTGTTTGAGAATTAATTTATGCGTGCCGGTTAAGGGAGACCAAAAAGATGCTTTGGGTCGCATGTAAGATGCAAGTCACTATATATGCAGCTGTGGAAACAGCTGTGTTAGTTAGGTCGCTCACTGACTTGAGCCCTGCAAGAAAAAATGAAGTAAAAGATAAAATAGTTGCCGCTGTGATGACTCTCCAGAGTTATAAAATCCTGTCTATGGGTATTACAAACTGCAAATGTGCAGTGTTTGGGCATCTAATAAGCCTTTAAACGCATTCATCTGTTACTCCAGATGGGCCTCCTGGGTCTTATTTCTGAACCCCTTCTTAAAATGGAAACATATTTGTTCCTTCAGATGGATGACAGATATTTGACCTTAAGGGAACAAATAGTCTAACTATATTTACTCCAGAGTTACCTTTTAAAAATGTTTACCATTTCCTGCACGTTTAATAGTAACTAAAAGATGACCTAACAAATAACAATATGGTTCAAAATGTAATATGACAAGCTTCTGATAGGATTTCCATTAAATTAAACATTTTTACATGCTAAACACGCTAATGAAATCATGGTAACATGCAAACATTAGCATATTTTGTATTTCATGTCAATCTGAATATAATTCTTTTTTTAAATTGGATAAAGTTCTAATTTTCTAACTTATGAGATACGATGTCATCGTAGGGGGTGCTATGGAGCCATTTTGCCATGTCCTGACCCAAGGCCCCAAACATTTTTATCACTCGGCATAGTGTATGCTAGCAAGCAATCTGCAATCTTCTAGGGACGCATCACTTCTTATGTAAGATGACCAAACTCTCCCTGTCACACAGGCCTACAAATGCTGTCACCAAACATTAGATATTTACACAATCGACTGTTTGTCATTGCAGACCTGTTTATTACTGTTGTGAATTTCATATTCCATACCTGCATATAGTCATTATTTAAATGAAAATGAGTAGTAGAGCAGTTCTCTAGGAGGATTATAGTGTATGAACCACATGTAGCTTTTCTCATCTGTCTCTCATCTCCTTCCCATTCTGCCTCTCACCCCAAACACCTCCTCACCCCTTGTCTTTACTCAACTCTATACCCCTCAAATCACCTTTTCTGATTTCTCTCACCCTCCTCTACCCCTCTTTCCCTGCTTCATAAAATGGGGCGGGGGGGGGGGGGGTGTTACGCTGGGTTTAGGTCTCAGCCGGCTTTAATTCCACCTCCTGAAATGAGATCCATGCCGCAGCCAAAGAGAAGGCTGCTGACAGCCCCCTCACACACACACAAACATGCAACACACGCACACACAAACATGCAACACATTTACATTTTGTCATTTAGCAGACGCTTTTATCCAAAGTGACTAACATATGAGAACATTCACAAACCGAAGGCGCAGCTTCAGGAGCATTTTGGGGTTCAGTATCTTGCTCAAGGATACTTCGACGCATGGCTGGGGGATTGAACCGCCGACCTTCCGATTGGCAGGCAACCGTTCTGCCACAGCCGCCCCAACACGCGCACACACACACACACAGAATCCAAGAACCTACGGTCCTCTATTTGTTTGTGTGTGAGATAGAAAAAAACAATGGGTGTGAAGAGAAAAGTAGTAAAATAAGAAACTATGGCTTACACATTACTTTGTATCTAGACCTCACATCAGAAAATGTAAAACTGTCAGGTAATTTAAAATGAACACCTTTCACCTGATAGGTGTTAAAATGATTTCTTAACAACCATCACAGGAACTGGACACTTAGTGACATCCATATTGTCCTGTCACATTCATTCTGAAATGTGTTATTTTTACAAGATATTTTACTGGATTGTTTAAACAAAATTTAAACTAGAGGAATAACGAATAACTGGCTAAAACAAACATATGTTGGCTTGTATAATACTGGTATTTAATGCAAAAATATTCAGATTTTCATAGAACAGGATATATTTGGCTGCTGAAAATGTTCTGTTATGAATCCATCCAACCAGTAAAACTTGCTGCCACCCACCGACCCCTTGGTTAACTAGTGCTTGTAAGTCAAAGTGCATTAAGCTTAGTAATGCACTTGTTTGTGAAGATGATTTTATTGTTTATAGTCATTTTCTCATGCTTACAGAATACACACCTAAACAGCTGACCATTTTTACCATGGTTTCCCTTTAAAAACACCCACACAGACCCTGAGAGGAAGTCACCTGACCATGCTGTGTTTTAAATGAGGAATGGTGGAACAGTCACTTCTGCAACAGACACAGCTTTGCCTCATGGTTTATGATTAAAATGAATGCAAAGTCATGCAGTGCAAAGTTAACTATATTGAAAACCGTACGATAGATTGAAGCATTGAAAATATCAAATGGAACTTTTATTCTTTTAAAGTAAAAAAAAAAATCAAAGTACTTACTGTGTATTCACTGTGTGTGTGAGAGAGAGAGAGCAAGTGGGCGTGGATATGTTAACGCAATGTTATCATGTGTTAACATGTGGAGTTTTACTGCCCCCTAGTGGCAACATATGGACGGAGTTGACCAGTTATGAAATGAGAAGTGGTGTGTGTGTGTGTGTGTGTGTGTGTGTGTGTGTGAGTGAGCAAGATGAAGTGAGATAAATTCAGACAGAGACAGAAGAGGTGTGTTTGACAAACAGAGCAAGAAAAATGGCCTGAAACAAGGAAGGTTTAGAAGAGCGGTAGAAAAAAAACAGACAGGCTCAGTCACACTTGAAACGGTCTCTGCAAACATTTGCGTCAACTCTCATTCATCGACAAATTCAAGAATGTGTTTCTTTGTGGCAGAAATAGTGAGTCCTTCCAGTTTGAGTGAGACTGACCTGTTGTTTAGGAAATATTGATTGATTTTATCCTTGTTTATATAACTACGTGGTGAAAGAACTAGCAGCAGAGTAAAAGACATTCTGTATGGGTGGATGTGAGTGCAGGGACATTGATAAACAAAGTGTGTGATTTTCATTTTTGAAATATTCTACCCATGTCAGTTCCTGTCCTGTCTACTTTTTGCCAGAATTGTGTGTGTATATATGTTGAAATAGATGAGCCGAGAGTGACCGAGCAGATGGAGGCTAATAGCATTTAGACTTTCCATTTAAGGGCTTTATACGCTGCAGTGTTGATGACCCTTTGATTTTGAGAGGCTGAGCAGACACAGACACACACAGTGCAGGACACAGGTTACAGATGTTCGTTCATTCATTCCATTTTCTGGTTACTTGTGTTTAGGGCTGTGTGGCGTCCTTTCAGCAGCACTATTCACAGGCGTTAATTGAATGAGAGCAGGTGCAGATATATTGAAGAGGTTTACGGGAAGGTGAAGCGAGTGTCAAAAAATTCTTAAGTGCTGTGGTGAGGTGCCAAAAGAGGAGCTGAACTCATCTTTATGCAAATTTTAAGTGTCTGCAGCAATTACGCAGATACAGTAGTGAGTGTCCACTTGATTGATGGGAGTTCGTGGAACATTATGTTCTGCCTGAGACCAACGAGTTCAAACTAACAAGTTTAACCACCAATATAAACCGTTAAGAGGCATGGACACAGAGACACTACCAACCAAAGCAACTGAACAAGGAAGGCTCTGGTGGTTTAAAAAAAAAAAAAAAAGATCAGTTGTGATGCTAGCTGGCTACAACTACCATAACTAACCCTAGTGCAGAGTGGGGTATTAAGGCTACACATTACTGATGAGTAAAATACATTTTTAAGGAGTCATGCTGCATTATAACACAAATCTGTGCTGACTTCAAGAGATAAATATGACAATCCCCAGTGATTTCACACTTAATCGCTGTTTATTTTCTACAATAAATTGTAAATGAACCAATATGAAGGTGTTTCCCCTCAGAATTGATTTTTGCAGGAGGTGTGTGCTCAGGTAAATGTTATTTAATCTGTGTGAAACGTGCTGGGTTTAAAAAACCTGGTAGTGATCTGAAACCTTAATTTATCTCCTAAAACTGTTAAAGCAGCTTATTTATTTAAACACGCCTCTTAGACGTTCACCACATTTAACCAGAGGGGTCAGAGGTCAAACCCTGCAGCAGGTTGTGGAAAGCTGCCAGACGGCCCTTTGATTAACGTGGAGATACAGCGTTGGCAGTTGTGTCCGTCTACTTTTGGATCAGCCTCTCCCTCCACTGGGGCGTCCTGCCATCGCTCCTTGTCAAGCCGTTTGTCGCGGTGGCGCAGCGGCCTGATTAGGTGCTGAGCGTGCCAGGTTGAGTCGTGAAGTACGGAGCAGAGAGCGAAGCCAACAGACAACCTCTACTTACTCGGCCAAGAAGCAGCTACAGCTCTGGAGCTTCGTGTTGGCAGGCGAGGACGCCAAGCTGTCTGAGTCTTTCTGTTCTGGATCTGTGTTCACATGTATGTGTTCAGTCCTGCTCATTCAGATGCAAATATTCACTCAGGATTTCCAGTCACTTTTAGCAGCTGCAGAATTTGTTGGTGATTTTGAATCTACAAAACCATGTCTGTAATTCGCAAGTAAAAAATGTTTGATTTCGTATATGAAAAAGAAGATTTTATATTGAGGTTAAGAACATTATTTAGAATAATCTCATGAGAAAGGTTTGGTGATTAGGCTACACTGTTAAAGAGGAAGAGGTGTTACAACTAGATCCCGTGTAGAGGTGAAGAGGCAGCAGTTAGATGGTGGAGCTTCTTTCGCAGCTGAATCTCCCATAGCAATGTGAAGATAAAAGAATGCAAGCTGTACAACATCTCACCAGATTTTGTGTCAGATATGACCGTATGACAATAGATTTAGCACTGACTTATAAGAGTTATAATCCTTTAAGATTTCAGTCCTGGTTGATGTGGTTATCTGTGTTTCTGTGGTTACTGGTGTCGGTTTGCATAAGCAGTAATTTATTACAGCTGTGATGTAAAGAGAGTGAACAGTAAACAGTGAGGCTGATATCTATGAGATAAAGTACGGGGACACTGGATTACATGCATCCTGTGGATCCCTTGTGTGTGGGAAGGCAATTTTCACTCCCATGCAGGAATGATAGCGGACTCCGCCACAAACAATGAACACTTTTAAGATATTTGTGTCTGAAACGTTTGCCAGTCCACTACAATGTAGTTTAATGGGATTTAGTTTTTGCTGTTCAAAGCATTGGAAAGTTGTATTTGAAAAACTCAGTTTTTGAAGGAAGAAAAACAAGTTGCTCTGTTATATCACTTGGGTAATCTCTAGACTTTACTGCCAAACAGAGGTGTAGTGATGTGTTTACCTTCCTAAAACTAGGTAAAGATACACATGGCAGCCACAGTATACCCACCTGCCAAGACATCACTACACCACTGTCAACACTTTTCATTGGGTCTCTTCCAACGGCAGAAAATAGTTACTTTAAAGAACCTATCGTCTATTGGCTCTTCTATTCACCAGCCAGTTGTTTCACTGAATGCAGGAAGAAAGTTGGCTTTAAGTTTTGACAGTATGGGGTGCCTAAAAATAACCAGAAGAGCAGGAAAAAAGATAATAGGACCTCACAATAGTTGGAATATAAAGGAGAAAGGCGTAAGAGAACTTTCAGTACATTTGCCATTTTTGGATCTTTCCTGTTTTATAGTTGCACAATTTCCTTGTAAATCTAATCAACAGTTGGATGTTGTCATGGAATATTTGGGGCTAGTCACAGAGGCAGAGTTTCTCCTTCACATTCACCTCTTGTGGTTAGCATTGGGTATTGTTTGAATTTCCTCAATTCAGACCCCACTTATCGATTCCAGTTCTTATCGATTCTTAGTTTCAGTTCCAATATGTTGTAAAAAAAACCCCAACTGTTCAAGTGTTTAGATAACAAAAATATATTTATTCTTTTAAGCATTTACTTTGACTATTATTATTTTATTCAAATAAGTAACTTTAACTGAACATTCACAAAGTAAATACATACAATAAAAACGTATAATCCACGGTCAGTACTTACATTTTCTTATGTTTTCTTGTGGATGCAACGCTCGCGCTGGCTGATGACACATTCGGGCTGGGAGACAACAAGACATCAACCACTGAACATGCTGTCAGATTGTTGCCGTGCTGCCTTAAATGTTTGGTCAAATTTGATGTGCAACCTTACTTAATTAGCTTCCCACGTGCACTTATGCCTTGTCGTTTTCTTTAATAAAGTGAAGCCACACTTTTGAGCGTTTACGAAGGTCCACCTTTCACTGCTGCTTGAAAATAAAATGGGAAGCAGAAGACCATGGTCTTCTGCAAATGATCCATCCTTTTACTGTGACGTTAGCCTTGCATGCTTGCATCTAAACGAACCAGGTCCTGGCAAATATGTAGCCTTTTTTTGCAATAGTAAAGTTTTAGGAACCAATAAGCAGAACTGAAAAATCAAATTTTTTAACTGGCACCTAGTTCTTTGCATTTTGGATTTGTATCTGATTTAGAAACGACTTTCGGTTTTCATGACTCGGAGTTTTAAACATCCGAATATTCAGGGGGAACCAGCAGCAACATTAAGCTGCTTTGTTCTTTCACAAGGCAGGATTTGGGAGGTGTGGGGTTGGATTTTCCATGAAAGCTGTAAATTCTTTTCCAGCGGGGTGTTAAATAACATTTTCATTAGAGCAGAGAGGACAAGAACTGCGAGCGGCATTTCTAAACCGTTTCAAATGGCAAGCGGGGCTGCGGCGGCAATGGGCATGTCGTTTTGTAGCCCAGAAAAACATGAAACTATAAAAAACATCTTAGCGGTGGTACCATTAAATGCAGAGACTGGACAACACAAACATTTTTAAACGGCTTTGGTTTTCAAGACAAAGTAGGATTAAAATAGTTTTCTGGCAATTCAGGCCAGAGCAGTTGCCTCCTCGGTCACCTGCTGCCACCTTGATCTCATTTCAGCTTTATGTATCAGATGAGAACATTGAAAGTTGTCAAAAAGCTACTAATTACTTGTTATCTAATTTAAAAAAACAACTTGGAACTATGATGAAAGATCCCACCGTCTGTAATATTTAATACATACTGTATAATGTTTCAAGTTACAGTTCGATTGTTTAAAACATCTGTCACATTTGTGTTGTTTTTATTGCTCCAGTGACGTACTGTCAGGGCTGCAACTGATTATTGTTTTTAATCTCTTTTGTTTTTTGATAATCATTTAGTTGATAAATTGTCATTAAACAGGCCAAATAGCATCACAATTTCCCAGAACCGAAAGTAACGTCTTTACACTACTTGTTTTGTCCAAAAAAACCCAAAGATTTTCAATTTACAATGCTATAAAATAAAAATAAAAAGCAGCAAATTCTCCCATTTGAGAAACAGGAACTGGAGAATGTTGTCATTTTTCCTTGCTAAATTACTTATAATGATTGATCAACTATCAAAATTGTTGTATATTCATTTTCTATCAAATAAGAGTACCAAGTAAGCAACTTATTATTTCAGCATTGATCTATGTATTCTAGTATGAGGTCCACCAACACAGACTCCAAGGATGGATAAGTACTTTATAGCAGTCACCTGTGGGCAGGTTTGAAAAGCTCATGAGGTGTCAGGGTTTTCCGCTCACTTGCTGACGTCAGTCGTTCCTGTGCAGATCACTTCACCAGCTTTGGCCTTTCTTTTGCATTGTTGTTTTGTGTTCACATCGGCTGCACTGATGGGCCAGACTTTCCTTATTGGGTTGGTTACGATCCATCCTTAGTGTGTTTAGTCCACTTCTGCCATGACATTTACCAAAACAATTCAAGCATTTTTAAAACAAGCAAGCCTTTACCTTACTAGGCCAAATTAAAGTAGCAGCTGTTGTCTGCAGTTAAAAAAGACAGACACATCATGATTCAGACACTGCACAACTCTGCATCATTTACAAACGTTATGACGAGGGTTATTAAGATTGTATATCCAAGGTCTCTTCATGAATCAGTGAAGCTTTATTTTCTCCTAAGAAAATGAAAATCTTAAGCTACAGTCTGTAATGTTTAAACTATTTCCCTTTTTATTCTGAATGTTAATTTGGCACCAACAGAACATGTAATTAAATTTAATTACATTTTTATGCAGAACTGCTGCGTTTTCCATTTGCTTTTAAACACCCGCGGAGACTTTCAGGACATTGAGCCTCCAGATAGCACAACATGAGTGAAAGTTCTGGAGTTAAAATTTAACCAGCTAAGAGGAGGGCGGGAGTGTCAATACACTTAATGCCTCATGGCGCAGTCAGACTGAAATATGCTTAGGTGAAATATTCTTGCGTGGTGTGGCCAAAAGCAGGAGGGCACAGGAAATGATGTAAGTAGGGTTGTAAACAAACTGCTGGAGCTAGCGTGGCTAGCGGGTGAACAACAGCAGTCCACAAAGTTGTAAATTCTACAGCGTTTTATCAAACATTTTACTGCCATTAACCTCTGTCACTGTCTGTCTGTACGCTCACTACAGCCAAACAACATCTCGTCTTATCTGTTGCTTGTAGTATTTTTCCATGCAGTTATAAAACAAAAATATAAACAAACTATTTCCTAAATGAGACCTCAGTCCCACCCCCTCTCTCAAACTTGCTAGAGGTTGGAGAGCCTCGTGATTTCGTCAATTCGAGACAAGAAGCGATGTGTCTTGGCCCATTTCACATAGAAATGAATGGGAGGCGAATTTCGGGGTGATAAGTTGCAATTACAGCTTGGATTCATTGAACTTTATTGGCTGCACGTTCAAAATGTGAATCTCCCGTTCCACCACATTTTGACTGTGGAGGCCAGTGGAGTACACTGAACTAACTCATTGTCATGTTTGGGGAGCCAGCTTGAGATGACATAGCACATTTTCTTGCTGGAAGTATCCATTACTAGATGTGTAGACTGTGGCTATATAATGGTCAGCAACAATACTAACTGGTATTACGGGGCCTCATGTGTGCCAAGAAAATATCCACACCGGTGAACTGGTGCCCACTGTAGCCTCAGAACCACCACAAGCTGGCAAACAAGGATGTAAACAATCAGTGTTGAGAATCAAAAAATTTTGTCAGGTGGATTCCAAAATCTACCCGCCACTCAATTGTTTTTACCAGCCACTTTCGTAACAAGTGTTCTGTTTATATGTGCTACCTATCGAGATGTGCTGCTTAACGGTCCTGTGCATGACCCACAATCTCCCTGAAATTTTAAATAGCGATATTATAATATAGTATTTCAACATGCTCCCCATATTCTTACATATGGTGATGAATGGTTGAGTAAATTCACCTTCCACTACACCAAATCGCCCGCATTTGGCGGGTGTTGATTTTGCAGTTACCTTTTCCTCAAACCCAATTATGCCAGAGTGGAAGCCGTGAAATACTTCTCTTCAGCCTGATATTAAGCTTTCTCTTGAGTATGTACTGACCTCTGGTTCTTAAACCTGTAACCTTACTGTATGCGACAGTCTGTACTGGGGTCAACCTGCTGTGCTGCACATTGGGTCCTCGAGCTGAACCCCTAACTGTTCGCACCTTACAGGTCTGATTGGACAGATGGAAAAGTGACTAATGCAAAAAATTGTAATCGTCAGACATAAAAAGTTTAAAGAAAAAAACTTTTTGAGATTGAGGGGCATTTTGTTGTAATCAAAGAAGCCTTTTCTTGCAGACAGACGACATCACTTTCTGTTCTGCGAGCCGCCCTCTGCAGTGTCCTGCTCCACAGCTGGGAGGGACGACCAGCCAATTACATCTTCTTTCCCTCTTAAGTCCATTAATCACCTCATTACAAAGGCCTCCCTTCCCTTAAAGGAGTGTTCCGTCCTGCTATAACAATTTATCACATTAGTGCTTAATTAAGAATTATGTCCTAGCATCTTGGTTTTAATTATATGAATGCCCAGCTCCATTTGTAAAGTAACACTGTGGTGACATCCTCCGCTGCAGGAAGGACGGGGGGGAAACAGGCTGTGGCCTTTTGTTGAAGTAATGAATTTAGCTTTAATGATGGAGGAATGGAGCTTCCAGGCAACTGCGGCTTATTTGGAAGAGTGAACATTGATGCACGCAAAAGTAAAAGGGGGTTGTGAAGCATGTGACTTGTCACCTTAGGAGGCCAAAACTGAATGCAGATCCACAGGCAAGAGTTTAAGGAGTTGCTGACATTAACGGCTGTGATACTGTCAGCACGATACAAGGGCTTTTGTAAAGAAAATGTTCATGGCCACATCAACATGTTTGTTTTGAAGAGGGAGGATAAGATCTCTAATTCACAGGGAAGCTGATAGGGCTGCTGCATCTTTGTTGCCAAGAAGGTTTAGTCCTTCGACACGACTCCTGCTGATCCTTCCCAAGCACCGCAGGCTCTGAAACTGATTCACTGTGGGCTGCCGGGGCCGACAAAGGAGCAGCAGCAATAAGCCGACGAATACAGTATTTCTTCCTTCATACATTCAACCTTTACTTGTACGGGTTGTGTCCAATGAGAGCAGTTCCCTCCCCACTGGCCTCCTGGTGTACAAAAACAAAAATGAAATATTTAGTCAAACATTAAAACTGCACCCCTCTAAGGATAAGCACTCATAGATAATGGATAGATGGATGAATAAAAGTGCATTAATATTAAAGCAAAAGCATTAAAGTGCAAATATATGTCTAAAAAGGAGAGAGAAAGGAATGGAACTAGAATTAAATAAAACGTGAACACAACAACTTTTTGACTTTATTTCCATATTTAATTATTAAATTATTTTATTTACAGTTAGTGGTGTTTGTCGTGACATGTTTGCTGTTTTGTGTTTAATACCAAAATAAAAATGGTCAAAATGTATTAAAGAAATTTGGCTAATATTGTTAAATAAAAAAATCTTGGTACGGTATGAAAAAGGATCGTTTTGGGGATGTTGCCAAAGCTCGAGTTTGTATTTACACTGGTATCGAAAACATTTTAATGATACCCAGCCCTGGTGTGATGGACACATTTTTCTACCAAGTCAAATATGGTAAAAATGTTAGTTCTAATCACTTTAAAACAATGGCTCCATTGTTAACCAGAAATAAAGCTACTTTTCCTGCTAAAAAACCGTTGAATGCTCATTTCTGCTTGGCCAGTGGGGTCTTATTTCAGATTACAGACTCGATTCCACATCACGTCCCTCTGTAGCAAAGATATCTGGTCATTTTTATCAAACAAAGTTGGCGACACATTTTACCAACAAGATGTTAATACATGCCAATTTATATATCTGCATAGGAAAACAAAACAAGATGTATTTATGTTGCTTTAATAACGTGATTAAGTGCATCACCAACCAAATTGGAGTTGACATTATAATGGTTACCACAAAGTTAAGGTCACAGTTGGTTATTACCAGAAGCTAGCAGACATGATTGAATATTTGTTACTGTAGCTGTAGTTTTTGTAATTCCTGTGTTTTTTTATGCTGAATGTTTCAGTTTACTTCTTTAGTTCTTCAGGCTCCTGTTTGAGCTGTTGTTTTGCTGGCAGAAAATGGGACTGTGTTGACTAATTGCTGTCTATTTTTTAAAATGCGTGAATCTGATGAGGACTAGCGACTGTCATCTGAAAACTAATAGGAATCCAACTCAAAGTGTGAGGATGATGTGTGGCAACGCGCCATTTCCACAGAGAAATGACTACAGAGAGTCTCTTGAAATTGAAGTTCCTCCATATATAAAATAATAATGAAGTCCGGCCTTGCTTACATAAACCCCTCAGATGATGTTCATGATGTAAGTTTAGGATTCCTCACTGGAAAAAAGAAACTATAAGCGTTTTGTTTTAGTTTGGGGTGTTTAGAAGAACCCATGAGGAAGCCCTCTCACTCAGAATGTGAAGTGTGAAGTTTGCAGCAGAGAGGAGGAAGTGTTTTTGTTACTTTCAATTAGCAAGAAAAATAAAAGGCTCCTCACTGAAGGGGGCTGAGTTTGGGGTGTTGGATGTGATAATGATCCAGGTGTTGACGCACATGTGAGTGAGGGGTGGTTTCTCCCGAGGTGGATTTCTGTCAGACGTTTAAGGAGGGACAGCCAATCAGATACGGTGAAGGTTGATGTCTCCATTTTCGGCTTCCACGGTGCCGGCTCATCTGTTGCATCAGCGCCGCAGATGTAGCTCTCTGCACAGATTGATGCTCAACGGCGGCTTTGATAACAGCTGGTAAATCGATTGGTGTAGGGATCTGATGTTTAGTTTTTTGCAAAATGAGATCTGCCATTTGAATGAGATGTCACCTACACTTTAAAAATGAAGGATTAGGCCCCATTTTACACTGTTAATACATCACACATGGTGTTAGCCTTATAGGTACTTTTGTGTGTGTGAGAGAGAGAGTGAGTGGGTAGTACGTAGATTACTCTTGTGGGGACATAAATCTGCTACCACAGTCACATTGTAGGGACTCGCCTTCCTTTTAGGGACAAAATGCAAGTCCCCTTAACATAAATCATTACATTTTAGGGTGAAGGTTATGGTTAGGCAAATAGGGGTTGGTTATATGTTTCTTAGTCATCAAATAATCTGGTTAGTCATTCTTGGTTAGTGTAAGTCTCCACGAAATGAAATGTCAGCCAATGTAATGTCTTCTGAAGTGATGGAAACGTGTGTGTGTGTGTGTGTGGACATGGAGGAAGATGAAAAGTATTTTTTCTTTCTGAAATGAGATTGTAACACCTGCTCTAACACGTAAAACAGAGAAATGATGGTTCATTTTTACAGATGGAAACCTATCTTTGAAGTCCTTTTTTTTTTTTTAAGAAGTTAGAACTTCTTATGAAGGATCTTTAATGATTCAGGGATACTAAATATTGTATTAAATGATGGCTGTTGTAATATGATGTAATTCAGTGTTGTAATATGACTCTTAATACGTACAATATGAAATGTGTGACATGACCTGCATGCTTAGAAGAATGAAGACAAATTTGAAAGGAAAAACCTTTCATGTCAGGCCACCACGAGCCTCCAGAACAGCATCAGTGCTCCTTGCTAAATCTGTGGAAATCTATTGGATGGATGAATGCCCTTCCTCAACAAGATATTCTCTCATTTATATACACAATCTTTATTTAACAAAGTCATATCGTTGAGATCAAGATCTCTTTTGCAAGAGAGACTTGAGTACAGCAGATAGAATGAAAGAAAGAGAAAAAGACAAACAGCCAGACATAACAAAAGGGAATATAGCATCAGAGACAGTCACAGACATCACTAAATGAATAGTTTATATTATATCTTATGGAGATGTTGGTGGAGAGTATTGTCCCACACGTTGGTCCAAAATCTTCCAAAGGTGTTCAACTGGGTTGAGATCTGGTGAATGTGAAGCCGTAGCATTTTATTCACATCATTTTCAAACTCACAAAATAATTCAGTGAGCCCCGGTGCACGGGAGCATCTGCATTTAATTTTTCTCCACTCTTTTATTCAGGTTTTTCCTTTTTAATTTGTCCCCCGTCTGTATGTCCACATTTCTTGATTTATTTATTTTGTGGGAGCTCTTTAAGTAGCAGATTAGCCTGTAATGGCCTAAATAAATAACAACCCCCCACAATGTTGGCAGTTATGCATGGTGTATGCAGATACCAAGGATATCTTTTTTGATTTGTTTTGTGCACAGGAGCTAAATGACTCCTTCACCTACTTAGCATTGCACTCCTATGACATAGTCAGACTCAAAGGATCAAAATTGATGCAGCAGGACCAGAGATATCGTCTTTCTTTTTTTATTCCACGCATGTAGCCTCGAGGCGCCCACTAGCCCCAAGCAGAGATGAGGAGCAGGCTACCGAGGTCTGGTAAGCTCGCTTCTTTATAACTCCACACCCCTAGGTCTTTTCATTTTTAAACTTGTAGTCTTCAGTCCTGACCAGTTCATTTGAGGCAATTTATCAGATTTGAGGTTACAGGTTATCGTGCCGACAGTTGCTTAGAGAGCTTAATGCGCTGCAACTTAAAACACAAGTAAATGGGGGGGGGGGGGGGGGACAGAAAATATTATCACAACTTTGACTACACAGGTCACATTTAGAAAAAATATAGTTCGAAAAATACATCCAATAATTTCCAAACACAAACCAATGTACACGATAGGGAGCGCTGAAAGTGTTAGCAACACGCTAGCAACTATAGTCAAGTGAGGATATTCTGCTGAATAACTGAATTTAAACCTTCAAATTATTCAAACGGTGCACCGTAGGCTATGTCAAAAATAGATAACGCACCTGTGGAAAAATATTTCTGATTCAGAAGACATCACTGATAAATAATGTTGTAGCGTGTACTATTGCGGTATCCAGGGCTTATTATAGATCCATGGTTCATAAAGGTTTGAAACCAGGCTTTTTGACTACACACCAACCTGAAGTCCTTAAAGGGACCGTTCACCCCAAAATCAAATACGGATTTTCCCCATATTTTTCATGTAGGAACTATTTTCTTTCTACCGAACTGCACCCACCAACTGTATCACTGCGCAGAAGGAAGCGTGCATCTACTCATGGATGAGAGGCTCGTGCACGTGACCGCGCAGCATGTAACGTGAGCTAGCTCCGTGGTGCTAGGTGAGCTAGCAGTATCGCTGAATCGCTGCATGCTTCCTTCTGCACGGTGATACGGTTGGTGGGTGTAGTTCAGTAGAACGAAAGTAGTTCCTGACCTACATGAAACTGCTCACAACAAGGTCTGTGGATTATCTTGAGTAACCGGGTCATGGAAAGAGACATTGCTGTTGGGTTTTTAAAAGGTATTTTGTGCCATATAGTCCCATTATATTGAAAAAAGGCAGACATCACTACAGCTGATGTCCCCAAACCGTGGCAACTCACACCAAAACAGGTAAGAGGAAAAATATGTATTTTTGATTTTGGGGTGAAATGTCTCTTTAAAAAAGTTTTAAAAAATCCATATCAAGTGATAGAAAGTAAATAAACAATAAGAGCAACCAGATCAGAGACATTTAGTAAAATAATTTGTTTTGCAAGTAACAGTGTTTTGCATGCTGTGCAATTCTGTCATATTGATCAAATGAAATGGTGTAACAAAGCATTCATGGTTGATGCTCTGGCGCCTTCTGTTGGCCTCTGTGAAGACGGATGGAGAGATTTTCTCTCCTGCTGACTCAGTTGACAATTAATCAAATTAACATATTTTGGTTTCGACGCTTGACATTGGGAACGAATATGTAATCTTGTATTAATTCCCTGGTTGTTAATGTTGACTGTCAGAGACTTGATGGCACACATAACCACACCACACACACACACACACACACACACCATTTCATCTGTGACGCTGATTTAATTCAGTTTTATTCAAATGAAACCCCTACAACGACGGCGCAGGTGTGGCAAACGAGGATAATTAGCAGCTTTAAGTGTTCCCTTTATGGGAAAGAAACCTGTCTTCGGTCCCTTTTTCCCATTCACGCTGAGAAAAGCACGCGTATCAAACAACATGCACACAACCATGCAGGCATGTACACACTGACACAAACACATACATGTAGAAAATACTTGCACCTATAACACACACACACACACAGACTGGCATCTTTTCTGGGAAGCAGTGGATATTGTTTTCTTTGTCACATCAGGGTTCGCCATCATGACTGAGTTGGTGTTATGTTCCTTTTAGTGAGAGCATTTGTTCAATAAGGATTTCAGCAGGTGTTTATTTAGCTGTGACGCAAGAAGGACCCTAAAATAAGAATTTACCCCAAAGCAGCTGCAAAACATCTCCACACCCCTGTTAAGAGGAAGAAGCTGTACCACTGAGGATGTCGTGTCATTTGTATCGTTTCTGAGGATTTAGGGGATTACATTTTTACACAAATTACACATGGCTAGTCTTGAAGGCAGATTTTTTTTTAAAAACTAAATATTGTTAAATGTGACTGTTTTTGGGGTTAAAACTATATATAGGTAACAGTCTTCTGCATCTGTCTGGGATTTCCTGAGGGTTCCAGTCATTGAGTCCATAGTCTGTTCATTTGAGTTGTTTTCTGTGGTTTTGGACTAGCTCTTAATGTTTATGTGTATTATTGTCTGTAGACATTTGGTATTTCGAGCTGTGTACCATGAATGCTTTCAGCTATTTTTTTGAAAACGTTGGGTGTTTGCTCTGGAATGCCGGCCAGTCGTGACGGAGGTTTCTCTAGTGTTGGGACTGTTGACAGAGATTTGCAATGTTGTATTTCCTTGGTGACTGAATTCCAGGCTGTTAGCATAATGCCTGGAATTCTCTGTAGTACCTTGTTAGGAGAAAGTCTGGACTGTTTATTTTCAGTGTATATGTCACTCACCTCTGTGCAGAATGATGTTCTTGGAGACTTGGATGGAGATATGTGTCGGCTGTTGAGTCCGATCTGAACCTTGTGAGGTTTGGCGAGGAGGTGAGTTGGCCTCTGTTGTCTTTATTGATTAAAGCCTGAGGAGCACTCTTCTACACTGTGTTTCTCCAGGTTTTCCAGGTCACTTGGTTGTGTAGTCTGATTTTAAAAAGGGGTTGAGTTCAGAGGAGAGATGTGATAGGAGATTCAGAGATGCTGTAAAGGTGCATGGAGCCACATGGCTTAGATCCCTCCTGGTCTTGTGAGAGTTGCATTCACAGTGTCCTCAGACCGCTACCCTGCATCAAGTCTTCCAGGATAAAATGGACTTTGTATTTCTCCACTGGCATAATGAGAAGACTTTGAAAAAGCATTTAGACCATAACTTATCGAAACCAAACTTACTAAAAGTATAATTTAAGCGCACACTTCCTACTTTCTTATACAAACCCTCTCACCACACTATTTTATTTTCCATTTCTCTGTCCTTTTTTTGCTCACATTCCTGTCTCTCACTCCATTTATGCTCCTTGTCTTCAGTCTCTTCTTCCTCTCTCTTTCACCACAGCCCTCCAGAACGTCCTCTCCTTTCCCTCGGTCTCCTTCTAGGGTGGCTTCCTAATGCCTGCCCCTGAGGCAGCCGAGCTCCCCGTGTATAATCACCCTCCGCTTTGCAATCACGCTCCTCCCCGGCCTCCTCGCTGCATGCACTGAGATGCTCCCATCTTGCTCAACTCCCTATGCTGCCGATCGCAAGAGGAAATAGCTGTCATTAGGCAGGTGGAAGAGGGGAGACCCATCGTGCAGCAGAGATCAATCTGCCGAGCGCTCACGCATGATGAACTGAAGCTTTTACCTTAAGTTGAGAGACTTTTAACTTTTCCACCAAGATTTAGCTTTACAACCTCTAACAGCTATTTAGTTTGCCTCTCTGTCAGCAAAATATCGCAAAGCCCTCAGTTCACATTTCCATGTAAATTCATGGGTAGACGGGAATTACTGTATGCGACTGAAGAATTGATTGGATTTTGGTGATTTCTATCAACCTATGTCATTCTCAGTCCTAAAACTAACAGAGACTTAAACCATGTCCTAACTTTATTCTAACCGCATGCTAACATTGTTGGTATACAATAATCTTATTTTCGTTGTGTCTGTGACATCTAGCTCACATTGTAGCTGCAGGATTAAAGTTATACTTAGGGTTGAAATGAACAAGTAAGAGATACGATGTATACCAAAATGATCCATAAAGAAGCTGAGCCAGAGTTCTGTGTACACTACAGCAACTGATCATTAAAAAACGTATCATCAAGTAACAGTTTGCTGAACTTGAATGAATTCAGTGTGGAAAACCTGCTGTTAATGGAAGTACAAACTTTCAGGAACATTTGACCTTGTGTGATCATTTCATTTCATTTTAATTTTGGGATGAACTCTTCAGGGCTGTTTTGGATTTCTGATTTATTGTTGCAAGTATTCAGTTACAGTTGTAGCCAAATATTTATTTGGCATTTAGGTTTCTCTCTTCAGGATGTGAAAACAGGCACAAAAACATTTTGCAGAGTTAACTTTATTGCCATTACGACAAAACAAGACAGCATTGCTACAAAAAAAAAAAACTGTGTATAAATAAATATTAATGGCATTTTTGCACTTAATGAAAGTAAATAAAATAATAAAAACAGGACATTAAAGTGCCTAAGAGTTGCCATTTATGAGTTGGCCTAACTGACATTCAGAGTTTAGTATAACCTTTAATCACGGGGTCACATTATCAATCGCTCTTTAAAAGCCTGTGATGTTGAGGACTTTGATGAAAGTTGATAATAAACAGAATGTGGTAGCTGAATGACTTTCCTCTCAGAACGTCAGACAAATCTGGGGGAAAAAACACACACACTTTGTGCACTTAGCCAAACAAAAATTACCCAAATGTGCATTTGAAAAATAAACCCATTTAGAGGCAGCTGCAGAGCAGACGCAGTAAAATTATGTTGTGACTAGCCTGCAAAGTAAAAATGATGAGCGTCCTCGTTTTGCAAGCTCTGCAGTTAAGAGTTTCACAAAAAATAAATAACAGCAGCAGGGCCAGCCTCTGCCGCAGTGAAATCTCTCCCTTCAAATGTAATTAAAAAACTTCTGGCAAAGGAATGAATTAAAGGCTCCCAGTAGCATTGATAACCCTGGCGTGGCAACAAGCAAGGGTTTTAACAGTCTCCTAATGGGCCCGCTAAAAGGCCCTTTAATGTTTTCTCCTGTAAATGATCAAAACTCCTTTTCAGTAACCTCAATAATGATCTTTATCAGCGAGTGAAAGAGGAAATGTTCACAAAGGATGAAAGGAAAAAAAAAACCCCACAGGCGACGGCACTTGGATGGGCTAAAGGCTAATTGTGTCGGAAATTAGATTTTAAGCGGCTGAATTAGCAGAGGGTGCAGCGCATGGCAGCTGAGAAATGGAGGGAAAATGGAGGGAAAATAAGCGCAGGTCACATACAGATAAGCATGCCAGCTCTCTGAGAGTCTGACTCTCTCTGTGTTTGTGCAGCTCTTTAACCACACAGGACGCCGTCTGGTGATTAATTAGGCTGACTTAGAAGAGCAAACCCTGTCATTACTTAGCATATTCATCTTTCATTTCAGTCACTTAGACACTCTTCTGCAGAGCAGTTTACAGTGAGTCACAGAATAAGATTGAATTCATAAATCATAAAAATGAGTCACTGCAGCCTGACAACAGATGGAACAGAATATTCCTTTAAAATGATTGTATAGGGTAAAGATGTGCAAGGAAAAGAGGTATTACAACAAGACAGGAGTATTTTTAGTGCAAGCAGAGGAGATACAATAGATGTAATAGAGCTTCTCGCACAGATGAGTTTCCAGGTTACTTGTGAAAAGAAGGAGTAACGTCAGTATTTAAATGATGGAAGCAGAGAATGGAGACGGGCTCGAGATGTGGAGAACAGTGTGTATCGCGCAAGTAAGGGACTAAATATGATGTAGCATCTCCAGCTGTGCACTCAGCTCTGTCAGTGTGTGTGGTCGGCATGCAAATATGGGGTGATGGATGTATCTGGTCTGGTCTAAAGGGAAAAAGCCAAAGGGGGGGGGGGTGGAGGAGGCTGCGGTCGCTTGGAGACTAATGGGCCGATTAAGCGCTTCAAGGGGTCGGCCATTTATGTGTTGTGTGTGACTGGATGAAGATTCACTTCATTAATAAGGCCCGGCACTTACCAACATTGTTTTTTTTTTCCCCTCTTGCTCTCCAACAAACCGCTCTCCTTTTCAGTTAATTGTGTCTGGAGCAAGAGAAAACAAATGGGGACTTGAGACAGAAAAACAGCAGCAGTGCAAAAGCGCCTATACCACATCAAGACATTCAAGACAAAAAGTTTCCTTCCAAAATATCGGAAACCTTCCACTTTTGAAAAAGTGATATTTTGCTCCTACAAACAGTGATGAATGATCAAACTGCAGCGCATTTTTTAGAACAACACACAGCATAGAAACAGACAATGAACGTAACGATGTGAGGTACAGCCACTTCCCTGAGCCACCTGCTCACTTCATCTTAGCGACAGTTAATGGTGCAATTCTGTAAAAAGCCTAACTATCCATTAGAATCCATCACCATCTTCTGTTGACAACCCTTTCAGTGACATGTACATGGTTATAAAACATAGATGCAAGTGCAAACAGTTGCTAATAAAACAGCATGAAGACCATCTAAAGAGGAGATACAAATGTTAAACCTGTACAGGCATGGTTTAAAAAAACAAGTTGCCTTCAAACTTGACAAGACAATAACACATTTATGTGATGTGAGTTATTTCAACTTAAACCTGTGGTGTGGAACCTTTGGCTCCCCCTTCTGGCAGTGGGAGTAATTACACAAACACTGTCGACGGTTGCTTATGACTTAGGCTCGTGTTCAGAAATAGTTACAAATATACAGAGAAATGTCCACAGTTCCAATACAATAATCCATTATTTAGGCAGAATAAATGTAATAGCTACATAGCCTACTCTACTAATATCTAACAAATACCAACCGGTCCAAACGTTGTAACGCAATATCCGTGTCTGCCCTCAGTCTCTTCTCTGTGCTGTTTTTTTGACTCTAATCCTTCCTCTAAACACTGAGTTTATTTTTTATCTGGAGCATCAGAAACTCTTCCTGGGCGCTGCTTAAGTTTTCCCACCATAGTGAATAAATACTTCTAGTTTATTCACTGATTTTGTTCCCACCAAAATCAGTGAATAAAGTTCTAAAAGTTGTGTGTTTAGCCTGTGAGGCTCAGACCCCAGAAACTCTGTGGCGTCTGTTGTTTTTCAGTAATTCTTGTCTTGTTTGTGGTCTGAACAGTAAATTCATCAAAATTCAGTGCCCCATATCACACCAAAATTAGTGAATACAAGTATAAAGTTGTGTTTTTGTACGGTCATGCAGTAGTCGGTGAGGCCCGCTCGCCCTCTCGCCTTTCTGCCACAAACAGACTGCACACATGAGCAAAGCAGCAGATGTTCAAGCTAGTGACGTCCTAACTGAAGGCCCGCCTTGATTTTCATGTTGACCGCAAAAGACCATGGGGACATGTTAATTTAAATGTAATACACTAGGGGCACTGTTTTGCTTATTGCATTTGAATATTGTCCATTGTACACCATGTCGTCAAATACGTTTCAAGTTTACATTATCATTTTAATTATGTCCCCTATATGACTTTAATTAGTGTTCAGAGCAGAGGGTCGTCTCACCTTGTTATGTTTACAGTTTACAGTACAAAGGATATCAGATTTTGTAGTCTGCGCACACACATGTCCACCCATAGAAACCCTGAAACCACGGAGCCCCCCCGATTTATGTCCTGCTTGTAACACTCACACCACAGGATGGACATTGTGTTATCTGTCTTTTGCAGTCTTGTGATGCTTGTCACTTTACTTTTTCAATGTGCATCATAGAATAGGTAATGATTTTAGTAGTGTTCAGACCTCTTTCAGTTGTAGTTTGCAAATGTAATGTTGTAGTTTTTTGTTCATTAGTTTTAAGGTCATATATGTCTTTAAAGTCTGTTATGTAAGTTGGACTTTATTTGGGCTTGCTTGATTTCCAACCCATCTGCTTGGTGCTTTCTCACTAGACTACATTCAGCATTCTTCTATGCTGGTGTGGGAGTTTTCCAAAGAAGTCAAAACTGCATTCTGAAGAGAAACAAGTATAGTGACTCTGCAACATGTCCACACTGGCAAAATACCAAAGTGAACTTCAAAATGGCAGCATGTAAGGCTAAAATAGATAATGTAGAGTTACGATCCAGATGATGTTGTCCTATGATCTACCAGGTCAGAGGGTTTTAGTTAAGGAGCAGGTTTGGTAGCACCAAGGGTTTTGGTTCAGTTCTGTCTACATCTTGGAAAACATGATTTGCGGCTTGTACAAAAATACATTTTTTCTTCAGTAGCATTTAGACGAGAGACAAGAAAGTACTATGTTTTTTTCTACATATCTATTCTGAATATTTTAAACGGTTTTACTACTCCGCAGTACTGATACTGAAAATGCGCGTTCTCGAGATCTGTTCTCCCCGACAACGAGTTGACACACACACCGCTGCAGTGACCACATAGTCCCGCCTCCTCTCACTCTCAGTCCTGTCTTCTCGTCACTCGTCTCATTTGCTCTGGTTGAATAGCTCATTAAAGATGGCGAGTGCACTGTTGAACGAAGCAAATCCCTCTCAGAGGAATCTCAGACAGCAGAATTTCAGTTGATTGGAAAATACTCAATGTTGTGTAAATTTTAACCCTGGGTATCGATAATTGTATCAAATATCAATATAGTTCAAGGTATTGTAGGTATTTTCATTGTATCCAAATTAGAAATTCCAGTATCATGACAACACTAGTATGTAATATATATGACTAATTTAAACATGTATTCCTTTATTGTGGACCAGTGTGTCAAATAATATAATTAAATTAATATTGTTACAGTAACACTTTTGAACCTGTAATGTGGAAGTTAAGGCATCTGACTTTGGTGATGGAGGTATGTTTTAAAGGCTCATCCTTGGTTCTAATGGGTTTGTAATTCACATTTAGATTCAGAAAATGTTGTGCCATCCAGGTTTTTAACATCATTCAGGCAATGCATTAAAGACTTGAGGGGGGTAGTGGTGTTACATTCCAGTGGTAGATACATCTGAGAGTCGTCTGCGTAACAGTTGAATGAGATACCGTTTTTTTTTTTAAAAGATAGAACCCAAAGGAAGCATGTAAAGGGAAAAGAGGACTGGAGCAAGGATGGAACCCAGGGGAACCCCAAAGCTGAGGGGAGTTGATGATGATGATGATGATGAAAGCTCATACAATTTAACTGAGAATCTTATGTCAGTTACATATGCTTTTAAACCATTTAAGGACAGTTACTTTAATGTCAACACTTTGCTCCAGCCAAGAGATGAAGATGAAGATGCCGTGATCCATGGTATCCACTGCTGCGGTACCAAAATTGCACAATCCCCAGTCAGTCATTATTAAAGGATCATTAAGAACTTTTAAAAGTGCAGATTCAGTGCTATGAAGTGTTTTTAAACCAGACTGAAATACTTCAGTAACACTATTATCATCTAAAAAGTCCTGGAGCTTCACGAGAACAATTTTCTCCAGCAACTTGGAAAGAAAAGGCAATTTTGAAATTGGTCTAAAATTAGAGAGAACTGTGGGATCCATGTTTGGCTTCTTAATAAGAGGATGTACCACAGCATGCTTAAAATCAGCAGGAAGGAAACCCAGAGACAAGACAGCTATTCACAATAGATAACACATTTGACCCAACAGTATCAAAGACATCCTTGAGAAGCCGAGAGGGAACAATGTCCAGGGAGCAAGTTGTGGGCTTCAAGTGATAAACCGCTTTAGCCTGACAAGAAAGAGACACAGCCTCAAAGTAGTCAAAAATATATGCATGTTACCTCACTTGAAAGTCCTCTGTGTCTAGAGAAGTTCATAAAGATCAGGCACCTCCGAATTCTCAGCCCAGTCCCCTTGAAACAAGGGACAGTGTTGACAGACTGAGCTCCACGAAGTCATTATGGTAATACTGCTTCAGTGATGTGATTTACTAGCCAGAAATGTAATAAAAGCTTAAGGCTATAATGGAGCCTGTCATATCAACCAGCTTGTCAACATAATTGCCACTTCCATCTGCAATTAGATCCCACTGCAGTCACCAATTTCCATTTCAATGTGAGCCATTCAGCTGTCTGATAGTCATCCAGCAGGTTACAGGTTTCAGTGTCGTCCTCAAGGACATTTTGGTGTAGGCAGACTCACCCTGGCTGTCACGAACTTTGAACTGTGTGGTCTCCACAGCCACGGGGACACATGCTGTTGTAAAACTCAGTTATATTGTTAGAGATTATTAAAATACCAGAAGCCTTGTGTTCCTTTCCCAGCTTAACTACAGTTGGGTCAGCCTAAACTTTTTCCTTTTGGCGTCCTCTACCTCACGTTTCTCCTTAGCTTTACCCCTGGCTGGGTTCAGCTGAATAAAGAAATCAAACTCTGGAGTTGTTAAAGTAATTGCCAAGCTGGCACATCCCCAGTTTCGCTGCAAAGACACAGCGGGCACTTCAGAATGTTAATGGCGAACCCTGATCCAGCGAGGGCAATGCAGCCTTGGCATATACACAGCTAGCTGTGTGTGTGTGTATGGGTGTGTGTGGGTGTGTGTGTGTGTGTGTGTGTGAGAGAGAGAGAGAGAGAGAGCGTGCACATGCCCACATTAACGATTTGTCCATAAGACACAGATTTCTTGTTCTTTCAGTGACCTTCTCTCTCTCCACTTCTATCCTCTTCTTGTTGGGCTTCTTCCAAATTTAGAAGCTCTTAACACTGAAGAGTCAAAGTGAGTCCTGTTAGTATCAGGACATGAAGGAAGAAAATACTGGTGCTGTTATTAAAAACCGCTCCTAGTTATCCCATTGTGTTGGTTAGTGGTGAATTTATATCCTCCTCTCCAATAGCTGCAGTGGAGTTTGACACCTGTGAGTGCTTCAGCGATCTAAAACAATGATTAAAAAAAACAAGATTTGGTATAAGTTCCTCAGAATCAAAGAGCGAGGGTATGGCATTTTGCACCAGTAGTTTTGAAACTCCTTTTTCTATTATGGATTTATCATAGTGCGTGTGCAGATTTCTCTTTGGCTATCAGGGCATAGACGAGGGCCAGTTTTAGCAATTTGCAAACTGCGATGTGCAACATGAGATCAAATGCCATAAGAACTTGTGACCCATTCATGTGAGGGCGTTGTAGGTATGGAATGCAATTTCATTCATTATTAAATAAACTTAAAAAAAAACATAAATATGCCTGTGAAAAAAAACCTAACCCTAAATGAGTCAATATGGTTCAATAAATAAATAAATCGCTTTTTATTTCATTGGACTTTGATTTCATAATGCAGGGTTTGGCTCGTGGCACCCTGCTCGGCCTCAATACTTTTTATGGAGTTTCCTGATGTACAGATAGCTTTACTTGTTGCTAGTGTAATGTTAATTGCTAATTGGTGCTAATGGTTGCTGTTGCTAGCTAAAGTTAGCTCAGTTAGCCGTGATGCTGAGCTCGGTTACGTTGTCCACACCGCCCGGGACTGAAAACCTCCTCCTCCTGGGGCTCCTAAGCTCCTGTGCCAGAGGTGTAAACGCAAACACTCCCCCCGGTGCTCCGAGCTCCCAGTCAGCTAACGTTAGGTTAATAGGACAGCTAGCGTCACCGCTAACGAATTAACGGCATTCAGTGCTTACTTTTTAGCAACAAGTAAAGCTATCTGTACATCAGGAAACTCCATAAATCACCGAGTATTTATTTCATAGGCATATTTATGTTTTTATTTAATATTGAATGAAATGGCATTTCATATGTAGGACTCGCAAAGGACTTATTTATATTGCAATTTGTGATCTATAATCATTTGTGAATTGTCACGCCGCCACCACCTGCAATCTTTGGTAAGCAGCACCCGCAAATAGCTTTCTATGAAATTTGCCCTAAAACTAATACAGTCCACAAGACTGGTGGAAGATAAGGTAAAGGATATGCCATATCAACTTAAAAGGTGATATGTCAGTGTTGTGTTTACATCTTGGTCTGTGCTTGATTAAGCATTTCCATCATTTATTCAAGATTTGGAATAAGTAATAATATAAGATGTTTGCAGAGTTTTTAGGGCCTTGCATATCTTAGGGTTAAAGTGACCGTATTTTTCTTTTCTTCCCATGTGTACTGATGAAAAATTAACTGCTACACAGTTACATACGGCTAAAATAATAATTATGGCTTAAATAATTACTAGGTAAATTTACCTCCCAACCACAGTCCCATCAAAATTTAAGTATAGTTCCCTCACAGAGTAATTTATTCAGTTTCTAAAAATACAATGTAGAATTCATTTGGAGGGAGTTACAGCTCGTCTGGATGGTGGTTCCTGCTAATTATACCATCTAAAAATAATTCGAGACGAGCCCAGCAAGGAAGCGTAAAAACATACTTCCCTGCTGTGCGCTTAATGTGCAAATCCAGAATTCCTTCCAATGAGGAATAAACAGCAGTGCTGCTGTTTGCACTGCCAATTATAGAAAATACACTTAAAATGTCTTCGGCTGAGCAGGAGGCAGAGGATCATGTCTGATAAAGGAGATTACACAGCACAGACCCGCGGCAACCTTGGTGGCCTTAATTCAATTTCACCAGTACTAAATTAATAAATAGAAGAAAATTCCTTAAGGGAAAGCATTTCAGCATTGTAGTGTAAAAGTCATACTGGCACTATTTCCTTGAAGATGCAAAATGATGGATCCCCCCCCAGGCGCTATGATTGGCCCGCCAAACCAGAAGGTTGGGTTTAGATATGAGATAAGAGATTAAAATAGGTTATAATGATATAAGTGTGTGGGCAAATAATTCAGTATTAATCATTATGTTTATCATTTTCTCATTTATTAGATCATTTCCACGACAGGTGTTTGGGTGGTTAAAGTAAGAATATCGGCAGGACTTCATAAGAACGCTTACGAGAACCTTTGTATTTAGACTTCAGCCTCTCACATAACTTTGTATTCCAGACATGTAGACTTAATTTTACTCTGACTTAATCTAAAACTTTCAAAAATAACAACTTTAAATTTTGCCCCCCCCCCCCCCCCCAACTCTTATAGTTCTAAGTTACAATTTCTAAATTATAACAATAACATTACTGTTCGCTGACACCAATGTACATAATGACAGTATTTTTCAAGTTCCAATAACCCTGTTAAATTGAAATGTTGTTCCTCGACTTCCAAGTTAACACGTGATATTAGAGATGGGAAGTGCATTATTTATGATCACGTTTACTGTTGGCTTCCTTTACTTTCAATCATAAATGCCTTGTTTCTTATTCATGCATGTTCGAAGCAGAATATGTCCTCTGAAAAACAAAATAATGTAGGAGAGAGCAGTATTTAGATTACAAATACCACAAAGACCTTAAAGGAATAGTTACACAAGTTGGCTAAAATGCTTAGTGACTTTCTTGCCGAGGTTCAGGTATTTGTCCGATATTTGACCCTACAGCCAGGAGACGAATAGCATAGCATAAAGACTGAAAGCAGAAGATAAAACCACTAGCCTGGCCCTGTCCGGAGGTTAAAACTATCTTCACTCAGTGACAAGGCTCCAGGAAGTCACCTGGCCAATAAATAGTCCGGTACATATAAAAAGTGATCATTTTTATCCACAGCGCCCATATGACCTCTAATAGATACTGATGTGACTTTTTCATTATCTTTCCATAGTTAGTCCGAGGACTGTGACCCAGAAATGACTTTTTGAAACTCTGGGCTACTGCCCACACAAACCACAGAAGAGCTGGCGACTAGCAACCCACTTTAATCCCTATGAAACAAGAGTTTCTTGATGGATATCATTTGGATACAGGAACACAGGTGTGTTCCAACATTTCAGTTGTGATGACAGAAAAAAGGAAAAGAAAGGTATGGGTGTAGCATTTACAAATTTGATTCACAATA
The DNA here is from genome assembly GCA_011952105.1 of Coreoperca whiteheadi. Lineage (NCBI taxonomy): Eukaryota > Metazoa > Chordata > Actinopteri > Centrarchiformes > Sinipercidae > Coreoperca > Coreoperca whiteheadi. The sequence continues at coordinate 11,489,393 of CM022489.1, read as the reverse complement.
CACCAGGCCTGTGGTATGTACAAGGTGACAGTGTTGGGAAACTCAGTCCATCAGTAGTTTTATGTCTCTGTAGCACCTTTTGTTGCACAAAATGGCCATATCCGAAAAAAGAAAGACGTATTTACCAGTACAAACTGAGTCACACCTGTGAAAGTCAAAAATAAAAAAGGTATTATTGTTTTAAACAGGCCAAGTTTGTGAATTCAATTCAGAAAACGAACATAGAAAGGATACAGTATTAGAAAACAGACATTAATATACAATATTGATTTATACACACTTTAAACCAAGAATGGTACAAAATATTTCCGGATTTTAGGGTTCCTACATATTTTCCTTTTTCCAAATATCAGACATTTTCCAGACTAATAATTTAAGAGACTTTCCGATTTCATAGCTTTGGCCAGTTTATGTGCCAGTAGGAGAAATATGAAAGTAAACAAATATCATTCAGTGTAGCAGACAAACTGTTAACAGGAAATATTACAATATAAGCAACGGAGATTCATGTGCCAATTATGACTGAGGCGGTTTTCCGGGCTGTTCTGTCCTTCCTTAACGGTGTGAAGACTTTGATGTTAAAACTGATTTTATTTTCCACATGTAGGAACCCTGAGGCAGTTTTGGGTGTGAAAAGTGGAGCCGCCAAATGACCATTTGAATGACGTCAATACATAAAGGTCTCTGTTAACTACTGTGACACAGCTTTACAAAAAAAATCAATGCATCCTGCAGACAAATCTACTAGTGTTTGCAATCAACAGGTTTTTCTATCACAAATAATTCTTTCAATATTGGACTAAGACATTTAAATACTGGATTCCCCCTACAATACATTTTTTTTTTTTACCCCATTCCCCCCATTTACCTCTTGCAATCTGACAATAAACACCTCACTGAAAATATCCTGTAGATGGACAATGTAGCATTATTACTTAGTTCCACCAGTTTCAAAGCCAAGAGTGGCTGATTGAAAAATAGATATTTTGTTGCTGGTTATTTCATTTGAAAAAGAAAAGAGAACAAGTGAAGTCCACCGGGGCCTCAATGCTGAGAGGCAGTCATAATAATTAGCTTCCTGTACAAAGAAAATGGGAGTGTGCTGTCATTGAATTAATGCAACGAGGTATGGAGTTGATACCACCCAGAGATGTATTCATATTAAGATGGAGGAGAAAAGCACAGCAGCTGACCAAAAACAGAAATGAGCAAAAAGGCCTAAAAAACAACAAATAATATTTTTTAAAACAAAAAAGCCTTGTCCTTTTTAGCTGCTGCTGCTTCAGAGCAGGCCAAAGCACCACTGCAAATACATTAACTCAAAAATAGAAAAGTAACATGCATTAAAAGAGTGCTCGTGTCTCTTCCTGCTCACGCCCTGAGCTCTCAGAGCCGCTGGACGAAATGTTTTTGTCCATTAATACAGCACTCAGTAGAATTCTCCTCCATTAGCTTACTTCCTATTGGCTCAGCCTCCACTGGCCAAGTAATAATATAGTGGAATTGGTTTTTAATACAGGGGTCCGGGGCCATCGTCCTGAGGGAAATGTGAATGGAGGAGGGTCTCCATGTAGGAAACGTAGCCGCTGCTCGGCGTGTAGCTGTCAGACATGTGCTGGGGCAGCGGGGAAGGGGATGGGGCGGACAGGAGGGGGTCAGAGTTCAACGTCGACTTAAAAGGGGTCGACTGCGGAGTCAGCGTGGGGTCCGACGCCGGGGCTGACTCCGTTAGAACGTCGGTGAGGGCGGCGCTCGTGTCCATTGGGGTCTCAGTGTCCATCTGAATGCCAGTGGCTGGGCCGGGGGCATCGTGCGGGGTCGCGGTGGGCTGGGACAGAGGCTGTGAGGTCGGCTGTGTATTAATACTGTGGTGTTTTGCTGCTGGTGCTGCGACCGGGGCTGTAGTTAGGGGGCAGGCAGGCTTACTGGTTGTCTCCATGGGCGTTTCAGCGGGCGGGGCTGAGCCTGACGGCAGGCGGCGGCGTTTGGCTGCTTGGGCTTCGTCTGCTGAGGATAACTCCTCCTTTGCGGCAGGTATGGCCTAAAAACAGACAGGTACAGACTTAAAATGAGGACACATGGGGATTATCAGGATTTTCTGGCTGTGTCCCAAAGGACTTCCTATTTGCTATGTAGTGCACTATGTCGAGTGTCTGCTCACTTATGGCTTAAGGCAAATTAGAGCTGTGATTATTCTTAACTTGACATGTTGCACAACGTATTCTGTCGCTTTCTACTTGTGTATTGTATGTTTGTCTTTTTATATTGTCACCTGTAATGCTTATTTTTATTACCTGTCTAAGGACTACGGATGTAAATGAGCATTTTTGCTAAAACTCCGGCATGTATTTAAATCTTGTATGTTTATACTGATGTTTGTTACCGTGTTCTGTCCCTATCAAATAAATTAATACATAGATCATGAACTCTAATCTTGCAGGAATTTTTATTTGTCTTACTTAATCATCCAGTGTAGGAAGATTTACGGATATAATCTGTGAAATCTGTTGTGTGCCAAGTGTCTTCAAAATTGATTAGGATTCAGTCTTTGTCTGACACAAATATTCATGGAAAGCTTCTTTGGCATTTCAGAAGTATATCAGCACACTTTTTCTTACCAGATAACAGATATTTATTAAAACTAACAACCTACATGAGTTGGCCCACACGCAGGCCTTTATCCTCTGTGGGCTGCAAAGAGTTGGTTGTTTGCTTGAATAAATAGTTGTTTTATCTGCAAGTACTTTAGTGTCCTTTTACTGAACAATACAAACTACTGTTGGGCTGACCTTTATTATCATTTGCCTCTGTAACCAATTCTAAAATCTACTGTGTGAACCAAGCCAAATATCTGCCGGACTTTAGCGTCTTATAAAGTGCCCTTAGAGTGTGTGTGTGTGTGTGTGTGTGAGCACAGACAAAAAGAAGGATTTCAGCAATATACTCACCAGTCTGGCTCTGACCCTCTTGGGCAGTTCCTGGTCCAGCTGATGGATCTCTGAGTGTTTTAGCATCAGCTGACGCTGGTCCTGAAACTCAACCTGGGCAGATAATGAAACTTTGGATTACTCAACTAACATTTCCAACGGGTTTGTCTCCTGTGAGTAGAGAGCACAGTTGGGCACACATGGAGAAGAGTAAAAATATATGTCTCACTCGACTTGACCAACAACAACAGTTACTAAAGGCTACATAAGCAGGAAAATATATACATCGTTAGCATAGCAAAAGCCAGTAAAACCGTGGGTAGTGAAGAAAATAGTAGCAGGGTGGCTTTGTTTGCAAAAATACAAATTTATAACCAGAAAGTCACAGATGGGATCTCAGCCATTACAAATGGTTCCATCAACAACCATGTGTTCTGTCAAAATGTCCTTGACCATGGCACTGAACCCCAAAGCTGCTCACTGACTGGATGAGAGCCTCAGCTAAGTGTTTTAAACATAAAAACAGGACAAGGTCAGGGTGGTGGCCCTGACACAGTGACTAGCTGGAGGCTTGTTTTAAATTCTTTGTAACAGTGCTCCTCTTCTCTAACAGGACTCAGCACCGTAGCCAGCGGGCTACACAGGGACATGAAGGGAGCAGAGGAAGACGCGACACTGATTTACTTTCTGAAGAGGAACTCATGGGGGGGGGGGGCAGAAGTGAGTTTACGGTGCATTAACAGACACGGCATCTGAGGAAGCAAAGAATGAGAAACTACACGAACATGTATTTCTAAACTCACCTGCATAGTGAATGCATACACTCTGGACAGCTGGTTCAATATTTTACACAGAGTATTTAAGTCTGACTGCATGAGCCAGACCGGGTTCAACAGCTTGTTCAGCACCTGCTGTTTAGGTGATGCTGCAGTCTCCATAAACTCTATCCCTGTTCTCTGTGTGTGTGTCAGAAAAACACTTACACACGTGCTCAAAAAAATGTCAAGGCACGATCTAAGCTCAACAACCTCACTTAACCTTGTCGGCTAATGCATTCCTGGATCTACATATGCAAGTGGCTTTCAAGATGGCCTCCCTTGACACTAGTCCCAGAATCATCATCTTCAATTCTACATTTTCCACTTTGCAAGCACTCTGCATATTTGCCCCATAAATTCCCCAGCACGCACCAGTGATGCTAAATCTCTCCACTTCATCTTTTAGGACGTTTTCACACCTATAGTTCGTTTGATCTGATCCGAATCAGTGATGAGTTTGTAAACTTTGTAAACCGCCTGAGTGCAATTACCTGCCCAAACGAATCGTGAGTCCGATTTAACTGGACTAAAAAGTGCAAGTGTGAAAACGCCCTTAATGCCACACTGTAGTAAAAACGCCCCTACATAATCTACGTTGATAAATCCCAGATCTGGGTGGCAAAGCAATTAGACAGAGCACCCTGTTACCAAAGGTTCACAGGCTCAATCACTTCCTATGTAAAGGATGCCGTTGCTCACAGAGTACTAGCTTAACTGATTTTTCTGCACCACATCTTAGTATAACTGTATTTAGAATTAGTATTTTGTTTTTTACAGTTAAATTTGACTTGGCCAGCTCCACGCATTTGCACACTTTGCAGCTGGGAATAATAAACATTGCTTGAAGGCGTGTGAACAACGGTTTCCCAGGAATGGGACTGTTTTCTATTACTTTTTTTTTTTTTTGTTTAATGTACATTTACAATTGAGCAATTCACAAGTCTAAACTGTGGTGCATTTTTTTTGTATTCCTTCTTCCTACAGAGATTTATCCAGACTGTTCAAAGTAGGGCTGGGTATCTAGTCTGACACTTTTTCAGCAAACAAACACAAAATCAGCTAACTTATAGAGGCACATGCTTGTGTACTAGTTAAGTTAACTTTTCTGCGCGTCGTGACTTAGTCCTATAAACTGGAACCTGCGTAACGTTAGATGATGTTTGGCTTTATAGAACTAGCTAAATCGGTGCTAAATATGCTTTAAGGTTGACAGTAAATAGTCAAGTTTAACTCACATTGAACTAGTAAAAGGGAAAATGATGAAGGAAAGGCAAGATGAGTGCCACAGGGCATTCACAAACTTCAACGGTTTGCTGCCTTTTTCTACAGTGGAGGCTCCTTGGTGGAGGTAGGTAAGCTGTAAGTGGTATTGTTGTGACTTTACCGTTAAGGTTGTTGGACAGATGTTTGCATTTACCCCGACAGTGTTTTATATTTGTCTTTATTTTTTATTTGTGGACAGAAGAGGCCAAAGCCCTCTGCCCTTAAGGAGCAGTTTACTGTGAAGGATATGGCATTGTCAGCAGCACTAGATTCAGGCAGAGACAAAGCACTACAGATTGCTTCCATCTACAGTGTCCTCAGTGAGTCCAGTAACCGGGTGGTGGGACATGAAGGACACTCTGCCAATGCTTTCTGATTTGGCAACAAGGTATCTGTGTGCAAGCATCAGCACGTTATCGGCCAGGAGCGGGCTCGTCTGTCTCCTGAAAAAGCCAAAATGCCTATTTTTTTGAAGAACTGATGAGTGATTTACAGATCTTAAGTATGCAGCAGTGAGCCTCACATACTGACTACAAAATGTCCATGTTGCACTGAAAACTATTTGAACTTTATTCAAACTATTTGCACCGATTTATTGTGTTGGTTACATTTTGTTCCTTTGTTGGAGCTGCGGTGGCTCAGGAGATGAATCTTTGAGTCTGTAAGTTATTAAGTTATTTGAGTTCGTGTAATCTTGTTATAAAAGAATTTCATAAAATTGCTATTTCGAAAAAAGAATCGTTAGGGAACCGGTATCGAGCATTTTTGAACGACACCCAGCCCTGGTTCAGAGATTCAGAGAGCTTAAGTGACTTTCCAGCCACACACCTGGTTCTCTTTGACTAGAGGTTTGGTCACAGCTAATTTTGCAGGTTTTGAAAGTAAATAAGAGAAGCTAATGTGTTATAGTTGTGTTCTCACCTGGTAGAGCTTGTGGGTGTGCTGTCTGACGAAGTAAGCGTTGAGGACCTGACCCTCGGGCGTGTGGACCGCAAGTAATTCCCCCACCTCAGGAGGACCGCTGCGCAGGCAGTCATGACTCTGAAGGAGGGGGAAGGAGGCGAAACAGCATGTAGACAAAGACAAGGAGGATGGAGAGGAATAGAGCATGTGGAGGAGAGAGGAACGACAATTAAGAGATGTGTCATTTTACTAAACACTAACACTGATGAACTCTGGATTTACAAGGAATATCAAGATACATTTTAAAGTTCCCTGATTGCATGATAAGAATTGTTATTTTACAACATTAGATTGCTTCATACAGTTCTTGCATTTTTTTTTAAGTTCAAACTCCTCTTCATGAGTGAACTTAATCCTTTGAGGATTTAATGTTATTTGTTCCTAAAATATGGCAGTGAGTCATTAAAGGTAATATGAAGTTACATTTAGTCATTACATTTTCATTTGTTAAGAAGCTCCAGCTACAAAGTATAACAAAAGCTAAGATATTTGGCGCCTAACACTCATGACCAGGCCAGAAATCGGTGTCCTCTTCGATCCTGCTTTAAAATTGCTTTTTCCACCTAAGAAATATCAAAAAACTTAAAACTGTCCCTTTCTCTCAACGACCTAAAGATTGTCACCAATGCCTTAATTTCTTCACGGCTGGATTATTGCAACGCTCTATATTTGGGAATCAGCAAGTCATCCATGTCCTGGTTGCGGCGCCTGGACTATTAACCGGCATCAGGAAAAGAGAAAGCATTACACCTATTCCGGCGTCCCTGCACTGGCTACCGGTCAAGCTTAGGTCTGAGTTTACGGTTCTTTTATCTGTTTAAAGCTTTACTGGTGCCCCGGTACATCACTGAGATCCTCTGCTCCCTTTCCAATCCCAGATATCGCAGATCCTCAGACCAGCTGCTCTTGAATGTCCCACGTTCGAGGCTAAGGGGTAAGGGCAATCGTGCGTTTGCAGTAGCCTCCCCAAAGCTTTGGAACAGTCTACCATTTTTAATTAAGCGTTCCCCCTCTGTAGACACTTATGGCTAAACTTAAGACCCACTTGTTTTCTCAGGCTTTTGAGTGCCCTTAATGGTTTTATGCATCACTCTTAGTTAGTCCTCTTTCTTTTATAAATGCTCCATTTCCAATAGGGTCTTTATGCAACCACATCGTGGGATTTTATTCTTGTTATCGCTATGAATTGTACGCCTGTAGGTGTCTGTCTAAGCTGTAAGAACACTCACCAGTATGTTTTCTGGGTGCAGGTTGTCACAATATGAGCCCTCCTCAAAGTTGACCTCGTAGAAATTCTGCGTTGCCATGCCGATGATGGTACAGTGGTAGTACCAACCATCACTATTGCGACCAATCACCCTCTGGCCCAGATTCAGACTCTGTGGGCCTTTGGGTGCTGTCCGAGGCTGGAGGGAGAAAAACCCACACAGAGAATTTGAGGTTAAGACAGACTCAAACAGGATCAAGCCTCACTACAGTTTGTGGGAGTTCAACCAGCCCGATATTGCAATCAGCAGTCATACAGATGAGAAAATTACTGAAAGGTTTACTATTCATTCAGTGGAAGTCAGTCTTGATAAGCTCAAAAGCTAAAACCTAAATGAGAAGAGGGCCTCAAGCTTGGATTAGCACAAAACATGAGTGGTTTTATTGGAATTCAGTAGTAAAATACATTCAAATCATGTAGTCTGTGAAGTAATTGTGTTCTCAAATGTTTCTACAGTCAGATACTTGGCGTCTGTCTTTGCTCTCAAGAAATTCAACAATGGTGTATTTAGACAAACCGGTGACCCTTCTGCTCATTAACCCCTTTCACCAACCGTTCTGATGCTCCAACAAAAACCTCAATAATAACTCCGTAATCTCGTACGCAAAGTTGTATCTATTCAAAAAACAATCACTTTCCACAGGAAATCCAAAAAGACACACTGACCATTTAAAACAATGTAACACCTACTTCATGCATCATGACTAACAGCAACTAATTCAATTTGAACCAAACCTCCTGGCACATCAGAAATGTTGAATGATGAACTTTCGTGGTTTTCAATTTTTACAGAAACACACTTTAACGGCTGATTAATTCACTGGATTTGCACTTACCTTTGGAGTGGCCCTTTTATGCCTGTGGCAGGTGACGGACACCACGTAGGGCCAGTCGGCTGGCTTCATGACTACTCCGGCGATTTGGGCACAGGTGACGTGGAAGGAGGTGGCGCAGTGCTCATACGAGCACTGGATACAGGCGCCGCGGTTCTGATTGGCATTCGTGCTGTGGCAGAACGTGCACTTCTACAATGAAAGCAGAAAAAAAAAAAAAGTCTTTGTTTGGTGATTCAGGTTGGAGACAAATTCCCCAGCTTATTCTCCTTTCTTGCATTCTCTTTGAAGGGGGAGACTCTTTTGGAGCCGATGAAGTTGAAATCAATCAGGCCACAAGTCGAGTCAGTGTTCCTTTTGACAAACTTCCAATTTCCATATGTTACACAAGTCATTGTTCTCTTATGTGACTTGTTCTTCTCAAAAGGAGCACAGTTCAAAATACGGGCAATTAAAATGAAAACTATAGACTCTAATACAGAGGATATTAGAGAATATGGTTATGGAAATATAATATGGATACAGACGTAAAAACCACTACAAGTACAACCCCAGAATCTACACAAAGTAAACCAACGCCCTTTATACTGCGCATGTATAAGTTAGCACCAGCCAATGCTTGTAAAATATGAAAGTGGCTGGTAGAGTTCAAACACAAAATAGTTTACTATTGAATTTGAACATTTATCTGTCAGTGGCTGGCATATGTTCACATTTTAAAAAGTAAAAATTTCCCATGTGATGAGGCTACAATGCCTAGCCATACCATACAAGGACTGGGGAAGAGTCCACTACCTTCTTTATCCATAAATGGAAAAGCATAGTCTAAGTGAACCAGATGCTCTTCTTCTGGCTTTCCTCCAGCAAACCCTGGGACCTCCTCCAAAGCACATGTCTCGGTCTAGTGTTACAGAGAACTTTCTGTTGCACCGGTGGAGAGTTTATTTTTCCGAAAAACTCTCAACACGATCACAGGTCCTACTGAGGCTGCTGATAATGTTGATAATATTCCTAAGAACCGTGAGAAGCTTAGAAAAGAGGTGTCCGAAAGAGATTATGTTAAATAACCGTCAAAAGTCTGAATAGAATGAGAATCAAATTGTTTTACAAACGCTGTGTCGAATATTCAATATGCACGACTTGTAGGGTATCTTATGAAAGAGAGACGAAGGAGGAATCGCGAATCAGTGTAATCATTTTCTCCTCGCTCACATCTTTCATTCTGTTTGGTACTCTAAGGTTTCTAGTCATTAAAAATAGAATGGATGTTTTCGGTTTTGCACATAACATGCTTGCGCAGTCATCAGTGTCAGTAGTGCAGTGAGATTCTCTTCACTGAAAATGTCGACACGAGCAACTTTATATTTGTTAGCAGCAGCAGCCTGAACCGTCACTATGACAGTCAAAACATTATTCTTCAGCTTTCTTTTTCTTCCCGCATTCATGTTGGTGCCTTGCATCACTTGTTCAACTCCTACTCCTTTACAATCATACAATGAATTAGCTTTTCTCCCTTGGAGCACTTTCTTTTGCAAATCCTTTCATCCCATCCCCACATCCTGAGTGTGAAATTACCACCAGCCAACTAAATCCTTGCCTTTGGCCCGGGAACCTGGTCCACTCTCCACTGAGACAGTGACATGGAGCAGCTAGCACCAGTGGTGGAATATGACTAAGTACATTTACTGAAGCACTGTACTTGAATATTTGAGGTACTTGTACTTTTACTTGAGTCTTTATTTTTATGCCCCTTTCTACTTCTACTCCACTACATCTGAGGGGAATATTGGGACTTTTTACTTTGGGACGACATTTATTTGATCATTTTAGTTTGTTACAAAACATAAGCGCTTATAAAATATATTTGTTAGAAATTAAACTACCCAAAAGGTCATAGTGCAAGTGCAGCTGAAACCATTCAAACAAGCCGATTAACAGAAACTGAATTGGCAACTATTTTGATAACCGATTAATTCATGTTAAATTTCATGGTTGCGGCTTCACAACCGTGAGGATTTGCTTTAGTTCTTTTTAATTAATTTGTAATCATTTTGAGGTTTTGACTATTGGTTGGACAACACGCAATGCCACAACCTTCATTCTTCCTTTTCAATTCAATTCGAATTCTTCAAGCCTCCGTGTCTACCCACCACTGTCTTTACACTTTCCTTTCCCATCCCCTCATTTGTCCTGTGATTTGGTTAAAACTGAGGGAACAAGGGAGAGATAGATGAAAAGGTGGGTTGGAACAAGGAACAAGAGTAACGGCGTGTAAGGGAATTAGGCCTGTCAGATTGAGTTATCTTCCGGGGTAGGTGTGTTTCAGAAATATTATCTCCCTTCAAAATCCTAATGAAAACATTTATTTATTAAGAAGTCACCTGCCAACAAATAAATTTGATACGAGAAACTCATGCTTTGTTTTAACACACAGACTCAACCTAACAGCTTTGACAGCTGTCTCATCTTATGTGACTGGTATCTTTCTGTGTACTTGTTTTATTGTGATTATCTATCATCACACACTCTATATCTTACCAATCCCTCACGCTTTCTCTCTCATCCTTCCTTCTCCACCCCCCTCCTTTTGACAAATCACACTGCGAGCAGCTGTAGCCCAGCGCGGGGGTCGATCAATAAAAAATGAAAATTCTTTATTAAAGTGCCAATACTTCATTTTTGTACTGGTGCAGGGAAAATGTACAACAGCTCTCACAGAGCTTTGCTGTGTGATATTTGTCCAGCTGGTGTACTTTTCCACTGCCGAAATCATAGGCAGGCGGTGACAAAAAATGTTCATTCCACCTAGTTGTTTTTATATGTACATTTAATCTCCAAATCAAAATCAGTAACCCAACCAAAATCTAAATTATTATCACATTTTTATGCATTTTAAGCCTCCTTTTGTAGAATTTTCAAATAGCTGACTTTGGCCCTGGCCTCTGGTAGTATAAAAATAATAAATACCCTGCACACTAAATCTACCCTCTTAAGTACACTGAAAACTCAAAAATCAGACCAGTAGTTAATATAATAACTGACTGTTTTGGTTTGTGTGTTTTTGCATCTAACAGGAGAACGGACCTGGAAAACTGTTTAATTGGCTTACTTTTCCAATCTTGAGGCTGTTTTCTCACAAGAGCAGAAATCGCAGTACCTCTAGGTGCAATATGCAACACTACCTTCGGGAAAGGTACATCTTTTTGAGGAATGTGCAGGGTTACTGTCCCTGAGAAATTCTGAAGCAAATAAGACAAAAGCAGCTTGTGAAATCTATCTGTGCCTGAAAACCAAATGTTCAAAGATGGAGGGAAAAAAAACACAGATTGCTGAACACGGTGCAATTTAAACTTGTTCTAAGGGTGCATGTTCACATTTCATTAGCCCAGTCATCCGAATCATTAGACTGCAGAGCTTCTTCTCATGGCCTTTTAAGAAGAGATGGAGGAAACGTGCTTTGACAGCACTCGGATGCAAATGTCACCCAGCTTCTCTTTTATAGATTCAAAGAGAAGGGGAGGGAGAGAGGTGACGTTATTTGTAGATTTGTTGACGATGCACCAGCAAGCAATGTCGCTGCTTGTAAAGTGGGATCAGGTGAATGGAGGAGGAGCAGAGACTGGGTAGGGGGGATGGAGAGGAAGAAAGGTGGGAGGGGACGAGTTGGGTTCAAAGACGCGGCAGCAATGTGGAAATTGCCTCCTGCCCATGGGATCGATTCAGTTGATTTGGCACAGTGAGAAATGACAGCTGATTATTCAGCCATTCCCCTCTGCACATGTTTTACCCCATGTCCTCCACAGCTCGCAAAAACAGGACCTCATCCCCCGGGGGAGGAGGGAGGGTAACGGAGAGAGAGTGACAGATACTGAGCAAGTGAGCAGGAAAGACAGGAATTCTCCTAACTGTAAGAAAAGGCTGTCGCGAGAGAAGGAGATCAGGGAGGAAGAGCGAATTCCATAACGAGACAAAAGAAATTAAACAGCTGCAGTGAGTCAGCTAGTAACTTTCTTCAAAAGGAGAGAAGATGAAGAATGTGTGTTTAAATGTTGGCCCCTGCCTTTTGACAATTAACTTCGTCTGTACCCGAACCTACCAGATTCTTGCGCGTTTCTGGAACGGCACTGACATCCACCGGCTCCCTCTCAATGGCGTTGACGAAGCGAACTTCAGCCACGGCGATGGCACAGATGACATGGACCCACCTGGTTACAGAGAGAGAGAGGTGCCATAAAAATGTCAGGCTTTTGAAGGTCCACCAGAGGTAGCATTACTAGACATACAAGGCTGATAAGTTCCGAATGTTGTCAATTGTGGTCAACTCTTTTCTGTGCTTGCTTTACAAACAGCAATCTGCAGAACGAGATTGAATTTGTTAGAAAATGGGTGGATATTTTGTGATATATAATGGGGGTTTACTTCTATTCTAGCAACACCTCTGCCACAATACCAACTAATATTTTTAAGACTAGAATAAGAAAACACTATATCAGAGAAATCCTCAGGAAATGGAAAGTCAATAAAAGCTAAATGATATTTTTGTCATTGTGAGTTTAGTAATTAACTGTGGAATGATGTTTTAATATGGCCCTTGAGGTTTTGTTATTTGTGATATTCTTAGCACATTTTGCACCCGTGAATGAACACTGCCACAGTAAAACCCAAGCACATGCCACTAACCGGTTGTCTGTGGTAGTCTTCAAAGCTCCTCCACGCAAGTTGCAGAGACAACACTCCTGAAAAACAGAAAGCAAATGAGGATTAAGTTTAGGCAGTGAGGGAAACAGAAGATACAGTGACACATCTTCTGAGCTCTCACACCATGGCTAATTCAGTCTTTTTCTAGACAATACCGTGGCTTGGTATTGTAATAGCTGCTGGAGAGCATAATCAACTCATCTTTACAACAGCAGTTTTTACTGTATGAAGAAATGGAGCATGCACACATGCATAAAGACTTCAAGTCAAGTCAACTCTGGGGGAAAAAGAAAAAAAACATCTTCACCTATTTTTCCAGACTCCAGTGCTAATTCTAGTACTCCTGGAAAAGCTCAAACTGTTTTTCTAGATGTGTGGAAACCATACTTTTTTTCGCATAAGGTAGTGCTACACTCACCACTGTCCAGGCTCCTGCTTCACACCTGGAGCACATCCAGGACTCACTGACAGAGTCTGGCTTTACACCGTAGCAACCTATAAGAGAGGAGAGAATAATGGCTTTTCGTATCTTTTCTATAACATTTTGCATTTCATGTTTCAAAAGCACCTTCTAGATGCATAAGTGTAATAATCGTCCGTAAGGATGGGCTCCGTGGCGATTAAGTCAAGCTTGAACTCAGAATTTATTAAATACTTCTTAATTTTTATAATTGCTATGTTTTTGTGTCCTTTTCTGCTAAGCACTTGACAAAACCCAGCCAGTTTGTTAGCACTTTCTATATAACTTGCCCAATCTTCTCGTCACGATCTCCCAATTGGAGCTCCTGAACCAAAAGGCTTGCACGCTTATGTAACACCTAGACAGGTCTGAATGATTTTTAGTTGAACGTCCACTCCAAAACAATGAGGAGCAAAGGGATGTAGCGCCGAGCTGGTGTTTTTGACAGGAATTCTTTCTGCTTCATGTCCTCTTATCAATAGCAGCGCTGCTTCCCCAGCTGAGCTCAGCTCATCCCTGGATGACTAATGAACTGGCCTTTTTGAAGGTGCACTCCAGCTTTGGGATAATAAGAACCCAGGAGGGATGGTGTGTGTGTGACTCAGTGAGCGGGTGTGCACACATCCAAGCTGTAATTTATCTTGTTGTATGGGCTGCCTGACACAAAAGCACATATATATTGGTCTTATTATAAAACTATTTGAAAATATATTTTGTTTATTTGCACCATGATTAAAAAAAACCCACCAACAAAGCATCATTTTTTTGGTTTAGTCTACTTGATGTTAACATTTGGCAATAAGTAGGCGATACGGATAGAGGTGTTGTATGCTGTACAGATTTTAAAGTGCCTTGAGGCAAATATTGGGCTATATCAATAAAACTGACTTGAGATCCCAGAGCTAATTCACACATACAGAGTCAACAAGCCACTTGTCCTTTCACGCTTTGCTTTGACAGGAGCCGTATGCCCTTAAAAGTCGTCATTCTTTGTGAAAAATGGTTAAGTGCGAAAAGCAGGATAAATAAGAGCTGGGGAAGTTCACGGTGTGCTGCCTTCAGAGAGGCCTTTGCGTTGCTTGAGCAGCCTCTTAGCTAGTTTAACCCAAGTTAAGGAGAGTTAAACTAAGAAGCATCACTGAGTATGGCAACAGGGGAATTGATCAGACAGGTTGTTGCGCTGCTGTAGTGGAGTCTCATCTTCTGTGCTTCTTATCTTTCCAACAATATTCTCTGCTTGTCAGTCCATGTATGGGCTTGTAGCTTGCTGAGGCCAAGATTCTGAGTGTTATAAACCAAACGCTGCAGTGTGCCCACAGCTGCTAATCTCCCAGTTGAACCAAATCAAACATAACTTTTCTACAGAAAGCAAAACGTTTTTTAAACCTACAAAATAGTGTTAAAAAGAGCTTATTACTCAGATTTACACAGCCCTATTTCACCTTCATTAGGATGTACTGCCTGCCTATGTATCTGGATCACGTGATGTTTATTACATTGTAAAGTCTTAATTTGTATTTTAATTGTATGTTTGCAGCTGCTGCTATCCCCCTTAATAGTTCAACTTTTAAAATTCTAACATCCTTTAAAACCCGAGTTAACCTGAGGCTGCTCTCAGTGACTGTACTCATGCTTCCTTGAGCTCCTTCAATGTAAAAGCTGTAATTAAAGTCACTTTGCGAGAAAGCTTTCTGCAGCTGCAAGAGTGTTAGCTTTTCATTAACAGCATACAAACACTGTGCTCAGATTAATTTTTACTGCTTATCTTAAAAAAAAAACATTTAGATATGCAGTGAAAGCCCACCTTTTTAACTAGTGCTGCTTTCCCCAGGTGTTATTACTCCATTGAAACCAGGGTTTAACACACTATCTTTGGCCCCAATGTTGCTCACATCAAGCCAGCATCCTTTCTTGCTGTATTTAGGGTTTTATACTTACTGGCATGAACCTGCATGCGGCAAGATGAACAGCAGAGCAGAAGACTGGTTCCATCCTCTCCAATGTGATAGTTGGTGGGTGAAGGCTCAGTGTTGCCTGCACTGAAGCACATCTCTGGGACCAGTGGACGAGTCCGACTGCCATGACGAGGGCAGTCTGCCTGGGTGTCATTCGCAATGACGACGTCTTTGTGTTGCTGGAACGGCCAGAGGAAAGAAGATAATGCAGTTAGTGGATGTTGATTATTGGTCAGCCTTTACAATGTTTGGGATGAATGGAAAGAGGATGGAGTTAAAAAAACATTACTTTCTTTGCATTATGGCCACATATGTCATCATTTATAGTTCTGATAGTTAACTATACAGAAAATATATGTTACAACTAAATTACTGACTGATAATAATACTACCACTAACCTGCTGAACTGCTACAACTAACAGTACCATTACTACTTCACTGACACATACGTGCGTCTGCTGCGTGTGAGGCTGTACCTTTGTGTAGGGACAGAAAAGAGAACAAATAGCGCAGTGTGGTTGGAGCGCTGCCACTGCAGCATTGAAGGCCTTCTCTGCCAGGAAGTTGGGTGAATGATTCTGCCACAGGTGCTCTTGTTTCTTCATGTCGCTGTCCAGCGGCATGGGGGAG
Source organism: Coreoperca whiteheadi (assembly GCA_011952105.1). NCBI lineage: Eukaryota > Metazoa > Chordata > Actinopteri > Centrarchiformes > Sinipercidae > Coreoperca > Coreoperca whiteheadi. The sequence goes on along the minus strand of CM022489.1, from coordinate 11,473,578 downwards.
GACAGCTCTGCAGGTTATTAAAAAAACTAAATGCATTAAAGATGTGCCGCTTCAAAAGAAGACATCCGCAATCTGAAGTAAGTGACGCATACTGAAGAGATGCTGGAAGATTCATTATTACCTCCACCAAGGAGGTCATGTTACATTATGTTTTCAGTGCCGTCTGTTTGTCGGTCAGCAGGATTACAGAAAAACTACTGGACCGATGTTCATGAAACTTTGTGGAAGGGTATAGCATTGGCCAAGGAAGAACCCATACAGTTTTGGAGCAGATTCGAATCACGGGGCGGATACGCAAATCATTTTTCACTTTCATTCACATTGTGAGAGGTTAATTGTAACACCAGTGTCTATGGCGAAATGAACTGAATTTGTTGTGGAAGCGGGAACCCATTGTAATTAAAGGTGAATGGTGTGCTGCGACTGAACATACAACAAAATATAACAGCCAGCTCAAACATCACTGTAGAAACAAATGCAGCAGGTATGTAAGAAATAAGCAATCAGGGATATGATTTTTCCGGAATTATCTGGAATTCTGGATTTTCTGACCTGCATGAAGTATGTAATAAATGTAATAAATGAGATGTTGAGGCTTCAGTTAGGTACAACCATATTTTGACACTCTAATTGTAATAGTTTTGGAAATATATCCAGACATGTACAGTAGTTGCACTTGCAGATTTTCATATCATATAAGACTGGACTATTGGTCTTGGTGGAGGTCTATGCTCTCCGAGTTGGTAATGATTTTATTTTTCTCTGAAATGCATGTTAACATTTTTGGAAAAGCCCAAGGATCTTTTTAATAAGGAAACCCTTGCCAAGAGACAAAAATAGCACAATCCATTCCAGACAATAACAACACCACTCCGGATATAATTGGCTGATGAGCACAAATAGCACAGGCATCAACAACTTGCTGTTGTGGGTCTGGAATCAATTTTGCAGTGAAGTCCCTGAAGCTACTGATCCAGACTGTTTGTTAAACCTGGACAGAAGGCAGGAAGATCTCTTCACAAGCTTGCCATTTATCTCGCTCTATTCTCCCCCCTACTGGCCCTCTCTTTCTCCTTGTCCCCCAAACACCCTTCTGAAGGACAGGCCCTGAGTCGGGTCCCCTGCTGCCGACTTAAAGTGACTTTGAAAGCAGGTAATTGGAAGTCATGATCCCCGGATCAATAAGTGTCAGTCAGAAAATGAAAAGAAAAAGACAGAAGGGAGGGCAGCGAAAAGAGGCCTTGCAGTCTTGATTTCATTATCCCCGCTGGGAGCTTTAGTCCTGTTTGTTTTCCTTTCTCCAGATTGATAATCAAAACAAAAATGGTGTCTTCCTAACTTTAAGTACTGTGATGGTGAGGACAATGAGTGGGATCAATAATGAGGGAGACAGAAAAAAAAAAAAAAGGATGGTGATAGATGAATAATGGTCAGTGTCAGTGTTCATCTGACATAGGTTTCTAGCAAATCATGTTTTGGTATATTTGTGCGAATAATCTATCTTTCAATGTATTGGGAGTTACGACCATGTTTTTATTCATGTCAAGGAGAAATTAAAATAGCATTTATACCACATGGTGGTGACTGCCCTTTAACAGTTGGAAAACTGTCCACACAAACAGTTCTGGGTTTAAAATAAAATACACTCAAAGTTAAATAAATGTGCAGCGACAGACGCAAAAGCCACACACCTTTGTCGCTGGCTGGTTCTTGCTTGACAATGGACAGAGGGGAGCGCATGGGGGGCTTGCTGAGGGGGTGACGGCGACTCTTTTTTACCTCTGTTGGCATCTTCATCTTGGAGTAGCATGCCTGATAAAACACAATGAACACAACAAAAAAAGGCAACATGAAACAAAGTGTTTTTAATCTTGAAATATGCAGCAGCAAATAAATAAAATTGTTTTTTAATATATTAGAAATTTGAAATTAATTTTGTAAATTGTTTTGCTGTGGGGAAGTACTTTATATAAATGTGCTATTACTACAGCACATTTACAAGTTTTCACACTTTTTTCCAACATGTAGTCTAATTTCTTATGCAATAATTTAATTTGTGCATTAAACTGATATCACAGCAACTGTTGGTGAATTTCTGCCACAGTAAATTAATCTGCTTTACTTGCAACTGCTAGAAAACCAATTAAACTTTAGAGGTTCAATTTTATTTTCAGATCAGCCAGCTAGATATTTGTACAGTAATACACCAGCCAAAGTGTGCTGCCCCAACACAACAACTTCAAAACTAAAATCGACTTTGAGCTGAAAATCTAACCTGGGTTGCGCTCACATCCAGCTTGTTGTCTGCTGGGATGTCACTCTTTCTTGGGGTAAGAGCCTTCCCCACTTCTGGATTACTGACCATGGCCTTTTTTGAATTTCTGATGTCGGATGTAGCAAACTGCTCAAACGCTTGCTCAAACCCAGTGATGGCGTTGTGGATATTTGACATCTTCTTAGGCTTTTTCTGCTTCTTTTTCTCCATGTCCTCTGTCAAGTTCTGTGGTTTGGCCTTGAGTTCTTCTGTTAACAAAGCTATAAGAGGGGGAAAAAAACGTAAGAGAAGCAATGGCTCATCAAAAACTCTGAGGAGGGAGAAAAGGTTATAGACATGGTGACTTTTGAATTTGGAATGTTTTTTAAAATCAAGTTGAGATTAGGGCTGCAACAACGAATCAATAAAATCGATTATTAAAAGAGTTGGCAACAAATTTCATTATCGTTCGTTGTGTCGCATGATTATTACGCCACTCAATAAGACGCGCAGATGTTGTAGTATGGGCTGCAGCTGAGCGCGAAGCAACAATATAAACAGAGCGGAGGTAGCAGAAAGACCATTGCTGAGAACGTTGTTCTGAAACGCACGGCGGAGGCAGAGAAATCATGACCCAAGTCATCCAAGGTGTGGGAGCATTTCACACTAAATACATCGAAAACGTATGTTAATTGCAAGATATGCAAAAGCGACAGGGAGTGAGCGTGTGTGCGTCTCAGAGGTGGGTAGTAAATTACATTTACTCCATTACACTTACTTGTACTTCTAAGAATAGTTTTACTACACTATACTTTTTACTTGTACTTGAGCAGATTTGTGAAGAGGAAACGCTGCTCTTACTCCGCTACATTGGGCTACACTCGACTCGTACTTTTTATATTTATTCTACATGTTTTATGCTTTATTTTTGCCAGAGATGCCATCAGTACATCTACCACGTGACTCAGTTTCACCAATCAGACACAGCGATGCAGTCACATGACCACACACAAACTATTAGTACTACTACTACTATTGGAATATTATTGTTCTGACAGCTCAGGTCCCTTTAATAAACAAGGGACTTTATTTAAAAAAGCCTGCATATTTGGCAGATGTAAAGCAGACGTGTATCTTTTGGTTTTTTTATTACTTTAAAAGGTCAGGGATGTTCAAGGAGCAACCTGTTTGTGCACTTTCTAAACAGTCAGTTCTGTTTTTGAATAAGAGGGTTGGAAATTAATTACTTTTTTTAAAAATCAAATTAATCGAAAACAAAATTGACAGATTAATCGATTATTAAAATAATCGTTAGTTGCAGCCCTAGTTGAGTTATCCATATTTCATGCTGCAGCTGCAGAAAGTTCAAAGGAACCTGGAAAAACACTTACTTAAGTAAGTTAATACAAGTTAAAGCAACTTTGTTGGTTTCAAAATCGTGACCACATTAATCTAGTGCCATGCTCTGGAATAAAACCCCTTAACTTCCCTGTTTCATAAACAAACTGCAGTCTCTTACTGCTCATGTCGTCCTCACCCTCTGCAGCTGGAGTCTCTGCTGCTTTAGCTGCGGCCTCGGCAGCCTCCTGCTCCTCGCGCTCCATGGCCTCCAGGGTCAACATGGCCTCTCTGGCTAGACGCTCCTCTCTCTCCTGCCTCCGCTGAGCCTCGCGCTCCTCCACCTGACGCTGGTACTCCGAAGCATTCAGCTCAATGCCTTCCTCAGCCAGCACCTTCACCTCCTCCAGCTTTAGACGACGGACCTGCTTCATCTTCTGCATGGCCCTGGGGTGGGGCACAAAGACCGGTAAATAATTAAATTCACATAAGGCCGCTTTATTTATATAGCAGATTTCAAACACAGAGGCAATCAAAGTGCTTTACAGAAACATGCGTTGACATTCAAAGTAATAAGCAATAAAAAACTGAATAAACTCAATTAACATAGAATGAAAAAACATTTTTTTTAAATAGATAAAATGAAATCAAATACAGTTAGTGTCTCTCTCTTGGCTCTGAATTCCCTCCTGTTTAAACGCTCTTCGGGCGGGGGCTAACCCGGTTAACTTCCGTTCTCTGCACTTCATTCCTCCACTGGGAGCGTTTGACACACGGAGCATTTTGCCTACATTTTTGACTTGCTCAGATTTTGTTGATTTGGTCTTTTTTTTTTGTGCCTCTACCATGGGTAAGTAGGTTAAGTAGGTATTGGTTTATTTTTTTGTCTGTTTTAATTGTGTTTATTGTTGACATATGATCAGGAGTCTGCACAGGGTGTTTTATTTTGAAAATTGAACTGACTCGCTATGCTGTTTCTGTGTGTGACTTCCTGCCCAGTTCGATCTGCTTTGTGCAGCTTGACGCTGGGGACACACTAGATGCGGAAGCACCGCGATGCGCCCAGAAGTGTTGCCTGCTTCCTTTTGGCGCACATGTTAACCAATTGGGCTGTTCAGACAGAGCGTCAGCACGCACTCAGCTATAGTTTTGGCGTCTGGTCTATTTTTTCCCCATGTGCTGCAAGTGAATCTGGCAAGAAAACACACTGATAATCTATTATAAACTCATATATACATGCTATAAATGATCCGATTCTGATAAATAATATCCAATGCTTGCCAACCCTTTTGATTTCTTTGTTTGAAAGTGTTTTTTTAAATTGCATACTTATTCCACATATTTGTAGGTTGTCAGCTTTCTGCCTCCCTTTTTTCCTAAACCTAACCAAGTAGTAAGGCCTTCTGGTAGAAAGCCCTGATGGTAAACCTCTTCCATGTGCTCAACAAGCGATTCTGCTCCTCTGCTCTTATCACATTAAAGAGCTGATCTTTATAATAACCTCGTGAATTTATAACTTAAAGCTTTTTGTGTGTT